>SJYO01038983.1:6030459-6702830 GCA_006410555.1 Capra ibex | reverse complement strand
TGGTAAAGACAGGAAATAACTCGGGTAGAAACGTACTTTACAAGGGAATCATAGAGATTAAAAGAACTTCTCTAGAGATCAGAAAGGGTAAGACAAGAAAAGGAGATAAAGAAACGTAACTAGTGACTTCTTCCGAAAGAATAGAGAAGAACGATAAGAAACCTTGAGACATAAGTCTACCAATATAGAAAGGAAAAGAGGAAACGAAAAGTGGAGAGAAGAAAAGTGTCGATAAACATTCCGAAGGGGTCTGTCGGTAAAAAGAAAAAACGTAAAGAAAAGGTACCCCTACCAGAACTAGGGACAGAGGACATGTTACAGTGCTTGGAGTAAGGTATTAAGTAGTCCATGAGATAGATAGTCCAGATCAGGGAATTTAGATAACGAGTGAAGGTGACATATTAGTATTCCCTAAACTAAATCCAGTATGGACTTACCAGATCACCAAAAGGGATGAAAGAAGTCAAACTCAGACTTCAACCATTATTCCTCAAGTACTAGACTCGGTGTCAGTCGAGGACTAGAACAAAAACAACTGACATATCTCGAAGAGGTAGAAACCGACGTTTCTTATATTAGTTAGACTAAAGCCACAACTGGCAGACCACTACAGGTACACATCTCAGAAGAGAACACAACAACCTTCTCCCACAAACGATACTGGTCACGTAATAGAGCCGTTTTGAGGTAATCAGAAACGGGACGAAGTAAGACATAAGGTTCCGGTTCAAACGGACAATGAGGGTCACAAAGAACTGAAGGATGAAAACGTAAGATCAGGGGATATTACTTTTCCTGTAGAAAAATCCCACAAACAAGATTTTCCAGAACATCCAGAAGTATTTTGGTAAGTTGAAGTCAAAGAAGTCGTAACGACCAACCCCGTATCTGAACCTATTGACACTATAACTTACCAAACGGAACCTCTACTTGTCTCTAGTAAGACAGCAAAAACTCTAACGTAGGTTCATGACGTAAAATCTGAGAAAACAACTGACACTACCGATGAGGTAAAGAAGACTCCCTAAGGACGGGTGTCATCATCTATATTATCAGTAGACTCAATTTAAGTGGGTAAGGTCAGGTAAAATCAAGTGACTAAGGATCTTACAGCTGAAAGTGGGAACGGTAGAGAACAGACTGGTGAAGGTTAAACGGAACTAAGTACCTGGAATGTAAGGTCCAAGGATACGTTATAACGAGAAATGTTGTAATCTAGAACGAAGATAGTGGTCAGGGTAGGTGTTGACCCATAACAAAAACGAAACCGAGGTAGGGAAGTAGGAAAGACCTCAATAAAGAGGTGACTAGAGGTCATCGTATAACCCGTGGATTACTGGACCCCTCAAGGAGAAAACCATAGGAGAAAACCATAGTAAAACGGAAAAGTATGACAAGTACCCAAAGAGCTCCGTTCTTATGACGTCACCGAACGGTAAGGGAAGAGGGCACCTGGTGTAAGACAGGTGGTACTGGACGGGAAGAACCCAACGGGGCGTCCGTACCGAACCAAAGTAACTCAATCTGTTCCGACACCAGGATCACACTAATCTAACTGATCAAAAGACACTCATACCAAAGTCACACAGACGGAAGACTACGGGAGAACGTTGTGGATGGTAGAATGAACCCAAAGAGAATGGAACCCGCACCCCATAGAGAAGTGCCGACGAGGTCGTTTCGTGTCGGTGACGAGGAATGGAACCTGCTCCCCATAGAGGAATGGCGACGGCAAGGACTGGAAGTTACACCTTATCGAGGAGATCCGGGAAGACACGGACACGTCGGTGGTGAGGAGCCCAACGAGGAGGACCGGTGACCGGGACCGGAGACCACACCCACAGAGGAGGACCGACGGTGACTGGAGACTGTGCCCCATCGAGGAGCGTCGACGGACGTGAGTCATAAAGTATTATAAAGTATAATCACCGATGTTTAATATTAGCATAGGAAATCCTAAGTTCACAGTCAAAATAAGTACTCTATCAAAAAATTTGAGAATACCTCCTCGATCTTAAGATAGGGGTTAGACGTTGAATTCCCTAAGATGTAGACGAAAATGTAGATATAAAATTCCTATCGTGTCGAATATTAAGACCTACTTCAAAGAAAGTAAAACTACTTGAATGAATATTCAGAAGAGTCAGGGAAGAAACTTGATTGAGGATGAGTTTGGAACCAGAGCGTAGGAAGTCCTTCAAAATTTAAAAAACCGAAGTTGCAGAGACGACGACGACGACGATTCAGCGAAGTCAGCACAGACTGAGACACACTGGGGTATCTACCGTCGGGTGGTCCGAGGGGGCAGGGACCCTAAGAGGTCCGTTCTTATGACCTTACCCAACGGTAAAGGAAGAGGTTACGCACTTTCACTTTTCACTTTCACTTCAGCGAGTCAGTACAGGATGAGAAGCGCTGGGGTACCTGACGTCGGGTGGTCCGAGGAGACAGGTACCCTAAAAGGTATGTTCTCACGGCCTCACCCCACGATAACGGAGATGAACGACTATAAGTCGTGTAAACGTTAAAAAACAAGTTACAATAGAAAGACCGATCTACTGTTTATGTCTCGTTACGGATTTTGTCCCAGACCGTGTAGACACAAATAGTTTGAAGATAACTTTTTCAGTCCCCCGATGTCAGACATAGTACAGTAGTCTCAACGAGTCCATCAAACCCGACCAACCCTTCATTTTTATAGGAGACAAGGCCATCCGTAGTGGGTACGGTTTGGATGTGACTTGGTGACAAGGATTATCCTTAGGTAGGAGAAGGAGTCCTCTTTCTTCCGACACTTGGTAACGTTTGGACCTTAAGAAAGATCATGACCAGGGTGACATAATGTCCTCATTATATATACATTATATCCATTTTTGTATAAAATGTATTTAATTAAGCAATAAGGAGGGTTGTAGGGTACACTCCGTCAGAAGGTAAAATTTAAACTCTTGTGACTCCCAGTGTCCCTAAAATTCATCGACGATTTCTGGAATGTTCACTATGGGATTTACTATTCTGGCTAAAGTTTGAGTCTGTCGTCATTGTTTCTGGTGAGATGGCTATGATAAAGAGGTATACATAAACTTAATTTAATTTAAACTCTACTTGTTAATAAGGGACAGACTCCGGAGTTCTCTTTCTCTGTGGGGAATAAAATCTGTTCATTCTACCTACTCCCCAAGGGGCTATCGAGTCGACCATTTCTTAGACAGACGTTACGTCCTCTGGGAACAAACTAAGGACTCAGCCCTTCTAGGTGACCCCTTCCCGATCCGATGGGTGAGGTCATAAGAACCCGAAGGGAACACTGAGTCGACCATTTCTTAGGTGGACGTTACACCCTGTCGACCCAAACTAGGGACCCAACCCTTCTAGGGGACTTCTTTCCTTTCCGATGGTTGAGGTCATAAGACCGGACCTCTTAAGGTACCTGACATATCAGGTACCCCAACGTTTCTCAGTCTGTGCTGACTCCCTGAAAGTGAGTGAGTTCTACCTATTCTATCCGGGTCGAAACACTGTCCAGTTCATACGTACATTATAGTATAGAATCTTACACTCGTAGACATCCCTAAGTTCGAGTTCACCCCACGGGAACACAACCCTTTCGGTACTCGTGGATCCTCCACCATCACCACCACCCCACTGTCAGGGTACACTGTACTCCAGTGACATAGTAACACCAGTTCTCGTTCGTAACACTTCCGTCTTCTGTCTGACTGACTGACGATTTGTGAGTTAGGTGTTGGAAATAGGTAACGGTGACACAATCCCACAAAACTCATAAATCTTGATTACGACGTATAGGTATTTCTAGACCTGTGATTGTGAACACGTTAGAATCCCTCGCCTTCAGGACGTCTCCGTCCTTGGTCTGGAATATCACTCGACCAGGAGGAAGGGTCGTTCAGACCCTGGGTTCCGACGGTGTGGACAGCCCCATAGACCGGGGGTCTCCTCCTACACGAAACGGTTCGTCTCCCGACTTAGGATAGGCACGACAAACACCGACGAAGACACTTCTTCAATACAGAGAAAGGTAAAGAGAATAGGTAATTGGGTACGTTCCGAGAGAGACCGATTAACTTAAGCGATCTTCCGACGGAAGCCACTAATCTGTAGGACGTCAGACTCGACTCTCCTCCTTCTCTTGTCCGTCTCTCCGCTTGCAGAACCACTCGCGTTAAGTCAGACGACGATTTAAATTAGACACACAAAGACCAAAGACAAGAGTAAGTTGGTGGACGTCACTATACAAATTTTACGAGGACTGCGTAGTCGTTCCACCCGTGGCACGGTCCTGGCTCCGACGGACAAAAACGAAGTAAAATACATTTTGGACTGACTTATGGTCGAACCCAAAAAAGAAAAGAACGGCGTAGACTCCAAAGTTTAACGACTACTTCTGTCCTGTCGTCATAGACGGGGTTTACACTAGAGATTTTATCCAAAAGTGTTACAGTCGGAGGGACGGAGGTAGGGTGTCTAAAGGGGACGGGTCTTCTATAGCCATCCGGGATTCATGAGTCACAATCTCGAGATTGCAGTCTAATATAGTTTGTGTAATTAGGGATATGTATAACGTACTGTATTTTAAATAAATTTTAAAGTCCATCATTTTACGTTGACTCGACTTCTACACAACTGGGTGTTAATTCCCGTATAAACAAACTTAAATTCAAAAGAAAAACATAAAACGTCCTCTATACATAAGAAACAGTCCAGAATGTGGAGAATACAGCCGGAGGATTCTAGAGTACCCAGGGTTCAGGATACGGGTGCACACCCGGTTTGATCCTCGAGGTTCCTACCACAAAACAGCAGACGGGTGGTAAGACGTCAAAGGATTTCATCTTCGTTTCTGACAGATACACTACCGAGGTGTGTGTCCGAAACTGTAGTTCGTTCAGGTTCAGAAAGACGAGTCTCTTAGTCAAAGACTCTTGTCTTAGAGCCAAAGACGGAAACAATTTCAGACCTACTATCACCACAGACAAGTGACGACAATAAACTTATCATAGTCAGCACAAAATATGACACTGTTGAACCGACCCGCCTTAGGAAAGGACATGTAAAGGACAATCCCGGGGGTACCTCTAAGGTCACCCTCTAAACGGCTCACGTGCAGCTCGTCGTCCATAAAACATCAAGTGTGCACAACAGTGAATGGACGACCAAGTGGATTAACCTCCCTTCATTATTGGTCCGGACGTTACAGAGACACACACGTGCGAATCAACGAGTCAACACAGGTTGAGAACGCTGGGGTACCGGACATCGGGCGGTCCGAGGAGACAGGAACCCCTAAGAGGTCCGTTCTTTGGACCTCCAGCCAACGGCACGGGAGGAGGGAGATGATTTAGGAGGAAGTCGAAGAGACTGAGGATCCGGTCCACACAGAGTAAATAAAAGTCCTGTTCCGTGGACGTCCTGTTCTAGTCTTCGTTTCTTTTGGACTGTACCAAAGTTAGGTAAGAACACCCGAAACCAAGTAAGAAAGAGAGGGAGTCAGGTATAGGTAGAAGGGAAGGACTGACGGAGGGGACTACCGAAGTACGAGGTCGTAGTCTACACTTCCGTTGGTCGAGAGTACTAACATATTCCAGTTCAAGGACGTTGTTTAGGGAAAGATTTAAATATCACCAAAACAAAGAGACTAACTAAGAACGTACTTTATCTTGAATAACAACAACAAACTGACTCTATTTGGAACATTTCACGTATCATCGTCTGGACCGTATATCAGTCACGAGAACTATTTGTGGAGGTGATGTTAGGGGTTTCTACCTGTAATAAAGTACCTGTGTTTAGATTCAGGTCATTGACAGTGTATCGTCTACGAGGTGTGTTTAAACAACTTACAAAAAGTTGTGTTGTCTTTGTCCTGATATACACCGTTATGTACCCTCAACTCCCCCTCCACCAACTTAGTCGACTCATAATCCTGTAGATATAAATTCTTTTGACAAAATTTCTCTACGTTACATAGTAAAGTGTAACTATCTTACTAGTGGACCTCGTTGTAGTATACGAGATTTAAATTTGTAAACGGTTCATACAAGGAACCCTGATCACACGTACTTGTCAATCTGACTATGGATTATTCGTACACATTTATTTTTATCTACAAGGATACCATGAACTCTTCCTTTACTAAAAGAACGCCCCAAAACGTGTAGACTCTTCAGAGATAAGAAGGGGAGACAGACAGACCCCAGAGACACAGGACTCACTCCCAAAGAAGGAGACCACACCGGAAGAACTGGGATCACTCAAAGTGAAAATTAAAAGAGAGGGTGGGTGTAGTAGTACCGATAAGGAACCGAGAAGAGAAGTCGGATCTGACGTTGTGGAGACTTTCGAATTCAGGCTAACAAGACCAAGAAATCACGACGGATTATTTTATAACGTATCCTTGGTCCTTACAATCCAGATACTTAGTTCCATTTAATCTTCACCAGTTTGTCCTCTACCGTTCTTGTTTGTGGTTGTAAAATCCTTAGTCATTTGATTTTACCTGACCTTACCCACTTAAATTGAGTCTACTGGTAATTTAAATGATGACACCCGTCCTTAGGGAACCTTCTTTACCTCATCGGGAGCATCAGTTGTTCTCAGGATTTACCCACGGTAGATTTTTTACTGTCTTACTAGAAACAAGCAAAGGTTCCGTTTGGTAAGTTATAGTATGATTTGGTTCAGATACGGGTTGGTCATTACGACTTCTTTAACTTCAACTTACCAAGATGCTTCTGTATGTTCTGGAAGATCTTGATTGTGGGTTTTCTCTACAAGAAAAGTAATATCCCCTGACCTTACGTTTTCATCCTTCAGTTCTCGATGGATCTCATTGTCCGTTTAAACCGGAACTTCATGTCTTACTTCGTCCCTTTTCCGATTATATCAAAATGTTTCTCTTACGTGACCAGTATTGTCTGTGGGAGAAGGTTGTCACGTTCACTTCTGATGTGTACCTGTAGTGGTCTACCAGTTATGACTTCAGTCTAACTAATATAAGGAACGTCGGTTTCTACCTCTTCGAGACATGCCAGTCGTTTTTGTTCTGGTCCTGACTGATACCGAGTCTAGTACTTGAAGAATAACATTTAAAGTCTGAATTTAACTTCTTTCATCCCTTTTGGTGATCTGGTAAGTCCATACTGGATTTAGTTTAGGTAATACTAATATGCCACCTTCACTGTTTATCTAAGTTCCCTAATCTAGACTGTCTGTCTCACAGACTTCTTGATATCTACCTCCAAGGACTGTAACATCTCCTCCGTCACTAGTTCTGGTAGGGGTTCCTTTTCTTTACGTTTTTCCGTTTTACCAACAGACTCCTCCGGAATGTCTATCGACTCTTTTCTTCTCTTCACTTTCCGTTTCCTATTTTCCTTTCTATATGGGTAAACTTATGTCTCAAGGTTTCTTATCGTTCCTCTCTATTCTTTCGGAAGGAGCCACTAGTTACGTTTCTTTATCTCCTTTCGTTATCTTACCCTTTCTGATCTCTATAGAAAGTTCTTTTATTCTGTATGGTTTCTTTATAAAGTACGTTTCTACCCGTGTTATTTCCTGTCTTTACCATACCTGGATTGTCTTCGTCTTCTATAATTCTTCTCCACCGTTCTTATACGTCTTCTCGGTATGTTTTTTCTAGAAGTAGTGGGTCTTGGTACTACCACACTAGTGATTAGATCTCGGTCTGTAGGACCTTACACTTCAGTTCACCCGGAATCCTTCATAGTGATACCTGTTTCGATCACCTCCACTTCAACTCGAAAAGGGTTAGGATTTTCTACTACGACACTTTGATGACGTGAGTTCATCCGGTCTTTTAAACCTTCTGAGTCCGGTGTTCTGACCTTTTCCAGTCAAAAGTAGGGTTAGGGTTTCTTTTCACTTTCACTTTCAGCGAGTCAGTACAGGGTGAGAAACACTGAGGTATCCTGATATGTCAGGTACCTTAAGAGGTCCGGTCTTATGACCTGATCCATTGGAAAAGGAAGAGGTCCCCTAGAAAGGTTAGGTTCCTAGTTTGAGTCCAGAGGACGTAACGACCACCTAAGTAGGGTTTCTTTCCGTTACGGTTTTTTACAAGTTTGATGGTGTGTCAATGTGAGTAGAGTGTACGATCGTTTATTACGAGTTTTAAGGGGTTCGGTCCGAAGTTGTCATGTACTTACCACTTGAAGGTCTAGAAGTTCGAGCTAAATCTTTTCCGTCTCCTTGGTTTCTAGTTTAACGAATGTAGACAACCTAGTAGTTTTTTCGTTCTCTCAAGGTCTTTTTGTAGACGACGAGGATTCAACGAAGTCAGCACAGGCTGAGGCACGCTGGGGTATCTGCCGTCGGGTGGTCCGAGGGGGTAGGGACCCTAAGAGGTCCGTTCTTGAGACCTCACCCAATGGTAAAGGAAGAGGTCACGTACTTTCACTTTTCAGTTTCACTTCAGTAAGTCAGCACGGACTGAGAATCGCTGGGGTACCTGACGTCGGATGGTCCGAGGAAGCAGGTACCTTAAAAGGACCGTTCTCATGTCCTCACCCAACGGTAACGGGAGAGACGTCATACCGGATGGAAAACGGTTAGTAAGTTCCTTTGAGAATTAACTTTTACTTGTACGTCACCCTGAGTCCTACGATGACGACGGCGGTTCAGCGAAGTCAGAAGACGAAATAACTAATACGGTTTCGGAAACTGACACACCTAGTGTTGTTTGACACCTTTTAAGAAGTTCTCTACCCTTATGGTCGGGTGGAATGGACGTAGGACTCTTTAGACATACCTCCAATTCTTCGTTGTAAATCTTGTCTTGTACCTTGTCGTCTGACCAAGGTTTAACCCTTTCCTCATACAGTTCCGACATATAACAGTGACGAATAAATTGAATATACGTCTCAAGTCAAGTCAAGTCAACGAGTCAGCACAGGTTGAGAAACGTTGGGGTACTTAGCGTCGTGCGGTCCAGAGGGACAAGTAGTGGTAGAGGGTCTCAAGTGAGTCTAAGTGCAGGTAACTCAGACACTACGGTAGGTCGGTAGAGTAGGAGACAGCAGGGGAAGAGGAGGACGGGGGTCAGGGAGGGTCGTAGTCTCAAAAGAGGTTACTCAGTTGAGAAGTGTACTCCACCGGTTTGATGATCTCAAAGTCGAAATCGTAGTAAGGAAGGTTTCTTTAGGGTCCCGACTAGAGGAAGTCTTACCTGACCAACCTAGAGGAACGTCAGGTTCCCTGAGAGTTCTCAGAAGAGGTTGTGGTGTGAAGTTTTCGTAGTTAAAAAGTCACGAGTCGGAACAAGTGTCAGGTTGAGAGTGTAGGTATGTACTGGTGTCCTTTTTGGTATCGGAACTGATCTACCTGGAATCAGCCGTTTCATTACAGAGACGAAAACTTATATGATAGATCCAACCAGTATTAAAAGGAAGGTTCCTCATTCGTAGAAAATTAAAGTACCGACGTCAGTGGTAGACGTCACTAAGACCTCGGGGTTTTATTTCAGACTGTGACAAAGGAGACAGAGGGGTAGATAAAGGGTACTTCACTACCTTTGCCTACGGTACTAGAAGCAAAAGACTTACAACTCGAAATCCGGTTGAAAAAGTGAGAGGAGAAAGTGAAAGTAGTTCTCCCAAAAATCGAGGAGAAGTGAAAGACGGTATTCCCACCACAGTAGACGTACAGACTCCAATAACTATAAAGAGGGTTTTTAGAACTAAGGTCGAACACAAAGAAGGTCAGGTCGTAAAGAGTACTACAAGAGACGTATATCCAATTTATTCGTCCCACTGTTATATGTCGGAACTGCATGAGGAAAAGGATAAACCTTGGTCAGACAACAAGGTACAGGTCAAGATTGACAACGAAGGACTGGACGTATGTCTAAAGAGTTCTCCGTCCAGTCCACCAGACCATAAGGGTAGAGAAAGTCTTAAAAGGCGTCAAATAACACTAGGTGTGTCAGTTTCCGAAACCGTATCAGTTATTTCGTCTTTATCTACAAAAAGACCTTGAGAGAACGAAAAAACTACTAGGTCACCTACAACCGTTAAACTAGAGACCAAGGAGACTAGAAAAGACTTTGGTCTAACTTTCAGTCCCTCAAGTGTCAAGTACATAACGACTTCGGACCGAACCTCTTAAAACTCGTAACGAAATGATCGTACACTCTACTCACGTTAACACGTCATCAAACTTGTAAGAAACCGTAACAGAAAGAAACCTTAACCTTACTTTTGACTGGAAAAGGTCAGGACACCGGTGATTACTCAAAAGGTTTAAACGACCGTATAACTCACGTCGTGAAAGTGTCGTAGTAGAAAGTCCTAAACTTTGTCGAGGTGACCTTAAGGTAGTGGAGGTGATCGAAGCAAGCATCACTACGAAAGGTTCCGGGTGAACTGAAGTGCAAGGTTCTACAGACCGAGATCTAATCACTAGTGTAGTAGTACTGATAGACCCAGCACTTCTAGAAAAAACATGTCAAGAAGGCACATAAGAACTGTAGTACACTTTACGACCCGACCTACTTCGATTTCGACCTCATTTCTAACGACCCTCTTTATAGTTAATGGAGTCTATACGTCTACTGTGGTGAGAATACCGTCTTCACTTCTTCTCGATATCTCGAAGAACTACTTTGACATTTTCCTCTCACTTTTTCAACTAAATTTTGAGTTGTAGGTTTTTTGCTTCTAGTACCGTAGACTAGGGTAGTAGAGTACCGTTTATCTACCTCTTTCTTCCCTTTGTCACTGTCTGAAATAAAAAAGCCGAGGTTTTAGTGACGTGTACCACTGACTTCGGTACTTTAATTTTCTACGAACAAGGAACCTTCTTTTCGATACTAGTTGGATCTATCGTATAATTTTTCGTCTCTGTGATGAAACGGTTGTTTCAAGGCAGATCAGATTCGATACCAAAAAGGTCATCAGTACATACCTACACTCGCAACCTGATATTTCTTTGGACTCGTGATTTCCTAACTACGAAAACTTGACACCACAACCTCTTCTGAGAACTAACAGGGAAACTGACGTTCCTCTAGGTTGGTCAGGTAGGATTTCCTTTAGTCAGGATTTATAAGTAACCTTCCTGACTACGACTTCGATTTTCAGGTTATGAAGCCGGAGAACTACGTTTCTTGAGTGAATAACCTTTTATGAGACTACAACCCTTTCTAACTTCCGTCCTCCTCTTCCTCTACTTTCTCCTACTCTACCAACCCACCGTAGTGACTGAGTTACCTATACTCAAACTTGTTCGAGGTCCACAACCACTTCCTGTCCTTCGGACCGCACGACGTCAGGTACCCCAGCGTTTCTCAACCTGTACCGACTCACTGAATTGACTTGACTTAACTTATTTTATAGGGACCTAGAAGGGTCCACCGGGTCACCATTTCTTAGGAGGACGGTTATAACCTCTACACCCAAGTTAGGGACTCAACCCCTCTAGGGGACCTCTTCCTTCACCGTTTGGTGAGGTCATAAGAACGGACCCTTTAGGAAACCTGTCTCCTCGAACTGTCCGATGTCAGGTTCCCTAGCTTTTTCTCAAGGCTGTACGAGGTAGTGATTAAGGAATAGAAAGGACATGGAGGTCACAGATAAAAATTACGAGAAAGAATAATAGTTCAACCTTATAGTTGGTGTCTTTGTCGATTATAAATAACAAATGTTTCACAGTCTGTGATAGAAACGTGACGGTAGAACATTGAATAAATAATTATGAACGTTGTTACTAATCATAACAATAATAGAGGTGGAAATGTCTACTCATTTTGTCCTAGGACTCTGTAATTCCTTATGTGAGTTCCAGTGTGTCGAAAACACACCTTGACCCTGACGAAGATCTCGAACTTAATATTATGTAGGAGTTTCACTTTCACTTCAGAGGCTCAGCATAGGTTGAGAAACGTTTAGGATACCTGACATCGGATGGTCCGAGGAGGCAGGTACCCTAAAAGGTACGTTTTTATGACCTCACCCAACGGTAAGGGAAGAGACCCCCTAGAAGGGTTGGGTCCCCAGTTTGGGTCCAGAGGGCGTAGTGTCCGTCTGTGAAATGCAGACTCTGTGATCCCTTCAGGTATTATGTACGAGAAGTGGTGTATGATGAGGTTGTGTACATCTTTACAAGGTCTTTCTTTAGGTTCTATAAAAAAGGGGATGGAAATCGATAACAGGGTAGCGAGTGTAAAAAAACTGAGTAGAAGTGTTTTATAGAAAAGGTGAAGGAGTGAAGTAGAAGCTGACGAACGTCGTCTGGTGTCCCTGTTGGGCTCGTGGGTCTTGGGGGAATCTGAAGGCAGGACCGAACAGACACCGGGGCGACGGAGACTCACGTCACACAGGTCAAGGGAGGATGGAAGTAAGAGAGTACCAAAGGAGGGTACAGAGACCGGGGAGGCGTCAGGGGAAACGGTCGAGAAGGGGGAGACGTAACGAGAAGAGAATTATCGAGACACAGAGTCCGAAGACAGACACGGGTCCAGAGGAAGGAGACCCACTCAAGTTACATCCGTCTGAGGGAAGACTCGGTGGTCCCAGAGGCCCCACTTGAGTAGAGAAGAGTTCCGACGGGAACATGTCTGAGACGGGACGAAGGAGAGTCTACCTCTGAAGAACGAGTCTAAAGCGAAACTCGAGGTCGAGGTACGTACTTCGACGAGTGATCTCTGAACCAACGAACTACCCGACTCAGTGGGACAACCTCCCCAACCCCCCGGTCCCTCTTCGAACCCTTCCGTCCGTCGAACACTGTTTTAGGGACCCTTCGACCTCTCTTGGTTATTCTTTCGACCTAGTTATGTGCTTAACCAGCCTCGAGTTGCTGTTTCCAAACCCTACTGGCATATCTGGACGTCCACCAGACACGTACCCCTTTACTTCACAAGGTATGTAGTTCTTTACCCCAGTCGTGCCCGGTGCGTCTTTGGTGTCTGCTTATACATGTCTCGGCACGGCTGGGACGAGGACAGTCTTCGAGCGACGAGAAGAAGAAACTTAAGTCGGACATATACCTTCGATCTTTTTACCATGTCTACTTGGATAAAGGTCCCGTGTTTATCTCTGTTTCTATCTCGTACCTACATACCTATGTCCCATCCCCTTACCCTTCTGAACCCTCTAATCCTGACTGTATGTATGTGGTGGTACATTTTGTCTACCGATCACCCTTCGACGACATATCGTGTCCCCGACTCGAGTCACGAGACGCCCCTGGATCCCTCCCCGTGACCCCCGGCCCTCCCTCCAAGTCCTCCCTCCCCTGTATGGATACGTACATCGACTGAGTGAAACGACATGTCGTCTTTGATTGTGTCACACGATTCCGTTGTTATGGGGTTATTTAGCTCGCGCACCGAGTGGGTCTAGGGACCGGTGGGTTAGTCTAAGACCGAGTAACCGACCAAACCCGAGGGGAGTAATTTAATCTGGTATTCAGGACAACTAACACGAAGGGTCGAGGTAAAACTTAAGTGGGTCCGGAGAGACGTGAAGATAAAGGAATTCAATCCGGTAGTGGTGATGGACAGACCTGAGAAGGGTGTCGGGGTCTACGATAGACTGACAGGAAGATCTTTCTGATACATTTTACATTGACACTGTCGTATCGGGGTGAAAGGGTAAAACTTTATTGTAGTCGATGAGGGCAACGAACGACTTGCTCTGGGTCCAAGGAGTCGTACCGCTCGTTCCGGAGGGAATGCGCCGTCGTGCCGCCCGTTCCGGAGGGAATGCGCCGTCGTGCCGCCCGTTCCGGAGGGAGTGCGCCGTCGTGCCGCCCGTTCCGGAGGGAGTGCGCCGTCGTGCCGCCCGTTCCGGAGGGAGTGCGCCGTCGTGCCGCCCGTTCCGGAAGGAATGCGCCGAGGACTGGGGGACGGTCGAGGCGAGACAGAGTAGGAGGGGCACGAGAGTTTCGGACACGCAGGACCCTGCGAAACGTCAGGGGCCATAAGTGCGGGAACGGACGACGAGGAGGACTTGTCGGACAGACCAGACTGTCGGACCCGTGAGGAGGGGCAGGAGGACAGAGGTGAGGCGAGTGGAAGACCTTCGGAAGAGACCGACGTAAGGCCGCAGCCGACCGGAGAAGACACGGACCCTTCCCGCGACCTGACACCGTCGTCCACAGGAGGAGAGACCCCGACTCAAGGGCCTCCCGGTCTTGGTCCATGTCATAGACATAGGTAGGTGTTCACTAGGATCTCAATCGACCCGGTTGAGAAAAGCCGGGACTCTTGGAATGGGCTCGTAGGAATGGTACCCACTCCGGGAAGGATAAGGGTTCCTTTTAATTAATCGGAAAGATATAATGAAGACTTGTGACATAAACGAGGCAAATACAATGATTATTATTATAGTTAGTTTGTGAATAGATACACAAGTCGATATACGATTGACGAAATGACGACTAACCTCTCTAATAACCGAAATTAGAAATATTGTACGGGTACTTCATCAATGATAAAAACGTAAAAAGATCTCCTTCTTTGACCTCTGCCGTAACCGTTGGGTAAGGTCATGAGAACGGACCTTTTAGGGTACCTGTCTCCTCGGACCACCCGACGTCAGGTACCCCAACCTGTCCTGACTCACTGAAGTGAAAGTGAAAAGTGCAAGTACGTAACCTCTTCCTTTACCGTTGGGTGAGGTCACAAGAACGGACCTCTTAGGGTCCCCTCGGACCACCCGACGGCAGATACCCCAGTGTGTCTCACCCTGTGCTGACTTCGCTGAAGTGTCGTCGTCGTCTCCCATTTTGATTTCAAGACTCCAGGACACTATCCGCGTCGTCTATACCGTACTCGTTTTGGACGTCCCGGAGACGGAGGACCTTCAATCGTCAGACCTCCCTCCTCACCCACAATTTCATTTTGAGAGTATTCGTTATTATTTTAGAATTATAAAGAATTCTGGAATGACAGACAGTCCGTGAGGAGGTTCACGGAAGGTATATGGTGGAATAAATTACGAATATTTCGGGATCTTTAATCCATAATAATACGGGTAAAAAGTTCTCCTACGGTTATGTACCCTTACGATTCATTGAACCGGTTCCAGGGTGTCGGTCCGAAACTTGGGAGACGGTGAACTTAGGACCCGGATGCGAGGACCCCTTACTGTCCCGTGGGAGACTCTCATAGTAATCCCTGGGCCGAACTAACCCTATACACACCTCCCTTCCGAACGATCTCCTCCAATGTACACTCGACTCTGAACTGTCTAGACCACCACCTTCTCTTCGTAAAGTCCGTTTGTCTTGTCCTAGGAAACCAAAGGAGGATCTCATCTTAACACCGAGTGAGTAAAGACATAGTGGTTATAATACATGACACGTACATTCGCACATGTACGCACATACATGATACGACCAATCATGTACCTCTATGAGTTTGTGAACTTTTTGTGTGTACAACGAAGCTATTCGTATAGAGAAGACTAAGGAATGAGTATTTTGACGTTCCATCCATCTTATTTATAAGGTTTAAAGAAATTTTTCTATTAATTGTTGTTTTGTTCACTAAACGAATTACAGAGGTCTGGTGTTTTTCCGCCTTCACTCCCCTCTTAGATTTTAGTTCAGACAAACGTGAGTCTAGTAGAGCCACTGTGGAAGGATAGTCTCACCGAGTGGAAGACCAATTATAGGTAACAGGAAGTGTTGAACTCCGTGTTGACACCTGGATCTTCCGACCGACGTACACCGGCATCACAGAGGTCCTGTGTCCAAGAGTGATTGTCTCTCGAGTCAGACACACGTCCGACAATCGTGACAGTCGCGGGGTGTTGAAAAATGCTTCGGACTTCAGAGCCGAAAGAGGGGACATTTGGTCGTCCACAGTGTTCAATAGGCTCTTCTCGTGTTCACACGACACCCGTCCACTACTGGGTGGGGTCCTTAAGATGGGCTTCCCAGGCGTACCCGATAAAACAGTGGAAAGTGGCAGATAGACCAACTGGTGGGTCATTGGGTGTGGAGAGGACATACTCCCCAACAGCGTCCTCCCCTGCTTCAGAAGGTTTCGGAACCGTTAAGTCGAGGGGAAAGGAAACAGGTTCCTGGAGCGTCTCCGGGGCCCGAAGACGGACGCAACACGGAGGACAGAAAGAGAGGACGCGAGAGACCTACGGAGAAGAACGATGGAGCTCCCGTTGGCGACCAACTGTAGCCGTGAGGTCGAGAAAATAAAAGTATTGATGTCCTCGGTTTCAGTTCCGGGCTACCGACGAAACGTTGGCACACTATCTCGAGACAGAAAACATTAACTGTATTTCCGAGACCTGGGGAGAAAAGGCTCTCGGTACTAAAGGACAGTCTAGTGACGGTACCGGTTTACCCCGTTGGCACAGACATAGTACTGAGAAGAAAGACGACCGACACCGACTGGTATAGTCTTTACCACAGAGTCCCTCTATGACCCGACGTCGATCCTTGACTTCCCACCTCCTCTAAGTCCGTCCGACTTCCTTCCCCGTTCCTTCTCTTACTCCCTTCCGCCCTTACGTCTCACCCTTCGATCCCCGTCCTGTCTGTGCTGAGTACATCCCCTACTGATCGACCGAACTGACCGTAATTGCCCCTAAGTATGTCCTCGGACGTTCGCCGATACCTTCCTCCTTTGTCTAACGTTCCAGAATTTTTCGGTGAGACCTAGGTATAAGGTGTGGGGTTAAGGTGGGATTTTTACTTGTGTTACTATATCTACTCCCAAAAGGTAAAAGTTTTCTTCTGTATACCACTCACTCTTACCTTTATTATAAACAGTTTATGGTCACTGATAAACCTCTTCCTTTACCGTTCAGTACGGTCATAAAAACGGACCTCTTAGGGTACCTGTCTCCTCTGACCACTCAATGTCTGGTACCCCAGTGTTTCTCAGCCTGTGTCGACTCAATCTTTGTTGTGTCACTGATAATATTGACGAAAGTCATGCAGTAAATGAGGATGGTTATTACGTAAACCACTGTTCTTTGTCTTGAGTCGAACGTCACCGAATTTAACTTCTCTGTGTTAAGATGTACAATACTCTTTATCTACCGAAGTCGTAACTAAGTTATAGAACTACGACAGCCCCGATTCCTGAGACTGTAAGAGAACCAATGTTCTACCGAGGACGTTGAGGTCTGTAGTGTAGAAACAAGTTTCGTCCTTCATCTTCTTTCTCCCTTTCTCGAAGTAGATAGGACAAAATAATCCTTTTGTCTTTGTAAAGGTCTTGGACGGGAGTCTGAATACGAATATAGGGGGAACGGGTCTTGAAACAAAGGACCAGTAGGGAACGACTTTCCGTGGGACCCTTTCACTCATAATTCAAGAAGGTCAGAGATTTCATTTTCACAGACAATATTAATACAATATATATAAAGTCTACAATTATAGTAAAGGTATAATATACACTCTTTTAACTCCGAAGTATTCCTTTTAGTATGATCATAGACCCTCTCAATCTTAAGTTTAGAACCTGTAAGACCACGGTTTCTTGAACAGAAAGGACACTCGGGACCGTCCAAGTTCGAACGAACACCAGTCCATGTAAGAACCTGAAACACGTACTTTTAGAGACGACCGGGATTTCGTCCGAGGACCTTTAGAACATACGACCTTCCCACTCTTTCTTTTACAATCTTGAAGTCTCCTAATAAACTAAGAGAATCTTTCGGGTCCCAAGGACGCTTCAACGGTCCGCCTCCACCACCGAGCTCAACTACTTCTCCCCCTTTCCGTTTTTAATAGAGGAATGAGAAACAAGATTGACCGTGGATGTATCCCGACCTGTACGTCGAGACCCTCCCCATATAAAAATACTTCTTTCTTGTTTCCCTGGACCCTTAAACTAGACAATCCGACCCCCTTAACGAGATACTTTTTAAGGTGTCCTATGAGTTCGAGAGACGACAAAGCTCTTGTCGCCGACTGTCCGGGAGCAAGTACCCCCTCGTTTGTACTCTTTATTTTCCGAATCAATTCAAACTGACCTACTACAAAGGACACCTCGGCCTTTACTGTTCGCCACTAAAGGATAGTTAGCATGGAATCCACTGATAAAATTTTCGTTTACCAGGGATGACTGTACTTTTCTTTTTTTTTTTCTTTCTTTCGTTCTTGTAAGACCCATACGAAAAAACGGGAATTGGATTGACCTATAAACCTTCTGAAACTTTACTTTTTAACGGACCAAGGCCCTCCCGTCGTCCGTCATCCCTTCAGACAGAGTTCCAGTAACCATAAGGACATACTCCTCCTTCAACAGCCTCTTAGAGTCGGAGAGGACAGACAGTCCCTCTGTTCCGGGGAGATCCTTGTTACTGAGTCCGGTTTCGACAGAGTCAGATGAGTCCGAAAGGTCCCTTCAACTCCTTTCCTAAGGAGAAGGGAATTCGTCGGTCTAGAGTCCTGTGCAAAGTGCATAGGAAGGACAGTCACCACCGAGTCTACCATTTCTTGGACGGACGGTCACGTCCCCTACACCCACACTAGGGACCAGACCCTTCTACGGGACCTCTTCCTTCACCGTTGGGTAAGACCATTAGAACGGACCCTTTAGGGTGTCCGTCTCCTCGGACCTCCCGATGTCAGGTGCCCCCAGTGCTTTCAGTTTGTCCAGAATCACTGATTTGTTGTCGTTGTTCTGTGCAAATGTTCACTTTGGAGGTAAACATTCCCACAGAAGGAGAACCATGGGTCTTGTATTCTCACTGACTTAGAGACCTCTACATAGGCACCTCTGCCTCACGTAAATTCGACAGAGAACGGAAATCGACCTCTACCATGAAGTCCACCACCAAACCTGGTAAAGTTCTCAATTAGTCAAAAGGACCCAAGAGGGTACCCATGTCCTCGATACGTACAATAATTTACAGAGAAACACGAAGAGAACGATTAGACAGAAATTAATATCCTCTCAAAGTCGGTTCCTAGATCTTCCCATCTCCCTTTTAATAACGAGGAGGGGATGTCATAATTTCCTTTTAAGTCTCTTTGACAAAATTTTCTGGGGACCTTTGAAAGTAAAAATTCGGAACGTATGAACCGAAAGAATCAGACGGAGACCAGATTATATGATGATAGGAAACTATAGAGTTAATCTACCGTGTAGATAAGAGACGAAGGGGGTGCGGGGAGAGGTCTCTAATGGTACTAAAAGTACTAAGACCCGAAAACGAAAAGGAGATGGATCTCAAGAGAAGGACCGTCCGTGTAAACCCTGAGTCGAGTCACGGTGTAGTCCCTACGGTAGAGATCGAGGAGATACGTCCCTCGGAGAACTTAGGTACAGAGTACTTACGTCCTCGGAGTTGGTACTGAGGACACTCTGTCTTGTCACAAGAGTTTGGGAGTGAGACTCTAAAGAACCCCCGAATAAATCCTGTGTTTAAGGACCTAAAGTTGGGGTCTTGAAGACGAGTCATATGGACCCCACTCCGATCCTGGGACGTAAATTTCTTCGGGGGTCCTCTAAGGACACGTAGGATTATAACCTCAGGGTAACACCGTGGTTTTTACCCCTCAGTAGACCGTTATGAAACTTTCGAGACACCAGTCTATCCATAGACAAACTTGACGAGACCGAGGGGACTGTACTATGGCCCAAAAGTCCGTGTCTACCTCAGGAGTCACGACCCGTGTCACGGACCGTGTATCGTTCAAGAGTGGTAAGATCTTCCAGTCCCCTCTCCAGTAGTAAAATGACTACTCACCCCCGAATACCCTGTGGGTTGACCGTAAGTTTGGGTCCGAACCCACACGCTGAACACTCACTCTGGATATAAAGTGTACTTTCCACCAAAACGTGTTCTCCCTTTTTGTTAGTATTTTATCTTTGTGAACTCCCCCGTGATGTTGGAATAAAAAGACAAGACAAATACGAACAAACTTCAAAATCCGATCTAAGATAGCTCCGACAAAAATTGGGGAAGGAGAGTCCTTACATCATTTATATAAACCCCTCAGACAATTACAGTGAGACAAAAAAAAAAGAGAAAAAACCTTCACGAAGGAGTTTGAGAAGACGGTGAGAACTCAGGTCTTTCTTGTCTTACTACTAACAAACTTCACTGAAGTTAAAAGTCCGTGTTGGTCGGGACTTACTTATAACCTAAGACAAAAGTCTTAAATTTGGTTCTCTAGGTCTCCAACAGTCTACCGGTACCCGTCCCCTCGACTTTCCAGTTCAACGTTTGTCAGTCGTGGTACCGTTGCGTCACCAGGTACGTTTGACCATAATACTCTAAAGTACTTCCTTCTCGGAACGTCTCTTCTACCAGGTCCTCTTTTGCTTACTTTTTCTTACGTTAGTTAAAGATCGTCATGTTCTCCGGTGCACAGAGGTCCCTCGTCGTCAAACCTACCTAGTTCTCCGATCGTCGAGTGACTAAA
This sequence comes from Capra ibex, assembly GCA_006410555.1. Taxonomy (NCBI): domain Eukaryota; kingdom Metazoa; phylum Chordata; class Mammalia; order Artiodactyla; family Bovidae; genus Capra; species Capra ibex. Next base: position 6,682,445 of record SJYO01038983.1, on the reverse strand, counting down.
AGGCCAAGGATACACCGAGTCGAGACAAAGGGGAGTAACGGGAGGGCTAAGGAATATTGGCTGGGAAGAGTAGAATTCGAACGAACTTAGAGGGAACTTTGACTTCTGTCACTCGGTTCCTTTCTAGGTGTCCGTTGGAACCGTATTTATTCTGGTGGACGATGGGGTAACGAGGAACGATAACTTCCAGGGTGTCGTTCGACGGTAGAACATAAATTGAAACTACTTAGGGTAGACCAAAAGATAAATTAGGACCCGATTTCAACAAGAGGGAGGGAAAACGACCCAACTCTTAGAATCAGGGTCAACTTTATATGGTTCTGAGTTTAGACTCCTTTCAAAATTATATGTCTGAGGGACCTAAATCCTTGGTTGGGGGTTTTCACTCTAGTAGAATGGTCTCGAGACTCGGGGTAGTGACTATTCGTTAAACTTGGGTACCTTCAGTCGATCCTTTGACACCCGACTGAACCAGTTTTCTTTACAACTGTCGGGGGGATGGTCGAGACAGTTAATTAGACAGTTATTTAGTTGATAAGGTAGTTTAGACGTGTTTAAGTGACTAATATCCTGAACAAGTTATTTTGCAATATGGACCTTTATTCTCCAGGATTTTCCCGTTGAAATGTTGGTCTACGTGGGTGGAACGTCGGACAAGGTAGTGAAGAAGGAAGTGCTCGAACTCGTTTAAGTGAATTGAGGAAAACCCGAGGTAAAGGAACACAGGTTTCGTTCCAATTATCGGAGAGGGAACCCTACAGAATCCTCATAATGTTACATATTACGTCCTTTTCAAGTATCGTTTTGTGAGTCCCGTATCATTTACGAGTCATGTACAAAGAGACGAACGGGGTGTAGTGATTCGACGTATTGTCCCGTCGCTATATAGAGGACATAAAAGAATGTATAAAGAAGGGTTATCGACGGTTGGGTCTCGGACCATTTGAACTCCCTCGACACCACATAATCTGTCGACGGGGAGGCACCACAGCGATGGGATCACACGGTATCGGTGGGATCACACGGTATCGGCTTCCCCTCTGGGTGATGGGGACTTCAATCTTATGGACCTGAGGTCAAGACGTGGTGCCAGAGAGGAAGCGAGAGAGGGTTGGTTCTTTCCCACCTTAGTAGGGTTTAGTGGTCGAAAAACATTTCTGACGTACTCGTTAACCCCCCCTTTGTAATCCCGTAACATCCTGAAGGGACCATCGAGTCTCCTATTTCGCAGACGGACGTTACGTCCTTTGGCCCCAAGTTAGGGACCCAACCCTTCTAGGAGACCTCTTCCTTTACCGTCGGGTGAGGTCATAAGAACGGACCTTTTAGGGTACCTACCTCCTCGGACCATCCGATGTCAGGTACCCCAACGTTTGTCACCCTGTGCTGACTTGCGGGAGTGAAAGTGAAAAGTGAAAGTCCTGGGAGTGTTTCCGACCTACTTCTGCCGGTACTGAGAGTCTGTGGGACTCCGGTCCACTCGACGAGAATATTCTTCCGTCCAAGACCTAAGCCGTTGGAGTTCAGTTCGATCAGCCTCACTGTAACTCTTACTTAATAACGTCTTACCCTCCCCCACCTCATTACATACCTTATTAGCTATGATCGGAAAGTCTGTCAGTAAATCTTGGAACGAGAGTTTCGGAACATCCATTCAGTCGTGGACCCCACAGCAATCCTTCTGTCCTAGAGTCCGAGGTGTGTCCTCGGTGACTTGACTTTAGTCGTAAAAATTGATCTAGGGGTCAACTAAGGGCGCAAGTGACTTGAAACTCTTCGCGACGTCAGACCATCTCAGCATGCTTTGACCGAAAGTCGTCCGAAGATTAATCTTAGTACCATGTTTAGAGTCATAACTAACTTTCAGGGAGGAAAGTTAGTCGGTCTTCTCCTTTTGGGAAAAAGAAAAATCAAGAGAAGACTCGTTTGTACCGGAAGTCGACGAAAAATAAATATATTACTTAATCCAAAGTCTACTTTCTGTTACGTAATCGAAGTAATCGTGGAAACTGTCGTTACCAACTACTTGCCAAGCGAACAGTATAGACTCTCCTTCGTTCCCATCGGCTCCCTTTACCCATGGGTGTGGGCACCCTCCTTATGTTAAAGGTATACGAAAGTGATTAAGGAGTGTTTTTTACCATAACCCTCAAAATAACAGTCATGAAATATCTGGTCTTAGTCCGGGTCGCTCCGACTCATGAGTGGGTGAGACACATCACCGCATCTCGACCTTGAGTATACGTCCGGACAAACTGAAATTCGGGATATATGTGACAAACAGGATACACGAGAAATATTTTCTATAACCTCATATTAACTAAATGTTACAACACAATCAAAGTCCACATGTCATTTCTCTAAGCTAAAATGTATATAAGTGAGAAATTCCAAGAATGGGTGTGTCCTAGAATGTCTTATAACTCATCTGAAGGCACACGATATGTCATCCACGAACAACCGATAGATAAAACGTATTTCATGTTACATATACAATTAGGGTTCGAGGATTAAAACCAAAGGGTCCACCGTGATCTCCATTTCTTGAACGTGCAGGTACGTCCTCTGTATTCTCTACGTCAAAATCAAGGACCCAACCCTTCTAGGGGACCTCGTCCTGTACCGTCGGGTGAGGTCATAAGAACGGACCACTTAGGATACCTGTCTCCTCGGTCCGCCCGATACCAGGTACCCCAATGTTTCTCAACCTGTGCTGACTTCACTGAATCGTACTTGGGACGGAGGGTAGGGGGTGAAGGGGGGACGTGGAAACCATCCGTGTCCAAACAAAAGTTTTAGACAATCAGACAAAAATAAAATATTTATTCTCCAATGAGAACGACGATTGTCTAATTACGTTTACATCGACTTTTGATGGTAAAATAATTATAATTCGGGTACCTCAGGTACCCAGTCTTTAAGGTCTGTTCCGTGACACCCTTACGGAATAGAGTGGGGATTTACCGATTCCACTCAAATACAGACCTAATCATTCTTCCGTAGAAATGGAGGTGTAGACCGTCAACTGTCGTCGATGATCGAACCTGGAGTCGACCACGACACCTGGTCTTTTGGGTACACACCGAGGAGGTCCACCGGACCTGAACGATTGTGATACCGTTGGAGTCCCCTTAACGTGTAGAAGACGCTTTGGGGTCCCTAGGTTCTCACTCGTGGGTCACTTGTTCCGTCACAGTGGAGACGACTGACTCGGAGTCTTCAGAGGTTCGGAGACAAGACAGGGTAAGATAACCAATGTTCATTCAGTGTTTATGAAACCGGTGGAGTCCGCTTCTCAACTGAGTGACCTTTTCTGAGACTACGACCCTCCCTAACCCCCGTCCTTCTCTTCCCCTGCTGTCTCCTACTCTACCGACCTACCGTAGTGACTGAGTTACCTCACTCAGACTCACTTGAGGCCCTCAACCACTACCTGTCCCTTCGGACCGCACGACGTTAAGTACCCCAGCGTTTCTCGACCTGTGTTGACTTACTGACTTGACTCGACCTGACTTCAGTGTTTGAACGGGTCTAAATTACCCTCTCCTGAGTCTAGGGTAGAGACTACCACCCTAACAGTTTTCTGGACATCGGTAAAAAGAAATTAAAGGGGTTTCAAACTCTCCTATGGGCGTCCCAGATAAAACGATCTTCTTCCATCTAGTGAACGTTGACACAAAATGAAGGGTGGTAGTGAGTCCTGGTTGAGATAATTCGTCCTTTCGTCGTTCACCCTGGTGTCCGGTCGGGAGTGGACTTCCGACTGAACAACTGTAGTGGATCAACAGAAACACCGAAACGGTTCCACCTATCCTGAAAACTCGAGACCACACGTAGTCGTCCTCGATCTTTGGAGGTATTTTCTACGGTCGTTATAACTGCTACCGGTCCATCTCAGAAACACAGTAGCCCTTCCTTTCAAATTGTGGACCATCCACCTGTAAAACTGTTTTCCGTAAGTACGAAAGGGTAATGAAAACGAAAAACGGGAAAGAACTGGACTAAATGAAACTGTTGTTTCTGAGGTAAAAGGTTCTACAACAACGAAGAGTCAAATGACCTCAGTTGACAGTCCCTCAGTTATCTTTTTTATTAAATACTTGGACTCCCCTCAATCGTTTAGGGTCCCTTCTTTCCGGAGTCAAGTCAAGTCAAGTCAACGAGTCAACACAGACTGAGAAACTCTGGGGTACTTAACGTCGTGCGGTCCGGAGAGACAGGTAGTGGTTGAGGGTCTCAAATGAGTTTGAGTACAGGTTACTCAGCCACTACGGTAGGTCGGTAGAGTCGGAGACAGTAGGGGAAGAGGAGGACTGGGCTGAGGGAGAGTCGTAGTCTCAGAAAAGGTTACTCAGTTGAGAAACTTACTCCACTGGTTTCATAACCTCAAAGTCGAAATCGTAGTCAGGAAGGTTACTGGTGGGTCCTGACTAGAGGGAATCCTACCTGACCAACCTAGAGGAGCGTCAGGTTCCCTGAGAGTTCTCAGAAGAGGTTATGGTGTCAAGTTTTCGTAGTTAAGAAGTCGTAAGTCGAAAGAAGTGTCAGGTTGAGAGTGTAGGTGTCTACTGATGACCTTTTTGGTATCGGAACTGATCTGCCTGGAAAGAACCGTTTCATTACAGAGACTAAAACTTATACGATAGATCCAACCAGTATTGAAAGGAAGGTTCCTCATTCGTAGAAAATTAAAGTACCGACGTTAGTGGTAGACGTCACTAAAACCTCGGGGGGTTTTATTTCAGACTGTGACAAAGGTGACAAAGGGGTAGATAAAGGGTACTTCACTACCCTGGTCTACGGTACTAGAATCAAAAGACCTACAACTCGAAATTAGGTTGAAAAAGTGAGAGGAGAAAGTAAAAGTAGTTCTCCGAAAAATCGAGGAGAAGTGAAAGACGGTATTCCCACCACAGTAGACGTATAGACTCCAATAACTATAAAGAGGGTCGTTAGAACTAAGGTCGAACACGAAGAAGGTCGGGTCGTAATCTTTCCGGATCTATGCACATTTTTTATAGAGGTATCGAACTAAGACTACCTAACGTCAGTACGAGGTTTATTTGTCAAAGAGGCACTGAGAGATCTTCTGGACTTTTGGTACTAAGTGACTCAGATCTTCCTTCATAGAGTGGATTGTATTACGAAGTCAAGTCAAGTCAAGTCAAATCAAGTCAGTGAGTCAGTACAGGCTGAGTATCACTGGGGTACTTAGTGTCGTGCGGTCCGGAGGGACAGGTAGTGGTTGAGGGCCTCAAATCAGTTTGAGTACAGGTAACTCAACCACTACGGTAGGTTGGTAGAGTAGGAGACAGCAGGGGAAGAAGAGGGTGGAAGTTACAAAGGGTCGTAGTCTCAGACAATTTTGTATTACGAACACACGTACGATTCAGTGAAGTCAGCACAGACTGAGAAATGTTGGGACACCTGACATCGGGTGGTCTGAGGAGACAGGGACCCTAAGAGGTCCGTTCTTATGACCTCACCCAACGGTAGGGGAAGAGGTCCCCTAGAAGGTCTGGGTCCCTACCTTGGGCACAGGGAAGAACAGAGGACGTAACAGTCCGTCCAAGAAATGGTGATCGTGGTGGGCCCTTCGGGTGGATTGTATTACAAGTCACAACTTTTCCAGTGACAACAGTCGGAGTCTACTCTTATTGGTAACCGGATTCTTCTCCCTTCCGGTGCTCGTCTCGACTGTTATTATCATCACGTACATTGTCAGTATTTACCGAGACGGCGCACTCCTTATCGAGGGTACACGGTGAGACGACCTACAGGTATAGTGGAGTGAGGGGATACCGGTCCTGTCAAGGACAATGTACTTCCGTCCGCAAGTCGTCGAAACAGGTTACTGACTTACTGCCGCAGCTTAACTCGTCCAATGTCTCTTACCAAAACTGTCGGGGATTCAACAGTTACACACCAACACTCATCTTCGGGTCAGGAGGTTAAACGACGGGTTAAAACAAGGGTGTCTTTTGGTGGCTGTATTTCAGTAATCGTCTCAGTAGGAGAGGGTAACATCTCGAAAGGTCACACACTACGATGCCGTGGGGGTCCCTGACTGAAAGAAAACGGTACACTTCTTCACTGTATTCCTGTAATTGTACATAAGGAACATATAATACTAGACCCCGAATCGTCACTCCTTTTAATCCCTCTTGTCCCACCCGTGTCCTAAATAACTCTAAATACCCCTTCTATGACTTGGGTTTTGTTCTGTCCATCTAGTCCGGTGCTCAAGTATCGACCGGGTACTTGTGCCTCCAATTTTCCCACCACTTTCGGACACGAACGGTGCGTAAAACGAGAATCATGAGACTTAGTGTTTCCTAGACTTTAGAAGACTGTACTCCTCGACGTCGTCTTCGTTTCACCAGAAGACAGACTTCAACGGAACCGAGGTTAGCGACACGGGACCACCCGACGGGAAGACGGAGGCACATCTACCTTCACTAAAGGAGCGTACCTCGACACGAGTAGTAGTTTCCTCGTCGTTTTTCTCGGACGTTTGAAACTTCACTCCCACCACGAGCGACTCTATTACTACTTGGTGTCGGCATCGAAAGTCCAAATGTCTCTAGGACCGTGTCTTGGTTCGTCACCACGACAGGAACCCGGATCGAGGTCTACTTTAACCTGGTCCAGCGTCTGAGGTAGGATTCGGGTAAAGGGGTATGAGAGAGAGAAGTCCTATACCTCTTAACCGACCAAACAAAAGAAGTTCATTTCTTATGACACAACCCCTGTACACCCTGGATTCAAGGGGTCGGTCCCTAACTTGGGTGTAGGGGACGTAACCTACCACCTAAGAATTGGTGACCTGGTGGTTGATCTGCTCGGGCACATGGTGGTACCTCTGGGTCGTTTCACGCAAAGAGGAAGGGACATAGATCACAGGAGCAGACACCAAACCTGTGTAATCTCCAGATCCTGAATCAGGTCGAGAGACCACCCCTGATCACCTGGGGTGCCCGACAATGAAGTTCGACTCTCCGGTTGTGCCACACACTTCGGTAAAGAGTGGTGTCTACAGACGGCCGGAGGACCACCAAGAACGGCGTTTCCCTCTTCACTCTCACCCCTACCTACTTGTGTCGAAGGACGAGTGAGGGGTGCCTGTCCTAAGATGGACTAAAGTAAGTTAAGTCCCATTACCTCAGGGAACGAGAGGTGGGGTCATGTAGGATAGGGTAAAGTCGAATCAGGTAGGGGAAGGTAAGGTAGACAGACTAAACGTTCAAAGTAAGGTAAACGATCTTTATTTTAAGATAAGATAATTGACTCGGCGAGTGGGTGGTAGCCTCCTGTCAGTCAAGTCAAGGCAAGTCAGCGAGTCAGCACAGGCTGAGAAACGCTGGGGTACTTAGCGTCGTACGGTCCGGAGGGACAAGTAGTGGTTGAGGGTCTCAAGTGTGTCTGAGTATAGGTAGCTCAGACACTACGGTAGGTCGGTAGAGTAGGAGCCAGCAGGGGAAGAGGAGGACTGGGGTTAGGGAGGATCGTAGTCTCAGAAAAGGTTACTCATTTGAGAAGCACACTCCACCGGTTTCATGACCTCAAAGTCGAAATCGTAGTAAAGAAGGATTCTTTAGGGTCCCAACTAGAGGAAGTCTTACCTGACCAACCTAGAGGAACGTCAGGTTCCCTGAGAGTTCTCAGAAGAGGTTGTGGTGTGAAGTTTTCGTAGTTAAGAAACCACGAGTCGGAAGAAGTGTCAGGTTGAGAGTGTAGGTATGTACTGGTGTCCTTTTTGGTATCGGAACTGATCTACCTGGAATCAGCCGTTTCATTACAGAGACGAAACGTTATGTGATAGATCCAACCAGTATTGAAAAGACCGTTCCTCATTCGCAGAAAATTAAAGTACAGACGTTAGTGGTAGACGTCACTAAAACCTCGGGGTGTTTTATTTCAGACTGTGACAAAAGTGACAAAGGGGTAGATAAAGGGTACTTCACTACCCTGGCCTATGGTGCTAGAAACAAAAGACTTACAACTCGAAATTCGGTTGAAAAAAAGTGAGAGGAGAAAGTGAAAGTAGTTCTTCGAAAAATCGAGGAGAAGCGAAAGACGGTATTCCCACCACAGTAGACGTTTAGACTCCAATAACTATAAAGAGGACCGTTAGAACTAAGGTCGAACATAAAGAAGGTCACGTCGCAAAGAGTACGACATGAGACGTATATTCAATTTATTCGTCCCACTGTTATATGTCGGAACCGCATGAGGAAAGGGATAAACCTTGGTCAGACAACAAGGTACAGGTCAAGATTGACAACGAAGGACTGGACGTATGTCTAAAGAGTTCTCCGTCCAATCCACCATACCATAAGGGTATCGTCCCTTACCGTTCGATGAAGTCATAAGAACGGAGTTCTTTGGGTACTTATCATACTTTTCCGTTTTACTATGGTTTTCTCCTATGGTTTTCTCCTTGAGGGGTCCAGTAATCCACGGGTTATACGATGACCTCTAGTCACCTCTTTATTGAGGTCTTTCTTACTTCCGTACCTCGGTTTCGTTTTTGTTATGGGTCAACACCTACCCTGACCACTATCTTCGTTCCAGGCTACGACATTTCTCGTTATAACGTATCCTTTGACCTTACAGTCCCGGTCCTTAGTTCCGTTTAACCTTCACCAGTCTGTTCTCTACCGTTCCCACTTGCAGCTGTAAGATCCTTAGTCGTTTGATTTTACCTGACCTTACCCACTTAAATTGAGTCTACTGGTAATATAGATGATGACGTCCGTCCTTAGGGAGTCTTTTTTACCTCATCGGTAGTACCAGTTGTTTTCTCAGGTTTTACGTCATGAACCTTCGTTAGAGTTTTTGCTGTCTTACTAGATACAAGCAGAGGTTCCGTTTGGTAAGTTATAGTGTCAATAGGTTCAGATACGGGGTTGGTCATAACGACTTCTTTGACTTCAACTTGCCAAAATACTTCTGGATGTTCTGGAAAATCTTGCTTGTGGGATTTTTCTACAGGAAAAGTAATATCCCCTGACCTTACGTTTTCATCCTTCAGTTCTTTGTGGACCTCATTATCCGTTTAAACCGGAACCTTACGTCTTACTTCGTCCCGTTTCTGATTATCTCAAACGGTTCTTTTACGTGACCAGTATCGTTTGTGGGAGAAGGTTGTTGTGTTTTCTTCTGAGATGTGTACCTGTAGTGGTCTACCAGTTGTGACTTTAGTCTAACTAATATCAGAAACGTCGGTTTCTACCTCTTCGAGATATGTCAGGTGTTTTTGTTCTGATCCTACCTGACACCGAGTCTAGTACTTGAGGAATAATGGTTTAAGTCTGAGTTTAACTTCTTTCATCCCTTTTGGTGATCTGGTAAGTCCATACTGGATTTAGTTTAGGGAATACTAAAATGTCACCTTCACTCTTTATCTAAATTCCCTGATCTAGACTGTCTATCTCATGGACTACTTAATACCTTACTCCAAGCACTGTAACATGTCCTCTGTCCCTAGTTGTGGTAGGCGTACCTTTTCTTTACGTTTTTTCGTTTTACCGACACACCCCTCCGGAATGTTTGTCGACACGTTTCTTCTCTCCACTTTTCGTTTCCTCTTTTCCTTTCTATATTCGTAGACTTACGTCTCAAGGTTTCTTATCGTTCTTCTGTATTCTTTCGGAAGAAGTCGCTAGTCACGTTTCTTTATCTCCTTTTCTTGTCTTACCCTTTCTGATCTCTAGAGAAGTTCTTTTAATCTCTATGGTTTCCTTATAAAGTACGTTTCTACCCGAGTTATTTCCTGTCTTTACCAGACCTGGATTGTCTTCGTCTTCTATAATTCTTCTCCACCGTTCTTCTGTACCTTCTTGACATCTTTTTTCTAGAAGTGCTGGGTCTATTAGTACTGCTACACTAGTGATTAGATCTCGGTCTGTAGAACCTTACACTTCAGTTCACCCGGAATCTTTCGTAGTGATGNTATTTCCTGTCTTTACCAGACCTGGATTGTCTTCGTCTTCTATAATTCTTCTCCACCGTTCTTCTGTACCTTCTTGACATCTTTTCTCTAGAAGTACTGGGTCTATTAGTACTGCTACACTAGTGATTAGATCTCGGTCTGTAGAACCTTTCACTTCAGTTCACCCGGAATCTTTCGTAGTGATGCTTGTTTCGATCATCTCCACTACCTTAAGGTTAACTCGACAAAGTTTAGGACTTTCTACTACGACACTTTCACGACGTGAGTTATACGGTCGTTTAAACCTTTTGAGTCGTCACCGGTGTCCTGACCTTTTCCAGTCAAAAGTAAGGTTAAGGTTTCTTTCTGTTACGGTTTCTTACGAGTTTGATGGCGTGTTAACGTGAGTAGAGTGTGTGATCATTTCATTACCGAGTTTTAAGAGGTTCGGTCCGAAGTCGTTATACACTTGGTACTTGAGGGACTACAAGTTCGACCAAAATCCTTTCCGTCTCCTTGGTCTCTAGTTTAACGGTTGTAGGTGACCTAGTACCTTTTTCGTTCTCTCAAGGTCTTTTTGTAGATAAAGACGAAATAACTGATACGGTTTCGGAAACTGACACACCTAGTATTCTTTGACGCCTTTTAAGACCTTCTCTATCCTTACCCTCCTGTCTTGTAGGATAATCGGTAGGTCCCTACGTACTTCCAATCATTTCGGGTCCGTCGGGTAGTATCTCTACTGAATCCCTCAAATGGTTTAATAAAAGTTAAATTAGGTGAGGTTCGAAGAGGACCAGAAGAATGTCTGTGTTGGAAAGGCGAAGAGAAGGAAACTCAGTGACACTTTTCCTCCTTCCCTCGGGTTCTTCCTTCCGACCGTGGAATCTGAGACTGGTCAAGAGCAAAAGGACCTCGAGGTCTCACACAGATTATGTTCTGTATATGTGACTCAGGAGATGTGTGTCTGCAAATACGACACTTGAAAGTTTCTACGTTTGTACCCAAGGTAGTTACAGTCCGTGTCGCTTTGACGACGAACGGACGACAGAGACAACGACTACTAGGAAGTCGAGAGGGTAGAGGGGGGCGGAGGTTAGCCATTGAGAAGAACGGACAAGTGAACTACGGTCGGGGATATTCGGTCTACAACCTGACACGATGACGTGAAAGGTTCCATACCATGACATTCTAATTTTTACAAAAGAAATAAAAAAACACTAACGAACAAAAAAATTATATAATGAACACACTTTCGTAATGTTTGGATGATGTCATGATATTTCACAATCGGTTAATCAATTGCTCAATCACAATCGGCTAACACAATCAACCCATGGATCCGATTGAAACAACCCGAATACTTGTTTGACGGGAATACTTGCGTGAGAACCTTGTCTTACGTAGGTATTATCCCCTGAATGACAGTAACAGTGTGATGCTGTGCATACACTGTACAGCTCACTTCCAATACATTTGTATGCTCTGCAAATGAACTGTAGAGACAACCAACTTACTTGTTATTGGACACACCGGAACCTGTTCTGAGAAGGGGAGAGACTCAGACTCAAAAGGTAAGGACGTCTGTCCACCAAACTTATCCAATCACTTAAAATATGCCACTGTCAAAGACTCAATCCTCTGACCAAGGGAGCCCTAGTCCGAGACTCTTCGTCCGATCGTGTTACCAATCTCCTGAATACTACTCGGGTACCCCGTTGAATGTGTGTACCTCTTAAAAGAACCTTTTATGACAAATACTAATTGGGATAATGGATTCTTCGCCCCATCACAACCACCATCAAATCAACGTTTCAGCACAGGTTGAGAAACACTACGACACCTGACATCGAACAGTCCGTGAAGACAGGTACCCTAAGAGGTCTGTTCCTACGACCTCACCCGACGGTAAAGGAAGAGGTCCCCTAGAAGGACTGGGACCCTGACTTGGACCCAGAGGACGCAACGTCCGTCTAAGAAATGACAGACTTGGTGGTCCCTTCGGGCCTTCTCCATCTCCGGTATCACTCACACACTAAATACGATATAATAAAACTTATTTACTTATTTTTATTAAAACAGTATCGGTCACTCTAAACATGTCCTTGTACAAAACTAAAGGTTCACGATAAGCAACGACAACCCACTCGTACTATTTAAGCGACTCCAATTTGAATAAACAGGGAGATAAAAGGCGAACCTGGAATCCTACTGGACCGAGATGAAGACATCGACGCGTTTTCCCTTCTGAGGTCACTTACGCGATGATTCCCACAACGACTCCTCGAAGGTAGACGAGCGTTCTACGGTCTTGATCTTTGTCTAGGAAAAGATCGGGTCCCCGACCCCTTCTCAGAACCAGTGAACAAAAGATCTAGGTTGTTAGTCTGGAGAAAAGAAAAAATAATGGTCGATCATTTATAGCTAACGCTTAGATGATTCATAGTCCTTCACTACCACTCATTCTTTCCGTCTCGGAGACAGTAGTCATAATTAATCATAAAAAATATACTACCCGTGATTTATAAAATGTACATAATTGGGTACATTAGGGACGTTTGAATCTTCCCTTCCTGAGAGTAGTAGAGGTCAAATCTCTTCACTTTTATCTCTATATCTCTCTAGTTTATAAACGTCTGAAAGTTTCGATGAATTGATCTCCCCTCTACAACTACCCTAAACTTAGGTGCGAAGTACCAAGGTCTCGGGTTGAGGATTTGTAAATACGATCGGGTGTGGTATATCCATATACCACTCGGACGTCTCTCGGAGATAACTCACACGTTAAGTGTCCCCGTCTAATCTTTCCTAATTTTGTGTGTTCCATCTCTCCTAATTTTAACCGGTAATTTGTAGGTCGTTCATTAAATATTTGGTGAAACGTCATGAAAAAAAAAAAGGAAGACTCGGAAACGTTTTCGACAGGAGGACGAATTTTTCGGGAAGATAGATGGGTATCTAACCGTGGGAATTTTTATACAGACTCTATACTAAATGTATTCCACTACATGGTCTAGAATTCAAGTGTCAATTTACTCAAAAGTGTTTACTTATGTGACCATATCGGTGGTGGGGTTTGTTCTAAAAATAGTGGATCCTTTCAGGAGACACGTGAGATCGTGGGGTGGGAGATGAGAAAGAGGGGAGTTTGTTCCAAGACTAAAGATGAGTGTATCGAATCAAAACGGACAAGATCTTACAGTACATTGACTTTAGTACATCGGTGAGAAAAAAACAGATCGAGACAAGTGAGTGGTATTGTAACCACTCTAAGTAAGTACTACGGTACCCCCAATAAAACCAAAACAACACAATGAGTCAGATAACGTATTTAAATGGTACGAAGATTGTAAGTAAATGAATAACTACAAATCTAAAAAAGATTAAACCCTGATAATACTTATTTCAAAGATACTTGTAATAAAAAACACTTGTGTACAAAAGTAAAGAAAACTCATAGATGGATCTTGAGGTTAGTGATCCAGTATACCGTTTGCATACTAATTACTTTTATAAAATATTTCCCCGACGTAGAGAAAACGTAAGGGTGGTCGTTCGTCGGGTCCTCTCAATGTCACCGAGGTATAGGAGTGGTTATAAAACGTGACAATTAGAAAAATTAATAAGATCACTGACATTACACTATAGAGTAACACCAAAGTGAAACATAAAAAGACTATTGATTACTACAATTTATAGAAAAGTACAGAAAGACCCTGTCAGTATATAGAAGAAACTCCTTGTGAACGAACTTAGAAAACGGGTGAGAAATTAAACAGACTGAAAGTTTTATAATTTAATATCCTCAAGAAATGTATAAGACTTAAGGTAAAAAACAAATTATATACTAATACCAAGGGGGGGGGGGGTTAGACACCGAATAGAAAGTAATAGAATTATCACATAAAACTTCCTGTCTACAAAACTTAAACCTACTTTAAGTCAAATGGTTCAAAAAGAAAGTACTGACTACGAAACATGTAGAATCCATTGAACGGAATGTGATTCCTATACCTCTACAAAAGGTAGTACAAAGAGATCGTCAAAATATCAAAATAGAACATACGAATCTAGACACTAGGTAGAACTTATTTAAAAACGGATAATACATTCGATTTTCAGTTTCCAGTTAGACATAATACAACTATAGACCCAAAAGGTCATTATAAACAATTTTTCTGACATTAAAAGGATACCTTTATGGAACCTTCGTAACAACTTTTATTTAATTAACACATATATACTTAGATGGAAACCAGACATAAGAAACTAGATGGACACACGAGAAGTGTATATGGTGCGACTGAACTAATGACATCGAAAAGTCATTTAGAACTTTAGTCCAACATATTAATAAGGTAGGAATAAGTAAACGTTTTAACAAGACAGATAAGTTTCATGGGGTTACAAGTAGCGTCGTGACAAATATTATCGGTCCTGTACCTTTGTTGGATCTACAGGTAGTCGTCTACTTACCTATTCTTTCGACACCATGTATATGTGTTACCTCATAATGAGTCGGCAATTTTTCTTAAGTAAACTTAGTCAAGACTACTCTACCTACTTTGACCTCGGCTAATATGTCTCACTTCATTCGGTCTTTCTTTTTGTGGTTATGTCATATGATTGTGTATATATACCTTAAATCCTTCTACCGTTACTGCTGGGACATACGTTCTGTCTTTTTTCTGTGTCTACACATATTGCCTGAAAACCTGAGTCTCCCTCTCCCTCTGCCACCCTACTAAACCCTCTTACCGTAAGATTGTACATATGATAGTACATTCTTAACTTAGCGGTCAGATACAGACTGCGTCCCACGTCGTACGAACCCCGACCACGTACCCCTACTGGGTCTCTCTACAACACCCCTCCCTCCACCCTCCCCCCAAGTACAAACCCTTGCGTACATTCTTAATTTCTAAAATTTTAAATTTTTTATTTTTTGATTTTTTTGTTGTTGTTGTTTCAGGAAACATAAAGATCTATTGTAAATCTTTATAAACAGAACGGTACGGACGACTCTAAAACTGATCTACTTAAACCCGTCTGAACCGTTGATACATTATAACTTAGAAGGATAAGTACTTATTTTAGTTAAAAAGGTTATAAATAAAAAGAGGACATCGTACAGACATTACAAAATATGAGGTGTCATATCTCTAGAGTGTGTAAAAACAGTTTATATAAGGTTTATATAATATAAAAATTTACGATAACATTCACCATAACAAAAGATTAGAAGTAAAAAGTCAATAAAAAGGACGATATATTTACGTTAACTACAAACCTATAACTTGAACATAGAACACAGAAACGATTCGTCATCCAAAACCCATCCCATCGATACCGTAAGGGGACATTCCTTAGTATAACAGATAATATTTCCGTCAAAATGAATATGAACCTCTTCCCTATCCGATGAGTGAGGTCATAAGAACCCGAAGGGAACACCGAGTCGACCATTTCTTAGCCGGACGTTACACCCTCTGGACCCAAACTAGGGACCCAACCCTTATAGGAGACCTCTTCCCTTTACGATGGGTGAGATCATAAGACCGGATCTCTAAAGGTACCTGACATATCAGGTACTCCAACATTTCTCAGTCTGTACTGACTCACTGAAAGTGAAAGTTAGAAGTATGGAGAATATAAAAATATAAAAAATTTTTTATAAAAATAGAACTGAATAACATGACCGATCTTGGAGATCCTGTTACAAGTCATCTTTACGACTTTTACCTAGTTATACAGGATAAGAGTTGACATCTTACTGTCAATTGTAACGTAGTCATTCACACTACCATTACTTCTTAAAGACATCTATAAGAAATAGTTTAACTTTTTTATAAGATAGAAAAGAAAGGACTTTCTATGAAAAATTAAGGAGATAGAAAAGAAACGACTTTCTATGAGAAATTGTACTTACTCACAACTAAATACAGCTCAAACAAAGACGTGGATAATGACACTAGTATAAAAAAGGGAAATAAGACAAATAACCGATTTTAAAACTGATCTACTTTAACCTGTCTGAACCGTTGAAATATTGTGACTGAGAAGGTTAAGTACTTATATTAATTAAAAAGGATTTATAAAGACTGAAGAAATCGTAGAAAGACATTAGAGACAGGTTTGAACGTCCCATTCAGAGTGAACGAGTACTATGTAATAAGAAAAACATATAACGATCTAAAGTAATCGGTAATATAACAAGTCATAAAAACACGGATATAATTACTCCCTAAAAAATTAAAAACGGTGAAATAAAGAAAAAATTAACTTCCTATTAACGAAATGTCTTAAAACACCAAAAGACAGTGTGTAGTTGTTCTTAGTCGGTATCCACGTGGGTACAGGGGAGGGAGGGTTGGAGGGGAGGGTAGAGGGAGGGGTAGGGTAGGAAGATCTAACAGTGTCTCGGGGACAAACTCAGGGGACTCAGCATGTCGTTTAAGGTGACCGACAGATAAAATCTTTGTAAAACATCTAAAGGCACAATGAGAACGGATGTAGAGTAGGAGAGGGAGGAGGGGAAGGGGACACAGGTGTCCAGACAAGAGATGCAGACGAAGAGGTAACGACGGGACTTTTATTCAAGTAGTCATGGTAGAAAGATCTAAGGTATATATACGAAGTTATACGTTATAAACAAAGAGAAAGATTGAATGAAGTGAGACATGTTATCCGAGATCCAAGTAGGTGAAGTAATCTTGACTGAGGTTACACAAGGGAAGATACCGACTCATCTTAAGGTAATATATATCCATGGTGTCAAAGAAATAGGTAAGTAGACAGTACCTGTAGATCCAACGAAGGTACAGGATCGATAACATTTGTCACACCGTTACTTGTGACCCCATATACACAGAAAAAGTCAAAACCAAATTACTCCCTAATTTTTTTTAGGAGTTTATAAAAATTAGTCCTAATGTCATTGGATTATTTTACTCAACCCTTCTCCTATAAAAGACTTGACATTTTCATAAACATGTCAATAATATGTCATAACATGTTGACATATTCATAATTATGTCAATAATTCTAAAAGATAAAAAAGAATAAAATCAAACCGTTCAACACAAAAATTCTTTAAGCAGGTAAAATAGATTCATCAGTTTAATCGATCGTATTTTAACGAATATTATATAGGAGTAATAAGATACCGACACCCTAGATATTACGTCTATTGAACAGAAGAGAGAAGAGAGAGAAAGCTAATTTGGTCGGAACAAAAGAACGTTCTGTGTCAATTCTCTTACTTTTCTGATCGGTATCTAACCTTTTTCTGTAAACGTTTAACATCTAGATTATTTCTTTAAAATAGGTCTTATACATTTCATGTAAGTTGTGAGTTATTACTATCTTGTTTACTCCGTTGTTGTTGTTGTTGTTTTTTTACCCATTTTTGAAAGTCACCTGTGAAATGGTTTCTTCTATATGTCTATTAATTATTTGTATACTTTTATAGTAGTTTCAACAACCATGAATCCCTTTCGGTTTACTTTTGATATCACTCAATTGGGTCGTACGGTAAATCTTACCGATTTTAATTTTTCTGACCAGCATAGTTTACAAGCGTCCTCACACCCCATTGACCCTGAGTATGTAGATGAGTGGTCAACACCGACCACCACTACATTTTACATATTGTTTTTCAACATGTATCCCGATGGTATTAAGTGGGTAAGGTGAGTTCTCTTTATTTTCGTACGTAGGTATGTGTCTAAATATGAATTGGTAAGTTTCTTCGAAATAAACACAATAATGATGATAAATATACGTATTGTTGTACCTACTTAGGGTTTTATTAATTCGATTCACTTTTTTCTCATGTGTTACACACTAAGGTAAATATATTTAAGATTTATTACGTTAGACTAGATTACAATCTCTGTCTTTCGTCTAGGCACTAACGGACTTTGCCTCTTACCATCTAATGTAAGATGGTGCATTACCATTCTAATGTTTCCACGTAACTCAAGCGATACCCATTACTTATACGAATAAAACTGACACCACTACCAAAGTGTCCATACATGTATATACTGTTTTACATAATTTAAAATGAGACATGTATACATAACACATATCATACAATTAATGTAGAGTTATTCTGTTTAATCTATTAATACGTTGACAGTACTCTTAAAGTAATAAAGAGAGAGAGAAATCCTATTCTCTATATATACGATCCGTTTTGTATTTACATTGGTAAATCTTTATAAAAATAGAAAATTTATAGAAGTACCTTTATTTGGATTCTACATATATGTCGTACTAAGATCGGGGTTTCTACCTTTTGTCTTTTTACATCCAAGCTCTTCGACTTTGGGACCGAGGGTGACCGAGAAACAATCCTACATATCAACCTCGACCCGTAAAAGTATTACAATTACTACTTGTATTGACAACTCAACTTAAAATTCAGAACTTTGATTTTATCGATAGTGGCCCTCGATACACCTCGGGTTAATATTTACTTAACTCAACATCCACATTCAACGACTTATATCATTCTGTCACCGTCTACATGTCATTAATCGAAGATCGTGATTCGAAAAATGAAACACTAAAAACGTTATGGAAGATTTTCTCCTCTTCATTGATACCTGTCCGTCTTAGTCTAAACCTTAGACTTCACAAAAATCCTAAATAAAAAGACGTCTCTCGGTCCCGAACTTACAACCGTTCGTTACGATACTTTCTTCTAAGACCGAGTCCTTAATGTCTACTTTATCTCGCACCACCACTTTCTCGATCTACGATGTCAACCCGTTCCTTTACATACTAAAAACTCACCCTACAGTTATGTATTTCCTTATTATGGTGACTAAGCGACCGTTATCGATTAACTGTTCAGTCGTATTGTTAACAAGTCAGAGATTCAGCACAGGTTGAGGAAACACTGGGGTACCCGACTTCAGACGATCCGAAGAGACAGGTACCGTAAAGAGTCGTTCTTATGACCTCACCCAACGGTAAAGGAAAAGGTCCCCTAGAAGGACTGGGTCCCTAACTTGGGGCTCAGAGGACGAAACGTCCACCTAAGAAATGGTGACTCAACGATCCCTTCGGGATAGCAATTTTAATTGTTTTGAGACCTAGTTCAAGACAGTCGTATAAGTCTCGGAATTCATCTTATCTTCATAACTATCCTAGTTATCCTTCTTGGACCCTCGACCCATTTGTCCACCCCTAGGTTGGTTCACTCCTCAGAATCGGTGATCTGGTGGTCCCTTCAGGGTTCTTCGACCCAAAATTTATAGTGGAACATACGTACACACACACGATTCAGCGAAGTCGACACGGACTGAGAAACGATGGGAGACCGGACATCGGGGGGTCCGAGAAGACAGGTACCCCTAAGAGATCCGTTCTTATAACCTCACCCGACGGTCGGGGAGAAGGTCCCCTAGAAGGACTGAGTCCCTACCTTGCCCGTAGAGAATGTAGGACACGTAACCCTCCGTCCAAGAAATGGTAAACACGGCGAACTCTTCGGTCGATGATACATATAACAATCTCTTTGAACCAATCCCTAGACTTGATCCTAAGGTTCCTGGACCAGGTCCAACTTCAAGATGACATTTGTCGACACATGGGACCTCGTTGAATAGTGAAGAAGGACACGATTACCGGTGATTACGGTGAAGATGGTAACATTAAGATATTGAATAAAGAAGAAGACAAGAATTGAAGAATTAATACTATTTTGTTATGTTTCTTGTTTTTAAGGTTGTCACTCACCTCTTACCACAACCGAAGACAGTAGATCTAGGAATTGATGATAGTTAACAGAAAACACATAAGAAAGTCCTTTACAAACCCGAGAGAGAGAGACAAATGAAAATGTGTCATTCTATGTGCATAATAAGATACAGAGAACAAGATATAGGATTAGTTTGAAAGGTGGTTCCGTTCAAATAGAACTTCTGGAAAGGTACAGTTGTGTATATTTAGAAGATGTAAACAAAGTACAGTTACCGGACTAGAAGTGCTGGATCTATTAGTGCTACCACACTAGTGAGTGTGAGTGGATCTCGGTCTGTAGGACCTTACACTTCAGTTCACCCGGAATCCTTCGTAGTGATGCTTGTTTCGATCACCTCCACTACCTTAAGGTCAACTCGACAAAGTTTAGGATTTTCTACTACGACACTTTCACGACGTGAGTTATACAGTCGTTTAAACCTTTTGAGTCGTCCCCGGTTTCCTGACCTTTTCCGGTCGAAAGTAAGGTTAAGGTTTCTTTCCGTTACGGTTTCTTACCAATTTGATGGTGTGTTAACGTGAGTAGAGTGTGCGATCATTTCATTACGAGTTTTAAGAGGTTCGGTCCGACGTCGTTATACACTTGACACTTGAAGGTCTACAAGTTCGACCAAAATCTTTTCCGTCTCCTTGGTCTCTAGTTTAACGGTTGTAGACGACCTTGAAGCCTTTTTGTTCTTTCATAGTCTTTTTGTACATAAAGACGAAATGACTGATATGGTTTCGGAAACACACCTAGTGTTATTTGACACCTTTTAAGACTTTCTCTACCCTTATGGTCTGGTGGATTGGACGGAGAACTCTTTGGACATACGTCCAGTCCTTCGTTGTCAATCTTGACCTGTACCTTTTTGTATGACCAAGGTTTATCCTTTTCATCATGCAGTTCCGACATATAACAGTGAGACGAATAAATTGAATATGCGTCTCATGTAGTACTCTTTACGACCCGACCTTCTTTGTGTTCGACCTTAGTTCTAACGACCCTCTTTATAGTTAGTGGAGTCTATACGTCTACTATGGTGGGAATACCGTCTTTCACTTCTCCTTGAGTTTTCGGAGAACTACTTTCACTTTCTCCTCTCACCTTTTCAACCGAATTTCGAGTTGTAAGTCTTTTGATTCTAGTACCGTAGACCAGGGTGGTGAAGTACCCTTTATCTACCCCTTTGTCACCTTTGTCACAGTCTAAAATAAAGCCCCCCGAGGTTTTAGTGACGTCTACCACTAATGTCGGTACTTTAATTTTCTACGAATGAGGAACCTTCTTTTCAATACTGGTTGGATCTATCGTATAAGTTTTCGTCTCCGTAATGAAACGGTTGTTTCCAGGTAGATCAGTTCCGATACCAAAAAGGTCATCAGTAGACACCTACACTCTCAATCTGACACTTCTTCCGACTCACGACTTCTCAACTACGAAAACTTCACACCACAACCTCTTCTGAGAACTCTCAGGGAACCTGACGTTCCTCTAGGTTGGTCAGGTAGGATTTCCTCTAGTCAGAACCCACAAGTAACAATCCTGACTACAACTTCGACTTTGCGGTTACGAAACCGGTGGACTACACTTCTTGACTGAGTAAACTTTTCTGGGTCTCCGACCCTCCCTAACTCCCGTCCTCCTCTTCCCCTACTGTCTCCTACTCTACCAACCTACCGTAGTGTCTGAGTTGTCTGTACCCAAACCCATCTGAGACTGTAAACCACTACCTGTCCCTCCGGACCGTACGACGCCAAGTACCCCAGTGTTTCTCAGACTGTGTTGACACTGACTTGACTTAACTTGACTTACTGTACCATTATCGACGTACTATGTGGTTTATATACCTTCATTATAACAACAATCAAAGGATGAATCGAATCATTAAGCAAAGGATAATTATCTGAATATCCGATAAAAGAAACAAAAATTTTTACTACGTCGTTTGTAGACACGTGTGATAAAAAACATGTACGAATGTAAATAAACGTCTTTCCTAAAAGTCTTCGACTTAACGACCCAGTTTACCACCCATATTATTTTAAAATTATTTAAAAGAGGATAACTGGAGGTCTCTCCTACTTGGTTAAATATATTGGTGATTGATACACAAACATTAATAAAGGAGGGTGTGAATGGTTGGAACACTATTGAAAGAAAACACGTTTCTCATTAAAAAAAATAACTGTAATAAGTGTTAAATAGGAGATAATCAGAGTGAAAAAGGGGGGAGTCACCTTTACTGAACTAAGTTGTTTATAAATTAGAACATTTTGAAGTAAGACAACTTCATATCATAGTCTATAAAAGTCTTCAGTTTTAAGTAATCTATGTCAAAGACGGGGACCGGTCTACGATTATGATAACTCTCTCCGTCTCTGTGACACCGAAGTCTAATAAAAAGGGTGGAACAGATAAACATTATTGAAAACACTGGTAGTACCCTGACTTTATTCGTTCAAAGTACTTATAAAATTCACTCATGATCTTCAAAGTACTTATACAATTCATCCACACTCTTAAAGGTACTTATATAATTCATCTTCTTATTCCTTGTACCTATCCCGTAGTATCGAGTGATTGGAGGTAGAGGATGTACAAGAAAATTATGGTAGACGTAGAAAAAAAGTGCGATGTTCGATCATGTTCCTCGACACTGACCCTTAAATACTAAAGTACGGAGAAAGTGTCTAGAAGGACCAGTCGACTGAATGTTAGAGTGGACGGATATTAATGTAATGTTTCCAAGACGTAGTGGTACCTTTTCACTAGGGAAGACCTTTTATTGTTATAGAATTACTCGTCGGTATACAGTGCTAACCCTGTTGTATGTTTTGTCAGTTGCACTTACTCCGAACACTTTCCATCTTTACTCACGGACCTCACTCCTCTCCTACCAACCCCCTTTACTTGCGTGACTGGGGACCGTAGATACTCCCTCTCTGTTACTGTTCTCGCTTTATGTGTCTACTTCTGTTCATTACCGGTGTACCTTCAAGAACACCCGGAACACAAACTAAAAATTATAAGTACAAGTAATTCAAATCCGACGGACACGTGTTCTCCACAAGATATACTCTGTGTAAAAGGAATAATTTACGTAGTATCACTTATAACTGTCAGGTTATGAAACCGGTGGACTACGTTTCTTGACTAAGTAACCTGATCTGGGATTACGACCCTTTCTAACTTCCGTCCTCCTCTTCCCCTGCCGTCTCCTACTCTACCAACCAACCGTAGTGGCTGAGTTACCTGTACTCAAAATCGTTTGAGACCCTCTACCACTTCCTGTCCCTTCGGACCACACGACGTCGGGTGCTCCAGTGTTTCTCAACCTGTACTGAATCACTGATTTTTTGTTCACTTCTTCACACGACCGGAGGAGAAACGGGATTAAAACCGAGAACCCCACACACTACTCAGTATAGTTGACAGATTACGTTCATCGACCTATGGGATATCAACTCCTTACTCCTTTTATTAAAAGAGAAGAATGTTTTCTCTTCTTCCGTCCCTGAAGGGACCGCCAGACCACCGATTCTGAGGTGTGAGGGTTACGTCCCCCGGACCCAAGTTAGAGACCAGTCCCTTGATGTAGGGTGCACTACGTTGATTCGTAAGTGTGCACTGTTGATCTCTAAGGTGTACGGTGTTGTTTCCAGTTTCTACGACACATGGAGTTCATTCTGGGTCGCGTCGGTGTACTTATCAGTAGATTTTTTACAATTCAAAAAATTATTTTGCTCTTCCGACAACAGAGGTTAGAGAGGACTTTCTTCCCTGATATCTAGAAACCAAACGTTTATCGGAAAGAGGTCCTCAAACTCTCAAAGAACGGAGATCAAAGAACACTGTCTTTCCATGGGTTCCATTCCCCAAGTAAGGAGGAACTTTACCTTTTCGACTCCCTCTGTTACGAGGGAAGAGGTTCGTGGAAGATTTGATTAGGTCCCTGGGTCGGACCCCGTATGGGTGAATTGAAAACCTAGTTATCCTCTTTATAATTCGATATGTAGATTAGGAATACCGTACATCTTTACAAAAAATCTTCACTTTCATTCAAAAGGAAATGAACTCTCATACGTTCAAAAGTATCGAGTTTCCGATTCTGAAAAATGTCCAAGTGACAGTCTAACACCCTTTACAGTCAAGAGATGTAGAACATACGACCGTAAGTCACCGAAAATGACTCTATATAATCAAACACCCCTGAAGGGACCACTGTTTCTTAGGTGGACGTTACCTCCTCAAGTTAGGGACCCAACCCTTCTAGGGGACCTCTTCCTTTCCTGTTGGGTGAGGTCATAAGAACGGACCTTTTAGAGTGCCTGTCTCCTTGGACCACCCGATGTCAGATACTCCAGTGTTTTCTCAGTCTGTGGTAACTCACTGATTCGTGAATACGTACATATATATACCTTGTGTGTGTATATATGTGTATATCATTACATACATTAAATTTCTTTTTCTTTGTACCTGTGGGGAGTTAATAAAATAACAAATACATAATAGGGCATCATATCTACATGGTTTTAAATGAATTGGTGGGGAAAATACTATCTGTACATCCAACAACCATTCTTATAGAAGTAAATTTTCTTCGTAGTCGATGAACCTACGATCAGTGTGACGTTTAATTCGGTAGACCACTCACTTGTTACTTAGGTAAATTTTAAAGATAAAATCTTTTGAATGAATTTAAACAACAAATTTTATAAACAAGTGTTCTACTATGATAACTACCTCTTCTACTCTCCTTTACTAGTGAGAGTCTAAGACAATCCTTCTCACCTTCAATTACATCAAAACGACTCTTTCTTAAACTGTTACACATGGTTCTCAAAATTTTTACTAAATAGGGGTAACTAGGTCATTAAGATAAAGACCCCTAATTAAAGTTCCATTATTATTTTCGACATCTTTTTCTAAATACCTATGTCTGTAAAATATCAGAATAATAATTCTCCCTTTTTTTTTGTACCTTTGTATATGATCAAAGTATTTGATCACTAATTCATTTAATACCGGGTAATTATACTGACGTAACATCAAACGTCTGTATTGGTACAAAAGTTTTTAAATCAACGTACTTTTTATGAACACTATATTACAGATTACTTTTTTTGACCTCAATAGAGAACTTTACGGGAAAAATGTAAAATTTAAAGTCGAAAGATATTCTTTGTGTAAAAATGTGTATTCTTTTAAAAATTCTCATTCGGAATAACTCCGTCAAACACGACCTCCTCTATCGTCCACAAATACTTCCCCTACAGAAATCGAGGAAGGACGACTGTAACAAATATCTTTGATGCTTCCAAGGATCCCCCCGAAGGGTCCACCGTGATCACCATTTCTTGGGGGGACGGTTACACCCTCTGCATTCTCTACGCCCAAGTTAGGGACCCAGTCCTTCTACGAGACCTCCTCCCGGACCGTGGGGTGACGTCATGAGAACGGACCTCTTAGGGGTACCTGTCTCCTCGAACCGCCCGACGTCAGGTACCCCACCGTTTCTCACCCTGTACTGACTTCGCTGAAACGGGGTGGGTGGGAGTGTGTGCGTTCCAAGGATTCCTAACTGAGGTTTAGTCGCCTCATGGTAAAAAATTAATTAATCAAATAAAACAAAGTCAAAAACACCACTACCCTGTCGCAGATGACCTATATGACGGACTCCTTCCCTCTCGAGTGAGACCTATTTTCCAACTTCCTGGGTAATCGCCCAACATCCCGTTTTGCACAACAAACAACTGAACCCCAAAGAACACATAAAAAGTTTGTACTTCGTGTAAAAGGAGAGTAGGGGATTGTCGAAAGGAGGGTACTGACTCTATCTCCTGTTTCAGGTCTAGGTGTTGAGATTTTTACAAAATATCTAAACATAAGATCCACTTTCGCACATAACCTTTTAACGACAAGTTTAGAGTTTCAAAACTTTGAATTTCCGTTTATCCTCTCTTCGATAAAAGGAGAAACTTCAATATTTCACTTTCTTCCGTCTTCCGTGTCCTAAGATTGTAAACGCTTCATGACTCCCTCGTGTCTCCAAATACATCCCCAATAAAACAAACTTTGTATTTCAGATGGATAATGAAGATAGTATTAAGAACTATAAAAATTGCAAAATTGAATTTATACAATCCTTCTTTTAAGACTGGACATCAAGTTTGTTTTGACGATCAACAACAAGTCAGTGATCCAGTGCAGACTGACGAGCATCGAATCAATAAAGAAACCTAACACGTCAACTCTGTGGATGGTAATGAGTCCGAAGGGACCACCGAGTCTACCATTTCTTAGGTGGACGTTACGCCCTCTGGACCCAGACTACGGGCCTAACCCTTCTACGGGACCTCTCCCTTTCCGATAGGTGCGGTCAGAAGAACGGACCTCTTAAGGTATCTGTCTCCCCGGACCGTCCGAAGGTACCACAGTGTCAGTCTGTACTGACTCACTGATTGTGAAAGTGAAAGGAAAAAAAGTGGTAATGAACTACCACTTGACATTCAACTTATTCGTTTAGACTTCACAGTCTACCTACTAACGTCGTCTGACCAGGTCTAAAGGCTGATAAGTAACTCACCAAAATACACAGGACTGGAAAAGGGGAGAGGGGAGAAGTAGCAGGGGAAGAAATGAAAGATTAACCCCATATCAACGAAATGTTACTACACAATCAAAGACGACATGTTGCTTCATTTAGTCGATTTACGTATGTATATAGGTAGGGAGAACTTAGGGGAAGGGTAGGCGGGGGTTTTGGGGAGATCCTGCGGTGTCTCGGGACTCGACTCGAGAGACGTACGATATGTTATCCACGGGTGAGCACAAGTACGGCGCACGAACCACCACAAGGTGAGAAACGCTGTTTCAACAGAAACGTCGATTGAGAGTCATCGCGCACTGAGACACTGGGGTACACGATATCGGACGGTCCGAGGGGACAGGTGCCCTAAAAGGTCCGTTCTTAAGACCTCACCCAACGGTAAAGGAAGAGGTCCCCTAGAAGGGTTGGCTCCCTAGATTGGGTTCAGAAGACGTAGAGGACGTTACCGTTCTTCTAAGAAATGGTGACTCGATGGACCCTTCGGGCGGTCGGTAGATAACATGTGTACCACCGGATAGAGGAGGAGGAGGAAGAACGAATAAAATTTATCGAGGGAGGAGTGGGTTTGATACACTAAAATCGGTTCAAAAAAAGTAGAAAGGATGGTGGCACTCTTACAGTAAAAGATTTCGTCTAATAGTAGTAGATCTATAGGGAATCTATCTAAAGATAAAAATTTTCGTACCACTTTATAAACTCTAACTATACAGGGTGTAGTTTTGGATTCGCGACAGTCCGTGTTTTTAGTAATGTGGAGTCCGAACCCTATATCTTTAGTCTCAAGAAAGACTTGTAGAGAACTTAACCTCCATCTGTCATTAGAAAGAACGAAAGACCGGTACCTTTATTCAGACCCCAACGAATGTCGATATAAGTGTCCGAACGCCCTTCTTTAGGATATATGTTACCCCTTCTTATTCGGTGTCGTGTCTCTCTACGTCTCTACTCATTGTGTACGGGTGTGTGTGTGTCTCGTTTTCTCTCTTCGAACGGTGGGAAAAGGAAAAAACGCCAACATTATGAAGAGGGAAAACCGTATGTGAGTAAACCCAACCTAAAGACAGTGAACGTTAGTCTCTCAAGACTAATAAAGTTACTGGTATACCCTAATCGTCAGTCTTAGTCTATATCGTCATCCATATACTTCAATAGGAGTCTATATGATTGAAGTGAAAAAAACAAAATTAACGGTCTCTTTCTATTCATAAATTCCTCATTTTTTTTTTTTTTCGGTTTGAAGTCAAAGAAACTTTGACAAATCGAACCCCCTTCTCGATCGCTACTAATCCTGTTTCTCAAACTGAATATTTATTCTTTACTCTTCCCTCGTCACTCTGGGAATATGTCGTGTCTTCGACACAGAACTTTTCCTTATTTTCTTTAATTAAATCTTAGGGTCCGTAGGGTGAAAAGTAGACGAGAGTCTGTGTCTTTACACTAACTTATATAATATATCACTATTATGTCTTAAACGGGAAAAGTATAAATTCTTTCTACTCAGACACCTATCTAAAAAAAAAAAACTGATAGTCAAGTCTATTTCTTTTAGGAGAAAGTCAGACATAAGGAGTATAGTCCTTCCGACCATAACGTGTCTCAGGCACATAGGAAGGACTATCCTCCTTGTGTCCTGACTTTCTTCTAAAAAGAATTAGACTTGAGGTCATTAGAACGGACCTCTTAAGGTACCTGTCTGTCGAACCACTGGATATCTGGTCCCTTAGTGTTTCTCGACCTACATTAATTGTGAAAGTGAAAGTGGAATCCTAAATATTGTATGTGGAAATTAAATAACACGGGAAGTTTATTACAGGGTAAACCGTATATCACTTCTCGGAATTGTTGTCATATGAGGGTAAAAAAGGGAGGACTTAAAACTCGATAAGACAGTGTATAAAGTGACAACATACACAATGTTCGTAGTATGACGTAAAAAAAGATAAAAACAAATTTGGTCCCTAACCTTTTGAAAAAGATATTTCTCTATTAGTTATAAAACCCGAAACTCATGGTGTACTAGAGTCAATGTTCAATGGAGATGGTGACATCGAGTTTCTTCGGAATCTACTTTTCATGCATTTACTTATTCGTATTGACACAAGGTTATCAAGAAGTAAATTTTTTCTCGTTCTTCCAAGCCAGACAGAATCAGTTAAACCCGACGATATTGTTTTATGGCGTCTGAGTATTTGTCGTCTTTAAATGAGGAGTATCAAAACCTCTGACGTTCAGACTCTTATCCCACGACCATACCAGTCCGTTTCCGGCAAAGGTCCAGTATCTGAAGAACGACATGCTGTCTTCCTCAATACCTAGAAAGACCTCAGGGAAAATATTACATAATTAAGGTAAGTGATCCCAAGATGGGAGTACTGGATTCATGAAGGTTTTCTGAGGTGGGTGTTTATGATAGTAGAAACTCGTAATCCTAGAGTTGTACACTTCAAACTCCTAAAAGTCTGGTATCGTAGTAGACACTCGATACTAAACGATTAGGGACCAAACGACAACAAGTCGACGATTCAGTACAGACTGAGACACTGGAGTACCTGACGTCGTGTGTTCCGAAGGGACGGGAAGTGATAGAAGACCTCAAACTAGCTTGAGTACAGATAACTCAGCCACTACGGTAGGTCGGTAGAGTAGGAGACGACAGGGGAAGAGGAGGACGGAAGTTAGAAAGGGTCGTGGTCCAAAAAGAGGTTACTCAGTCGGGAAGTGTAGTCTACCGACTTCATAACCTCGAAGTCAAAATCATAGTCAAGAAACTGATAGTTTAGGGACCAAATTTATTAGTAAATGGAAAACTTTCTAAAATGACCACAAGAAGTGAGGAAATACATCTAAGTATATAAGGAGACTATATTAAAGGGAAGATGGACTTCCTTAGTGAAATGTGAAAGAACGGTACGTCTAGACAACTACAATTTAAAAAAGTCGAAAACATACAGACTTTATAAGATTTAAAGTGGAAGGAAACATTTTCTATATAAGACCCATATCTTCAGATTTAATCGTCATAAAAGGATAACAGCACATTTTTACAACGACATGAGAAAAATACAAACGCAAAAGGTCGTTTTACAGACAACGACAAGAACAGAAATAAGAATAAATGTGCTTTGAACGAAAAAAAAAAAAGAAAACCAACGAAGGTTCTAAAAAGTGACATAGTAACAAAAACTCTTTAAACTATGTACCATATCAAAAGAAGTACAAAGAACATGAACCCTAAGAAATTTTGAGAACCAAAATATCTAAATACCACGAACACGAGTCAACGAGCTAGTACATGCTGAGAATCATTGGGGGTTTGACATCGGACGGTCCGAGGAGACAGGTATCCTAAGAAGTCCGTTCCTATGACCTCACCCGACGGTAAAGGAAGAGGTCCCCTAGAAGGGTTGGGTCCCTAACTTGGGTTTAGAGGACGTAACCGTCCACCTAAGAAATGGTGACTCGGGGGACTCTTCGGGAATATCTGTCAAAAGTAGTTTATTTCTTTGTAAAACTGGGAATAAGAAGTTTATGGACGGTCGTAAAGTCTCTGGGTGAGTAAACACTAAATCCCAAGAACTACGAAAGGAGGGGAGAGGAGGAAAGGGAAGAGAAAGGGGAGGCTGTGTAAGAGAAAGACACTAAGTAAAACGTCTCAAAGACAGTGACACAGCAGTCCGATGATCGAAAGAGAAGACGTAAAAGGTTAAACGGTACGTAAGGTCGGTCGCATAAAAAGTAAAACACGTAAAATCGAAAATCAAGATCTTCGTGGTAAACCCTGAAATTTTTTATAGAAGGCATAGAGATCGATTGAAATATTGTATACCTTATGGTAATATTATAGACAAAATTGAAGGAAAAGACGATTGAAATTGTAAATACAGTCAAGACCTACCCAAAATCAACTTACTAAAAAGAGGAGTAATACCCAATATAAAAGGACGACGAAACGTACACACTGATCTACGGTCTGTACCTACAAATGGAACAACCTAAGACCTCTTGAAATAAAAGGATATTTAAAAGTACTCAAAACAAAACCTACATGAATACAATGAACCTTTATCGTACTATGAAAACCCAGTACGAAAATACGAAATAATCTATCCAGACTTCATCACGAGTTAAATCTCTAGTGATACAGGGTGTTAGTCTGAAAGTATAAAAAACTGGATATTTCAAAGGGTTACACGGGTACGTACCAGTCCGGGATAAAGAGGATTGGGAAAACTCACCCAAAAAGGCGTCAGAGTCCGTCAGAGGAGTGTACGTATACAACTAGATATGAATCGATTTATTAGATTCTTTCACAAAAGTCTAGGGGTCCAAGAAAGAGACGTGATAAGAAAGGAGCGGCTAGTAGACAAGAGGTTTACGACACCAGAAAGACCTGAAAATCGAAGTAAAGGAGTTGAATCCTTCGACCCTCCTCAGGTCCCCTGAGACGGACCAAGGAAGAGGGATGTGACTTGAGAGCTCTCTCCCTATTAACATCGGGAATGGAAAAAATTAAAGGGTAGAGAGTACCGCGTGACAGGAAGAAACGGACTAAAGGTCATAGAACTTTTGGTAGTAAAGTATGTAAAACGGGTGAAAAACAAATAAAGTCTCCCTCCCATGTAACCAGGGAGAGATCTAAAAGTCACTGTACATACGGAATCATCCTGAGGTTCCGACATCCACAGTCTGTGACACCCCCAATTTTAACATACCCAGAGTTCCCGTGGATCACTTATTTAAATAAAGGAAAAGAACATAAATCTAATTGTAAGTGAAAAATGAAAGTACGTAACCTCTTCCTTTACCGTTCGGTGAGGTTACAAGAACGGACCTCTTAGGGTCCCTACCCCCTCGGAGTACCCGACGGCAGATACCCCAGCGTGTCTCAGCCCGTGCTGACTTCACTGAATTGTCGTCGTCGTCCTCTGTCGACACCTCACTGTCTCTACCACTGAGACTCTAGACGAGTAAAGAATTATTTTCAACCTCTTTCATCGGTTCTAAACGTCAGTCGAGTGGTAGTAAGGTGACACTAAATCTGTCTGAATGGGTCAGTGTCTATCGGACTTTTTTTATGTCCGGTTGGAGTCCCTGGGTGGGTCTATTTGAACGTCGGACTTCCCCTTCACTTACAAAGGCGTTCTGTTCATCCCTGTACGGTATTACTTTGTCTTCTTCCTCGACCATTTCGAGATAGAAGGTTTAAGATGTCTATTTGTTGAGGAGAAGGGTACCCCTATTGATGACACCTGAAACTTTCTCCAAAACTTACAGTGTTATTCTTTTCATGGAGGAACACCTTCGATCTCCCTACCTCTACTTACCAGAGTATTTCTCTCACCCAAGTCACCGTCTACCGAGAAGGTTCACTGGAACCTGTGTAATTAGGGATTGGAATAAAGAAGGAGAACCTTCGACGGGGTGTTGGAATATCATACACAAGGAGAAGATGGAGGATGGTAAGGAGAGGGAGAGAAAGACAGAAAAAGAATCCTGTTATGGTCGAAGATTTCGTATACACTACTACTCAGCGGAATATAAAGACTGAAGGTGTCCTAGTATTGGTCGGGTATGTAAACACACTTACCTTTGACAGTACCATAATTTCAACGAAGAGGAGGGACCTCTTCATTAAGAAAGGATAGAATTGTAGCTCCAAAGTATCGATAAATTTAGGGTCTATGTATGTTCCTTCAGGGCTTACACCTGGAGTGTGGGATGAGGTTGGTACGGTAATGGAGCTCGTGGAGGGGTGAGTGGGACGTAGTCTCGTCATCAATCATTCCATAAACCCTTTGTAGGACGGTCGGACCTCGAGATCTTGGTGCACTAGGACAATACGGGTTCAGCTCTTTAGAGGGTTACTGGTGGTCCCTCGGCTATAGGCTACGTTTTCGTTCTCTCAGAAATAATGGTTCGAGCTCGACCCCGAGGGTGGCAATGACTGCGTCGCCGATATCCCTCCTCGGGGCCCAAAACCTAATGTAACGAATATATCCCTTACAAGTACTTTTTTTATTAAAGATCCATCCCCCTGCAGACTAACCAGTGAAAGAAATCGTCCCAACACACAACCAAAAGTCAACCAAGGATAATGGATCCATCTGGTGTTCAAGGACTTGCAATTCAGTCCTCTAAGACCAGACCCCAGGCTAACCGAGCACCCACCACCCCACTCCAGTCCCCTAAAGGTTTCCGAGAAAAGGGCCTTGGAATGTTTTACCTCAAAAAGACAATTGTTTTACCTCATCGAATCTAAGAAGTGAGGGAGGGAAGGAGAGACAGTAGACAGGCGACAGATAAAGTCTAGTATCCCATTTTGTGTGAAGAGGACGGTCTACGAACATTAGGTTGGATAGATCTCCTGAAATTTTCGAGTCATTGTTATTTGGAAGTAAGTAAAGTGAAGTCAATTAATCCTCAGTTGGTCGTCCGACTATTCCCGATCTGACTTTAAATGGAAACCAAACTTTTTTGAAAGAAGTATGTGTCACTTTTAATTGACCCATTTATCTTATAGTCCACTTACTACCCTCCGTCCCTCCTTCGTCTTCTTGTTCTCCACAACTTAACGAGAGAACTATTTTTGTTGTAAAATGTTCGTTCATTCCCGTCAGAGTATCGTCACCTTTCCCATCTTTCCCGATCCACAAATCTCAAGACTCATACATTGAACAAGCTCGAGTAGACAGTGTTGACACGTTGAGTCGTATGACGAAGGAACGGGACCCTGAGTCAACCGAGGTGGTATTTTGGTCTTCAATAAGAGGTACCTGAAAATATTGAATTATGTTGTTGTTGTCAACTACTCGAGTGAGATTTTTATTTGGGATTCAAAAGTAATTCGGTCCGATGGGTGGGTTTGTAACATCATCCTTCCCCATAGGACACGATTCTGAAGATCTATTTGGTGGTATGAGGGTCTTACGGTCAGAGAGGGTCGAGGTTAGACAAGAAAAGTGAAAACGGTCGCTAGAAAGGTTCTCAGTCAAGACTGGAACAGAGAAGGGTACGTCACCGAGCGTCCGGGAATCCTATTTCAGGTATGAGAGATCGTTCCGTGTATTTCACTTTCACTTTCACAATCAACGAGTCAGCTCAGACTGAGAAACGTTGGGGTACCTGACATCGGTGGTCCGAGGAGAAAGGTACCCTAAAAGGTCCGTTCCTAGGACCTTACCTAACGGTAAGGGAAGAGGTCCCCTAGAAGGGTTTGGGCCCTAGTTTGGGTCCAGAGGACGTGACATCCGTCTAGGAAGTGACAGACTCAGTAGTCCCTTACTACTTTCCGTGTTTTCTTTCGGGTGTTTTAGAGGACGAAACAGTGAACGAGTAGTGGGTCCGGGACCCCACGAAAGGGGGGGTAGTAAGTGGACTACGCGAGATGAGGAAGTTTGAGTCCCACGAACGTGTGCGATCAGGAGACAAACGGACTCTTTTCAATGTTCAGGAGGTTCAGGATCGAATTCGTTCACGAGAAACATTTAAGAGGGGGTTGACGGGAGGATGGGGTTCGACCACTGAAGGCGGAGTTACTAAAGGAACTCAAAATCTTTCCACCGGGCGAACGAAGAAGACTGACGTACATCTAGGAATTCGTACCCCTAAAACGGGGTAAGGTAGAAACGTAAAAGTTTCAAGTCGGATGTTTTCCCGAACAACGGACTTACTTACTTTCATCATAAATTTTCATTATTTCTCCGTTAAAATCTCGACACGGTATGAAATCTTTAAAGGAAATAAACTTTGACCGGAAGGGGACTACTAGACTCAATTACTTCCCATGACTGTAAAGACTTCTAAGAGATTCTTGGTAATCAGTCCTTATCAAACGAAACTTTTAACGTAAACTCTACTTCTTTACCAAATCAATCACTTGACTCTGACCTACAATTTCTTTTCAGTAAACCTTTTACAGTACTCGTTAAAAAATTTGTCATGAAAATAGTCGGGTGTCATGATCTCGGACCAAATAAACGACAATGCGACTCGTCTCAGTATCGGTACAGACATGTTAATCTTTGATTTTACCCACCAAGACCTTTACCCACCCGAAGGGGTCTCAGATATGAAAAGACCGGAGACTTCTACTAGACAAACCTATCTGTGAATCCCGGTCGACTATCCCAACGATCTTTCTTTTACGTTCGTAATCTACTCTCACGAAAGTTGAGTTTCTAACACAAAACCTTTGGTACCTGAAGGTCTAAATATATACTCTTTTGACTCCAAGTCTTTCCACGAGGTAAAACTGACTCACTTAAGTCTCAAGGACCTAGAACCGCGACAACTGTAAGACCTGGCTTATTGAGACAACAATCTCCGGCCGGACGTATACATCTACGACTCGGAGCTTGTACCGAAAACGGGTGATTTACGGGTAGGAATCGACACGTTTTCCAGAGTGCGGTATGTAATTGTTATCCCTTTCTTTTAATGGGACAATTCTTGGTAACCTAATTTACTTAGTTAACTTTTCAGAATGGACTTCTTTCCCAAAGGGACCCACCGAGTCACCATTTCTTAGACGGACGGCTGTGTCCTCGACGTCCTCTACACCCAAGCTAGGGACCCAACCCTTCTAGGGGACCTCCTCCTTTCCCGTTGGGTGGACCCTTTAGAGTACTTGTCTTCCTCGGACCACCCGAGGTACAGGAACGTTTCTCAGTCTGTACTGACTCTCTGACTCGTACGTTAGTGGACTTCTTTCGACTTTCAACGTACTTCAAGTACCAATTCAAAAACCAAAACTAAACCACAATTTTAATTGATCTAAGTTACCTGTGTGTGACGTGGAAACGGACACTCCGTTACTAGTTCTGGGACAGTATCTCTCTCGACTTCTTGTTGAGACAGGGAAATTCTTGTCGCATCACCCCTCCCAAGTCACTTAATTTTACTCTAGTAATACCTGTTCGATCATAGAGAGGAGAAAAGAACATGTTGGTCACGGGTTTGTCTTCAACAGTTAGTTAAGAGCGTGAAATCACTAGTTTGTGTACTATAAAATATTGGTATCATTTGGAACCGATCCGTATATTCCCATATGTACATTAACAATGATGAAGGTCAATAAAAATTTCTTTTATAATATAGTTGGTTATTGTCTCTTCGTACTATCTTTATAACAGAAGTGACGACGTATTACTTTTCTTTTATCTAAGATAAAGGTTAGAAACTTTTCAAGTTTTTTCCGACAAAACTATTCGGTTTCCCTACTACGTTTCACCTATTTACCCTTGACTTGTCTTAACCCCTCGTCTAAGACAGGGAATCAGAAAACGACCATCTTGGTTCGGTTAGTCTTCCCTAATAGTTCACATTATATTAAGTCTCCAAGTGGGAGGTCGAGACTACAAATAACCGGTACTCCGGGTTCGAGTTAGAGATGTCCCGCCGACATTTTTAAGTAGTTCCTCTTATATCATAAACCTTGTGCCGTCCGTCCGTGAAGATTTACCCAAAATAAAAGGAGAATCTGGAGACTTCGTAAATCATTGAGTATGCAGTGCGTAAATGAGTTACTCTGGGACGTCTTTGGACAGTTATCTCTCGTTACAATAATCTTTCACCCGATCTTTACGACCAACTCTAGTCTAACATCCCCAGGAACTTCTTGTATAGAAAACCACCTGTTATCCCCGTTAAGTTCCCAAAATCCTTCCACCACTATCCTTCACTTCACTATCCTTCGAGATAAAAATTAAATAAATGTATTTTACTGATGGTGATAAAGAGAGGAAGAAGGCGAGGAATGAGAGAAGAAGACAATAGAGATATTACAAGATATGTAAAACAATTCGTAAGTAAAGGTAATCAAAACTAGGGGTTTCGTTATGTGACCTTATACGTAATAATGATAGATGTAAAATGGGAACTCCTTTACCTGTAAGTACATGAAACTAGTTCTAATGTGTCAACCATTTGTCCTCTACCACAACCTCTACTGAGAACTCTCAGGGAACCTGACGTTCCTCTAGGTTGGTCAGGTAGGATTGCCTTTAGTCAGGACTTACAAGTAACCTTCCTGACTACGACCTCAACTTCGAGGTTATGAAACCGGTGGACTACACTTCTCGACTGAGTAACCTTTTGTCTTACGACTACGACACTTTCTAATTTCCGTCTCCCTCTTCCTCTTCTGTCTCCTACTCTACCAACCCACCGTAGTGACTGAACTACCTGTACTCAAACTCGTTCGAGTCCCTCAACCACTACCTGTCTTTCGTTAGGTTCCCTAACGTTTCTTAGTCTGTACTGAGTCACTGACTTGACTTGACTTGACTTACGTCCTCTACGACCAAGGTAGGGACCCAGTCCTTTTAGGAGACCTCTTCCCTTACCGATGGGTGACGTCACATGAACGGACCCTTTAGGGTACCTGTCCCCTCGGACCACCCGATATCAGGTACCCCAACGTTTCTCAGTCTGTGTTGTCTTGTGCGTGTTCTGTGTGTCAACCATTCTCCGGTGTAAATATAAACTTGGGGTTAGAATTATAAAGTTTGAAACAGGATAAAGAAGATATGAGGTGATGGTCTCCTTTTATTTTTGGTTATATCCCGAACACACAGTAGATGGATGGTCCCTTTTTATGTCCTGCAGAGATTTGTAGAACGAAGTCCGGCATTTTTATTGGCAATCTGAGACTTATTGAAGTAGAAACCCAAAACAGAGTCATGGTAAATAAATCACTAACAAGAGATTTACAGAAAGACTACCGATAGTAAACTAAATGTCTGGGTAACACTTTTCTTCATTAAAGTTTGACAATGATAAAGTGTTTTGTCGTGGCATAAAATTGCCACGGTGAAAAAGGGGACCGGGTTACGGAAATTCTTAGACACGAAAGACCTGGGTATAGATAACGTCTGTCACAAGACTTGTGGAGTCAACGTGATGATATAGAATCAAATCAAATCGTAACGATGATTTAGGACCAATCAAAAAGTATCCCAAGTGTTGTGTCGTTACCCTATGTAGAACAATCGATTCAATGATCTAAAGTCGAGAGGTAAGTATGATAAGCTTTACCTATTTTTGGAGTCCTAGACACCCCAGATCAACAGAGTAAAATGCCTATCTCTGTGACTCTGGGTTGGTCCCTTCACTTGATTGTCCCAGACTTTTCTCCATCACTGTCTCCGCGATAAGATTGAATCTACTGGATGGAGGACCAATGGGAACACTGAGTTCTTACCGGGTCCCTGGTCGTTGTAGTCACTTTGGACACTCTACTATCTTTAAGTCTTAGACCCCGGGATAGGGTCCAAATGATTTAGTCTTAGACTTGACATCGTTGTATGGTCTACTGACTGTACACATGATGACAAAATCTTCGTGACAAAATATGATTTAACTCGACGACGAAAACATCCACAAACGTCGACACATATGCACATACATACCTGAAGGGTCCACCGAGCCACTATTTCTAAGGTAGACGATTACGTTCTCTACTTACTCTACGTGTAAGTAGGGGACCCAGCCCTTCTAGGGGACTCTCTCCTTTATCGTTGGGTAAGGTCACAAGAACGGATCTCTTAAGGTACCTGTCTCCTCTGACCACCCGACGTCAGGCACCCCAGTGTCTCTCACTCGTACGTACGTACGCACACACACACACTCCCCGTTGTTCCTTCCTTTCCTGCCCTTCTCCCAGTCCCGTACTCCATCCCCACCCGTCCTCTCCGTTCCTTTCTTTTTTTACTGAGTCACTAACTAAGGCCCGACCTCGGTTACTTTACCCGTGTGCGACAGGAACTTAGTACACTGCGTACCCCGACCACAAGTCCCGACTCTAGATCCAGTTCTTAGATTAAACATACGTTCCGTAAACATCTATCCACCAGTTATTTTGTACCTCCCTTGTTCTAATAAGTCTCCCTCACCCTTCCTTCGTGATTATGAACCTTCGACCGTCTGACTGACTTTCTCGACAGCTCTTTTCCGGTCCTGTATCAGTACTTCTGGGGTCACAGGTTCTTCGGTTCTTCACAAAAATTAAGAAACCAATTACACCAGTCTATTGGTTTTTTCTTTCTAGTCTCTCTACTTTTGACTTTTAAGAGGTAATGTAAAACATCGCTCATCCGGAAACCGATCAACCGGTAACTTTCGAAAACAGGAGACCTAAGGTCTTCGAAAGCAAGTCGTCTACAGAGCCTATGATTGGAGTCCGGTAAGAACGGGAACCGCCCTCCTGGAGCGTGGTCGTTTCGAGGTAGACGGTGAAGACGACGGCGAAGACGAGGACCAGAGGGCGGACGGAGACTGGACGACCGAGAACTGCACGGAGAACCAGTGACCTGATTTGAAGGGTAGACTGGGAAACGGAAGAGGAAACACATGGGGGAAAAGGGCAGGTGGTCACCGAGGATTGAAATCCAAACGAACCGGACTAGAAGTGATGGACTAACAAAGATAAGGACAGTTGAGGGTCGTATATAAGAAAAGTAACTTCACTAGACTCGACAGTTCAAGGAGTAAGTTCTAACGACCCTGTGGTCTGAGATAAATCTTGTCTCAGTAAGAGTTGTCTAGTACACTATCCTTGTGGAGAGTATCTCGTTCCTCTAATACCAAATTTGATCCGAGGATCTTTCTTCAGGTCCAAACGGGAACCACGGTTACCGAATTGACTAGCTAGTCCTCCCTCCAAAAGTTTTAAATTCGGTAAACGCGCTTGTGTTAACGGACGTGTATTAAAAATTGTACACAAAACCCGTAGTCGTACTAAGACCTCTCTTTATCTTCTGTGAACAGTTAAGGACTTTTGTCGGCCATCTCGAAGCTAAGGATCGATGACGAAATTCTTGTCCTAATAACTGTCAATGACGGATCTCAGAGGTCAACGACCAACGGAAGAGAGAAAATCCGACCTTACCGATGATATCTGTCAAAAACACAGTTTCTACAATCGTCCCGATGCTTTTCAGTCCTCCTTCTTCCTACAGTTCTTACCGTTTATCTCGGTCAAAGTAGACATGGTCGAGGTCTGATATGAAAGCACACACACACAAACACACACACACACACACGCGTGTCCCGTGATTGACCCACGGAAGTGTGTAGTGGAACAAATCATGAGTGTTGTCGGTATACCTCATCCACAATAGAGCTGAAACATATACGTATAGTCGTTTCAATGCCTCGAACAATCACTGTTCTTCGCGCCGGGTCCACCGACCGCGATTACCATTTCTTGGACGGACGATTACGCCCTCTGAACACTCTGCGTTCAGGTCAAGGACCAACCCTTCTCGGGGACCTCCTCCCGTACCGTTCGGTGGGGTCACAAGAACGGACCCCTTAGGGTACCGTCAGGTATCACGACATTTTTCATCCTGTACTGAATTCACTGAATCGTACGTGAGTATCACCGTTCTTCATTGTGAGACACATAACCATTAAGATTTTGAACCCAGTCTCAATTACCAATTTTCGTAATCTTCTTCTCAGTCTCCCTCTCTTCACAATGGCTCATTTCCTCATAAAAGATACAAAGGAAATATTTTGTAATGTGTGGATAAT
The DNA here is from genome assembly GCA_006410555.1 of Capra ibex. Lineage (NCBI taxonomy): Eukaryota > Metazoa > Chordata > Mammalia > Artiodactyla > Bovidae > Capra > Capra ibex. The sequence goes on along the minus strand of SJYO01038983.1, from coordinate 6,642,611 downwards.
ATAAAGTGGTCCCCATTCCAACACGTAGCTTTACGTTGTGTCGAGATCCTGCTACTACCGTTTCTCCAGGTCGAGTCAAGTCAAGTCAAGTCAGGTCAACTCGAGTCAAGTCAGCGAGTCAGTACAGGCTGAGAAACGCTGGGGTACTTGACGTCGTGCGGTCCGGAGGGACAGGTAGTGGTTGAGGCCTCAAGTGAGTCTGAGTACAGGTAGTTCAGCCACTACGGTAGGTCGGTAGAGTAGGAGACAGTGGGGGAAGAGGAGGACGGGGGTTAGGGAGGGTCGTAGTCTCAGAAAAGGTTACTCAGTTGAGAAGCGTACTCTACAGGTTTCATGACCTCTAAGTCGAAGTCGTAGTAAGGGGGGTTTCTTTAGGGTCCCAACTAGAGGAAGTCTTACCTGACCAACCTAGAGGAACGTCAGGTTCCCTGTGAGTTCTCAGAAGAGGTTGTGGTGTCAAGTTTTCGTAGTTAAGACACCGCGAGTCGAAAGAAGTGTCAGGTTGAGAGTGTAGGTATATACTGGTGACCTTTTTGGTATTGGAACTGATCTACCTGGAAACAACCGTTTCGTTACAGAGACGAAAAGTTATACGATAGATCCAACCAGTATTGAAAAGAAGGTTCCTCATTCGTAGAAAATTAAAGTACCGACGTTAGTGGTTGANTGGGGTACTTGACGTCGTGCGGTCCGGAGGGACAGGTAGTGGTTGAGGCCTCAAGTGAGTCTGAGCACAGGTAGTTCAGCCACTACGGTAGGTCGGTAGAGTAGGAGACAGTAGGGGAAGAGGAGGACGGGGGTTAGGGAGGGTCGTAGTCTCAGAAAAGGTTACTCAGTTGAGAAGTGTACTCTACGGGTTTCATGACCTCTAAGTCGAAGTCGTAGTAAGGGAGGTTTCTTTAGGGTCCCAACTAGAGGAAGTCTTACCTGACCAACCTAGAGGAACGTCAGGTTCCCTGAGAGTTCTCAGAAGAGGTTGTGGTGTGAAGTTTTCGTAGTTAAGACACCGCGAGTCGAAAGAAGTGTCAGGTTGAGAGTGTAGGTATACACTGGTGACCTTTTTGGTATTGGAACTGATCTACCTGGAAACAACCGTTTCGTTACAGAGACGAAAACTTATATGATAGATCCAACCAGTATTGAAAAGAAGGTTCCTCATTCGTAGAAAATTAAAGTACCGACGTTAGTAGTTGACGTCACTAAAACCTCAGAGGGGTTTTATTTCAGACGATGACAAAGGTGACAAAGGGGTCTCATGTAGTACTCTTTGTGACCCGACCTTCTTCGTGTTCGACCTTAGTTCTAACGGTCCTCTTTATAGTTATTGGAGTCTATACGTCTACTGTGGTGGGAATACCGTCTTTCACTTCTCCTTGTTTTTTCGGAGAACTACTTTCACTTTCTCCTCTCACTTTTTCAACCGAATTTCGAGTTGTAAGTCTTTTGCTTCTAGCACCGTTTCCTCTCAAGGGCGGTTTAATTTCTAGGGCCCGGTAGGGCCAGGAGAGAGAGTGAAGACGTGAAGGTAAATCCGAACTTACCGAGAAGGGACGTGGACCTTACAAACAGACGAGACGAGTCGTGGAAAGAAAGAAAAAATTTTTTTTTATTAAATAGAAAATAACGTTCTATTAACGAAATGTCTTAAAACGACAAAAGACAGTTTGGAGTTGTATTTAGAAGTAGGTCAATAGTAGAAGTTATTCACAGGAAGAATTTCAGTGGACACTTCGGTAAATCCACGGTACTCGGAGTCAAAGAGGTAGATATTGAACCTTTACTATCTTGATTGGGTACTCTAGTAAACCACAAACTTAGTGCTTTGTATTTTGCTTACACCGTTAAAACGATTTCTCATTACCTTTTTATACTTTGTGACTCCTGTCGTTGATTGCGTGAACTTTTGATCAAGTTTTGAAAAATCTTTCTTTAAAACCAAGTAACTTACCTTTTTCGAATGTTCACAATCCATCTAAGTCACTGGTTTTTACTTTTTTTTCACCGACTTGTTTTTGGCTTGACCTAAAGACTTTCTTTGTATCTTTTTGGACAAATTTTGACGAAATTTTTACCGATTGATCGGGTGATACAAAGTACTGAGAAATAGAGTACACATCTGTGTAAAGAAATGTTTACTCCGTTGAGTTATTACTCTCTGTAAACTCTGTAAAGACCAATGGAAACCTATAATAGTAGTCAAGAGAAGGACGAGTACATGGTCAATACAATATAAAGGGACCTTCGTCACTAATTTTGTTCGTAAAATAGTCTTACATATAAGGACTGAGAAAAGTATTAATATTGAGTTAAATTATTTACGATTAAATCATTGAATTGTACATCAGATATCCCGAAGGGACCACCCAGTCGTCATTTCTTAGACGGACGGTCCTTTGTACCCAAGTTAGGGACCTAACCCCTATAAGGAGTCTCCTCCTCCTTTACCGCTGGGTGAGACGATAAGAACGGACCTTTTAGGGTGACCGTCTCCTCGGACCTCCCGATATCAGGTACCCCAGTGTTTCTCAGCCTATGCTGGCCCACTGATTTGTCGTTGTCGTCGTTTACATCAAATACCATAATCCGTGACACATCTAAGTCTTTTAAGTGTGTTTTAAACGGAAGTAGGACTCAAGATAAAAATTACCTTCAGAATTCTCCCGACCGTGACACAAAATAAGTATAAAAAAGTATACATCGGTTCCGTCTCTCGTCACCGAATTCTCCGGTCTTTATTATTTTCATTGATATCCAACGAATCTCTGATACAATTTATTTTTAATTTAGTCCGACCCCGTAAATACAATCAACGAGTCAGTACAGGTAGAGCAATACTGGGGTACCTAACAACGGGTCGTCCAAGGAACAGGTACCCTAAAGACGTCCAATCTTATGACCTTACCCATCGGTAAGGGAAGAGGTCCCCTAGAAGGACTGGGTTCCTAGTTTGGTCCCAGAGGACGTAACGTCGGAGTTCCCTTAAACTTATATAATACAATGTTTATCTCTTTCGACAATCGTCTCCTACCTACCGCCTACCTCTGAGTTTAGAAACTCCAACATCCTAGACCGAAGGGTCCACCTAGGCACCATTTCTTAGGTGGACGGTCACATTCTCTGTGTTCTTCATGCCCTAGATAGGGACTCAGGTCCTCTAAGGAACCTTCTCCTTTACCGCTGGGTGAGATCACAAAAACGGGCCAATCAGGTACCCGTTTCTTCGGACCATCCGATATCAGGGACCCCAGCGTTCCTCAGCCTGTGTTGACTTGTCGACTCCTGACTCGTCTGTGACCCGAAAATCTTCTACGATTTCACCCACTTTCTAAAGCACCAGTAGAGTAACACCTCTTACTCTTACCTGACTAAGAGAACGGGGACGATTTCCAGGTAGTGATCTGGTTTTGTCCTTTACTTCTTTTATAAATATTTTATTTTTTTAAAACATATTTTATGAATATTATCTTCTTTTATAAAATATTTCATATACCTTTACACAAGAACGCCTCGTGGGAGGTATCTGTTCCACCGATATTACCATTATTTTCACTTTTATACACGAAAGAACTAGAGAAAGTACAAACTTTACACTACCCTGTTAACTGTAGTAAGGGGAGTTTGACCCTCCCTGACTCCCTTCTCCCGGACCATTGCCGGAACCCGAGTAGAACTTACTGACCGTGTCAGTTCACGAATTAAAAATACGTTGTTCATTACTGTTTGTAGTCAAACTCCCAGTGACCCTTCTTTTACCAGTCTTTAGTTTTCACTCTTCTGTTCTAATCTCGGACTGAGGGAACAATTAATGGACACACCAGAACTCCTTCATTCCGACTCGAGTCAAAGGATCAGTGTCTTTACCTGGATTCTTATGACATAGGTAAACCATTAGTACACTACTAAGGACGCTTCCGGGGAACATTCAATGTTTAACAGGACACTTTAAACATTAGAGACGAACACCTGTCCCGAAGGGACCCCCGAGTCTACCAGTTCTTAGACGGGTGTTACACCTTCTGGACCCAAGCTGGGGACCCACCCCTACTAGGAGACCTCTTCCCTTTCCGATGGGTGAGGTCATAAGACCGGACCTGTTAAGGTCCCTCTCTCCTCGGACCGTCGATGTTAGGTACCCCGGTGTTTCTCAGTCTGTACTGACTGTCTGAAAGTGAAGGTGAACACTTGTTCTCCCATAGCAGCATCCCGTCCCACTCAAGTCCACCAAAGGAACTTTTAGTATGAAAAGTTTATACTTTAGTTCAGACGACCACTTATATGATATTTAGAAAAGAACTTTAAAAGAAAAGTCACTAGAAGTGAAAACGATTTAAGACTGGTTCATACCAGAGTTGTCTTAACATGCATTTTTCAGACCCCTGACTGAAGACTCTCGTCTTAGTATAAAATTAAATCAACCTCATATCCGACAGAAAGATATTAGGGTAGAGAACCAAAGCAAGTACAACAAGTCGATAAGTTTTGCCTAGAGGGACTCTGACGAGGAGTGTCTGGACAGTCCTTCGTCGCCCTCTTGTCAGGTCTCGGTCGCCATCTGTGACTCCATTCTTCTCCTGCTGCTTGACGGGAGGGATCTAAAGTCGAACAGAGACCACCGGGTTAATTTTCCGCTAGTGACACTGCTATTCCTTCCTTTTTCCTCCGTCTTCTCTCGGACGATTTCCTCCCCCACGAGTCCATCGAGACCGGTATTTGAATTCGAGACCGGTATTTGAATTGTTCTTGTCACTGAATTTTACCTCTCGAATTTTTCAGTAGAGTCTTTCTTTAAGTAAACTTCATTTCACTTTTTCATACTTTCACTTTCCACGAGTCAGCACAGACTGAGAAACAATGGGTTACCTGATATGTCAGGTACCTTAAGAGGTCCGGTCTTATGACCTCACCCATCGGAAAGGGAAGAGGTCCCCTAGAAGGGTTGGGTCTCTACCTTGGGTCCAGAGGGCGTAACGTCCGTCTAAGGAATGGTCGACTCGGTGGTCCCTTCGGGAGTAAACTTCATTTGGTCCCACCTTTACAGACCAGGTTTTATAACACTTTATAAAAACAACGTGACTCATTGACTCATACTTTAAAAATTCCTCATTATTTTTCACTAAATCAACACGGAGAGCACAATACCCTTTATTGAATAACTATTTCGTCCAAAACGTCGAACTCGACTGATTTTAAAATCGTTGGTCTGTCCTCGTACTTCTAATTAATTATTCCATAGGACTAGGGATTCCATCACGGACGTAGAGACGTTCCTACAATGTTTTCAAACTTTTAGTATACTTCAAAAACTGGATGGTCAGTAATTTCATGATTTTCTTTAGACAGGTTCAATCGAAACGTCAGAGTCACTCTTTCGGTTCGGTTGACCTTGTCTAAAAGAAGGAAGGAAAAAAAAAAAAAATTTAACCCCTTAAGAAAAGTGTTCGAAAATGTCACAGACACATACATACACACACACGTGTACACTCACACAGACACGTACACACACAGACACGTACACACACACGTACGCACACAGAGACACGCACACACACACGTAGACACACACAGACACGTACACACACACGTACGCACACAGAGACACGTACACACACGCGTAGACACACACAGACACGTACACACACGCGTAGACACACATAGACACGCACATGCACACACACGTACACACACAGACACGTACACACACGTGCGTAGACACACATAGACGTACATACACACACGCGTACACACACGCGTACACACACAAACACGTACATACACACACGTGTACACGCACACAGACACGTGTACTCACACAGACACGCACACAGACACGTACACACAGACGTGGACACGCACACAGACACATACACGCACACACGCGCACACATACAGACACGTACACACACAGACGCGTACACCCACACACGAGTACACACAAACAGACACATACACACAGATACACGTTCACGCACACAGAGACGTACACACACACACGCGCGCACACACAGACACGCCCACACACATACACACACGCGAACAGACAGACACATACATACACGCGCACTCAGATACAGACACATACACGCACACGCGCACACTCAGACACGCACACAGAGACACACTTACACACACGTGCGCACACACGGACACGTACATACACACACACGTACACGCACACAGACACGTACATACACACGCACACACACACAGACACGGACACACACACGTGTACAAACACACAGACACATACATACACGCGAACACAGATACAGACACATACATACACACACGTGCACACACACACGTACACACACACACGTGCACAGACAAAGACACGTACACACAGACATGTGCGCGCACACACATACACAGACGCGTACACACGAATAGACACCTACACACACACACGCACAGACACACTCAGACACTTACACACACACAGACACGTACACACACACGTGTACACACACACAGACAGATACACACACACACGCGTACACACACACGCGCAGATACACAGACACGTACACACAGAAACGCACACACAGACACATACACACACGCACACGTACACTAAGACACATACACACGCACACACGTACACACAGGTACGTACACACACGCACACACGTACACACAGGCACGTACACACACGCGCACACAGACACAGCCACATACATACACACACACGTGCGCACACAGAGACGTACACACAGACCCTCGCGCACACACAAAGACACGTACGTACACACACTCGCACTCACACAGATACACACGCAGACACATAGATACACGCACACACAGACACATACACAGACACACGTACACGCAGACACATACACACACATACGTGCACACACAGACACGGACTTATACACACGGGTACACACACAGACACGTACACACACATAGACACGTACACACACACACGCGTACGCACACAGACACATACACACACACGCGTACACTAAGACACATACACACACACACAGACACGTACACACAGACACGCGCACACAGACACAGACACATACATACAAACACACGCGCACGCACAGAGACACACACACGAGCACACACACTCACGTGCACACACACACGTACACAGACACGTACACATAGACACACACACGTACACACACATACATACACGCGTAGACACAAACATATACACACACACACGTGTGCACACACAAAGACGTACAGACAGACACGAGCACACACACGGACACGTACATACACACGCGTGCACACACAAACACACACACACACGCGTGTACACACACAGACACGTACACACAGACGCGTAAACACACAGACACACACACATGCGTACACTAAGACACATACACACACACACGCACACACAGACACATACACACACGTGCACACACGCACGCGCGCACACAGACACATACATACACGCGTAAACAGAGACACTCACACAGACACGTACACACACACACGCACACACACTCAGACACACACGCGCGCATACACACACAGACACACACACACACGAGTACACGCACACAGACACGTACACACAGACACGTGGACACGCACACAGACACATACACCCACACACGCGCACACAGACACGTACAGACACACACGCGTGCGTACACATACACAGACACGGACCTACACACACGCGTAAACACACACAGATACGTACACACACACACACGTGCACAGACACACACACACGGGTACACACAGACACGGGTACACACAGACACATAGACACAGACACGTGCACACACACAAAGACTCCTACATACACACACGCGTACACACACACAGAGACGTACACACACACGTACACACACACGCACGCACACACAGACGCGTACACACAGACACGCGTACAAACACACGCGCACACACAGACACACGCACACACGTACACACACACGCGCACACACACAGACAAATAACACACGCGTACACACACAAATACACACACACAGACACATACACACACACGTGTACACACACACAGACACACACACAGAAACATCACACACACACACGTACGAGTCAGTGAGTCAACACAGGATGAGACGTTGGGGTACCTGAAATCGGATGGACCGAGGAGACATGTACCTTAAAAGGTCTGTTCTTATGACCTCGCCCAACGGTAAAGGATGAGGTCCTCTAGAAGGTCTGGGTCCCTGACTTGGACACAGAGAACACAGAGGACGTAAGTGTCCGTCTAAGAAATGGAGACGTGATGGACCCCACAGGTACACACACATATATATATCAAATCAACGATTCAGCACAGGTTGAGAACCACTGGGGTACCTGACATCGGATGGTCGGAGGAGATAGGTATCCTAAAAGGTCCGTCCATGACGTCACCCAATGATAAGGGAAGAGATCCCCTAGAGGGACTGGGTCCCTAGTTTGAGCCCAGAGGACGAGACGTCCGTCTAAGAAATGGTTGACCCGAGGGGTCCTTCGAGTATATATATATATATATATATATATATATATATATATATATATATGTGTGTGTGTGTGTGTGTGTGTGTGTGTGTTTACCTACCTGTTTCTTCTGTACTCGATATAGACACATAGATATAGATGGATAGACAGATTTGGTACGTCGTCACTGGTATCCTCACGTCTATAAAGAGACTCTATGAATAAAGTAAGAGAAACCTATACATAGATCTTCTCCTTAACGACCTAGTATACCATTTACATAAAAATTGAAAAGCTCCTCGAATCTATGACAAAAGGTATGACCAACATGGTTAAATATAAGAGTGGTGGTTAATCGTTCCCAAGGGAAAAGAGGTTTAGGAACGATTGTGAACGATAAACAATAGAAAAAAAAAAAAACTCCCCCCTTATACATCGAAAAAATTTAATCTCCCATTAACGAAATGTTATAATATAACCGAAGTCGGTATGTTGTTGCACCTAGTCTCTTGTCGGTAAGACTGTCCACACTCCACCATAGAGTAGTACCAAAACTAAACATAATACGATTACTTTTACTTAGTCGAGATATATATGTATATGTGTGTGTGTATATGGGGAGGGAGAACTTGGAGGGAGAGTGGGAAGTAGGAGATCCAGAAGTGTCTCGTGGTTCGACTCGGGGGACACGATATGTCGTTCAAGGGTGATCGGCAGATAAAACGTATGCCATCACATATACGAACCTCTTCTGCTACCGTGAGGTGAGGTCAAGAGAGCGGACCTTTTAGGGTCCCTACCTCCTCGGACCACCCGACGACGGGTACCCCAGTGATTCTCAGCCTGTGCTGACTCGTTGAAGTGAAAGTGAAAAGTGAAAGGACGTGACCTCTTCCTTTACCGTCGGGTGAGGTCGCAAGAACGGACCTCTTAGGGTCCCTACCCCCTCGGACCACCCGACGGCAGATACCCCAGCGTGTCTCAGCCTGTGCTGACTGCGCTGTGTCGCCGTCGTCGTCGCCGTCGTCGTCGTCGTCGTCGTCGTCGTCGCCGCGTATACGAGTCAGCGAGTCAGTACGGTATGAGAAACGTTGGGGCACGTGACATCGGGTGTTCCGAGGAGACAGGTACCCTAAAGAGTCCGTTCTTATGGTCTCACCCAACGGTAAAGGAGGAGATCCCCTAGAAGGCTTAGGTCTCTAGTTTGGACATAGAGGACACAGAGGAAGAAACGTCCGCTAGGAAATGGTGACTCGGAAAGCCCTTCGGGTACCACCACAACGGTTGGAATTAGAGGGCAAATGGGGTGGGAGCGTCAGAAGACGACACGGGGGTCCAGGTAAGAGCTACAGACGTAGAGATAAGGACTGGACGCCTATCCGGGTAGACATGGTGAAAAACGTCAGGTACTGTAACGTTTCTCGGTCTGTGTTGAACCACTGTCTTGTTGTCGTATCGACCAAGTGAAGTACATGTTATCTTTGATTTGATTGTAACATTTCGTTAATTTGAGGTTAAAAAAAAAAATCCGACATGTAGCAGTGTGAAGACGGACAAATCTTCGGTATGAACCAGACTGACCACGATCTAAGAAAGAACCAAACCTTACCACGTGTCGGGATGAAGTAAACGAAAAAACAATCAACGAAATAAATGTAACAAAGGCCAGATTGGTCGACGTTCTGAGGGGTGTCATTGTCCGGATTTACTTGAACAACCTGAGGTAACGTAGATACTAAAAAAAATAATGATCAAAAATTGACTATTCTAATATTTTGAACTACTGTATCAACTCTGACTTCGTTTCTCTACTCATAAAAATCTTCCTTTAGCATTGGGTAAGGTCATAAGAACGGACCTTTTAAGGTACCTGTCTCCTCGGACTACCCGACGTCAGGCAAACCGACGTTTCCCAGTCTGAGTTGACTCGTGTTTGTGTGTGTGGAAATGATATTACTACAGTTCGGAAAAACACCCTATGTCCTAGACGACATGTTTTGGAGAAAAGATAATAGGTGGGTCTCAGTTGGTATGTAGGGGTAGAGTAATTGTAAATTTTTTTAGATAAAGGGAGAAACCATTAAATTGTGATACTGTTATCAAAATATATGACTACTCATCTTTTAAACTCCTCCTGTTTGTGTGAAAACCTACTGGTTCCTTGAGACTGAACGACACTAGGAATTGACGACAAATTTATACAGACTTTAGAACTACAAAGTCCTCAGTCGTATTTCCCCTTGGTCCCATATCATGGGTCTACTTTACCACGTTAAAGTGGAATGACAGGAGAGAATTAATTAAAGTTCCACTTTGTGTTTTCCGGTACTTCTCCACCTTACTTTTACTCTGTGAAGTTAGGACAGGATAAAAACGAAGGACTCAAGTTATACAGAATTTTAACCTTCCGTCTCAGGTCCACAATCGCTCCATAATCGGACCCCTCTACACTCTCACCTCCAGTCTGTCATTTTCCCGTAATTTGATACGTATAATGTACTCCCTAATTAACGGTCCTCGCACACTCTTCTTAATACCGTCAATTATAGGTTTCGGACTCGTTTATGGTTGTACTCTTTTAGCAGGGGACAGACGTTTGTATCCTCCCAAGGTTCGGTCACCCATTTTTACTCTAATCGAAAAAAGAAATATTTACTATCTTTTACGAAACCCCCCTTTTTGTGGTTTCTGTCTTGACCCACCACATCGGATCTATAAAAGTTCAAGTTAAGTCTTGGTACTAGTACGATTATCCCTGAATTTTTTTTTTTTTTTTTTGCCTCTCTCCGTGGGACCTCAAAGTACCGAAGTACCGTGTGGAAAGTCAGATCGAAAGGAGAGACGTCGAGATCGTGATCTTACTTCTCAGTTCAAATAGTGGGTCTCGGACTCCGTGATAATCTACGATTCACGATTTACCCTTAAGTTAATGCAAGAGAGGTAGGATAAATGATTTCGTCTTTTAATCTTAATAAATCAGAAGCTCGTCGTAAAGAGGGAACACCCATCCCTCACCTGTCTCTGTGAGAAGGGGACCTCCTGTATAGTATGAGACGGTCTCCCTCATACTTTTATTACATAAATTATAATGTGTTTAAAATTTTGACTCTGCGGTGGGTTTCAGTAATAAAAACACTACATTTGAGGTAGTCCTTCCGCCTTCCTTTCCAGAAAATATATTCTTTTATTTGAAAGGGGACAGAGAGTCACTAAAGTAATCCTTCTGTTCTCGTTCCGGAGACCTGCGTACGACTTTTCACCCTCTCTAAAACGACAAGTAGTTCCTTCTCGGATCACACCAGAAGGAGCCACCGGGTCGCCAATACTTAGTCGGATGGTTACGTCCCCTGTACCCAAACTAGGAACCAGGCCCTTCTGGGGTGTACGGTACCCCGTTGATTCGGACGTGTTGTGTTGATCCCTTCGGACGCACGGATCTCGGGACGAGGCGTTGTCCTCGGTGGCGTTCCTCCTCGGACGCGGGACGTGGATCTCTCGTCGGGGGCGAGCGACGTTCTCTGTCTTCAGTCATACGTCGTTGGTTCTGGGTCTTGCCGTTTTGTGTGTGTGTGTGTGTGTGTGTGTGTGTGTGTGTGTGTGTGTGTTTATTTTTCTGACGTTTCCGTTAGACTGTTAAGGAATAATAAAAAAAAAAAATTTCTTTTATCAAATTTTTCGTAACTTTTCGGATTCGGGTGTCGTCCCAGAGTATGTTGTCCAGAGTATTTTTACCACAGCACGAAAGGAAAGTGAATTTCACCGTTTAAGTTAGATTACCTCCGAAGGATTCGTAAACTAATTGTCTTCTAATTGACAATGGGTAAACTAAAAAAAAAAAAAAACCGTAATTAGTAAAAACCATCATATATGTGGACTAGAAGTGCCATTGTCAGACAAACTTCGGTCTTGCCAAGAAAGACCGTACCGGCTCAAGAAAGTGACGACCACCGTCGAACGGCCATACCCTCTCCTCAGTAACTCGTGTCTACAGGAAATACTAAACTAAGAATCGTTTTACTCCATTACCTCACGAGTGATTTCGTACCTTAGACAATGTCAAGAGGACGAAGCGAACCTCCTTCGTACCTTTATTCTTTACAGAAAAGAAAGAAGAAAAGTAAAGAGTGATTCGAACAATCCTCTTCTTTACTGTAATTCGTTAAGACACACAACTTAAACACGGACGAAGGTATAGATCGTTACAAAAGTCAATATTTTGGTAACTGTTTAAAGTCTTTTCCCTCGTTTCGTACAGTACATTAATAGTCTATAAAAGTTCTAATCACCAAAGTTGATACAAAAGGAATTTTGAGATTCTAGAATATGGTTTTAATTTCACATCTTAGTAATTAAATACCAATTAGTAAGTTCTTAACAGTAACAAACAACCGTTTAAAACGGTTCAAACATCCGTTTTACAATGTAATCGAGATTCCCAGTATAAAAATAAAGAGAAAATGGAAACTTTCAGAACTTACACAAAAGTCATTTTTGTGGAAGATTTACAGGAAAACTACTGACATAGACGACATAAACCGTCTTTACACAGGAGACTATACGGACATCTTGATGTCCCCATTAGAAAGGTAAATTTCGTTGTAGTACGAATCCTCCCCTAGATACAAGAAAGGACCCAAAGAGTTGAATCTTTCCTAAACCTCTTTATGTCTCCTTCGGTTTTTATAGTTATCTTTCAACTTTCCTAGACTCAAGTTTACGTCTGTGTGAATCCTTTCTTGTTCTCCGATTGTTTCAACGGTATACTCCTACGTTTGGGCATAAACAGTGCTTATTTGACTCACTACGATGGTCGAGAAAGTACTTTTCACCGGAGAAGGTGTTTGTCAAGGTATCGTTACCGAAGGTCCTTATCAGGATTGTGCGCGAGACGGTCCGTGACACTACCGTTTTACGTCCCGATCTGTACTGAAGTGTCACATACAGGAAGAGACGGACCGGGACCTTATACACCCGGTCTGAATGACCTTCCTCGACACCTTACAAGAAGGGAAGTAGTCTACACGTTGTAACATTTGTCCTAAGCCAAGAGTGCTTGCGGAGACAACAAGTCAGTGATTCGGTACAACCTGAGAAACGCTGGGGTACCTGACGTCGTACGGTCCGAGGGGACAAGAGGTGATAGAGGACCGTAAACGAGTTTAAGTACAGGTAACCCAACCACTACGGTAGGTTGGTAGAGTAGGAGACAATAGGGGAAGAGGAGGACGGAAGTTATAAAGGGTCGTAGCCCCAGAAAAGGTTTCTCAACCGAAAGTACACCGGTTTCATAACCTCGAAGTCGAAGTTATAGTCAGAAAGGTTACTTATAAGTTCCAACTAAAAGAAGTCCTAACTAAACAAACTAGCGGAACGTCGGTTCTCTAAGAGTTTCGAGAAAAGATCGTGGTATTAAACTTTCGTAGTCAAGAAACCACCAGTCGGAAGAAATACCAGGTTGAGTGTAGACATGTGTTAATGACCTTTTTAGTATCGAAACTGAGATACCTGGAAACAGCCATTTCACTACAGAGACGAAAAATTATACGACAGATTCAAACAACTTTGGCAATTATTATATTTTGTCATAAACTAGTTGGTACGATCTTTTTCATGAGAAAAATAAAAGAAGATGTTTCTTATTATGTTGTTGTACCAGTTTATTTCTTCGTTAGTTTCTCCTTCGTCGTTTTTGTACATGTTTCATATTGTCTTCACCAAGTCAGTCAGTATCATTCACAATAAAAGGACTTACAACCACTGCGAACACCATAACCAGTCGAAAAATTCTAAACGATAAATAAACGAAAGACAAAAAGTCAAACTTAAAACATGGGTTAAAGGATAAATACAAAATTTTGAAGAAAAAGAAGTCTTACCGGGAGGTTTGACCCATTCTAGGTCCTGGGGGGTTTGGACCAAACCATTGATTCTGACACGATAGGGTCGAATATTACTGTACCAGGTCTACACGACAGAGAGAACTACACACACGTTTCCAAACATTGTGTGGGGTTCCTCCCGTAAAGAGTTCGAGCAGACCTGTCGAGTAGACAAGACAACCACAGGGGTGGTGGGTTAAAAGGTAATCATTCAGAACCCAAGATATCTCGAGGACTAATTCATCGAGTAGGTTACGAACCAGGAATCACAACAGGTTTTCCTAAGTAAGTTGTGTTGAATATTCCTTCTTTATTTAGAATAGTTAAGTTTACCCAGATTTACTCTCATTTAGAAGGTACAAGAATCTCTGTTATTGACACCTATTTTATTTTACTCCTTCTTACATTCCTAATAGGTAGGTAATTGCTTTCTTCATTAGAACAAACGTGACCCATGACTACACAAAGACGACTCACAGTGGAATTGATAACGAACTTCATATAAGTTGATGTTGTCGGTGTCGTTTTATCTCATGCGGTAAGTAGTAAGTCGCCGACGAACGGGAGTCTTGTATTCCCTCGGTGTCACGAAACCAAAGGTCACTCATTAAAGAGAAACCCCGAACCACTCTTGAGTCTAAGGGAACCATGTCTATAGTTAGAATTAACTTATCTGTACTACTGTTTTGTGTCTGTCATCTTGTCTCTCCGTTCCCCTCTATTTATCGAGACGAACTCACTCAAAGTTCCGTTGTGAAAGATTTCTCTTCAGACACTCTGTTGTTACCGCAGTAACAGTACGTGGGGTTCTCACTACCTTTACGACGACGGAAGGGTTACGGTCCGGGCCTTCAGTACTGGAGTCCAATCTTGCGGATCGAGAGACCATGATACGACACTCGAACGATAATCCAGACGAGGGAAGAGAAGTGGAAATACAGATTTCGGATAAGTTTCTCAGGTTGATCGGGAGGGGCAAAGAGAAAGGTGGTTTGTTGGATCGACCTAAAGAAAAATGGTAATAACGAAAGAGCGGACACAACACAACCAATAGTGGCACGGCCAGTAACCCATCCAAGAGTTTGTAAACAAGTTAATTACCAGTCCCAGTGGAATGTAATCACTGTCGTTTACTTTAAACAAAAATTACTATTACTACTTTTAATACACGTTTCTCGTTATCATCGTCCATGATCCATGGTGTATAATTTACGGTTTTTGAAAAGTGTATAACAGATAAACTTAGAAGTGTCTTTCAAAAGCTCCATCAATGACAAAGATACATTGTAAAGTCTTGTGACTCTGAGTCTTTAAATTATTACATAGGTTTTTAAAAAAAATAAAAATAAAATAAAATAAAAATTTTTAAAAAATTAAAAAAAAATAAAAAATTTAAAATTTTAGAAATTAAGAATGTACGTAAGGGTTTGTACTTGGGGGGAGGGTGGAGGGAGGGGTGTTGTAGAGAGACCCAGTAGGGGTACGTGGTCGGGGTTCGTACGACGTGGGATGCAGTCTGTACCTGACCGCTAAGTTAAGAATGTACTGTCATATGTACAATCTTAAGGGTAAGAGGGTTTAGTAGGGTGGGAGAGGNTGCAGTCTGTACCTGACCGCTAAGTTAAGAATGTGCTGTCATATGTACAATCTTAAGGGTAAGAGGGTTTGGATTCTAAAAACAAACCCCTTCTCCAACCCACCCTTTAGATTTGTAGTGTAATAAAAACGTAAGTAAAAGATATCTTGTTTTAACACAAAACATATATTACATTTAAAACAACGAAATGTCAATGATTCAGTATCAGTCGAGAAACACTGGGGCACTTGACATCGGGCGGTCCGAGGAGACAAGTACCCTAAGAGGTCCGTTCTTATCATCTCACTCAACGGTAAAGGAGGAGGTCCCCTAGAAGGGTTAGGTCCCTGACTTGGACGTAGAGAACGTAGAGGACGTAACCGTCCGTCTAAGGAATGGTGACTCGGTGGTCCCTTCGATGGTAGTGTATTCATACGACACAAATTATATAGTATGTACGTATACATACATACATATACTTAGATAGTAGACAAAGAGAATGTTATTCAAGTCACTTCCGTCCCTACCGAGGATAGAGTATAAAAGTTTATAAATACTTTAGATTATCAAATCATTTAAGTAGTGACCTGGAAACAAAAGAGAGTTTTTTAGAAAGACCCGTAAAATAGACCACCTATTAACTCTGATCGTCTTACACGTTCATAGAACTAAACTCCGTCTAATCAAGTTGACCTATCTTTCTTAAATTACAGTTCACAAGTTACAGGTTATGACACGTTTTTCTGTAGTCTTATCTTCACAACTATGAGTAAAGGTCACCCTTTCATCTGTGTCTAAATGAGACGTTAACCTTTCCTACCTGAGCTATTTATCCACTACCGGAACGTCAACTGACAGATGGTCGCATGAGTCACCAATGCGAGAAGTTTTCATAGAAATAAAATGGTACTCAAAGGGACTTTTACCTCGGACTCATTTTTCGGACTTTCGTCCACCAAATAAACCTTATACAAGACCCTCGTCTGCACTCCTTCTTTCCCTTATTTGTCTCTTCCTCTCCGTTATGTGACTTCGATTCCGTAGCCGATGACACTACTCACGACAAAACGAATTAGGAAATCCTATTCTATGCAGATTCTGGATGGGTGGACTAACCTCTTTCTCCTTTGTACATAGGTACTCGAACGGAAAGGTGACCAGTTCCTCCCGGACGTACAACAATTTGAGGGACGAAGACCTGACACTATACTACTTCGTCCCCACTCAAATACCCCCGTCCCGTCTCCTTCCTCAAAAGGTCACTCCGCCCCCCTGGTTGGGGTCCACAAACCTCGTTACCGATCTTACCCTGGACTTCGACCCTCCTAAAATCAACATAAATTCTTCAGATTCAATGCGAACCCGTTAATTTTTACGAAAATAATTCTAACTAAAAATAGTTGTAAATTCTCTATTTCTTTGTCATCCAATATAACTTATCCCATTTCGTACAAGACAAAAATAGTAATGTAATTGTTCCCGAGGGGTGGAACCACGTCATCATTTCTTAGGTGGACAGTTGTGTCCTCTGTGTTCGCTACACTCAAGTTAGGGACCCAGTCCTTCTAGGGGACCTCTTCCTTTACCGTTGGGTAAGGTTATAAGAACGGACCCTTTCAGGTACCTGTCTCCTTGGACCTCTCGATGTCAGGTACACCAGTGTTTCTCAGTCTTTGCTGACTTGTTGGCTTTTGTGTGTGTGTGTGTGTGTGTGTGTGTGTGCTTGTTTAGTGGTCGAATACCCCTTCTTTATTTACAATTTTTTTTATTAGGTTTTTAAAAGATCATTACAGGTCGACTAGGTCTACTGTGATCGTATTAGATAATCGATACAGTTAGAGATAGAAGATCTAATTTTATTAAAACGTATACTTCAAAAATAGTATTGGTTACTGTTCAAGTCTTGTTACTACAGGACTTGATTACCAAAACAATTATAACTACTATACCGGACGAGAGCAAAGTGGTGCCACTTGATAAGTAGACTCCGGTTACTGTAAAAATGAAAAAAACCAAATTTTATTGAAAGATAACGGGTCCTATAAAAAAAGGAACAGATTAAAACAGACAAAATAAACAAAAACAAAAGAAAAAAGTATCGATATTTAAGTTCGAATCCCTTCGAACGGAAACAGAACCTTTCGTTTTGTTGTTGGATAGTAAACGTTGGACCAAAGTAAACTTCTCTGTCCACCCAATAAAACGTTCTCATTTTAAATATGGTACTTATCACGTCCAGATCGAAACTACCATGACTCTCTTCTGTTACCGTAAGAACTGTTTTAATTTTAGACGACCACCGCAAACTCCTTTTCTTCGGGAACGTTTAAAGATTTGTTGTCATTTGAGAATAATCTTTTAAGATCACAAAATGTCCGGTTTTTCCCTTACTCCAATAATCGTTTTACGGAGTTGTCTCAACCTTATTTTATGACCTAAACTCTCAATGACCTTGAACCTATACATTTTTCTCCCACCTCCAACCCAGTGCCAATGTCACCAGAGTTCAAGTTTATTTGATGACACCGTTCTGTGGTGAAGTGTTCAGTGTGCGACCGGGTCCCTGAGAAGAGAAGGGAATCATCCACGACCGTCTTCCGTACGAGTCGGCAAAACGTTACATCTACGACTCGAGGTTTCGGTTTTGTACCCTCTCCTTCTCTTTACCTTACTTGTGGACTTCTTTGAGACGCCTCTTCTAGGGGGGAAAGGCGTATCGAAGTGAAAGGGAGTACGAATTCCTTTGTCTTGCAAATCCCACGGACTTCACCTTGGGGAACCCACCTTACGAAAGTCCGGATGACCTGGTCAGCCTGTGGGTCAGGTGCGCTAAGATTTCTCGTAGGCGAAGAAAGAGAGGAAGGCGTCGCAGAAGAAGACTGACTCTCGATACCAGGACCGACCACACGTAAAGGCGTAGTTTGTACTAGGCGGGTAGGAGAACGCCCCTTCCCGACAGTGTCACTCTCGACGAAGAACTCGACGAGACAGGCCCAAGTACGACACGCAGGTTTTCTTAGAAGAGGTGCAGGGGTAGCTCCTTCCATGCGCGAGGTCGGGGAGTAAGAAGGGTAACGACAATAGTGCCGGTAACGACGACAAGTACCCTTCGCGGTGGGTCCTCGACAACTCCGGTCGCCCGCCACCGTCTCTGACAAGCGGAAGGAGTGTTAACAACAACACGTCCCTGCCGCCGACAAGATGATTCACTCTACTACAACAGTCCACCGACCTTCTCGCCGCCGGGGCGTCGTTCCTGGCAGACGCCAAGAGGTCGTCGTTGTGTTGGCTGTAAAGTGAAGGTTTGAACTGTCAAAGAACGAGGGAATAGGGACCTTACAATTGATTACAAAACATCAGATTATACAAATCGAATTTTGGATTACGAAATTTACATATGTAATTTTGTGTTGTGACCTTTATATACGCGCAAATGTCTTATATTAGAAACATGTAGACTCGTCACGTCTCATTGTGCTTTTGGTTCCTACGAAGACTTCCACTCCTTCAGTGGAACGTAGTACAGTACTTACGTAATTCGACAAAGATAAAGTACTGGATCGTCAGAAGGAATTGACGTGACGAAAAAGCATCAAAGATCACTGACTTTTTTTTTTGACGGATCTGTAGAGTTATTGTAATAAAACCCATCCTTAAGACTAGATGGTGCGATTCTAGAACTAATTCGGACCCTGGGGCCACATGACCTACCTTGCATAGTATTTTCATTTGATAATCTGGATCTCTCCTTTCCCTTCCTTCCTTTCCCTTTTACTTTTGTTTCTCTTTTATGAATTATCATTGAACCGTCGTTGGACTGTATACTTGCTACTTCTTATAGAATTCTTATTGTTTAAGAGTATAGTATTTTGTGACTTATAATTCGTTTTACACAGTCAAAGATCAGTCTCAGGACTTCTACTTTTTACAGTTCCTACTTCTATTAAGACCCTAAAGGGACCACCAGGTCACTCATTTCTGACGCAAGGGTTACGTTCCCCGGACCCAAGTTAGGAACTAGGTCCTTGATCTAGGACGTATGTACGGTGTTGGTTCTTCGGGCGCACGACGTCACTGCTAGGGTGTTTGGTCGTGATTCTGGGTCGTGTTACCCTATAATGACTCGGTGGTTTTTCTTACCTTTACTACGGTAACCGTCGTTGTACCTTCCTGGATCGCGAACAGTATGATTCACTTCACTCAGTCTCTTCCTCTTTATGACATACTTTAGGGAATTTACACCTTAGACTTGTCCTCACTACGTTCGACTTGAACATTTCGTCTTTCTATGAGTGTCTGAGTCTCTTACTTAAATACCAAAGGTCCCCCTTCCTACCTCCCTTCCCTATCAATCCCTCAAACCTCACCTATGTATGTGTCACGACATAAATTTTACCTATTGGTCGTCCCATGATGTAATATCATGGACCTTGGGACGAGTTACAATACGCCGTCGGACCTACCCTCCCCTTAAACCTCCTCGTACCTATGTACATATACATGCCGACTCAGAGAAGTGACAAGTGGACTTTGATATTGTTTGATATCAACAAACAATTAGTTGATATGGGATAATGTTTTATTTTTCAATTTTTTTTCTGGGTCATCTCGGTTTTATTTATTTATTATTTTAAATTTTTACTTATTTTATTTAAGTTGATGAAAATTAAGAATTTTTTCTTCTATTATATTTGATAGTCTTCCTTTTCGTTCTAACTGAAGTTTCTTTATCGTTAATCTATTTAGTATCTAAATTCTATTCCCTATCATCTGCACCCTCCTTTCATTTCATTATAACAGGTCAAGAACTCCCTTCAAATAACAATCGGACCTTAAAATATGGGTCAATAGTAATATCTCCCTCACGTTGACTGTAAGAATCTACATGTTTTTGGTTGGAGATTTGGGAGTGAATTTCTTGACGACGACGACGACGACGACGACGATTCAACGAAGTCAGCACAGGTTGAGACACGCTGGGGTATCTACCGTCGGGTGGTCCGAGGGGGCAGGGACCCTAAGAGGTCTGTGCTTGTGACCTTACCCAACGGTAAAGGAAGAGGTTACGTACTTTGACTCTTCACTTTCACTTCGACGAGTCAGTACAGACCGAGAAGTACTGGGGTACCTGACGTCGGGTGGTCCGAGGAGACGGGTACCCTAAAAGGTCCGTTCTCATGACCTCACCCCACGGTAACGAAAAAGACGAGAATTTCTTTATAATTTCCTGTTTACAGTGGTTGCTCTTCCTTATCCCATTATAGTACTGTGTCTATGACTATTTTAAATTAATTACTTGTATTTTCACGATTGGTGAATTGAGAAAAAAATGTGTTTTTCTTTAATTTTATAAGATTCGTTTTTGTCTAATTCTCACACTTTCAAATGATTGCAAGAACATTAGACCCTCTTCCTATCTTTATGACTTCTTCGCATGTAAAGGATTCTTTTTTAACCCCTAAGGTCTGGTTCTACCGTTGTGTCTTCCGAGGACTTCAAAGGAGGGTACCTACGTGGTTCGATGTGTACCTCGTCAAGGGAGACTCTCTGTAGGTGGTTGGGTGACTCACTAAAGTTATGAAACTACTGACTTTTATGGGTGTAACTATAAAGTCTCTATAGTTAGTTGTGTGAGAGTGGTATTTTATTCAGGGGTCGTCTCGTGGTATGTTGGTCCCCTAAAGGGTTTAGAGTCGAAGAGAGACTCCTCGTTTAGTATGTGAATCACGTGGTCGAAGATTCTGACGGTGACCTCCCAACGGTGGATCTGGAAGTCGACGGTGGATCGAATTTCAGACCCTCCCCTAAAGTACTCGGGGGAGGGGTGGTGGAGTCTGAGATCTTTCGTTTCCAAAGTGAACGAAACGGACAGGGGGTCTCGAGTCACGTCTCCCATTTCCGTTTTTGTAGGTGCAGGATCAGAAAGGGGCCTTCTCCAAACTGACGTATGGAATGTTCAACGACTGACTCCTAGTCAGTAGACTAATCGTACGTTGACTCTTTACTTTTGTAAAGGACGGTATAGTTATCTGTTCCCACAATGTCAGTAGTCGCTAACGTCGGAGGTTGAGACTCCCTTGGGTCCTTCCTTTTCTTTTGGACGGTAGATCGTCGATGTCTGGTGAACGATGTGACTGAGGGTCCCTTCGAGGTCTACACTTCTTGTGTCCGGGACCGGGGTCTTTCGACGCCTCGTGTCGTCTCCTTACTAAGGTTTCTCGGGTCTATAACGTAGAAGGGTATGTGTCCCTTCACGACTTAAGGAATGGAACTCAATAGGTTAAAAGGGATTTATCGTTATTAGAAAACTACAAGTTTGATGGACAGTAAACAGTTTTTTGACATATTGGACCGAGGAGGGAAGCGGAGGAGTCTCGTCAAGAGAATCCGAATGAGTCTTACGACAGACTTCAGGATTTTTAGACGTGATTTATTTTGTATTGAGAATATAATACTGATAAAAAAATTCAACTATTTAGGATGGACCTAGACCGACTTTTCTCGGCCACCGTGAAACGGAAGAGGGAGACTGAACGAGGTTATCTTGACAGCGGTCGTAGAGGGACCTTCGTCGAACAGGTGTGTGGATCGTGGGGTTGAAAGTGTCGACGGTAGGTTTCTTACTCAGGGGTTTGGTAGATCGAGACTGTCGGTTACCTCACAATTTATTATTTTTAAGTCAACTCATTTGAACTTCCAGGTTAACCAAGATACTTTACCAAGTACGTAGTTCTTCGTAGGGTAAATCGTTCTCTTTCCTCGAGAGGTTTTACTCGTCGTCTTTTCCGTTCCAAAAGTTTCCGTTTCTCCCTCGTTTTTATTTATTTATTTATTTTTCCCTTTGACAATCGTTTCTTGGGTAACAAATCCGTTCAAGAAGACGGATTATCCTTTCTTTGTTGTCCTGACAGTAGTCTAAAGGGTCACGACTGGTCCTCTAGGGTCCGACCGGTCAATTTCCAATTGTGAAGACACCTTCATTAATCTAATCTATAATTCAGAACCAGACGACGGTTCTCTGGATTGTGTTCACTGAAGTAAACCCCGGGTAAAGGAAAAGTTGTCAAGGAGGCAAAACTAGTCTGAGAGTCGAATTGACTCTCTACACTAGTTTTAAAATCCGCGGTCACGGTAAGACCCGACGACGAGACACCAAGAACGTCGAAAACACTATAAACCAACTAGGAAAAACACCATAAACGTCCAGTACTGGAAAACAACAACAACATCAAATTAGAGACAATATAAATGCCAGGTACTGAAATCCAAGTGTTTAAAGTTCAGTCAATAGGAAAAATAAGGAAAAGTCTTTAAGGACAGAGTCTAGTAAACGAACCATAAATCGTTGACGTTTGTACGTACATTTCGGAAACTCTCTTGAGTCACGTGGTACCTCTAATAATACTAATAACATTCGTCCTATTAAGGGTTACAAACCTCACGTGAAGTCTCGGTACCAGGGATTCTGGATTTGGTTAGTTTTATTCAGTCTCTTTCTGAGACACCTTCGCAGTGGAAAAATTCGGTTCACGAATCGAACCACTCACTTGCATTGACTCAAAGTCACAGGGTCTTTACAATTAGAACCACGTCGTCCACCACAACCGGTGTCGTGTCAATCGAGGAACGAATCGATTTTGTATTGGCTCCCGATCGGATAATTTCGATACCAGACACCAAAAGGGTCATCAGTACATGTTCTACACTCTCAACCTGGTATTCCTTCTGACGCACGACTTCTTAATTACGAAACCTCGACACCACGACCTCTTCTGAGAACTCTCAGGGAACTGACGTTTAGTCAGTTAGGATTTCCTTTATTTGGGACTAATAAGTGACCTCGAGGTTATGAAACCGGTGGACTACGTTTCTCAGTTGAGTAACTTTTTCTGGGACTACGACCCTTTCTAACTTCGGACCTCCTCTTCCCCCACTGTCTCCTATGCTACCAACCTATCGTAGTATCTGAGTTACCTGAACTCAAACTCGTTCGAGATCCTCTATCACTTCCTGTCTCCCCTGACTATGCGACCTCAGGTAACCCAACGTTTCTCAGTATATACTGTATCGCTGACTTGTTGTTTAAGATAATATCCTGAAAGGAGCACCGAGTCACCATTCCTTAAGTGGACGGTTACGTGTTTTATACCTAAGTTTGGGACCCATCCCTTCTTGGGAACCTCTTCCTTTACCGTCGAGTGAGGTCATAAGAACGGACCCTTTAGCGTACCTGTCTCCTCGGACCACCCGATATCAGGTACCCCAACGTTTTCTCGACCTGTACTGAGTCGCTGATTTGTTATCGTTGTAGGATAATAGTTCTTGTCGAAATTTTTTCATGAATAGATAAACCGACACTCAGAAGCAGTACCACGTGCCCTGGAAATGACGTAGTAAACTCTAGAAACTACGTCACGTGTCTAAGAGATCCACACCACGTGTACGAGTATCAACACCGAGCCCGAATTATGAGCCGTCGTACTCCCTAGAATCAATGGACTTGTCCACAACTCGGGTCCAGGGGACGTAACGTTCCGTCTAAGAATTGGTGACCTGGTGGTCCCTTCAGGAAATTCTTGTTCAAATTGGTCTCTCAGATTCCTAGAAAACCCCCGTCTATGACACAATCGTCGTTTTAGACGGTATAGAGGTTTTCATTCCTCTCCAAAGACTAGTGTAAGAGTAAAAGTAAATGACGACCCTCCAGGAAAGATTGTCAAGAAGCGGTCTAATCCCCATAGTCTCCTTCGGAAGTTGAGTGGGTCTTTTGTATGTATTATAATTATGTTGTACTGGTATAACTACTGGGTGTGATCTACCGTTGACTTTTTT
The DNA here is from genome assembly GCA_006410555.1 of Capra ibex. Taxonomy (NCBI): domain Eukaryota; kingdom Metazoa; phylum Chordata; class Mammalia; order Artiodactyla; family Bovidae; genus Capra; species Capra ibex. The sequence continues at coordinate 6,617,894 of SJYO01038983.1, read as the reverse complement.
CAGGTCAACGTCCTAGGTCTCCTTAGGTCTCCCTCCTTAAAACTCGGGGGTTCCTTATTTTTATCAAAAGATCCCAATACCTGGATTGTTCAATCTGTAAGAACCACTTGATAAAAGAGTCGAAATATCTTCAGAACGGTGGTTACCACTACCACCACCAAATCAACTATTCAGTACAGGTTGAGAACGCTGAGGTACCTAACATTGGACGGTCAGAGGAGACAGGTACCTTAAAAGACCCATTCTTATGACCTCACTCAACGGTAAGGGAAGAGGTCTCCTAGAAGGGTTGGGTCCCTAGTTTGAGTCCAGAGGACGTAACGTTCATCAGAGGACTTAACGGTCACCTAAGAAATGACTGACTCAGTGGTCCTTTCGGGAAAAGGGTGGTTACGAATCAGTATTCAACTTAGTAGAATTTACGTGGAATTACCTACGTTTTTTACCGTAAATAATTCCTTGTCCCTTCTTCTTGGTTTGTCGATAGAACCCAAAGAGTATTTGGGTGGACAAGTAAATGAAATATTGGTACTAAACGGGTAAAATTAAAGAGACTCGTCTGTCGATGGTACGATGTTCCTGTAGTCCTACGTTTTTAGACTGTTACTCCTCACTAAAAAACATCTTTGTCCTACCTGAAGTAGGTACAGTATTGAACATTTCTAAGACAACGACAAGGGAAACGTACATGCAACCGATCCCGTGTAGAGACCGTAAACCCAAGTCAGAAGGTCACATTCGATAAAATACTGGTGTTAAAGTCTTCCATTCTCTTATTGTTATTCTTAAAGTAAATGAACAACGGGTAAAAAGTGACCCCAGAGACACGTGACTTCTGTTGGGGAAACGAAGGTATTGTAGGATTTTAGTACCTACTGGACTTTCCGTATAGTCGAGAGTCATATTTGTACTTGTAATTGTCAAATGGGAATACTATTCACCGTACGAGACCAGTTCCGTATCTCGAGACGAACAACCAACCTAAATCAAACACTCTCTAAGAGGAAAAAGTTCATCAAATATAGTCTATCATTGCCATATTGGTCGAAACTTTAAGGAAAAGAGTAAAAATGTTATACTGGGTACTTGTTTGTTTTACTCCCGTCCTAATCAATTTTACCACAGAGTATAGTCCTGACCACAGTACTTTACCCTGTATACTGGAGTGTCAGTTCCCCGAGCGGAAGCAGTCCATCTTCACCACTACACCGACCTAATTCTGCCAACGGCACAAACCTTACGTCTAAGTCACCACTTTCGTCTTTCTAGAGTCTCGTCCAATGAGACTAGGGTCTCTGTATAACTCAATTAAGTCTCAATTCTTCTGAGACCTCTCGTACACCCCAAATATCGATTTACAGTATGGGATTCAAACTTAACGTCTGCGAAAACGATCAAAACGTCGACACCGAGATCGGAATTCTGTCAACCCTACCCGTCCTCGTTGACTTAGTTACCATACGAGATTGTCCGCGATCTGAGTACGAATAACGGTACAAGAGCACACTCGTAAGGGTCCCGGACCAATAGAAAAAGTACATGTTTATTCCACTGTAAAATTTTTAAATAAAAAATAAAAACCGACACGACCCAGAAACGACGAAGAACTCCCGAAAGAGACCAACACCACGTGCCCGAAGAGTAACACTGCCGAAGAGAACAACGTCTCATGTCCGATATCCCACGAGCCCGAGTCACCGACACGACATTCCCGAATCGACGGACTGCACGCCTGAGAAGGGGCTGGTCCCTAACTTGGATACACGGAAGAATTGATGGTCACCTAAGAATGGGTGACCTGGTGGTCTCTTCGGGGTCAAGTCAAGTCAGTGAGTCAGTACAGACTGAAAAACGTCGGGGTGCCTGATGTCGTATAGTCCGAAGGGACAGGTAGTGGTTGAGGGCCTCAAATGGGTTTGAGTACAGGTGACTCAGCCACTACGGTAGGTCGGTAGAGTAGGAGACAGTAGGGGAAGAGGAGGACGGAAATTAGAAAGGGTCGTAGTCCCAGAAAAGTTTACTCAGTCGAGACGCGTAGTCCACCGGTTTCAAAAACTCAAAGTCGAAGTTGTAGTCAGGACCACTTTACAAAACTTATCAAACCGTCGGGATCCCGTCTACCGAGAACACCACGAACAAGATCAGAACATTTCCGGACGAGTACAAATAGAAGGGTACCTTCTCCAAGTCCCTGACTTTAAAATACTTCAAGTATCTGACCCCTTCGGTTGTCTCCTTCGTAAATCTTTGGGTATCAGACAGTCAAATCGGAACGGATCTTTAGGTACCTCGACTCCGACAGTAAATCAACACCCGGAAGAAGCTACTCAAATTGGTGAAAACTCTGTCGAGAATCGAATAAGGGATTCATTACTTGTCACAGGTTAAACAACAACAACAGGACAACGAGTCAGCACAGACTGAGAAACGTCGGGGTATCTGACGTCGTGAGAACGTCAAAGGGACAGGGAGGGATAGAGGGTCTCAAACGGGTTCAAGTACAGGTAACTCAGTCACTACGGAAAGTTAGTAGAGTAGGAGACGACGGGAGAAGAGGAAAACGGAAGTTAGAAAGGGTCGTAGTCTTAGAAAAGGTTACTCAACCGACAAGTAATATTAAAGAGAAATCTATAAAATACAGGGAAGAGTCGATTGATAACGTCGTTTGTTTAATTTAGAAAATCCTTGCGGAGAAACCATGGACTCGGGTCCTACTCTAGTAGATGTATAATATTTACCCGACCCAAGGATCCCTTGACCGTCCACGAATCTAGAACTCCCTCGTGAACCCTCTCTACTCTTTCCGGAGTCATTTGAGACTCCATGCTGACAGGTCGATGTAACAATTAACAGAGTTCATTTCCGTTTATCTATGGCCGACAAACCCAAATGTCCTTACGACTTTTTCCACCCTTTCCAGATTTTGTGAGTTGGTAAAACTCAGTCTATCTTGAGCATTGTTCTCACAAGTTCAAACCTTGTTACCCCTTTACCCCTAACTGTAGAACAATTACCGACAATTCTAGATCTGTTTAATGGCAGGGGTACCCCCACTGTACTATACTGTTTGGTGAGTATTCTGGAGGTCTGACCTCTTAGTCGTACAATCCCTCTGACCAGTCCTTTATTTATCCAGAAAATAATAACCACACTCCGGAACATCTGGAGTCTAAAATTACTCCTCCAAATCAATCTAAATAACCTTAAAACCTCCGAAGGGTCTTCGACGTCACCATTTCTTAGGTAGACGGTTGAGTCCTCTATGTCCTCTGAACCCAACCTAGGGACCCAGTCCTTCTAGGGACCTCTTAGGGTACCTGTCTCCTCACACCACCCGATGTCGGGTACCCCAGTGTTTCTCAGTCTGTTCTGACTCCCTGAGTGGGAAACTGAAAGTATCAAAGACTTGAAAAGTAAGAGGGTCACAGTTGTAATTTCCATCGGGTACCTAAGAGTTTATGAAGTTAATTTAAATGACATTAAGAAGGAGAAGATGTAGTTCTTTTATAACATTTCTGGTATTTTCTGGTCTAAGTTAGATAACTCGTTTAAGATTCTACTCCGGTGGTAATCTTCATTTTACACAATCGGAAAAATTAAATCTTTCCTCTAGAGATGAAGTACCTAACTACCCCCGACACAGTGTATCGTTTTTTTCTTAAAGAAAGTTAGTTTCCAGGGTCTCAGTAAACATGACCAACTCTATCTTTAGGAGAGACTTAACCTAATTTATGGAGGTTTTACCTTTCGAAATCAAAGTGAGACTCCGTAGACAACAAAATACTCTCACCCCAAATTTCATCCTTCATATCGGGCTCATAGATGGTCTTAATCCTTTCTAAAAAACTAATTAAAATCAAAAAGGAACCGACAAATGATCTCCCAGGGTCCCTCGGGGTAGTCAAGACCCTCCCAGAGTATTCCCCTGAAGGGAAACTCCTTAATACTTACCTATAACTCCCTAAACATAACCTGGCTTCTCCTGTTAAAAAAGGAGAATCACGGGATTACCGAATTTACACTCTGTGACTTGAGACCAAGTCGACAACAACAACAAAATTAACAGAAATAACCCGACTTGGTCCAAAATTAACACCGTACACCCTAGATCTAGGGACTGTTCCCTACCTTGGTCCGGGGGACGTGACCCTCGTACCTCAAAGTCGGTGACCTGGTGGTCCCTTGTCAAATCAAGTTAAGTCGGCGAGTCAGCACAGACTGAGAAACGCTGGGGTACTTAGCGTCGTGCGGTCCGGAGGGACAGGTAGTGGTAGAGGACCTCAAGTGAGTCTGAGTACAGGTAGCTCAGACACTACGGTAGGTCGGTAGAGTAGGAGACAGCAGGGGAAGAGGATGACGGGGGTAAGGGAGGGTCGTAGTCTAAGAAAAGGTTACTCAGTTGAGAAGCGTACTCCACCGGTTTGATGACCTCAAAGTCGAAATCGTAATAAGGAAGGTTTCTTTAGGGTCCCAACTAGAGGAAGTCTTACCTGACGAACCTAGAGGAACGTCAGGCTCCCTGAGAGTTCTCAGAAGAGGTTCTGGTGTCAAGTTTTCGTAGTTAAGAAGCCTCAAGTCGGAAGAAGTGTCAGGTTGAAAGTGTAGGTATGTACTGATGACCTTTTTGGTATCGGAACTGATCTGCCTGGAATCAGCCGTTACATTACAGAGACGAAAACTTATATGATAGATCCAACCAGTATTGAAAAGAAGGTTCCTCATTCACAGAAAATTAAAGTACCGACGTCAGTGGTAGACGTTACTAAAACTTTGGGGGTTTTTATTTCAGACTGTAACAAAGATGGCAAAGGGATAAATAAAGGGTACTTCACTACCCTGGGCTACGGTACTAGAAGCAAAAGACTTACAACTCGAAATCCGGTTGAAAAAGCGAGAGGAGAAAGTGAAAGTAGTTCTCCGAAAAATCGAGGAGAAGTGAAAGACGGTATTCCCACCATAGTAGACGTATAGACTCCAATAACTATAAAGAGGGTCGTTAGAACTAAGGTCGAATACAAAGAAGGTCAGGTCGCAAAGAGTACTACATGAGACGTATAGTCAATTTATTCGTCCCACTGTTATATGCCGGAACTGTATGAGGAAAAGGATAAACCTTGGTCAGACAACAAGGTACAGGTCAAGATTGACAACGAAGGACTGGACGTATGTCTAAAGAGTTCTCCGACCCATCCACCAAACCGTAAGGGTAGAGAAAGTCTTAAAAGGTGTCAAATAACACTAGGTGTGTCAGTTTCCGAAACCGTATCAGTTATTTCGTCTTTTTCTACAGAAAGACCTTGGGAGAACGAAAAAGGTACTAGGTCGCCTACAACCGTTGAACTTAAGACCAAGGAGACGGAAAAGACTTTGGTCGAACTTGTAGTCCCTCACGTGCCAAGTGCATAACGACGTCGGATCGAACCTCTTAAAACTAGTAATGAAATGATCGCACACTCTACTCACGTTAACACGCCATCAAACTCGTAAGAAAACGTAACGGAAAGAATCCTCAACCTTACTTTTAACTGGAAAAGGTCAGGACACCGGTGACGACTCAAAAGGTTTGAACGACCGTATAACTCACGTCGTGGAAGTGTCGTAGTAGAAAGTCCTAAACTTTGTCGAGTTGACCTTAAGGTAGTGGACGTGATCGAAACAAGCATCACTACGAAAGATTCCGGGTGAACTGAAGTGTAAGGTCCTACAGACCGAGATCTACTCACTAGTGTAGTAGTACTAATACGCCCAGCACTTCTAGAGAAAACATGTCGAGAAGACACATAAGAACGGTGGTGAAGAATTGTAGAAAACGAAGACAATCCAGGTATGGTAAAGACAGGAAATAGCTCGGGTAGAAACGTACTTTACAAGGAACCATAAAGATTAAAAGAACTTCTCTAGAGATCAGAAAGGGTAAGACAAGAAAAGGAGATAAAGAAACGTAACTAGCGACTCCTTCCGAAAGAATAGAGAAGAACGATAAGAAACCTTGAGACGTAAGTCTACGAATATAGAAAGGAAAAGAGGAAACGAAAAGCGGAGAGAAGAAAAGTGTCGATAAACATTCCGGAGGGGTCTGTCTGTAAAACGAAAAAACGCAAAGAAAAGGTACCCCTACCAGAACTAGGGACAGAGGACATGTTACAGTGGTTGGAGTAAGGTATCAAGTAGTCCGCGAGATAGATAGTCTAGATCCGGGAATTTAGATAAAGAGTGAAGGTGACATATTAGTATTCCCTAAACTAAATCCAGTATGGACCTACCAGATCGCCAAAAGGGATGAAAGAAGTTAAATTCAGACTTAAAACGTTATTCCTCAAGTACTAGACTCGGTGTCAGTCGAGGACCAGAGCAAAAACAACTGACATATCTCGAAGAGATAGAAACCGACGTTTCTTATATTGGTTAGACTAAAGTCACAACTGGTAGACCACTACAGGTACACATCTCAGAAGAGAACACAACAANGATAAAGAGTGAAGGTGACATATTAGTATTCCCTAAACTAAATCCAGTATGGACTTACCAGATCGCCAAAAGGGATGAAAGAAGTTAAATTCAGACTTAAAACGTTATTCCTCAAGTACTAGACTCGGTGTCAGTCGAGGACCAGAGCAAAAACAACTGACATATCTCGAAGAGATAGAAACCGACGTTTCTTATATTGGTCAGACTAAAGCCACAACTGGTAGACCACTACAGGTACACATCTCAGAAGAGAACACAACAACCTTCTCCCACAAACGATACTGGTCACGTAAAAGAACCGTTTTGAGATAATCAGAAACGGGACGAAGTAAGGTGTAAGGTTCCGGTTTAAACGGACAATGAGGTCCACAAAGAACTGAAGGATGAAAACGTAAGGTCAGGGGATATTACTTTTCCTGTAGAAAAATACCACAATCAAGATTTTGTAGAACATCCAGAAGTATTTTGGTAAGTTGAAGTCAAAGAAGTCGTTATGACCAACCCCGTATCTGAACCTATTGACACTATAACTTACCAAACGGAACCTCTGCTTGTCTCTAGTAAGACAGCAAAAACTCTAACGTAGGTTCATGACGTAAAACCTGAGAAAACAACTGGTACTACCCATGAGGTAAAGGAAACTCCCTAAGGACGGGCGTCATCATCTACATTACCAGTAGACTCAATTTAAGTGGGTAAGGTCAGGTAAAATCAAGAGACTAAGGATCTTACAGCTACAAGTGGGAACGGTAGAGAACAAACTAGTGAAGGTTAAACGACGTGTCCGTGTCCTCCCGGATCTCCTCGATAGGGTGAAATTTCCGGTCCTTGCCACCACCATTCCTCTATAGGGAGTAGGTTCCATTCCTTGTCACCGACACGAAACGACCTCGTCGGTACTTCTCTATGGGGTGCGGGTTCCATTCTCTTTGGGTTCATTCTACCATTCACAACGTTCTCCCGTAGTCTCCCGTCTGTGTGACTTTGGATGAGTGTCTTTTGATCAGTTAGATTAGTGTGATCCTGGTGTCGGAACAGATTGAGTTACTTTGGTACGGTACGGACACCCCGTTGGGTTCTACCCGCCCAGTACCGCCTCTCCGGACTGTCTTACACCAGGTGACCTCTTCCCCTACCGTTCGGTGAAGTCATAAGAATGGAACTCTTTGGGTACTTGTCATACTTTTCCGTTTTACTATCCTATGGTTTTCTCCTTGAGGGGTCCAGTAATCCACGGGTTATACGATGACCTCTAGTCACCTCTTTATTGAGGTCTTTCTTACTTCCCTACCTCGGTTTCGTTTTTGTTATGGGTCGACACCTATACTGACCACTATCTTCGTTCTAAGTTACGACATTTCTCGTAGTCCCTTGTGGAACCAAGTTTAAAACTACTGCCTGGGGATTCCCCCACGTCACTCGCTCCAGATCTATAATAAACTCCAGAGATCGGAACCTCGACAACGTTAACATTCTGGTAATCAAACGACTTAGAAATAAATACCAGAACCAGGTTTTAGGAAAGTTTGAGGAATCGACACCAGTTCACAAGTCAGTCCGGACACCGTAGGTTAAGATAAAAGACGGAAAAATGGATGACTAATTGTAGTTTAAGGTAAGTAAACGTTTACCTTAAGTAAACATCTCGTTCAAGACACTGGAATGAATAACATGTCTTGGGTCTCATAACATCCTCCTCGGAAGGTTTCTCCTAGATTTCGGACGGTACCAAGTAGAAAGCAAACGAACAAACTTATTATCTGGTTAGCTACACTCGTTCCTTCTGAGATCCTTACCAAAAGTTTTCTAGTCAACGATAAAACCCTAGAAAAAGACCAACAATCCCTTGGTACAACCTCTGGCTTCTAGGACTGACGGTAGGAGACCTATTAAGATAAGACGAAGGGTGTAGGTAAAACCCCGAAGTGGTCCAGGATGGTTGTATACGTATTCGTTACAAAGACCGTCGGGTCCTAGTATTCGGGACTATTCTCAAGACATTTCACTTTTTCAATCAGTGAGACAGTACAGGTCAAGAAATCTTGACGGTCCGACAGGTACCTTAAGAGTCCGTACTTATGACCTTGCCCATTGGTAAGGACAGAGGTCCCGTAGAAAGGTTGGGTCCCTAACTTTGACCCAGAGGACGTGACGTCCGTCTAAGAAATGGAAAACTTCGAGACTATTCGTAAGATTTAAAAAACTTTTTGAAAACACCTAGGAGGGACCCGAATCTTTAAAGAAATTGTTACCGAGAATCAAGACAGAAACTGGTTCTCACTTTCTATAGACTCTTCCTAACGGATATTGGAACCCACCAAAATAAAAATATTCATTGAGAAATTATCAGAGAGCTCTCACCTTTCCGTCAAGTCTATTAATCATTTTGCAGGACCCATGAGTCCGCTTCTTCCTCTCTGTCCTCGACATCTTCAGTGTAGTAACGATAGCAGAAAACAAAGCCCATAGAGAACACATAAATTTAAAAGTAATCGAAAGACATTCCTCAGAAAATTACTTCAATAAACCCTTAGAACCGTAGAAAACCTCCGAAGACGTATGGTTAATTGTATCCGTAGGAAAAGTTAAACAAATTAAACCCTTGGTAAGAATTTACTTAATAGAACGGACTAATCTTACAAAGGGTATTACCGATAACATTAAAATACGACGAGAATTTTTGTAAAACGGTAAAAACATCTACAAATATCGAGGACCCCGGTATCAAAAATCTGTATTTTATTTGTCTATACAACCTTCCACCTTGTGAACTGGGAAATCTTGAATTCCCAGGGTAACCGAGTCTGAAACTTAAAAAACCTCTACTTTTGGATTTTCCCTACCTGAAGACCCAATACTTAACACGTACAAAATGTCAAATGTAGCAACGTACCTTTAAAAGAACTCCAACCATCCACCGGATGATAGTTAGATTGGGTAAGACTCAAATTGGATAGGATTGTGTTTTCAGAACCTCAATCCACCTTTTGTCAGATTGACGGAAAGTCAAGAACTGAAAACGGGTTAAAAACAACTAAGAACCGAATACTCGAGACAACTGTTATTGGAAATAAATGTATTTTGTTCTGTTTGTTTACGTATGAAATTATGTGACCGTCATCCGTTTTCTGTAATGACGTCTGACTGTTTCTGTTCCAGTACGGGTGGTGGTTGTTAAGTTTGATCCCGCCTGATTTGGTTGTCTGAGGTCCTTTATCTCTCACCCGATCTTGACCCCTTTCCCTAAGGTTTGTTGACCCGTAGACGTCTACCTTGGTTCCTGGTCCCTGAATTAAATCTCTACCTTGTGACCAGACGGTGAGGTCAACTGGACAATTCGGGACCTGACCTTTCGGTCAAATCTAGTCCTTGTACTGGACAAGAAATGACAGTGGACCTCAAACGAGTCCCGGAATTGGGTCTCTTCACCTCGAGTCTTGGTTCTCTCTTTAGGGGTACTGGGAGCCCTTACCACTCTTTCTGTCACATAAGACATTCCATATCAAGCCCAGTTCCGTCTTTTCTTCCTCTCTGTTGGAGTCACCTCCATCCAATGGTAATAAGTCCGTTCCTCCCCGCTGTCAGCCGGATTACCGGTCCGACTCGTGCTCTCCCTAGTCCCTCCGAAGTATAAATTTCCCTCCAAACACCTTCGCTATTCCCTTTCAATCAGTCTACTAGAGTTACCTCCAAGTCAACTCAAGTCAAGTCAACGAGTCAGCACAGACTGAGAAACACTGGGGTACTTAGTGTCGTACGGTTCGGAGGGACAGGTAGTGATTGAGGACCTCAAGTGAGTCTGAGTATAGATAGTGCAGCCACTACGGTAGGTCGGTAGAGTAGGAGACAACAGGGGAAGAGGAGGACGGGGGTTAGGGAGGGTCATACTCCCACAAAAGGTCACTCAGTTGAGACGTGCTTCACCGGTTTCATAACCTCAAAGTCGAAGTCGTAGTCAGGAAGGTTATTTGTGGGTCCTGACTAGAGAAAATCCTACCTGACCAACCTAGAGGGACGTCAGGTTCCCTGAGATTTCTCAAAAGAGGTTGTGGTGTCAAGTTTTCGTAGTTAAGAAACCGCGAGTCGAAAGAAGTGTCAGGTTGAGAGTGTAGGTATGTACTGGTGTCCCTTTTGGTATCGGAACTGATCTACCTGGTAACAACCGTTTCATTATAGAGACGAAAAGTTATCCGATAGATCCAACCAGTATTGAAAGGAAGGTTCCTCATTCGCATAAAATTAAAGTACCGACGTTAGTAGTAGACAGTACTAAAACCTCGGGGGTTTTTTATCAGACTGTGACAAAGGTGACAAAGGGGTAGATAAAGGGTGCTTCACTACCCTGGTCTATGGTACTAGAATCAAAAGACTTACAACTCGAAATTCGGTTGAAAAAGTGAGAGAAGAAAGTGAAAGTAGTCCTCCGAAAACTCTAGAAGAAGTGAAAGACGGTATTCCCACCACAGTATACGTATAGACTCTAATAACTATAAAGAGGGCCGTTAGAACTAAGGTCGAACACAAAGAAGGTCAGGTCACAAAGAGCACTACATGGGACGTATATTCAATTTATTCGTCCCACTGTTATATATCGAAACTACATGAGGAAAAGGATAAACCTTGGTCAGACAACAAGGTACAGGTCAAGATTGACAACGAAGGACTGGACGTATGTCTAAAGAGTTCTCCGTCCAATCCACCAGACCATAAGGGTAGAGAAAGTCTTAAAAGGTGTCAAATAACACTAGGTGTGTGAGTTTCCGAAACCATATCAGTTATTTCGTCTTTATCTACAGAAAGACCTTGAGAGAACGAAAAAGGTACTAGGTCGTCTACAACCGTTAAACTAGAGACCAAGGAGACGGAAAAGATTTTGGTCGAAATTGTAGACCTTCAAGTACCAAGTGCATGACGACTTCGGATCGAACCTCTTAAAACTCGTAATGAAATGATCTCACACTCTACTTACGTTAACACACCATCAAACTCGTAAGAAACCGTAACGGAAAGAAACCCTAACCTTACTTTTGACTGGAAAAGGTCAGGACACCGGTGACGACTCAAAAGGTTTGAACGACCGTATAACTCACGTCGTGAAAGTGTCGTAGTAGAAAGTCCTAAACTTTATCGAGTTGACCTTAAGGTAGTGGAGATGATCGAAACAAGTATCACTACGAAACATTCCGGGTAAACTGAAGTGTAAGGTCCTACAGACCGAGATCCAATCACTAGTGTGATAGCACTAATAGACCCAGTACTTCGAGAAAAAACATGTCGAGAAGACACATAAGAACGGTGGAGAAGAATTATAGAAGACAAAGACAATCCAGGTCTGGTAAAGACAGGAAATAGCTCGTGTAGAAACGTACTTTATAAGGGAACCACAGAGATTAAAAGAACTTCTCTAGAGATCAGAAAGGGTAAGACAAGAAAAGGAGATAAAGAAACGTGACTAGCGACTCCTTCCGAAAGAATAGAGAAGAACGATAAGAAACCTTGAGACGCAAGTCTACGAATATAGAAAGGAAAAGAAGAAACGAAAAGCGAAGAGAAGAAAAGTGTCGATAAACATTCCGGAGGAGTCTCGGCAAAAAGAAAAAAGTAAAGAAAAGGTACCCCTACCAGAACTAGGGACAGAGGACATGTTACAGTGTTTGGAGGTAGACACCAAGTAGTCCGTGAGATAAATTAGTCTAGATCAGGGAATTTGTATAAAGAGTGATGGTGACAAATTAGTATTCCCTAAACTAAATCCAGTATGGACTTACCAGATCACCAAAAGAGGTGAAAGAAGTTAAATTCAGACTTAAACAGTTATTCCTCAAGTACTAGACTCGGTGTCAGTCGAGGGTCAGAACAAAAACGACTGAAATGTCTCGAAGAGGTAGAAACCGACGTTTCTTATTTTAGTTAGACTAAAACCACAACTGGTAGACCACTACAGGTACACATCTCAAAAGAGAACACAACAACCTTCTCCCACAAACGATACTGGTCACGCAAGAGAACCGTTTTGAGATAATCAGAAACGGGACGAAGTAAGGCTAAAGGTTCCGGTTTAAACGGACAATGAGGTCCACAAAGACCTGAAGGATGAAAATTTAAGGTCAGGGGATATTACTTTTCTTGTAGAAAACCCCCATAATCAAGATTTTCCAGAATATCCAGAAGTATCTTGGTAAGTCGAAGTCGAAGAAGTCGCAGTGATAAACCCCGTATCTGAACCTAATGACACCACAACTTACCAAACGGAACCTTTACTTGTCTCTAATAAGACAGCAAAAACTCTAACGTAGGTTCATGACGTAAAACCTGAGAACAACTGGTATTACCGATGAGGTAAAGAAGATTCCCTAAGGACGGGTGTCATCATCTATATTACCAGTAGACTCAATTTAAATGGGTAAGGTCAGGTAAAATCAAGCGACTAAGGATCTTACAGTTGCGAGTGAGAACGGTAGAGGACAAACTGATGAAGGTTAACCGGAACTAAGTGTCTGGACTGTAAGGTCCAAAGGATACGTTATAACGAGAAATGTCGTAACCTGGAACGAAGATAGTGGTCAGGGTAGGTGTTGACCCATAACAAGAACGAACCGAGGTAGGGAAGTAAGAAAGACCTCAATAAAGAGGTGACTAGAGGTCATCGTATAACCCGTGGATGATTGGGCGCCTCAAGGGGAAAGTCATAGGATAGTGAAAAGTCCAATGGAAATAAGTCCATTCCTCCCCGCTGTCAGCCGGACCGACTCGTACTCTCCTTAGTCCCTCCGAAGTATAAATTTCCGTCCAAACACCTTCCCTATTCCCTTTCAATCAGTCCTTTCTGCGAAACCCATAAGAAATCAACTCTACCCTAAACGTCAACTAGTCCCCGACCCTCCAAAACCCGTCCCCCACTATTCAGGTCCATCTACGTGGACCGGACCTCGTAGTCCCACCCTGAATTTCAAAGAAAACAAAAGGGACTTCAATCTACTGAGTCGTTCCCGGAAACTCTGTCAACAAAAGAAATGATCCGGGTTCCTGAGGAAGTATAAGTTTTTCCTCAAAAGTCCATGGATACACAGTGAAACAGGGACTTCGGTATCCTTCAGAAGAAGTTGGGGTAGTGACTGTTGTTTAGACAATTTATTGTTTTTAAGGTGACTTATTTATACTTCTAGATTATAAGTAACTCCTGACTACGACTTCTACTTCGAGGTTATGAAACCGGTGGACTACGCTTCTTGACTGAGTAACCTTTTCTGGGACTACGACCCTTTCTAACTCCCGTCCTCTTCTTCGCCTGTTGTCTCCTACTCTACCAACCTACCGTAGTGGCTGAGTTACCTGTCCTCAAACCCATTTGAGGCCCTCAACCACTACCTGTCCCTCCGGACCGTACGACGTCAGGTACCCGAGCGTTTCTCGATTTGTGCTGACTCACTGACTTGTTAGTGTGTAACCAAGATAATTTAATAAGTGTCTGACCCTTCGTAGGGTAGACACCGATCTTTCTCGAGGTGACTTGACGACTTTTCCTTTCCAAACATTTCCGTTCCTCCCTCCTTTTTCCTTTAATAATCGTTTCTTACGTAACGAAATCTGTTTAAATGGGAGGATTCCCCTTTCCTTCCCCAGAAAGTCATCTAAAGGATCCCGACTGGTCCTTTAAGGTCCGACCCATCGATTTCCAGTGTAAGGAACCCTTCATTAATCCAAGTCACAATTCAGACCAGACGACGGTCCCTCCCCGCCCTATGGAGTTTGTTCACTGAGGTAAACCCCTGATAATAAAGGAAAAATTGTCCACGAAAATGTGTGTCGGGGTATCCAGATATCCTTTGATTTGTAGCCCAAAAACAAACTAATTAAAAATAACCTAATATCAACGAAATGTTACAACACAATCAAAGACGACATGTCGTTTCACTTGGTCAATGTACGTATGCATATAGGGGAGAAGACCTAAAGGAAGGGTAAATCCAGTGGTGTCTCGTACCTTATCTCAAGGGACACGATATGTTATACGAGAGAGAGAGAGAGAGAAAAAAAAAAAACTTTCAACGAGTCAGTACAGACTGAGAAACACTGGGGTACCTAATACATCAGGTACCTTAAGAGGTCCGGTGTTATGACCTTACCCATCGGAAAGGGAAGAAGTCCCTTAGAAGGGTTGGATTCCTAGTTTGGGTCTAGAGGACGTAACGTCCGTCTAAGAAATAGTCGACTCGGTGTTCCCTTCGGGTTCTTGTGACCTCACCCATCGGATATAGAAGAAGTCCCCTAGTGGACTGGGTCTTTAGCTTGGTCCCAGAGGACGTAATGGCCACCTAAGAAATGGTTGACTCGATAGTCCCTCAATAGATAAAATGTGTGTCATAGTTATCACATATGTACAGTTAGGGTTAGAGGGTCAAGTGGGGTGGGGAGTTCTATTGTGAAAAATTTACCCACATCCTCGGAGGGAGGAGAAGGTGCCACTACTCTTGGGAATCCAAAATAAGAATTGAATATATCTTCTACGTCCGATCCAGTGAACTCAGAACAGGTTGAGAAACGTTCCGGTGTCTGATATCATACGGTTCGAGGAGACAGGTACCCTAAAAGGTCCGTTCTCATGACCTTACCCAACGGTGTGGGAGGAGGTCCCCTAGAAAGACTGGGTCCCTAGCTTGGGTCCAGAGGACGTAACGTGTGTCTAAGAAATGGTCGACTCGGTGTTCCCTTCGGGGTCTTATATGGGTTCACGACTAACATAAAGAGTAATAAGGAGAACAAAAACGAGGATGAACTTGACTCAGAAAACAAAGTGTGATTTCTCAACCAACCCAATGCATCGGTCATGTCCCCCTTTTCGGGATCTGATATGTCTTCACAATTTATATAAAGAGTACAACATGTAAAGATCATAAATGAATCAGTACCTTTCAAACGTAGAAAATTGACGGGGGCAGTTTAAGGGAAAGGGGGTAGTTGCGGAGGACGGAGACCATTAGTATTTAGACTAGAGAAATACGTACTCAAACAAACGAAAACTTGGTATTGACTGGGCGTGGTTTAACAATCAAGTACAGTACCTTGTATCACTAATCTATAAAGACACGTAAAATTGACTAGTGACATTCAGATCAATGAGGCACAGTCGAAGGTTTCTACAATGTATCAATAACTGATATAAGGGGTCTAACATGTAAAGTATGGTCACTGAAGAAATAAAACATTTGTCTTAAACATTAAAAATTAGAAGGGGTGGACAAGAACAGGAAGGGGATGAGAGGATGGACACCGACTTCCAGGTTCCACAGAGTCTCGACCATAACCGGACGAAAACCCTCGCCGAGTCGGACCCCCAAGGGTCCCGACCTAAATGGAACCATCTCCCACCTCCATCCTGAGTCCCCAGGGTCCCGTACACGACCGGACGACCACCCGCCCGACCCAGGACGGTACCGTCCGACGTCCCGACGTCACCAGGACCCGACCACAGGAGGCTGACCCGGGGTTCCTTAGGGACGAGCGATCGCCCACCTTGGCCCACGACCCCGGAGACCGACGTCCCGAGCCTCACAACATCCAATCCCGGACATATAGTCACAAACCCCGCCCAGGACCCGGAAGGTCACCCGGGAGACGACCCCGACGACACCCGAGCCGTCGGACGGAAGACCACCCACCCCGACACAGAGGTGGACCGAACGACGAACCGTACTCTGTACGGTCAAGACCATGACTGTCTGACCGTCAGTCCAGACCCAGGAACACAATGATTCGATCTCCCTCCTGACACTTTACAACGAACGGTCGGGTGACAAGAACACCATCTGTGCACGAGGGGGTTTACCGACGGTGGTTTGGGAAACAGGGATCCCACTCAAGGTTAGTGGGGACCGGTGACACTGTCCCGAGTGGTTCTAGTCGCCGACCCAGACTGGGTCCGAAGAAAATTTAATGACGAAGATGGGATCCAGGGTCTCGTACACTCTAAAGTACACTCGGGAATTCTCATCTCAGACATAAAGGGTGTCTGGAGACTGAGACGTCCTTCCTTCGGGGTGAACGAAAGTTTCTGTTTGTAAGACCCCCTAGTAGAAGGGGCACGTCCTGGGGTCACAACCCCACGACCCACACCTCGAGTATAGAGGGTAAGGAACCCCTTCTGAAGACGTTAATATTAATTAAGAGTGTAACACCCAGTGGGTGGACTTCCATACCTATAGTTGATATGGTACAGAGAAAGGGAGGATGGACAGAACAAAAAACAAGGAAGAAATATAGAAACCAACACTTTCTATAAAAGACGTCCTAAGACCAGAACGAGTAGTTATTAAAGAGATATGTATCGGTATTGAGACCACACAAATAGCCTCCTTCACTTGAGTCCCAGAAGGATGAAATAGTAAAATAGGTGTGGAAGTCCTTTATGTAAAATAATCAATCGGTTTAAGGTCGTAAATAGGTGAAATGAAATTTAGACACTCAGAAACGGAACGCTGATATTAATTACACTGGTGTATTGTAGTAGGTATAACCTTGTAAAAACTCTTACTTTCGACTACGCTTTCCCTTTCACGGTAAACGAGTCAACACAATTTGAGAAACGCTGGAGTTTTTGACATTAGACGGTCCGAGGAGACAGGTACCCTAAGAGGTCCGTTCTTATGACCCAACCCATCGGTAATGGAAGAGGTCCCCTAGAAGGTCTGGGTCCGTAGTTTGGTTTCAGAAGACGTAACGTCCGTCTAAGAAATGGTAGGCTCGGTGGTCTCTTCTGACTTTCGACCATAGTCAAGTCAAGTCAAGTTAAGTCAGTGAGTCAGTATAGGATGTGAAACACTGGGGTACTTAACGTCGTGCGGTCCGGAGGGACAGGTGGTGGTTGAGGGCCTCAAGTCAGTCTGAGTGCAGGTAGCTCAGGCACTACGGTAGGTCGGTAGAGTAGGAGACAGCAGGGGGAAAGGAGGACGGGCTTAGGGAGTGTCGTAGTTTCAGAAAAGGTTATTCAGTTGAGAAGTGTACTCCACCGGTTTCATGACCTCAAAGTCGAAATCGTAGTAAGGAAGGTATCTTTAGGGACTAGAGGAAGTCTTACCTGACCAACCTAGATGAACGTCAGGTTCCCTGAGAGTTCTCAGAAGAGGTTCTGGTGTCAAGTTTTCGTAGTTAAGAAGCCACGAGTCGGAAGAAGTGTCAGGTTGAAAGTGTAGGTATGTACTGGTGTCCTTTTTTGGTATCGGAACTGATCTGCCTGGAATCAGCCGTTTCATTACACAGACTAAAACTTATACGATAGATCCAACCAGTATTGAAAAGGAGGTTCCTCATTCGCAGAAAATTAAAGTACCGACGTTAGTAGTAGACGTCACTAAAACCTCGGCTTTTTTTATTTCAGACTGTAACAAAGGTGACAAAGGGGTAGATAAAGGGTACTTCACTACCCTGGTCTACGGTACTAGAAACAAAAGACTTACAACTCGAAATTCGGTTGGAAAAGTGAGAGGAGAAAGTGAAAGTAGTTCTCCTCGAAAATCAAGGAGAAGTGAAAGACGGTATTCCCACCACAGTAGACGTATAGACTCCAAGAACTATAAAGAGGGCCATTGGAACTAAGGTCGAACACAAAGAAGATCGGGTCGTAAAGAGTACTACATGAGACGTATCTTCAATTTATTCGTCCCACTGTTATATGTCGGAACCGTATGAGGAAAAGGATAAACCTTGGTCAGACAACAAGGTACAGGTCAAGATTGACAACGAAGGACTGGACGTATGTCTAAAGAGTTCTCCGTCCAGTCCACCAGACCATAAAGGTAGAGAGAGTCTTAAAAGGTGTCAAATAACACTGGGTGTGTCAGTTTCCAAAACCGTATCAGTTATTTCGTCTTTATCTATAAAAAGACCTTGAGAGAACGAAAAAGGTACTAGGTCGTCTACAATCGTTAAACTGGAGACCAAGGAGACGGAAAAGTTTTTGGTCGAACTTGTAGTCCTTCAAATACCAAGTACATAACGACTTCGGACCGAACCTCTTAAAAGTTGTAATCAAATGATAGTACACTCTACTCACGTTAACACGTCATCAAACTCGTAAGAAACCGTAACGGAAAGTAACCTTAACCTTACTTTTGACTGGAAAAGGTCAGGACACCGGTAACGACTCAAAAGGTATAAACGACCGTATAACTCACGTCGTGAAAGTGTCGTAGTAGAAAGTCCTAAACTTTATCGAATTGACCTTAAGGTAGTGGAGGTGATCGAAACAAGTATCACTACGAAACATTCCGGGTAAACTGAAGTGTAAGGTTCTACAGACCAAGATCTACTCACTAGTGTGGTAGCACTAATAGACCCAGTACTTCTAGAAAAAACATGTCGAGAAGACACATAAGAACGGTGGAGAAGAATTATAGAAGACGAAGACAATCCAGGTCTGTTAAAGACAGGAAATAGCTCGGGTAGAAACGTACTTTACAAGGGAACCATAGAGATTAAAAGAACTTCTCTAGAGATCAGAAAGGGTAAGACAAGAAAAGGAGATAAAGAAACGTAACTAGCGACTTCTTCCGAAAGAATACAGAAGAACGATAAGAAACCTTGAGACGTAAGTCTACGAATATAGAAAGGAAAAGAGGAAACGAAAAGTGGAGAGAAGAAAAGTGTCGATAAACATTCCGGAGGGGTCTGTCGGTAAAACGAAAACACGTAAAGAAAAGGTACCCCTACCAGAACTAGGGACAGAGGACATGTTACAGTGCTTGGAGTAAGGTATTTAGTAGTCCGTGAGATAGACAGTCTAGATCCGGGAATTTAGATAAAGAGTGAAGGTGACATATTAGTATTCCCTAAACTAAATCCAGTATGGACCTACCAGATCGCCAAAAGGGATGAAAGAAGTTAAACTCAGACTTAAACCATTATTCCTCAAGTCCTAGACTCGGTGTCAGTCGAGGACCAGAACAAAAACAACTGACATATCTCGAAGAGGTAGAAACCGACGTTTCTGATATTAGTTAGACTAAAACGACAACTGGTAGACCACTACAGGTACACATCTCAGAAGAGAACACAACAACCTTCTCCCACAAACGATACTGGTCACGTAAAAGAACCGTTTTGAGATAATCAGAAACTTTCGACCATATCTCTTATTGTTTCGAGTCTTTGTTCCGTATTTGGTCCGTACAGGATTCGTTTAGACCTGTGTACTTGAGACTAATCATGTCTTTTAAAGGGAGGTAAAATTGAACAGTACCTTTAACTACGTTTCACGTTTTATGGTAAAAGTGTGGACACTAAAAGATCTTTGCAAAGATGTAAAAAGTTCGTATCACTTAATCAAGGTCTACTGGTTAGGTCAAAGTACATCAGTATTTTTTATTTATCCTGACATTGTTACCAAAAAGTAAAGGATAACTGTATTATCAAAGATTTATAAAAGATCCGTTGTCGAAATAGATATATTTACTTTTATTCCATGAAAAACTACTTATATTATTACGGGGAGTGGAAAAGTATTCGAGGTAGACAGAGAATCAAGTCTGTTGTTGTTTTTTCTCCTGACTAGACCAGTGAGTGTTCGGTTACTTTATGACGAAACTCAGTTAAGGAGTACATACCAAGTTAGTCGAAACTAGTCCAACTCCTACCCCTGTTAAATAACATACCAGACGACAGGTGAGTCTATAACTAAACATGTAATGACTGACGGAGGAACATATTCTGGATGAAGGAAAAGAGGACTTTTAACCCAGACCAAATGTTACATGTGTAAGTTGAACCTCACTTTAGAATTTGATATAAAAATGAATCCCTCGAACCTTACTAAAGTGAGGACCGATCGTCACTAAGGAGTAAAACTGGACAGTCTATTTTCTTATTCATGTAATCAACTGTTGTTCCTAACGTTAACTTAGGATCGATGGGTTTATTCAAAGAAAGGAGAGTCACACTTAAGTTTATTGTTAGTATCAGTGTTAGTATTAGTATTACTTTTTAGGTAAAGAGATCCATTCCTAAGACTCGGGGCACCAAAAGTGGGTGACAGAAGGGTGACGATGAATTTGACCAATGGTAAAGTAGAAAAGAAAACAGAGAATTCAAAGGGTTCAAGGATACCGAATCTTTCTCCTCTTTGTAGAGAGACACACTTACCTTACTTCCGTTTTAAGTGAAAATAGAAGATAACACAATAAAAAGGTCTAAAACAAACCGTTTTGGGAGGTTCAAGGATCCTGGACGACTCGGGTCAGCTCGTCTATAGACGTCACCTATTACTAACAGGGAGTCGTGTCGTTTCAACAATAAAGTGTAGAGACAATTTCTCGGTGGTTCTCTACTTCCTTAAAAGAACTGAAAAAGAGAAAAAGAAACAGAAAGTCGAGATCATTAATCAACGACGGAAAGTCCACTTGTTTTAGATGTTTCTTCTTTCCTCTTTGATTATTTACCAATAAATAGTACTTCCTCCATCTTCATTCCCCTTCGATATTTCATTTTAGTCACACCAAAGTATTACGGAATTTATATGACGCCTCTTTTAAAACGAAAAATAACAGTGTAACCACCAATTCACGAGTGAGTGACCACTTTAGAGTAAATAGGAAGATTTATAAAAAGAGTGGTCACTAGAGTGACTTCCGGGTACTCTCTTCTTCAGTAGAAGGAAACGAACAATACTTTCCTTTAGTAATTGGAGGTCAAATAATCCAAAGTGTCACAAGTATTTCTTCATCACTGTAAGTCGTATAAAAATTAACCAAGGTGACTATAAAGGAACAATCTCCGGAACTAGAGAATAAAGACGAAGGTAATGTCCTTTCAGAGACTGTTAATCTCTTTGAACCAACTAAACCCCCCCGGATCTTCGGTTACATAAACCCGAAGGACAATGTCATGCAGGGAGTGTATCTTTGTTTAAGATAAGGTTCTCGTATAGACATTTAAGTTCAACAATCATTCGGGTTGTCTCAATCGGATCGATGAGTTGATTGTGTCAGTCGACGGATCCTGAAATGACATTACCCAAATATTATGCAAAGTGTGTTTATTGTGTAATTTTTTGTGGGGGGGTTTTTTTGGGGTTGGTAAATTTTAGAATGTCATGTCCTGGAACTTTACATGTCACACGTCATATTGTCAACCGTGAACCCGACCGTAACCCACTTGTCCGTTTTTCTCAATGAATGACCTTCTCCCTCTCCACCGTCCTCAACCATCTCGACTTCCCAGCAGTCGTTGTCTCTGCCTCCCGCTCGACGGTAAAGTGAGTGCGGACTGCAACTCCCTTGTGTGCGAGTGTAGAAATTGTCAAGTGTTGAACTTCCAAGTATACATCTCCTGAATGACATAAGGGACTTTCAAAACCCTTCTGACTCAGTCCTCCAGAATTTTTATTTCGGGTTCCTGGGTCAAGAATTACTATAATTGGGTCGGACACCCTGATTCGTCTCTTTTTAAATACGGTACCTTAAGGTTTCTTTAGTCTCCTTCTGTCCTGACTTTAAGTGTAAGGTCTTAGAAGGAACTGGTGTTCATCCATAGTCTCTTACTCAAATCCTCTTGTCTTCTCTCTCGTCGACTCCAATATCTTCCGACGGTTAATGCTACGTCAAGGAGAATATTGTTTGAAAGGAAGGTATTTCAATGATCTAAGTATATCTTGTTTCTACCCTCTGTGACTTTATTTTCGAATTCGTTGTGCTCGAACTTCTTCTTTCCCACTTGTACAAAACTTCTTACGTCCATCCCGAGGGGTGTCTAACTAGTACAGTCTCCTTATCCTCTCGAGTTTCACTGGACACGGACTGGTCCCCTCAGGTGGGTCCGAGAAACTTGGTATTACATTCATGAGTTAACGTAGAACTTTATCGAACAAAGAGATCCTGACTCGGTCTTCACACGGGAGAGTGGTCCGTACGTCCTGTTGTCGAGACTTCTCACCTCGGACTGAGTCCCGACCAGACTTTTATAGTGAGGTTCCAGTCTTCTGTCAACACCTTTGATAAGTCTAAAGTCGTCTTCTTCAGTAGTAAGTTCTACTACAAAGTCGACCTCTCTGTTTAAATATGGAATAATACACTCGACGGAGATGATACAGATCTTTGAAGGAGAATTTGTAATTAAACCCTCTACCACCCGGTGAGTCAGAGACATTCGTGTGTTAAAGACTTTTAAGTACGACATTTTTCTCGTAAAACTTAGTACTGACGTTTCCAGTGTCTTTCCAAGTCTTGTTTTCCTTGATCTGATCTGTCTTTTGACCCTAACTCTCATATCAAGTCTAGTCTCAGAATCCCAAGTAGATAGTAAACTTTCCTGTCTTCCTTATGACTGATTGAAATCTGAAATAATCCCGTTGGGAACTCGAAGGGGTCACCGAGTCACCATTTCTTAAACAGACGTTACGTCCTCTGAGTCCAAGTTAGGGACCCAACCCTTCTAGGGGACCTCCTCCCGCACCGTTCAGTGATGTCGTCAAAACGGACCTCTAAGAACACCTATCTCCTCGAACCGTCCGATCTCAGGTGTCCCAACACTGCTCAACCTGCACTGTTTTCACTGATTTTTACGAATTTTCTTCCCAATACCCTACAGTTTTTAATCCTCGCCCCCTCATTTGACTTCTCAATCATAATTGTCTTTCGTCCCTTCTTCTGTCCGAATCCCTGTTAAATATCTCCTCAAATCTTTTAGTACCGA
The DNA here is from genome assembly GCA_006410555.1 of Capra ibex. NCBI lineage: Eukaryota > Metazoa > Chordata > Mammalia > Artiodactyla > Bovidae > Capra > Capra ibex. The sequence goes on along the minus strand of SJYO01038983.1, from coordinate 6,594,746 downwards.
AGGTCCTAGTTCAATGATCGGTGGGTCATGAATTATTTCGAAGGAACCTCCCGAAACCTGAAGTGGACATCACCCCCTCCATATACGTAAAAGAACCACTCACATCATCCAAGTACACTCCTTAGATAAGAGTGTGTTTTGCACTCTATCCACTCGTATCTACTTCGTGTTCGACTTTAGTTCCAACGGTACTCTTTATCGGAGTCTATACGTCTACTGTGGTGGGAATACCGTCTTTCCCTTCTTCTTGATTTCTCAGAGAACTACTTTCCCTTTCTCCTCTCACTTTTTCAACCGAATTTTGAGTTGAAGTCTTTTACTTCTAGAACTGTATAACAGGGTAGAGAAGTACCTTTCATCTACCCCTTTTTTTACCTTTGTCACTGTCGGAAATAAAAGAATCCGAGGTTTTAGTGACGTCTACCACTGACATCGGTACCTTAATTTTCTACGAACGAGGAACCTTCTTTTTCGATACTGGTTGGATCTATCGTATAATTTTTCGTCTCTGTAATGAAACGGTTATTTCCAGGTAGACAGTTTCGATACAAAAAAGGTCATAGTACACACATACACTCTCAACCTGTATCGACTCACCACTTATTAACGACGAAAACTTGACTAACTACGAACACTTGCTACCACAACCTCTTTTGAGAACTCCCAGGGAACCTGACGCTCCTCTAGGTTGGACAGTTAGGATTTCCTTTAGTCAGGACTTATAAGTAACCTTCCTGACTACGACTTCGACTTTGAGGTTATAAAACCGGTGGACTAAGTTTCTTGACTGAATAACCTTTTCTCTTACGACTACGACCCTTTATAACTTCCACCCTCCTCTTCCTTTACTGTCTCCTACTCTACCAACCTACCGTAGTACCTGAGCTACCTATACTCAAACTCGTTCGAGACCCTCTACCACTACCTGTCCCTCAGGACCGCACGACGTCAGGTACCCCATCGTTTCTCGGTCTGTGCTGACTCGTTGACTTGACTTGACTTGACCCGGGGACCTCACTCACTGACCCGTTTTGTCCCAGGGGTGGTCGACGACGAGGGAGGGTCCCATACTTTCAGTCTCGGTGTCACCACCCAGAAGGTAGCTCCCCACTCTTCCATTCTAGGGAAGACCCTTACGTCAGGTATAAGACCACTGGAAAGTCGAGGTCACGAAGACACAATCTAGGTTATTATGGACTTTTGGGGTCTTAGAGTGTCTCGGAGACCCCCAAGGAGGGTGACACTTTAAAGACGGGTTGACAGGATCTAGGTTTCTACTCCCGTTCTCTAAGAGGAACGTAGATTCGGTCCTTCTACATAGGGTTTTCCTCTTAAGAATAAATAATGTAAAAGAATGTAAGGTACGGACATGAGTCACGAAACCCATATAACAAGATAAGTTAGGGTTACTATCACGAGTGAGTGATAGTAACTATCGCTATAGTTACTATCAGGACCCCGAGGGGAGTATCGAGTCAACCATTCCTTAGACGGACGTTACGTCCTCTTGGGCCAAGTTAAGGACCCAGTCCTTCTAGGTGACCTCTTCCCTATCCGATGGGTGAGGTCATAAGAGCCCGAAGGAAACACCGAGTCGACCATTTCTTAGGTGGACGTTACGTCCTCTGGGGTCAAGCTAAGGACCCAAACCTTCTAGGTGACCTCTTCCTTATCCGATGGGTGAGTTCATAAGAACCCGAAGGGAACACCGAGTCGACCGTTTCTTAAGGGGACGTTACGCTCTCTGGACCCAAACTAGGAACCCAACGCTTCTAGGGGACCTCTTCCCTTTCCGATGGGTGAGGTCATGAGACTGGACCTCTTATGATACCACAATGTCTCAGCCTGTACTGACTCGGTGAAAGTGAAAGTCTCTATCAAATATATGAAAAAAACAATAGATGATCATCTATACCCGGTTCAACCTTAAACGTGGACCCAGACAGACCGAGATTGTGACCATAATCATCGGTGATAAGTAATAGTAAGTTGGGACAGTGATAGTCTCCCATTCCTCAATCGTATAAGCCCCGAACTAAGAACCGAAAACTGAGAAGAGAAGAAAGTGTACGGAATTTGAGAGACCAAACAAAGTACCAAATATGGAGATCCGACCGGACAGGAACTCCAGACCTAAGTTTAAGGGGTAAAACAATAACAATGTCTTTACCTCATCGGTAGTACCAGTTGTTTCTCAGGCTTTACGTCATGAACCTACGTTAGAGTTTTTGCTGTCTTACTAGAGACAAGTAGAGGTTCCGTTTGGTAAGTTATAGTGTCAATAGGTTCAGATACGGGGTTGGTTATTGTGACTTCTTTGACTTCAACTTACTAAAATACTTCTGGATTGGGTGAGGTCACAAAAACGGACCTCACATAGGGTCCCTGCCGCCTCGGACCACCCGACGGTAGATACCCCAGCGTGTCTCAGCCTGTGCTGACTTCGCTGAATCGTCGTCGTCGTCGTGTCCTGGAAAATCTTGATTGTGAGTTTTTTCTACAGGAAANCTTCTGGATTGGGTGAGGTCACAAAAACAGACCTCACATAGGGTCCCTGCCGCCTCGGACCACCCGACGGTAGATACCCCAGCGTGTCTCAGCCTGTGCTGACTTCGCTGAATCGTCGTCGTCGTCGTGTCCTGGAAAATCTTGATTGTGAGTTTTTTCTACAGGAAAAGTAATATCCCCTGACCTTACGTTTTCATCCTTCAGTTCTTTGTGGACCTCATTGTCCGTTTAAACCGGAAACTTATGTCTTACTTCGTCCCGTTTCTGATTATCTCAAAACGGTTCTTTTACGTGACCAGTATCGTTTGTGGGAGAAGGTTGTTGTGTTTTCTTCTGAGATGTGTACCTGTAGTGGTCTACCAGTTGTGGTTTTAGACTAATATAAGAAACGTCTTATATTAAGAGGGGTTTCTACCTCTTCGATATATGTCAGTTGTTTTTGTTCTGACCCTCGACTGACACCGAGTCTAGGACTTGAGGAATAATGGTTTAAGTCTGAATTTAACTTCTTTCATCCCTTTTGATGATCTGGTAAGTCCATACTGGATTTAGTTTAGGGAATACTAATATGTCACCTTCACTCTTTATCTAAATTCCCGGATCAAAACTATCTATCTCACGGACTACTTGATACCTTACTCCAAGCACTGTAACATGTCCTCTGTCCCTAGTTCTGGTAGGGGTACCTTTTCTTTACGTCTTTTCGTTTTACCGACAGACCCCTCCGGAATGTTTATCGACACTTTTCTTCTCTTCGCTTTTCGTTTCCTCTTTTCCCTTCTACATTCGTAGACTTACACCTCAAGGTTTCTTATCGTTCTTCTGTATTCTTTCGGAAGAAGTCACTAGTTACGTTTCTTTATCTCCTTTTCTTGTCTTACCCTTTCTGATCTCTAGAGAAGTTCTTCTAATCTCTATGGTTCCCTTGTAAAGTACGTTTCTACCCGAGCTATTTCCTGTCTTTTCCATACCTGGATTGTCTTCGTCTTCTATAATTCTTCTCCACCGTTCTTATGTGTCTTATTGACATGTTTTTTCTCGAAGTACTGGGTCTATTAGTACTACTACACTAGTGATTAGATCTCGGTCTGTAGAACCTTACACTTCAGTTCACCCGGAATCTTTCGTAATGATGCTTGTTTCGATCACCTCCACTACCTTAAGGTCAACTCGACAAAGTTTAGGACTTTCTACTACGACACTTTCACATGTAAGTTATACGGTCGTTAAACCTTTTGAGTCGTCACCTGTGTCCTGACCTTTCCCCGTCAAAAGTAAGGTCAGGGTTTCTTTCCGTTACGGTTTCTTACGAGTTTGATGGTGTGTTAACGTGAGTAGAGTGTACGATCATTTCATTACGAGTTTTAAGAGGTTCGGTCCGAAGTCGTCATGCACTTGGCACTTGAAGGTCTACAAGTTCGACCAAAATCTTTTCCGTCTCCTTGGTCTCTAGTTTAACGGTTGTAGGTGACCTAGTACCTTTTTCGTTCTCTTAAGGTCTTTTTGTAGATAAAGACGAAATAACTGATATGGTTTCGGAAACTCACACACCTAGTGTTATTTGACACCTTTTAAGACTTTCTCTACCCTTATAGTCTGGTGGACTGGACGGAGAACTCTTTAGACATACGTCCAGTCCTTCGTTGTCAATCTTGACCTGTACCTTGTTGTCTGACCAAGGTTTATCCTTTTCCTCATACGGTTCCGACATATAACAGTGGGACGAATAAATTGACTATACGTCTCATGTAGTACTCTTTACGACCCGACCTCCTTCGTGTTCGACCTTAGTTCTAACGACCCTCTTTATAGTTATTGGAGTCTATACGTCTACTATGGTGGGAATACCGTCTTTCACTTCTCCTTGAGTTTTCGGGGAACTACTTTCACTTTCTCCTCTCGCTTTTTCAACCGAATTTCGAGTTATAAGTCTTTTGCTTCTAGTATTGTAGACCAGGGTAGGGAAACACCGTTTATCTACCCCTTTTTCNCCTTTATCTACCCCTTTGTCACCTTTGTCACTGTGTGAAATAAAACCCCCAGAGGTTTTAGTGATGTCTACCACTAACGTCGGTACTTTAATTTTCTGCGAACGAGGAACCTTCTTTTCAATACTGGTTGGATCTATCGTATAATTTTTCGTCTCTGTAATGANTGAAACGGTTGATTCCAGACAGATCAGTTCCGATACCAAAAAGGACACCAATACATACCTACACTCTCAACCTAACACTTCTTCCGACTCACGGCTTCTTAACTACGAAAACTTGACACCACAACCTCTTCTGAGAACTCTCAGGGAACCTAACGTTCCTCGAGGTTGGTCAGGTAAGACTTCCTCTAGTCGGGACCCTAAAGAAACCTTCCTTACTACGATTTCGACTTCGAGGTCATGAAACCGGTGGACTAAGTTTCTCGACTGACCCTTTTCTGGGACTACGACCCTTTCTAACTTCCACCCTCCTCTTCCCCTGCTGTCTCCTACTCTACAAACCTACCGTAGTGGCTGAGTTACCTGTACTCAAACTCATTTGAAACCCTCAACCACTACCTGTCCCTCCGGACCGCACGACGACAGGAGCCCCAACGTTTCTCAGCCTGTGCTGAATCGCTGACTTGACTTGACTACTTCCTGCTCTCTGAAGCCCATACACTTGTTCTTTCCGACTTATAAGGTCCTTGCCCCGGTTACGGTCGTGTGTACCTTCTCGACTTCCTTGTGCGTCCGTCTTCTCCTTCTTCGAGAGGCTTGCGGATCTCTTTCCGTGTCACGTGTGCACGGAACGAGACTACCGAAGGGAACCAATCTGGTGGAGGAACCACTATCGGTAATGTCGTAAAGACACACATCTCTGATACGACTACTTGTACTTGGGTTCGTGGGTCTATACCCCTACGAACCTCGTATCTAAACTTTCTCAACCCCTGAGTTAGAAAGACCTTCTCGTTACCAAAAGTTTGATATTTAGGTGCCTTTGAGATCGAATTTGTTTAGACACCTTAGGGTCTTCGTGTTATCTCGACGAGACGAACTTTGTCTCTGTCACCAGGTCCTCGGGTGGATTTGCATCCAAAGGGAGGGACTTCCATCTGGGACTCGTCCCCGTGGTTCCTACTTGTTACCAGGTGACGAAAGACCTTATGTCAGATATCTTTCGTGACGAGACTTATTTCACACATGGTATTTATCTCACCGTCCCTTATTCACCGAGTCCAGTCTACCTCTTCCCGGACCTTACAATCGAATGTCCATACTGGAAACAAGACATTCCTTGTCCCTCAGAACTCTCAACAGGACATCCTCCCTCACTTTGGCCTCACTCTCCTCTGTTATCCTTGCCTTACTACCGTTCTGTTGTTATAAGTCTTTTCTGAACGATGCGTCCTAAGTCGTTCACTAACCGCACTTCCCGTTTCTTTTCTTTCAGGTGTTTTATTCCACCCTAAAGTCCGACCCACTGACTTCAGTAATCTCTTCCTGTGACTGGCCGTCTCCGAACTCTCCTCTCTACGACTTAAGTCAAATCCTGAGCGACGTATCCGGCCACGTCTTCGTTTCCACGGTTGGTTCTTGACTTGAGTGCTGTGACCTGCGATCAGATACACGAGTCTCGAAGGTTCCGACTTGAGCCGAGTTTCTCGGTCTCTGACGCTAAAAACCATACATACTTCCAGGTAGGTTTTTTACGGCCTTTCGCACAATCAGTGAGTCAGCACAGGTTGAGAAACACTGAAACACTTGATATCGAGTAGTCCGAGGAGACAGGTACCTTAAGAGGTCCAGTCTTATGACCTCACCCATCGGTACGGGAAGAGGTCCCCTAGAAGGACTGGGTCCCTAGTTTGGTGTCAGAGGACATGACGTCCACCTAAGAGATGATAGACTCGGTGCTCCCTCGGTGTCACGACCTAAGACACGTGGTATTTTTTGCGCTACGACGGGTTCCGTCGCGCCTCGTCTCCTTTCTCACGTCTAGGCGTACAGCCCAGTTGGGCCTGAGTTCAAGATCGCAGTGTGGACTTGTGGACGTCGTTGAAACGGTCCAATCAAATTGAAAGATATCAAGTCAACTCAAGTCAAGTCAGCGAGTCGGTACAGGCTGAGAAACGCTGGGGTACTTAGTGTCGTGTTGTCCGGAGGGACAGGTAGTGGTTGAGGGCCTCAAGTGAGTCTGAGTGCAGGTAGCTCAGGCACTACGGTAGGTCGGTAGAGTAGGAGACAGCAGGGGAAGAGGAGGACGGGGGTTAGGGAAGGTCGTAGTCTCAGAAAAGGTTACTCAGTTGTGAAGCGTACTCTACCGGTTTCATGACCTCGAAGTCGAAATCGTAGTAAGGAAGGTTTCTTTAGGGTTCCAACTAGAGGAAGTCTTACCTGACCAACCTAGAGGAACGTCAGGTTCCCTGAGAGTTCTCAGAAGAGGTTGTGGTGTCAAGTTTTCGTAGTTAAGAAGCCACGAGTCGGAAGAAGTGTTAGGTTGAGAGTGTAGGTATGTATTGGTGTCCTTTTTGGTATCGGAACTGATCTGTCTGGAATCAACCGTTTCATTACAGGGACGAAAACTTATACGATAGATCCAACCAATATTGAAAAGAAGGTTCCTCATTCGCAGAAAATTAAAGTACCGACGTCAGTGGTAGACGTCACTAAAATCTCGGGGGGTTTTATTTCAGACTGTGACAAAGGTGACAAAGGGGTAGATAAACGGTGTTTCCCTACCCTGGTCTACAATACTAGAAGCAAAAGACTTATAACTCGAAATTCGGTTGAAAAAGCGAGAGGAGAAAGTGAAAGTAGTTCTCCGAAAACTCAAGGAGAAGTGAAAGACGGTATTCCCACCATAGTAGACGTATAGACTCCAATAACTATAAAGAGGGTCGTTAGAACTAAGGTCGAACACGAAGGAGGTCGGGTCGTAAAGAGTACTACATGAGACGTATAGTCAATTTATTCGTCCCACTGTTATATATCGGAACTACATGAGGAAAAGGATAAACCTTGGTCAGACAACAAGGTACAGGTTAAGATTGATAACGAAGGACTGGACGTATGTCTAAAAAGTTCTCCGTCCAATCCACCAGACCATAAGGGTAGAGAAAGTCTTAAAAGGTGTGAAATAACACTAGGTGTGTGAGTTTCCGAAACCATATCAGTTATTTCGTCTTTATCTACAAATAGACCTTGAGAGAACGAAAAAGGTACTAGGTCACCTACAACCGTTAAACTAGAGACCAAGGAGACGGAAAAGATTTTGGTCGAACTTGTAGACCTTCAAGTGCCAAGTGCATGACGACTTCGGACCGAACCTCTTAAAACTCGTAATGAAATGATCGTACACTCTACTCACGTTAACACGCCATCAAACTCGTAAGAAACCGTAACGGAAAGAAACCCTGACCTTACTTTTGACGGGGAAAGGTCAGGACACCGGTGACGACTCAAAAGGTTTAACGACCGTATAACTCACGTCGTAAAAGTGTCGTAGTAGAAAGTCCTAAACTTTGTCGAGTTGACCTTAAGGTAGTGGAGGTGATCGAAACAAGCATCACTACGAAAGATTCCGGGTGAACTGAAGTGTAAGGTTCTACAGACCGAGATCTAATCACTAGTGTAGTAGTACTAATAGACCCAGCACTTCGAGAAAAAACATGTCACGAAGACACATAAGAACGGTGGAGAAGAATTATAGAAGACGAAGACAATCCAGGTATGGAAAAGACAGGAAGTAGCTCGGGTAGAAACGTACTTTACAAGGGAACCATAGAGATTAGAAGAACTTCTCTAGAGGTCAGAAAGGATAAGACAAGAAAAGGAGATAAAGAAACGTAAATAGCGACTTCTTCCGAAAGAATACAGAAGAACGATAAGAAACCTTGAGACGTAAGTCTACGAATATAGAAAGGAAAAGAAGAAACGAAAAACGGAGAGAAGAAAAGTATCGATAAACATTCCGGAGGGGTCTGTCGGTAAAACGAAAACACGTAAAGAAAAGGTACCCCTACCAGAACTAGGGACAGAGGACATGTTACAGTGCTTGGAGTAAGGTATCAAGTAGTCCGTGAGATAGATAGTTTTGATCCGGGAATTTAGATAAAGAGTGAAGGTGACATATTAGTATTCCCTAAACTAAATCCAGTATGGACTTACCAGATCATCAAAAGGGATGAAAGAAGTTAAATTCAGACTTAAACCATTATTCCTCAAGTACTAGACTCGGTGTCAGTCGAGGGCCAGAACAAAAACAACTGACATATATCGAAGAGGTAGAAACCTCTCTTAATATAAGACGTTTCTTATATTAGTCTAAAACCACAACTGGTAGACCACTACAGGTACACATCTCAGAAGAAAACACAACAACCTTCTCCCACAAACGATACTGGTCACGTAAAAGAACCGTTTTGAGATAATCAGAAACGGGACGAAGTAAGACATAAGGTTCCGGTTTAAACGGACAATGAGGTCCACAAAGAACTGAAGGATGAAAACGTAAGGTCAGGGGATATTACTTTTCCTGTAGAAAAAATTTTCACAATCAAGATTTTCCAGGAAACGACGACGACGACGACGACGATTCAGCGAAGTCAGCACAGGCTGAGACACACTGGGGTATCTACCGTCGGGTGGTCCGAGGGGGCAGGGACCCTAAGAGGTCCGTTTTTGTGACCTCACCCAATCCAGAAGTATTTTAGTAAGTTGAAGTCAAAGAAGTCACAATAACCAACCCCGTATCTGAACCTATTGACACTATAACTTACCAAACGGAACCTCTACTTGTCTCTAGTAAGACAGCAAAAACTCTAACGTAGGTTCATGACGTAAAGCCTGAGAAACAACTGGTACTACCGATGAGGTAAAGACATTGTTATTGTTTTACCCCTTAAACTTAGGTCTGGAGTTCCTGTCCGGTCGGATCTCCATATTTGGTACTTTGTTTGGTCTCTCAAATTCCGTACACTTTCTTCTCTTCTCAGTTTTCGGTTCTTAGTTCGGGGCTTATACGATTGAGGAATGGGAGACTATCACTGTCCCAACTTACTATTACTTATCACCGATGATTATGGTCACAATCTCGGTCTGTCTGGGTCCACGTTTAAGGTTGAACCGGGTATAGATGATCATCTATTGTTTTTTTCATATATTTGATAGAGACTTTCACTTTCACCGAGTCAGTACAGGCTGAGACATTGCGGTATCATAAGAGGTCCAGTCTCATGATCTCACCCATCGGAAAGGGAAGAGGTCCCCTAGAAGCGTTGGGTTCCTAGTTTGGGTCCAGAGAGCGTAACGTCCCCTTAAGAAACGGTCGACTCGGTGTTCCCTTCGGGTTCTTATGAACTCACCCATCGGATAAGGAAGAGGTCACCTAGAAGGTTTGGGTCCTTAGCTTGACCCCAGAGGACGTAACGTCCACCTAAGAAATGGTCGACTCGGTGTTTCCTTCGGGCTCTTATGACCTCACCCATCGGATAGGGAAGAGGTCACCTAGAAGGACTGGGTCCTTAACTTGGCCCAAGAGGACGTAACGTCCGTCTAAGGAATGGTTGACTCGATACTCCCCTCGGGGTCCTGATAGTAACTATAGCGATAGTTACTATCACTCACTCGTGATAGTAACCCTAACTTATCTTGTTATATGGGTTTCGTGACTCATGTCCGTACCTTACATTCTTTTACATTATTTATTCTTAAGAGGAAAACCCTATGTAGAAGGACCGAATCTACGTTCCTCTTAGAGAACGGGAGTAGAAACCTAGATCCTGTCAACCCGTCTTTAAAGTGTCACCCTCNTACGGTACCAGAATCAAAAGACTTACAACTCAAAATTCGGCTGAAAAAGTGAGAGGAGAAAGTGAAAATAGTTGTCCGACAAATCAAGAAGAAACGAAAGACGGTATTCCCACCACAGTGGATGTATAGACTCCAATAACTATAAAGAGGACCGTTAGAACTAAGGTCGAACACAAAGAAGGTCAGGTTACGAGGAGTACTACATGAGACGTATCTTCAATTTATTCGTCCCACTGTTATATGTCGGAACTGCCTGAGGAAAGGGATAAACCTTGGTCACACAACATAAACCTTGGTAGGAAGTATTGGACCACGTTTAAGGGGAGGGTGTCTTTCGGAAACTTACACCTAACATTAGAGAGAAGGAACTCGGCATAAAATTTAAAGAAGGAGAGAATAAGAGGAATCGTAAAGAGTGTACCCCAATGGATGGATCAATAAGTACAAGTTCCGAGTAAGAGGAGCGTTCTGATACTGGAGAGTTTCCACAGTGGACGACGACTCAGACATATAAGACACGGTCAACGACACCTACAGGAGTTTAATCAGTTAAATTTGTCAGTTAAGCTGGGAAAAACAAAAGCGAAAAACGACGACTTTTGCGGTCTGACTGATGTTGACAGTGTGCACGATACCCGTGTTATCGTGTAAAGTCGGAAGACTCTTGAGAACTTGTCGGTTAAATTAAGGGAAACCAAAGTCTTCGTTGGGAACGTCACTAGGTTTGAGTAAGTCTCTGGTATTTTGAAGGAGAGGACGGTCGATATAAATATCGTGCCAGTCACTTCTTGTAAGAAGGGGTGACCACAACTCTTCCAAAGTCCCGTCTACCTCCGAATAGTTATTCAGAGAAGTTCCAAATAAGGACGAGCGAAAACCTCTGTTACTAAACATGAAGTAAGATTTGTGCGTCAAAGAAAGATAAAAAAGTCTATTCTAAATATGGATTAAGATAGATGATTTAATAGAAACGGTCTGTATCTAAATAGGAGTGAGATACTTCTCGAATCCTTAAACATCGTGTTGGGTATAAAGGGTAAAATTCTTTCTTTGAACTACCAGTACAACCACAAGAACAGTCAATACACTGTCTCTGGTACAATGTCGAACAGACTAATTTTACTTGTGGTCCAAACACCAACTACTCCTACCTTATTTGTAATCGTTTCCTTGTACCTACTGTAGTCGAGGACTTTTATTATTATTTTTAAATTGGAGAGTCTGATTCTTTTTCAATTGATTCTGTGACTTAAAAACAAGACCTTTAGTTTCGTGAGCTCTTTATTATTATTTCTAATTATTAACGAAATGAATATTCCTCCCCTAAACTAACTCCTCCGAGATTACGAATCTAACCCGAAAATGTGGACGGTACGGAATCTTTAGTCAGTCATCTATACCTAACGTATGGATTGTCCACACCCCGTGACCCGTTTAACCCTACCACCTGGAAGTACACTTGTCTTTTCAGTCGTCTGACACTCAGAGAAAAATTTCCGTCTGATGTAAGTAAGTAAGTTGTTTGTGAAATAGTTTCCAGAAGTTGTACGGATCGTGACAAATCCGAGATCTGACACACATAAACCCTTTCTATAAATTTTAAGTAAGTCGTGTGTTACTAGTTCACAAACAACGTACGACCCACTTCGGTCCCCGCCTCCGTCCATGGACTTAAATGTTACGACGACCTCGCACGACTCACCATGAGACTACTGGAGAAATTGTAGAAATCCGGATTCAAAGACCGGTCTCTACTGGCGTCTTATTGATAGGTCGTTTACAGACACCTTATTTACTGTTTACTCGTTCGGTAAATTTACATTAAAGATTTTTGCTGATCTAAATAATAAGAGTATGTCTGTTTTTACTTGTGTGTAATTTCTAAAACGAATTGGGGAGGACTCCCTTAGTCCGTATATACTATTGGCTAAGTTTTCTTTTAAACTTCTTTTCTGTAGAGATACCTAATCCTTATTAACCGTACTCATATACTTTCCACCGTTTGATTATAAAATAGTCTCACCCTCTCTTCTGTCAACTTAGAGATGACCCGTTTTGTCTTATACGTACAGGTATCTATTCTTAATAAAATGTAACACTATCCAATAGATATTAAATGTGTCAATATTGAATCGAGTTTCTGTTCCTTTCACGTCTTAGTCTAGTAGACCTCCCCATAGGAGATCTCTCTCATATCAAAAGGGACCTTCATGTTAAGAAAAAGATTTCTTATCTAATTTATACCACACCGACCGACGTATTTTCCTTCCTTTAGAACCCAGTGGTAGGATTTACCGACTTATGGTCGGGGTGACAAGAGTACGTCCCGGGTGACATGACCGTGAAGGGAAGACAAAAGAAAGACTTCTAAGTGAAATGAAAGGACCCTCTATAATTACACCATTCCATCATAAATCTGTAATACAATGTTTCGAGGAGGTGTATGTCATAATTAATTAAGAACATTGTCGCGACACTTTATCAGTCTTCTATTAATAAAGGGAAACACTACTCTTACTTCTTCAGAGTCTCTTTAAGAATGATTTTGACTCTTTCAACACCAAGACCTTAAGTCTGACAGTACAAAGACTAAGGTTTGGAGAATACGAAAGATAGTGTCTCAGTTCTAATAGAGTCGTTATTTCACACTTACTAGAAAAAAAAAAGAGAGAGAGACGTGGTGTATTGTACATCCTAGAATCAAGGGGCTGGTCCCTAGCTTGGGTGTGAGTAACTTAACCTTCGTGTCTCAGAATTGGTGACCTGACGGTCCATTCAGGATACTTGTTAAATATAAATGAATACAATGTCTGAAAATATCTTTCGAGAGATAGAATGTGTTTATCTTCTTTACCCGCGAAGGATCGGAGAAGAGAGATATAGAAAGAATTTTACTGGGACCTATATTGTTTACGGACATACAGTAGTGAAAAAGTATTATTGGGAAATAACAGTATACGACTTTACTGTAGTCAGTTGCCAGTGACTCGTGGAAGATTATGGATCTTGATTCTCCATTTTACGTACGAAACATAAAAGATAGTCCAGAGAGACATTAAGGAACTCCCGATATAAAAGGTAAAAATACGGATAGTAATAATAGTTATTGTGAATGATTCTCCAAGACACCGTACAGAACAGGTCTGTGACACAATTAAATTGTTTTGGAATAGTAGACTAAATAAGGGGTGTTATTAGAATTCCGACGAAGGGTGTATCGAGTCAGTCATTCTTAGACAGACGTGACGTCCTCTGAGCCCAAGTTAAAAACCCAGTCCTTCTAGGGGACCTCTTCCTTTACCGTTGGGTGAGGTCATAAGAACGGACCTCTTAGGGTTCCTGTCTCCTCGGACCACCCGATGACAGATACCCCAACGTTCTCAACCTGTGTTGAATCACTGATTTGGTGGTGTATTAGAATTCCCTCTCTATAAAAGTATAGGTAAAATGTCTACTATTTTGACTCTTTCCAATTAACTGAACCAGTTCTAGTGAAGATTACTCTCCAATCTTGGGTCAAGACTGAGGTATCGGACAAAGAAACTGGTGACGTTGAATAAATAAAAAAATTAATTTTCCAAAATAGATAAAGGCCGAGACGAACCAGAAACGACTAAACACGTCCGAAAGACAAAAAGGTACTCCCACCCCCAACCCCCCGCCCATCAGAGATCAACACCACGTACCGAAGAGCGACGTCACCGAAGAGAACACATCGTGTCTGACATCCGTGAGCCCGAAGTCATCAACGTACGTGCCCGAATCAACGAGATGACACACACCCTAACAGAGCCTTGTCCCTAGTTTGGGCACAGGAACGTAACCGTCAATCCGAGAGTTGGGTGACCTGGTGAACCCTTCAGGATTGATGACGTCAAATATTACGTTTAGTGCCATTTCAAGAAATCCGATGTAGATCACTAAACAATACTGACACACTTACTAATAGTGAATCTTCTCACACTTGTATGTGCTCTACAACTGTGTCACCCTCTATAAACAATTTAAGTTTCTAAGCGTTGCTTTACGACTTTCTAACTACGAATTTTGTGTATCCATGGTAACCTCCCTCCCCAACTCTTCTTCTGAAACTTGGCGTCAAATCTACGTCTCCTTGTAGTCGGCACTCGACCAAATAAAAAAGACGTATTATTTGGACGCCACTCCGTCCCGAAAAGGGAGCAAGTACTAAAAGGTACTCTTGCGGGTCCTAGGAGTCTACCCGAAAAGATAAGGAGGAGGTAGAGGAATCCATACAAGGGATATCATGATATAGACACAAATTAATGTGTTCGTTACCCCAAGGAGATTAAAGGGAACCTTCTATCGAAGGGTTGGATTAACAGAAGATGCACGAACGAAACGGTAAAGGGAACCACCCGTCGGACGTAAGATGAACCGTATTAAAACAAAGGAGGCAGACCGAGGGAAGGAGAGACAATGTTAATAGGGGTGAACCTGTTATCGTAAAAGACGATATGAAAAAAAAAGAAGGAGAGAGGAGATTTTTTGTGCCCCTTTCCATTAGTCGAGTGTAGGACCAGACAGTGAACCGACTCGTTCGCGACAACAGAAACCTGGTTAGAGTGGGAAGCACAGTTAAGAAGGAAGGAATCAAAAAGGAATAAAACGCAAATGTGTGTGTCCTTTTGTTTCTCCTTTGGAGACCGATTAATACGAGTTCGAGGAATCTTTATTGGCTGGTGTTTAAGTTGTTTTAGTTGTTTCAAGGTATAAAAAAATCTGAAACGGTCAAACACCTTATTTTGAGAGTGGAAGAAAGACGGAGGGAAAAGGGAACCAGAGGTAAGTGTTCCGATTTATTAGACTAAAATTTCAGTACATCCCGAAGGGACCACCGGGTCACCAATTCTGAGACACGAGGGTTACGTCCCCCGTACCTAAAGGGAGCAACCCTTTGACTCCAGGACGTACGTATGACGTGGTGTACCGGTTCTTTCCTTTTTGTTTTGTTTCAGTAGATATACGAAACGGACAAACAAAACAAGTTAAAATCGGACAACCCTACTACTGAGTCTTCCTGACCCGTGATAAAGGACTCTCAACCTGGTCTCTCAATTTTGTGATATGGGATGACATGGAGTCAAAGGAGTAGACTACCCATCGTTGTCAGGAAATTGAATTATTTCCTTTTGAACGATAGGAACCTAATCAAGTGGGCCTGAGATCCTGAGAAGGACAGAGGTGAGTTCTGTTTAGAAGCCGGTGGACAGGTGGAAGTCTAGTCTGGAGACCGAAAGACTGACGGGACGTGTATTTGGAGACGAGGGGACAGTTGAACTCTTGTTTAAGGACCTGTGCACTGAGACGAGTGTGACGAGAAGTGTGTCGAAGGAGAGTGAACAAGGAGACCGTAGAGGATGTGAACTGGATGGAGTGGACGAGACCTAGCTATCGCTGACGTGTGTTTAGAAGAACTATGTATGCCTGTCTTATTTTAGAAAATAATTACACCTAACGAACATTTCTGGGACGCTTCAAGAGAGGTGATCCTCAACCACTACCCCCGACTTTGAGGTCGTGACGGTAAATAGGGACTCAATATTTTCGTTAATAGATCAACAACCCTTTGAGTTAAAAACGTATTCACTTCACCCTCAATATTGTTCCGGACGGAACATGTAAATTAGGTCCGGTTTTACAAAGGGCAATTCTACAATATGTTAATAAACGTACATATAAAGGACCCCTTTTTGTGGTAATCCGGTAAGTTCTACTATATATGTATTAAGGAATAACAGACCTTATTTAGACACTAAGTATCTACGATCACAAAGGTGTCGTTAAATCCTGGTTTTAGAGTAGGATTTCTCCACATTGTAGATACGAGTAGGACATAAGTGTGTAGGAAATCCTGTTTGCCCTAACTAATACTAGAACCATGCATGATCGAGTCCGAAGGGTCCACCGAGTTACTACTTCTTATGTGGTCGTTACATCCTGTGAACCCAAACTAGGGACCTAGTCCTTCTAGGGGACCTCTTCCTTTACCGTTGGGTGAGGTCATAAGAACGGACCTTTTAAGGTACCTGTCTCCTCGGACCGTCCGATGTCAGGAACCTCAACGTTTCTCAACCTGTGTCAACTCGTTGGATCCGTCGTATGATTTTTCGTTTCTGTAATGAAACGGTTGTTTACGGGCATGTCAGTTTCGATACCAAAAAGGTCATCAGGACATACCTACACTCTAAACCTGGTATTTCTTCCGACTCGCTGTTTCTTAACTACGAAAACTTGACACCACAACCTCTTCTGAGAACTCTCAGGGAACCTGACGTTCCTCTAGTTTGATCAGGTAGGATTTCCTTTAGTCAGGACTTACGAGTAACCTTCCTGACTAAGACTTCGACTTTGAGGTTATGAAACCGGTGGACTACGTTTCTAGACTGAGTAAACTTTTCTGAGACTACGACCCTTTTTAACTTCCGACCTCCTCTTCCCCTTTTGTCTCCTACTCTACAAACCTACCGTAACGACTGAGTTACCTGTACTCAAACTCATTCGAGGCCCTCCACCATTACCTGTCCCTCCGGACCGTACGACGTCAAGTACCCCAGTGTTTCTCAGTCTGTGCTGACTCGCTGACTTGACTGACTGGCTCGCTGATTTGTTATTGTTGAACAATCAAGTCCTAAGATCAACAAAGAAAGAGACTATGAAAGGGTTTTCTTTACATAAAATTACTAAAATAAAGAAGAAGGGTCCACAAACTGAAAATGTAATGACGTGTAAGACTCTACTCTATTAGGAAATTAAAGAGAAAAAAAGAGAACGGAGGTACTATAGATCTACAAGAATAAATAGGTAATTACTCATACATTGGTGTGGTGTCTTTGAATAAAGAAAAGATTATTTCTTAACCGTCAACTATTATACAAAATCTCATTAAATAACAAGAGTTGTTTAAACGAGATTTTACACGTTTGTCAACCGTACGTTACTATGTTATAATAAATAATGACATCGACTGAAAAGGTAAAAAACGATAGTATTAAGTGAACCACAAATAGAGTCTACCTACAGAAGGACAGAAATGTACACTACCTATAAAAGAGGTTATGTTAGTTAGAAAGTTACCTATAAGGAAGAGTCTAAATAAAGACAATCTTTATATTATCCGATAGGATCTTCTCAACTACATAAACTAACGAATACAATACAAAACAACGTTGGTGTCTACCTTTCTTGAAAACTTTCAGTAAATTAGACAACGAGACGGAAGTCCGTCTTTCCTTGTTTTGTCTTAATAGAAATCCCATATTTGTCTAGACGTTTTCTCTGTTAAGGTGAGAAAAGCCGTTAGTAAAAAATTATATTTTAAACGTTGGGAGCCGTCGAAGGGAAGAAAACCCGTTTTTCATACAGAAGAAACATTATTCAAACTAGACGAGTGACCTAACGTAAATGACAGCGTCGACGCCAAACCGACAGTGGATTAAAATCTGAAATTTACGAAAGAAATTCAAAGGGAACTAAAGATATACAACAAACAAAAATTGGAGACAACTAAACGTTTTATAGTCAAGTTAAAAATTAATATGGACCTTAATCAAACGTTCAAACTTTATTCCTTGGTTTATCACATGGAAACACTAAGAGGGGATACCCAAGACACTTTAAATAGTATAAAAACGGAAAGAACAGCAAGGGGTCTCATATAAGAGGAACCGAGACGAATCGAACTAGACCCTAACATTTGGTCAAATAATAGTATGAGAATGTTAACGAAGGAACGACAGGATACTTACGAGGTATAAAGGAGGGGTGTCTGGTAAGAGGGGAGACGGATAGGTTGCAGATGGTTCAAATGAGAGTAAGTTCAGTTACCAATACAGGATTCTCGGTCTTGGTACCCGAAGAGAATTTGGCCTTGAAAGAACTAGAAGAACGTTGTCACAGTAACCTGTGAACCTACCAGAGCGAGGAATCTCTTGGGCGTGTCGGGGTCTCTGTGCAAAAGAAAAGGAAAGGGAATTAATCGTCAAAAAGGGAAATGACTCCGTGATGAGAAGGTTCCCGAGTCGAACTACGTAGTATACCATCAAAAACAAAAACAAAAAAGAAAACTCGACCCGGGTCCTTGATAAGGGTCAGTACACACTGGAGAGTTCTACCAAAGGAGGACTATGACAATCCACGAAAAAAGAGGACCGGAACTACCAAAAGAAGTTTATGTACACTCGTAATGATGAGTCAACTTCGAAACTCCCCGTGTGAAACGTTTAGAGATCTCCTGAGACACATAGGTACATAAGAGGTAAGGAACACAACACAAGACAAGAAAGGTGATACCGGAGGGAGATAAGTCTACGAACATAGAAAGAAACAGAAGAAACGAAAAACGAAGAGAAGAAAAGTATCGATAAACATTCCGGAGGGGTCTGTCTGTAAAACGAACAAACGTAAAGAAAAAGAACCCCTACCAGAACTAGGGACAGAGGACATGTTACAGTGCTTGGAGGTAGGTATCAAGTAGTCCGTGAGATCGTCCAGATTATGGAAGTTAGATAAACAGTGAAGGTGACATATTATATTCCCTAAACTAAATCCAGTATGGACTCACCAGATCACCAAAGGGGATGAAAGAAGTTAAATTCAGACTTAAACCGTTATTCCTCAAGTACTAACCTCGGTGTCAGTCGAGTGTCAGAACTAAACGACTAACATGTCTCGGAGAGTTAGAAACCGACGTTTCTTATATTAGTTAGACTAAAGTCATAACTGGTAGACCACTACAGGTACACATCTCAGAAGAGAACACAACAACCTTCTCCCATGAACGATACTGGTCACACAAGAGAACCGTTTTCAAATAATCGGAAACGGGACGAAGTAAGACATGAGACTCCGGTTTAAACGGACAATGAGGTCCACAAAGAACTGAAGGATGAAAACGTAAAGTCAGGGGATATTATATTTCCTGTAGAGAAAAACCCACAATCAAGATTTTCCAGAACATCCAGAAGTATCTTGGCAAGTTGAAGTCGAAAAAGTTGTAATGACCAGCCCCGTATCTGAGTCTAATGACACTATGACTTTCGAAACGGAACCTTTACTTGTCTCTAGTAAGACAGCAAAAACTCTAACGTAAGTTCATGACGTAAAACCTGAGAAAACAACTAATACTACCGGTAAGGTAAAGAAGATTCCCTAAGAACGAGAGTCATCATCTATATTACCAGTAGACTCAATTTAAGTGGGTAAGGTCAGGTAAAATTGAGTGACTAAGGATTTTACAGCTACAAGTGAGAACGGTAGAGGACAAACTGGTAAAGGTTAAACGGAACTAAGTACCTGGATTGTAAGGTCCAAGGATACGTTATAACGAGAAATGTCGTAGTCTGAAACGAAGATAGTAGTCACTATAGGTGTTCACCTACAACAAAGACGAAACTAAGGTAGAGAAGTAAGAAAGACCTCAATAAAGAGGTGACTAGAGGTCATCGTATAACCGGTGGATGGCTGATCCCCTCAAGTAGAAAGTCGTAGAATAGAAAAACGGAAAAGTATGACAAGGACCTCAAGAGTTCCATTCTTATGACTTCACCAAATTTTCGGAAGGAATCACTAGTCACGTTTCTTTATCTCCTTTTGTTATCTTACCCTTTCTGATCTCTAAAGAAATTCTTTTAATCTCTATGGTTCCCTTGTAAATTACGTTTCTACTCGTGTTACTTCCTGTCTTCTTCATCTATAATTCTTCTCCACCGTTCTCATGTGTCTTCTTGATATGTTTTTTCTAGAAGTACTGGGTCTATTAGTACTACCATACTGGTGAGTGGATCACGGTCCGTAGGACCTTACACTTCAGTTCACCCGTTATCCTTCGTAGTGATACTTGTTTCGATCACCTCCACTACCTTAAGGTCAACTCGACAAAGTTTAGGAATTTCTACTACGACACTTTTACGACGTGAGTTATACGGTCGTTTACACCTTTTGAGTAGTCACCGGTGTCCTGACCTTTTCCAGTCAAAAGTAAGGTTAGAGTTTCTTTCCGTTACGGTTTCTTGTGAGTTTGATGGCGTGTTAACGTGAGTAGAGTGTGCAACCATCTCGTTACGAGTTTTAAGAGGTTCGGTCCGAAGTTGTCATGTACTTGACATTTTAAGGTCTACAAGTTCAACCAAAATCTTTTCCGTCTCCTTGGTCTCCAGTTTAACGGCTGTAGGCGACCTAGTACCTTTTTCGTTCTCTCAAGGTCTTTTTATAGATAAAGACAAAATAACTGATACGGTTTCGGAAACTGACACACCTAGTGTTCTTTGACACCTTTTAAGACTTCCTATACCCTTATGGTCTAGTGGACTGGACGGAGAACTCTTTAGACATACGTCCAGTCCTTCGTTGTCAATCTTGACCTGTACCTTGTTGTCGGACCAAGGTTTATCCTTTTCCCCATGCAGTTCCGACATATAACAGTAGGACGAACAAATTGAATATATGTCTCTTGTGGTACTCTTTACGACCCAACTTACTTCGTGTTTCGACCTTAGTTCTAAGGGCCCTCTTCATAGTTATTGGAGTCTATACGTCTACTGTGGTGGGAATACCGTCTTTCGTTTCTTCTTGAGTTCTCGGAGAACTACTTTTACTTTCTCCTTTCA
Organism: Capra ibex; assembly: GCA_006410555.1. NCBI lineage: Eukaryota > Metazoa > Chordata > Mammalia > Artiodactyla > Bovidae > Capra > Capra ibex. The sequence continues at coordinate 6,573,821 of SJYO01038983.1, read as the reverse complement.
CTTTTTCAACCGAATTTCGAGTTGTAAGTCTTTTGATTTTGGTACCGTAGGCCAGGGTAGTGAAACACCCTTTATCTACCCCTTTGTCACCTTTGTCACAGTCTGAAATAAAAAAACCCGAGGTTTTAGTAACGTCTACCACTGACGTCGGTATTTTAATTTTCTGTGAACGAGGAACCTTCTTTTCAAAACTGGTTGGATCTGTCGTATAATTTTTCGTCTCTGTAATGAAAAGGTTGTTTCGAGTTCCGATACCAAATAGGTCATCAGTCCATACCTACACTCTCAACCTGATATTTCTTTCGACTCGCGGTTTCTTAACTACAAAAACTTGACACCACAACCTCTTCTGAGAACTCTCAGGGAACCTGACGTTTTTCTAGGTTGGTCAGGTAGGATTTCCTTTAGTCAGGACTTATAAGTAACCTTCCTGACTACGACTTCGACTTTGAGGTTATGAAACCGGTGGACTAACTTTCTTGACTGAGTAACCTTTATTGGGACTAAGACCCTTTCTAACTTCCACCCTCTTCCTCTACTATCTCCTACTCTACCAACCTACCGTAGTGGTTGAGCTACCGGTATTCAAACTCATTTAAGACCCTCAACCGCTACCTGTTTCTCTGAACCGCACGACGACAGGTACCCTGACGTTTCTCAGTCTGTGCCGACTCACTGAATCGACTTGACTATCCGGGGGACTTAAGACTTGAAACACGAGAGTTAAGTCCCTATGACCACTTGAGACCCATGTGGAAGGGATGTGACGTCGACTTTTGAGAGAGGTCTGTCATTCAAATAGTATTCATTCTACTATTCATTCAAATAGTAGAGCTCCGTCATACAATAGTGTCACAAGTGGATGAACCAAAGGGGACACTGTCCCTAATTACAGGACAAGTTAAACGACAATTTACAGACTTTGACAACAAAGTATCTAAAAGAGACACAAAATAATAGAAAGTCAATCTCCCATTTGCATCAAGGACAATGAGACAACCCGATCACCATTTCTTGGACGGTCACGTCCTCTATATTCTCTGTACCCAAACTAGGGACGTAGTCCTTCTAGGGGACCTCCTTTCGTGTCGATGGATAAAGTCATAAGAACGGGCCTCTTAGGGTTCTTGTCTCCTCGGACCTACTGATGACAGGTATTACAACGTTTCTCAGTCTGTTTTCACTTCGTCGAATGGTGTGTGAGACAGTTCCTGTCACTGTAGACTTAAAACTCTCAGTCACAACAAGTCAACGATTCAGTACAGACTAAGAAACACTGGGGTACCTGACGTCGTACGATCCGAGGAGTCAAGAGATGATAGAGGGTGTCAAACGAGTTTAAGTACAGGTATCTCAACCACTACTATAAAATGGTAGAGTAAGAGACGGTGGAGGAAGAGTAAAACGGAAGTCAGAAAGGGTCGTAGTCCCTGAGAAGGTTACTCAACCGAGAAACGTAGTCTACCTGTTTCATAACCTCGGAGTCGAAGTTGTAGTCAGAAAGGTCACTCATAAGTCCCAGCTAAGGGAATCCTAACTGACCAAACTAGAGGAACGACAGGTTCCCTGGGAGTTTTCAGAAGTGGTTGTGAAAACATCTCAGTAGATAGCGTTATAGACCATGGAGAATTCGTGTTCACTTTTCGCATTTCGTCATTACATTTCACTACAGAGACGAAAAATCGTACGACAGATCCAAACAGTATCGAAAGGAAGGTTCCTCGTTCATAGCTACTAGTTATAACTCGGACAATATAGTCCGTGACATCAGTCTCACCACCTCTTCTGTCAATAGTACAAAGAGAAAGAGACATGGGGAGATTCACGAGTCAAGGGTCGAAAGAAGGGAGAACAAGACGGACACCTATGAACGTAAAAAGATGTAGTAACACTATAGATCGAGGGAGGTTGAGTGGAAAGGACCGAGGATGAAGAATAACAGTTGGATTTATATAAATAAATTAATCAAATTTCTTTGGAATTTATTTTTTACCAGGTTCGAATTAAATAGTCGAAGGTCTGTATTCCCCTAAAGTAAATAAGACAAGTTATTTTCATCGTGACAATACAGTCTCAGTAGAAATAGAGGTTAGGGAACGAGAAGTGTAAGTTACTTAATGGTAAAGTCAATAAGTAAGTCTATGATAAATAACATAACTCATAGTTAGAAGATCCATGGTTTTAACAGGTGACTTGTTTTGTCTGTTTTAAGGACCGTAGAACATCAAATGGAAGAATGTCCCATTCAGTTTGTCAAAACTTTTGTTTAATATATTTTACAAACTTCTACTATACCTCATACCTCTTACTAACCCGTCCCTTCCTCATTCCGTACCACCTACACCCTTAAAATTAAAATTTGTCATACTACTCCTTCCCGAAGGACCCACTGAGTCCCCACTTCTTAGACGGACGTGACGTCCTTTACACCATTGTCCCAAGATAGGAACCTAACCCTTCTAGGGGACCTCTTCCTTTACTGTTGGGTGAGGTCATAAGGACGGACTTTTATAGGTACTAATCTCCTCGGACCACCTGATGTCAGGGACCCCCAGCTTTCTCAGTCTACCCTGTCTCACTGATTTGTTGTTGTTGCACTACTCGTTCCCAGAAATCTTTGTACTGCAAACTCATCGACCCCTTTCTTCGGTGCCCCGATAAATTCCTCTCTAAGTCCATCTCCCTTCTCGACCTCGTCTCGGGAGCCCACCTTAGGATGTACGGACGTCACAAAGTTGTTGTCGTTCTCTGGCCGTTCCCACTACTTCTCCCTCAATCTTCTCCCCTTGTTCCTCTACTGCCTCTGACATAACGAAACCCCGAAAAATCAATAACCTTCAAGAAAACCTGAATCTTTCTCGATCCTCGGAACACTTGGACACTCGGACCCCCACAGTAATAGACTGAGTACCAGGACTTTCGTAGTTCGGAATGACGACCCAGCTCTGACCTGACGTCCACCAGTTCTCACCTTTGTCCTTCTGGTAGATCCTTTACCAACTTTAAAAATTCCACTCCCTTCTTCCACTGAACCTGACCCTACTCTCTATACCTTAACCTCCCTTCAGCAAAACCCTTTCAAACTTCCATCTTAGTTGCCTTGACTCTCTTCTCTTCAGTTCTAGTGAAAGAAGTAAGACTCAAACTACAAACTTGTTGAACTCCTTATCTCAACACTACTTGACTCTACATCTTTTGGTACCTATCCTGTCCATGACCCGTCTTCCAATCCTCGAACAAACCCCCGTACAATCGAATTTCTACGGACAATCTATCGGTTCACCTACCCATTTCTCCTGTTAATATCTAAATATGTTTAGACCTCAAGTTCCGTCTATAGACTAGATGTCTATTCTTTCATTTCCAATAGTTCTATCCACTTTACAGTATAGTACCCTGATTACCCTTATGGTTCCCCTACTCATATCGGTCTTCTCTCTACTTCAGGATTACGATTCGGGACCCTTTGGGTTCCATTCCTCCTGTCTTCTTCTTTTGTTCGGCTGGTTCCGACGACTTTTCCTCGATGGTCCCTTCACTCTTCTTTTTGTACTCACACTACAGAACCTTAGGTTCTCTTCTTTCACAAAATTTCTCCTCTTCCACAAATCAGCGATGTAGTACAGGCTGAGAAACTCTGGGGTATGTGACATCGGGTGATCCGAGGAGACAGATACCCTAAGAGGTCCGTTCTTATGACCTCACCCAACGCTAAAGGAAGAGGTCTCTTAGAAGGGATCGGTCCCTAGCTTGAGTTCAGAGGACGTGACCGTCCGTCCAAGAAATGGTCACTCGGTAGTCCCTTCGGGAATCGTTGGACAATTTATAAAGAACGAAAATAGGAGAGGATGACAGTCATAGGAACGAAGTCTGAAAGTGTAGAGTGAACCTTTAAACGCATTTTTAAGGTCTGCCCAGAAGAACGCGGTGGAGCGGTCGTGAGATATAGGTATATGTAGTGCGACAGCAGCCTCACTGTAAAGAGTCACGGGGGTAGTGTATCAAGTGGTATGTAAAACAAAGAAACGGACCAAGGAGACAGTCTAAATTTTGAGGAACTCCACTTCGTCGTCTAAGAGAGTAATATACAAACCTTTTACTTAATACCTTACTTCATCTCGAGAGGTCCTAATGACGGCGGTAGAACTTAGGAGACTGAGATTGCGGTGAGTACGAACAAATTGGGAACTACCAATAACCAAGAGTAAGGTATACGGAAACAAGAAGGGAACACCGAGTCGACCATTTCTTAGGTGGACGTTACACCCTCTGGACCCAAGGTAGGGACCCAACCCTTCTAGGGGTAGAGGTCGTAAGACCGGACCTGTTAAGGTACCTGACATATCAGGTACCTCAGTGTTTCTGAGTCTGTCCTGCCTCAGTGAAAGTGAAAAGTGAAACAAGACAGTCCACTACAAACATAATTTTCAATGCTAAATAATTCGTCATAGACGTTACATGGTTCGTACCGAGACTTGTAAAAATAGAGAATGAAAGCCTCCGTATTAAAAATGAAGAGTTGTTAGACTACTTCATCATAATAACAGTACAAAAAAAGTCCGTTCCTTAAGTCCTGACTTTCTCCAATTCAACATGTTCCAGTGTATTCCGGTCTCTTACCGTCTCGGTACTAAATCGTGTTCGCAACAGTGGATAATTCGACATAAACCTTCTCAGCACATAACCCGTCAGGAACTTCGGTGACCGACGTAGGATATACACAAGAATGGGGAGACCAGGAAAGAGATACGGGTCGGAGGACCATTGTCTCTTTCTGTGTACCACTCTAAGGTTCTTTACTATGGTCATTAGTGAAACACCTTACCAGTTCCGATAAGAGTTCTCTTGGTTTAGTATCTCACCGATCAAAGAGGATGGGTCAGTGACGGGTCGTATACTCTCTTAACCTTTTTCGGGTCTTACTCGTCTTACTCAGAGGTCTTCTTGTACAGTAGGTCCTTTCCATGTACGACACACGTTCTTTTTACTCTTATGGTCAGTTTGACTTTTCTCGAAACAGTCCCTCTCTTTTTAAACGTTGGTTTTTTTTCACAAACCCCCTTTACAGGAGTTTAACTAATAATAAAAAAATTCATTAGGGTGTCTACTTAATAAAAAAATTAAATTTAAATAAATAAAATTAACCTCCGATTAGTAAAATGTTATAAACATAAACAAGACGGTGTGCAGTTGTACTTGGGTGGTGCCCACGTGTGCACAAGGGGTAGGACTTGGGGGGAGGGTGGAGGGAGAGGCATTGTAGGGAGGTCCAGTAGGGTCACGTGGTCGGGGTTCGTAAGATATAACTTGGACCTGACCGTTAAGTGAAGGGTATACTATAATATGTACAAAGGTGCGGTAAGGGGGTTTAGTAGTGTGGGAGAGGGAGAGGGTGTCTCAGATTTTCTGACAAGACATGTAGACACAGAGAAAACGACAGAGCGTATGTCCCAATAGTAATGGTAGAAAGATTTAAGGTATATATGCGCAATCATATGACATGACCACACAAAGAAAGACCTAATAAAGAATTAATTTGGCACTCGAAGGATCTCTTTTCGCCGTACAATATTGTCACAAAACTCGTTATATCCGGTTCGTGACACCAACAACAACTCAGCGACACGGGCTGAGAAACGTTGGGGTTCCTGACGTCGTTCGGTCTGAGTAGACAGGAGGCGACAGAGGACCTTAAACGAGTCTAAGTACAGGAGGCTCAGTCACCACGAAAGATCGTAAGAGTAGGAGACGGTAGAAGCAGAAACCGGAGGTCAGAAAGGGTCATAGTCCCAGAAAAGGTTCGTGATACGTTTGAGTACATATAAATAAGTAAGTTAGAGACAAATAACTCATCGATAACACTTGATTCTACAAAAGGTCATTAACCCTATGTAGTCGCTTATTTTACCTGTTTTTTACAAACAGAGACACCTTCGTTTACTTATCTATTCCTGATCTACCTGATGTTCGTATCATTTAGGAGTTTAATGTACCGTACAATTTTTCCAATATCTACAGTGTCCTTTTTTTTTATCTAAATTCCGTTCACTCTAGTCCGTACAGTCTCCCTCCCTTACTGTCCACCCTAAAAGATTTTGAGTAACCGAAGGAAGTTTCCACTATAAGCTCGTTTTGTTTTGTCGGTTCTCTCAAGAGACTCGTATACACCCCTACACAGACGGTCGTGGTTACACCAATTTATCGCACTTCTTCTCTCACCACCTCCACGTTAATGGATGTCGATATAGTCGGTAACGTTGTTGAACCAGAGTACTAAAGTCGAACTAGGAATCTGGTGAGGTATCTCCCCTAATTGTAATAGTAGGATTGATTCTCTACTTCTTGGACGTCGGGTCTGTCTCCGACTCACTAAACAAGTGTCAATGTATCTCATACGTTCACCCCTTCGAACTTAATATTGAACTTCTAGCTCAGACCTGAGTTTTTCCTTTAAAACGAAAAACGTAGAGATAGTAGATTTTATCATGGATTGTATGTCATCAACGAGTTATTTACACCTACGTCTTCATATGGTATTACTGATAAAAGTCCACCGTTAAAAGGTACAGGAAAAGAGTCTAAGTGAGAGATTCTTAGAGAACGAACTTTCGATTGCGAGTATTGTCCGTTCTCATTTTCGTTATAAACGGTCAAATCTACACTTTCCATTCCTTCCGTCTAAACCTAAGTAAAGCAAACGATAGTTACGATAAATATCATAAATGGGAAACACCCTGTAACCCATGAAAAGACGAGACTTTTTACTTCTGTTTTTATTATGTACGTTTATATACATATTTTCTTTTTCTTTGTTTTTCCTTTGTATATACGTATATTTTATAACACACATAAATATATACATATGTTTACATGTACTCATATACATACAATCCCAACAATTAATGGTTGGTTCCTGAATCTTGTCATACACCATTTATGAATTATTACTACCACTACTACTACTATCACTACGTACAAACCTTGTTTCTATCCTTCCAAGAACCGATAAATTAGAGTTAAATGTAAATTTTTTAGAAAGAATAATTCCAGACTGAAGAAACCGTTTTCTAAGTCGTTTCCTTCCTGATGTAACCTCCACCCACAAAATTGACTCAGAATAGAAAATTTCTTACTCCAAGAAAGATCCGGGACCGGACCCATATTCCCTGCTGGCACCCTAACAACGAGTAACGGACGGAACTAGGATAAAGATCCCAAAAGTCGGAACGGGAAACCACTACAACACCTGAGTTGTTTCATTTTCTTTACTTTATTGTCTTCCTCATTCCCGTCCACTCTATGTTTAGACCAGAGTTTTTGTGTCTTTACTGTGCGAAATAGTCCCTAAAGTGACATCGTACTTGTTTCTAGTTTTTACCGTAGACCGTTGGTGACTACGACGTGAGTCGGATACAGGTAGGGACACGACCTAATTCCTCAGTGTCTGTGATTGTAGTACTCATTATCGTACTCCAGTAACAGGAGTTCCTGGAATACTAGAGAATCCCCTCGACAACAAGTCAGTGATTCAAAATAGACCGAGAAGCGCTGGAGTGCCTGACGTCGTGTGGTCTTGCAGGACAGGAAGTGATAGAGGGCTTCAAGCAGGCTCGAGCACAGGTAACTCAGTCACTACGGTCGGTCGGTAGAGTAGCAGAGGGTGGGCGAAGAGGAAGACGGGAGTTAGAAGGGGTCGTTGTCCCAGAAGATTCAATGTCTGATCTCTCGACCCTAACTCGATACTCGTCCATGTGCGACCCGTTTCTCGTTGCGAACTAACTTAATACCAACGTTCAGATCTCGTAACTCTCGAAGTGTCACATTGCGAGTCCGTTGTGAGTAAAGAAAGAAAGAAAGAAAAGGAAAACACAAAGTGAAATAAAAACCAGTACGGTGAGTCCTATACCCTACAATCAAGAGACGGGTCCCTAACTTGGGTACGAGGGACGTTGCCTTCGTATCGCAGAATTGATGACCTGACGGTCCCTTCATGGGGGGTGGGAAAAGGAGACACCAAAATTAAAATCCCTTCCCTTAAGTTCAGTTTTAAAAGACAGAAACAAAAAAATGACACAATAACAAGTAATTTGAAAAATAAATTATAACTTAATATCGGCTTATTGTTACGACACTATCAAAGTCAACGTGTCGTCTCGTTGAGTCGGTATGTGTATGTCCATAGGTAAAGGGGGGGTCCGACGGGAGGGCAGGTCCGACGGTGTATTGTAACTCGTCACAAGGGACACGGTATGTCATCCAGGAACAACCAATAGGAAAAATTTATATCGTTTTACATAGACAGGTAGGGTTTGAGGGATTGAGAGGGAAGGGGTGGCAAGGGCGGGAGGGAGGGTGGGGACGTTGGTAGGCAAGTAAGAGACTCAGACACTCAGACAAAGAGAAAACATTTATTCGAGTAAACATAGTACAGAGAAATCTACGGCGTATATTCCCTACAGTATGTTACAAGGACGAAGAGACTCTCAATCTGTAAAGTTATCATTTTACATGAACTATGACAGTCCGAAAAGTCTCGGGAAACTACGAAGTTCTCTGAAAACCGTAGTTTCAGATCCAAACCCGTTCAGAGAAAGTTGGATGACGAACCTAGATAAACGAACCTTTTACCCTATTACCGGTTTCCGTGGTCGGAGAATCTTAGTGTCACGAGAAACTCCTTTAATGGATCGAAAGGATGTCATCGATGAGTAGAGTCTCTGTGTCTTTCGTTGTGAGAGAGTCACATTGTCCTTTCCCCCGTTGAGTCTCTGGGTTGAGTCGAAACTCAGAGAATGAATCTTTAAGTCACTAAATAAGGTGTTTATACATAACTTAAAAACGATGTCAGGTCCGTGTCACAACTTACTAGTCCTGCTTTAAGAAAAGAACTTCCTTCAATGTCGGGTTCTCACGATGTCGTACTGTCATCCAACGGAACTCAACAAATATCTGTCTATCAAACTAAATTGAAACAGATCACGTACGAAGACCTCTTCCGTGACCGTGGGGTGAGGTCAGGAGAACGGATCTTTTAGGGCACCTGCCCCCTCGGACCTTCCGACGTCAGGTACCCCAGCGTTTCTCAGCCCGTACTGACTTGCTGAAGTGAAAGTGAAAGTGAAAAGTGAAAGTACGTAACCTCTTCCTGTACCGTTGGGTGAGGTCACAAGAACGGACCTCTTAGGGTCCCTGCCCCTCGGACACCCGACGGCAGATACCCCAGCGTGTCTCAGTCTGTGCTGACTTCGCTGAGTCGTCGTCGTCTTCGTCACGTACGAAGTGGGGAAGAGAGGAGGTCCGCACTTTTTTTACTCCGTCGAAAGGAAGTGGGTCTGGTTGTAAGGACCAGGGTCCCGACCTTTGCAGTGCCAGTCGAGAAAGGGGAACCTCCGACGAGAATACCGCCTACCCCAGAAAGCCAAGTACAGATCTTGCATGGCCAGAAGACCGTCTCAACTCAGAGTCCGTGTACATGCTTGACCCTCGGCTTAAGGGGAGTGCACTGTTGGTCAGTTGTTAAGGACAACTTGACCCCGAGGACCGTTGGGTCCAATACTTGTTAGTCATCGGTACAGGAGAAAAAATAAATCTCTGAACTCGTTCAACTGTAAAAGACGACTACAGGATGGATGACTTCAAAGAGAAAACCCTCTTATAAGAAGTAATTGGTAAAGAGCGTTCCTCTAGATATTTGAAAACTATAGAAGTTGTAAATGAGAGATCAAGCACGGATGTTTTCGGTGGTGAGGGAGTTGACTTCAGGACTTCCCCACTTTTTAGACGTAAAACTGTATTGGTATCAAGACTCTTCTCAACATGAGGATCATTCGATGATAGTAACTTCCGATAAGAACACAAAATATGGTACAATTTAACAGTCACCAACAGATACCAAAGTTCTTACCTCAGAAGAAGTTCATTTTCTATGGTGTCCAATGGAATAATATTATTTACTATTTTTCGGTGACACTCACCCTGGGGTGAAACTTCAATTACAAAATAGGTAGTGTACCTCCCGTCTGCACACACTCCGACACTGTTACGAGTCCCGTATTTCCCACCTGAGACATAGGGAGACTTTGTTGACGCACGTAAGGACAATTCAACGAAGTCGGCCCAGGCTGAGACGCTGGGGTACCTGACATCGGACGGTCCTAGGAGACGGGTACCCTAAGAGGTCCGTTCTTGTGACCTCACCCAACGGTGTAGGAAGAGGTTCCTCAGAAGGGTGGGTCCCTGACTTGGGCGCAGAGGTAGTAACCATACGCTCAAGAAATGGTGATCGCGGCGGACACCCGTCGGCTTCTTATTGGCGTCAAAGGACTTCAGGAACCGGAAGTCAGACCTTCGACGTCGAGGTGAGGGTGCACTAAGGGTCTAGACAGAAGAAACAGAGGAGAGAAGAGTCTCGAAAAATTCGTTGGTTGTCCCGTACGACAATCTCGATGTTTAAGAAACACTTCCTTTCATAGGAGTCGGTAATCTCCTTTATTTTTTTAGGTGATTTCGGTTTTTACGTTGAATTGGTGAGACCATGTTTGTTTCGTTATTGATAAATTACCGGTCATTTAAATTAACACCTCTACTAAAAAAAAAAAAAAAAATCGTTATTTACACTAACGTGAAACCGAGACACGAAGGTGCCGGTCGACACTTTTCGGTAAACAGTGAACGGTCCGACAGACCCAGTGGACGAGACGAGAGTGACAGTCTCTGCGACGATTGGTCGGATCTTGGCTCGTGTCAATTAATCAGGGTCTCTTCAAGATTGTCCAGTGGAAGAGGTGTCTACGAGAAAACCCTTCCTTTCGTGTACTTCTAATAAATTCGAAAGTCATGAATCCAAAATGACCAAGTCTTCTATCTATAGACCGAATTTAAATCATAGTTTATTATACTTCAGAACTGACTAATATTTCACTAAAAAAAAATTAGTCCGACCCTATACCCCACTGGAGTACCATCGACTCAATCTGTCTGTCAGGGCTAAGGGTACGAATTTCCTGAAGGGTCCACCGAGTCTACCATTTCTCAGATGGACGGTTTCGTCCTCTGAGTCCAAGCTAGGAACCCACCCCTTCTAGGGACCTCTTCCTTTACCGTTGGGTGAGGTTATAAGAACGGACCCTTTAGGGTACCTGTCTCCTCGGACCGTCCGATGTCAGGTACCCCAGAGTTTCTCAGTCTGTGTTGACTCGTACGTGTGTGCGGATACGAATTTAGGGTCATATTACTAAAAGAAAATCTGTCCGACCACCACTTATCAGAGTAAGACCCAACACCTGACTCCCTCACACAAAATAGACGAAGACAAAATCAGACTTCCTCAAAAGACCCAAGAAACGACTCTCGACTCAAATTGACCCCTTCCTTCGAACTCGTGTCACTCGCACCTCTTTCCTCCCTACCGTTTCTATTCCCTCATCCTAATTGTTCCACATCTGTGTCTGTTACTCATGACCTGTACCCCGTAAAGTCACCTATAACGAAATGACGAAGGTCCCGGTTATTCCATATAGGGACCTGTAATGCATTCTGATGTTTCGTTACTTACCTGGTAGAGGATCTCAGACACACTGGTGTCGACTCGGAGGCAAACCTCCGTTCAACGCACTTACGAACACAACGAGTAAATCGCGAATACTTCCCTCTCCTACAGAATATAACACGAACCTACTACGTAAGAAAACTGAGACTCTTGTGTCTTATCGAGAAAGTCCGTAGATGTGACAAATAAGAGAGAGGGTTGGGGAGTTTAATTGTCAAAAACAAGGTAGTAAGCACAGAACGGAGTTTCCAATCAGGAGGAACCTCCGGAAGGAGACTTAATAACACAGTCCCGTTTTGAATACAATCAATTACTTTAGTACTCTAAGGTTTTTATATTATAAGAGAAGAAAAGGTTAAACCTAAAGTAAAGAAAAAGAGGAGACTAACGACACCGTCTTGAAGATTTGGATACAACTTATTATCACCACTCTCACCTGTAGGAACAGAACAAGGACTAGAATCTCCTTGGTTTCAATTTTAAAAGGGTTAACTCTTACTACCGCTGAATGGACCACCAGGTCACCAATTCTGTGGTGTGAGAAGGTGGTCGTCCCCGTTCTCAAACTAGGGACCAGTCCCTTGACTCTAGGGTGTCCGACGTACCACGTCAGTTTTTTGATTTATTTATTTAACTTTTTTTTTTTTTCTTATGTAGAGAAACCTGACCTTCTACGAAACAAGTAAGTCCTCCTAAGATTATACTCCCCAATATACAGATAGAAAGACGTCTCACAAACGTCTCAACCTCCAGTCGAAGTCAATAAAATTGTTGAGTGTGAGTTTGTGTGATGTTCCTTAATGTGTTTATGACCGAGTCGGGGAGTATATAATCGACTGTATTTTATTCTCGATTTATTTATAAACAATTTACTTAATTATGTACCTGTTTGAGGTATCTGTAAAAATGTTAGTAGAAAAACTATTTATAATAGATATAGAAGGGAACATCGAGTCAACCATTTCTTAAACGGACGTCACGTCCTCTGAGCCCAAGCTAGGGACACAACCCTTCTAGGGGACCTCTTCCTTTACCGTTGGGTGAGGTCATAGGAACGGACCTTTTAGAGTACCTGTTTCCTTGGACCACCTAATGTCAGGTACCCCAGTGTTTCTCAGCCCGTACTGACTTGCTGATTGTGTGTGTAGATATAAAATGTTAACGGGTCCGTTGTCAGTATTCTCACTAGCGAACACATTATCCGACTGGACCCTTTTTAGCGGTTCCTTGTAAGTCCCGATAAATCTTGGACTTTACAAACGGAACGGAAGACTCGTCGTTCCGTTTGTCAAGAAAAGTGTTCTTCTATAACATTAAACAGAGGAAGAGACGAGGAGATCAAGTAATTTTAGTTTTTAAATTTTAGCCTTATAGAGGGTTCCCACAGGATTGTCAAGAACCACAAAACACACTAAAGAAACAAATCGCGTGTCCATTAATGAACGGAACCTCGAAGGGACCACCGAGTCGCCATTTCTTAGACGAACGTTTCGTCCTCTACACCCAAGTTAAGGACCCGCCCAGTCTTTCTAGGGGACCTCTTCCCGTACGTTGGGTGAGGTCACAAGAACGACCCTACCAAAGTACCTGTCTTCTCGGACGACCCGATGTCACGTACCCCAACGATTCTCAGCCTGTCCTGACTTTGGTGACTCGTACGTGCGCACGTTAATGTATACGGTGCTTTCCGAACTGACGAGAAAGTTTGTATCACCGTGAACCAATCTAAAACTTATCTGAAATTATGAAACCAAAAACTACCCTGGTTAGACGAAAGAACCAAAACCTTTTTTAACCTTGGTTACATGCATTATATCTCCAGTAGACTTAAATTCTAAACCCTTTCTTAATAACTCATGAATGAATGGTCCCCAGTCCCGAAGGGACCACCGAGTCTACCATTTCTTAGAAGGACGTTTCGTCCTCTAGACACAAACTAGGGACTCAGCCCTTCTAGGGGACTTCTTTCCTTATCGTTGGGTGAGGTCATAAGCACGGACGTCTTAGGGTATCTGTCTCCTCAGACCGATCGATATCAGGTACCCCAACGTCTCAGTCTGTGTTGACTCGTTGATTGTGTGTGTATATTCCCCAGTGTGTGCTCAATGTATCACGGTCTATGAATGTGTATGTCAGGAAACAGATTAATACAGTCACTATTAAAGTCTTAAAAGGATATTTAATAGAGTAACAACCTGTTGAAAACGTATTAACTGGAAAATAAAACCTGAATACACTTAGAAGAATTTTTGTGTATACATTAAAGTCGTTAACAGATTAACGAATAATATCTTGACTAACTAATATCAACTACTTCTCGAACGACTTTGGTCTTCGACAAGTAGGTGTCGCAAATAGCAAATCTCGGACTGTGTCCCGTGACTGAGTTTTATACAGACAACTTTCTTACTTACTCACTCACTGGGTCCTTTGACCAGTGTAGGACTTGAAACACAAAGAGGGATGATTTAAATCCCACGTGGTTCACACGGGAATACTACGGTAGACAATCCCTAAATGAGTTATTCAAACTGTTCTCGTCTTTTTTCGATCTTCGTCCTGTTCACGTATTCAATTATTCGATCGGAGTATATCGACGAACCCATATCTATCTTTTGTACTCTGAGGACCCAGTCTCTGTCGAAATAGTAGGTGACATTTTAGTCATCGTTCTCATAATCGTATCAGCGTGGCAAGGTGTCGGGGGTTCAAGGTCGGTGTTTCTCCGGTGTTTTTCCGGTCCATCTCGGAAAGACGAGTCTCCCACGTGGTGTCTCGGCCCGTAACCCTAATCCCGGAGAGGACCAAAATATCGTTCGTCACTCGTTCGGACACGACACTGGTCTCCCTTTCGTGGACGATCGTATCAAGGTGCACCGCTTAAAGAGTGAAAAGTCCTAATGGTTACCGTGTTTTTGTTCAGGGCTCTTCGTCGTGTGTAATGACGTAAAAGTACCTCATTTTCGGACCAGTCCTGGAACAGTAAAACCGGAAGTGTCGGTTCTGTACGTCCCTCACACTCTGCGGGTACCGTCCGACTTAGGTTGTGGTCGCAACCTTCTGTGAAAGTGTACTGTGTCCCTTCTGACCCCGAGACTCTCCACTTTACTGAACAAGTGCTAATATGGACAAAAGTCCTGTCTTCGGGTAAAGAGGTCTGAAATTTGGGGTTGTGAAAAAGGTCCCGTGAAAAACAGTATAATGAATACAGTAAGTAGAAGGAATGTCAACATGGTACTAAAAGTTGACGATTTGTTCTAAGGAATGCATAAGGAAACGAAATAAAATATAGGTGTTTTTAATCACGAAACCAGGACACCAAGTGCCGAATTTATGAAGTGTTTCATAACTTGTGACCCTGTTGTTTTCCACGATACCTTTTAGTAAGTTAGGAGTCTATACAAGTCTTTTCTGACGTGTATGAAGGGGTCTCGATCTCTAAGCATCGCATCCCTCGTAAGGAATCTTTCGAACTCTCTTACCCGAGACTTCAGTCGCTCCAAACCCAAGTTTTGGACAAGTAACTCAAATACTAGAACTCGTACCATAAAGTTAAAATACTCGATATCAAAGTAGGAGTTTTTCATATCTGCTATTATAGAAAAAGTGTTTAAACTACTTTTTTAATTTACTCCATTTCATAAATTTTACGAACCGTGTAACAAACTGTATATCGAAGTCAAGTCAAGTCAAGTCAAGTCAGCGAGTCAGCACAGGTTGAGAAACGCTGGGGTACTTGACGTCGTGCGGTCCGGAGGGACAGGTAGTGGTTAAGGACCTCAAGTGAGTCTGAGTGCAGGTAGCTCAGTCACTACGGTAGGTCGGTAGAGTAGGAGTATCGAATTTATACCGAATTATTCAAACAGTATTAATTGTGTCTTATTTCCAAGACTCTTTAGGACGTGATTTCTTTGAGTGGTTTGTTCGTCTCAAAGAGTTTATAAGTCTGGTATGTCGTCATTTGGATAAATAAAAAACGTAACGATTAGAATTGTAACGTGTCTAGATAATGAGACTTTATGTGTAATTTGTCTTTAAATGACTTTTTTGTTTTCCCAAGACGGAGTAAATCTCTACCGATTTGGTTCCTTAATTTGAGATATCTCTCCTTAATTTAAAGTAATTATTGAAGGGATCATAGGAACTTAGTGATGTGTTTTGTGTTTGTCAAAACGAAACCCCTACAAGACTTTGAGGCCAATCCCAAGAACCTTCAAAGACTCTACACAATTTTGTAGGGTCAAACAACTAAATTGACATAAGGTGGTTTCTCCGACTAAAGGGAGACGGTGGCGTCCTCTTGAAGAAGACTACCGTCCAAGTCACTGAAAAATAAGGTTCCCGTTCACCGACTAATAGACTCGTTTGTGTGGTGAGGTCTTACGGTCTGAGAAGGATCTGTGGACATTTGTGTCCACCCTGGGTCGTCAGTCCGTGGAGAAGAAAGTTACTGTTTTCCCGAGAGACTCGAATTCAACCAGGTCTGAGAGACGAGTCTTAAATTATTTATAACACGTAGAACTCAAGGGGACGACTCAAGGGGTCGACAAATCTTTTGAGAATCAACTTTTCAGTTTGTGTATTCTTTTGGAAACAGTAACGAAGACTCTTGGACGGGATATGACGGTCCCACATGACCAAACATTCTGATTGATAGCAGTGAGAATGATTGACACAAGTTACTACAGAACAACCATCGAACTATAACCGGAACCACCCTCGAAAAGATCTTCCCTTTAGTCCTTTACGATATTTAGTTCGAAGAGAGTGGGGATCTCGACCGATAGTCGTGTGACGGTGACAGGAGGTTGTGGAATTGTGTTCCCGTAGTGTACCTAACAAACGAAACGGGTGATCTGAACTCCCGTTTTTGACATAAACGTAAAGGGGTACACAAGGTGTGGATAGTGTGCCCATCCATAAGTCATTTCCACCAACTTAGGTATTTACTTAATTACTCAGACACTTGGTCAGTGAATGTACGTTAATATAAAAGACACTCCCACCTTTCTCAACGCATCCAAAAATACGAAATGTAATAATTTGTTACAACTACGACTTCGACTTCGAGATTATGAAACGGTGAACTACTCTCCTCGAATAAGCAACCTTTTCTGGGACTACGACCCTTTTTGACTCCCACCCTCTTCTCCGTTGTCTCCTACTTTACCAACCTTCCATAGTGACTGAGTTACCCGTACTCAAACTCGTTCGAGGTCCTCAACCACTACCTGTCCCTCCTGACGTACGACGTCAGGTACCCCACCGTTTCTCAGCTGGTGTTGAATCGTTCACTTGTTCTAATTTGTTACACCAGTCAAGGTGACCTTATGAACATGACTTAATGGAGCGTTACAGACCTCGACAAGGTTCCTATTAATGAGACATAGAAATAAGGGTCTCGACCTAAGAGGACTAACGATACCGTAGTGGGACCCACTGGTAAACCACCCTCCGTTAGTCTCGATTCAGATTAACGAAAGGGCCCGATGATTGGGGAGGGTAAGAGAGTCCTAGATCTACCCTTACGAAGGAGGAGTCTTCATCTAACTTCAATGTCGAAAACGATCTTAACGTTTAATAAGTAATCCCATTTTACAAGACACAGTCATACCAAAGTTAGTCCTATGGATCATTTCTGAAATACTACTTCCTATTGACAAGAGTCCCAAATTTCTCTCACCACAACTGTCTACTGGTTCTTAACCATAAAATCAGTCTTGACTTGTGTCTTTCCTGTAAAATAACACCTAATTTTTAATCCCAGATTTCCTCCTTTACTGAAACAGATTGACACGGTAATCCTACCTACTTTCTGGAATGCTAGCGAACCAAGAACAGGAAATGTACGACTCCGGTTACTAACACCGGTGACTCAAGACACTAACCATGATTCTCTTCAATTTAATTAAGACTACTCTTGCTTCCTCAAAATACTCTTCTTTATTTTCGCTAGAAAATAAGACACGAGTGATACCACGGTCCGGACGCGATTCACCAAATGTATATAATAAATTAGTCGTTTTAGTTTACGCCTTCTCTACCAATAGAAGTAAAAATGTCTACTCTTTTGACCCTGGGTCTCACTAACTGAATCGGCAGGGGGGTGTGGATCACCAGACTTGATGAATCTCCGTCTGGCCACGAACGTAGATTCACACAGAGGATGGTTTCGGTTTCGCCAATTGGTCATATCATGTGTCAGAAGGTATATGATCCCGTCCCGAAGGAAGAGGAAGGGAGTCATATTATCCACTCAAATACTGTTTCTGTCAGAGACGATGTGTTTCATCCGTATACATACTCAACTACCTTGGTCCTCGGGTTTACTTCGTCCTTGTCGGAGACCTTCCGTCGGCCCGGGATCTCTCGAATACGTTACACCAAACCATCATGTTTGTCTCTATCTCCTACTCCAGACGATACGCACCCACGTCATTCAATTTTTTTTTTTAGTCGAAGTCAGTTTACGTCCTTCACGTAGAGTTGGTACAGGTACTTCATACTTCCAAAATGACATATGTCTCGTTCTGACTTATCGACGTTAAATTCAAGGTATGAACTCCCGTAATCTTCCGGTGTGGAACACAGGAGTTGATCAGGGGTTTGGTGTAAAGAAAACGTTACCAAGAAATTAGTAAAGATGACTTACTTCCACGATGAACGGAACCCTAATTCGTTTAAATTCCACTTTAGAACCAGGATGGTAAATGGATGACCGAGAGGAACCGATTAGTGAGTCGAGGGACTTGGGACCAAAAGGGTAGACCTGTGGGTTTGTTCCTTGTCTCGACGGAACATGGACACTTCATCGTAAATCTAGGTGAAGTATCAGTAAGAAAGTGACCGTAGAGAGTCATTGGGTCTCAGTGACCGTTGCACCATCGTCTCGATCCTTCGACTGAGTCTCGAAAGTAAAGGTACCGATCTTCTACGACCATGGTTCTTATACCCAAAATGTTCCTCTCGTAGGACATATGTCTTGGAGAAGATCGTACAAATCGAAAAACATTGAGGAGGTTCTGAGCCGGGGAACGACATTTTAGGGGTATGTTTATGAAGTGAGAACCCTTTATGACAAGGAGTCTATGCAAGCGTAGGAATAGGGTCTTAGACACTGATACAAGGGAAGGTACCGTTTTTCGTGAACCGTCTACTCTAATCCCGAGAACTCTACCCTTTTAGTAGGAGTTGAAGAGACAACCCGGGTTACATTAGTGTTCTCAGGTGTATTCTTTAGAACCAGAATACTATCCTCCCAGTCGCTGTCTCTTCCCCTACACTGTTACCTTCCTCTTCCACCTAAGACGTCCCTTCCTCGGTACTCGGGTCCCGACGTCCGTCTGAGGTCCGCCACCTTTTCCGTTTCTCTCCTTAAGAGGGAACCTCGGAGACCTTCCCTGTGTGGAGACGACTGTGGAACTCAAATCGTGAAGACTGGGGGTCCCGAATTCTATTGTATAAACACGACAAAATTCGGTAATTTAGACACCAGTAAGCAATGACGTTGTTATTCTTTACACGTATCATTATAACTATTAAATATTATTATTACTACTAATTACTGTTATTATTACTTATTGTTACGACTTATCCCATAGATACAGGAACTGTAAAAAGGTTCAAAATATTTACGTATATCTAAAATCTATAAAAGATCGTACATCAAATGTATAACTAATTACAAAATATATAACTATAACTATATGTAAAGTATACAATATATAAATGTATTATAAAGATTGTTGGGAGTGTTTTCGTAAAATGTATTCTCCTTTAACTCCGTTCCTCTGCGTTTCAGTGTAGGAGTTCAAGTGTGTCCATCCCTACCCGTTCCAACCGTAGACTTACATCCGTCAGACATTTCATGGACGTCTCTCAGACCGTGTGCCAAGGAAGGATTGTGTACCTCCGGTCAATGACGATAAGACCAACGTAGTGTGACGAAGATTTAGAGATGTCGGTACTCTCAGGAGGATACCTTCGTTACTGACCGTGACGACTTCAAAGAAAGAGAGAGAGAGAAAAAATTAAACAAAAAATTAACCTCATATTAATGAAGTGTTGCAACACAACCAAAGACGACATGTTGGCACACCTAGTCGATGTACACAGGAACAGAGGGGAGGGAGGACCTGGCGGGAGACGGTGGGGAGATCCAATAGTGTCTCGTGTCACTCGACTCGAGGGAGGAGAAGGACGATCGAGACAAAGTACGTCCCATCACAGAGTGTCCCCAAAGAGAGTATCGAGTCAACCATTTCTTAGTCGGACGTGGCGTCCTCTGGCCCCAAGCTAGGGACCCAGCCCTTCTGGAGGACCTCTTCCTTTACCGTTGGGTCAGGTCATAAGAACCTCTTAGGGTACCTGTCTCCCCGGACCGCCCGATGTCAGACACCCCAGTGTTCTTAACCTGGGCTGACACCACCTGTGTGGTGGTGCCACAGAGTGTGCGGGGGGAGAGGAGAGGAGGGGCGCGGGTGGGACACAGGTGTCCAGGCGAGAGGTGCAGGAACACGTGGAGATAAGGACGACCTCGAGAGGACTACTGTCTGTGTCAGACGTCTCGGCGGGGGGCGGGGATAGGGTCCTAGTCCGCCTTGGTCAAGGAGGGGAGACACCCGTGGTCCAGCCCTGGGTTCCACGTCCTTCCTCTGACGGGAGCCCCGCGCGGCCGAGGAGGTCGGGAACGGAAGGGTGGGGGCGGAGGAGGAGGAAATTTTTGGTGTCTAACGGGTCGGTTCGGGACCCCTGTTCTATTACCTCGGCCGGCCACGGACGTCGACCCGGTTCAGGTGTTTCCACTATTACTCGTGACTTGCCTTAGACTTCCTACCGACGTTTTTAACGACGGTAACTATAAAGACCGTCGGTAGACGACGTCCTCGTCCGACCTCACCCAACTCGGGGTACCGTGTAGGACACCTCTGTTTGCCACCTTCGGCACTCCTCTCGAAAGTAAACACACCGAAGAGACTCGTCGAAATTGTATATAATAGATTAAAACAAAGATCTTTTGGGGACACTCCAGCCTGATGAAAGTGTCTACTCCCCTTTCCTTTCGTGTGTGGAGTCTCCTGACTAAAGTAATGAACTGGGAACGACGGACTACCAGCGAAGTCTTTGTCTCACTAAGACCTTACAGTCCTTCCTGTCTGAAACCCCCAGCACCAACCCTCCTCAAAGGGGTCTGGGGAGCGATCCTGTCGACGAAACCAAGGTGACAACTGTCGGGGTCCGGTCGCCTCGACACGAGTAAACCTTAACAAGACGGAGTATTTGTAATTCCTTTCAACTTTCGCGATCAGTGAGTCAGCACAGGTTGAGACACTGGGGTACGTGACGTCGGGTAGTCCGAGGAGACAGGTACCCTAAGAGGTCCGTTCTTATGGCTTCACCCATCGGGAAGGGAAGAGGTCCCCTAGAAGGGAGTGGGGGGGGTGGGGNGGGGGGGGGGGGGGGGGGGGGGCCTCTAACTTGCGTCCAGAGGACGTCACGTCCGTCTAAGAAATGACAGATTCGGGAGTTCCTTCGGGAGAGGTCCTTGACAATCCCTGGTCATAGCTTGGACTGTAGAAATGGGAGGAGAGTCGTGAACCGACCGGGAGGATCCTAGGTAAGAGTTCAAGACACGGGGTCCACCTTCCTCAGCGAGATTTGGGACGTCAGGGTAGGAACGCGAGGAGTTTCGTCCGAAACGAGGTCCCTGTAGGGGTCGGAGATCTTAACCGAGACGTGTGTCATCCATACTTTATTTGTCAAAAACTTCCCGGTTAAGTTCCTTTATAAACCCAAGTACTCTGTGTCAAAAGGTAAACACCAAGACATCTTGTAAAAATGGTTTTCGGCAAAAATTTAGTTGCGTAACAAAAACAACAAACAGCCAAAAGCAGGATTAAACATTCAGAATAAAGTGTCAATGTATTCTTCAACTTAGTCGGAACACTGTCTTGGTGTTACCAGTAACAAAATTTTAGTGTCACACCACCTTCTCGTCCTTCAGGGTCTTAGTCTATTTTACTCCTGACTCCTTCTCACTCAAGTTCCAGTGTGTCACTCAAGTACCAAGTGCCATCTCGACACTGTTAATCAAGTCTCACTCGACACTATTCTTTCTTAGTCAAGTCAAGTCAACGGTTCAGCACAGGGTGAGAAACGCTGGGGTACCGTGTGGTCCGGAGGGACAGGTAGTAGTTGATGGTTTGAAGTGAGTTTCAGCACAGGTAACTCAACCACTACGGTAGGTCAGTAGAGTAGAAGACAGTAGGGGAAGAGGAGGACGAGGGTTAGGGAGGGTCGTAGTCCCAGAAAAGGTTACTCAGTTGAGAAGTGTACTCCACCGGTTTGATAACCTTAAAGTCGAAGTCGTAGTCAGGAAGGTTACTTGTGTGTCCTGACTAGAGGAAATCCTACCTGACCAACCTAGAGGAACGTCAGGTTCCCTGAGAGTTCTCAGAAGAGGTTATGGTGTCAAGTTTTCGTATTTAAGAAGCCACGAGTCGAAAGAAGTGTCGGGTTGAGAGTGTAGGTATGTACTAGTGACCTTTTTAATATCGGAACTGATCTACTTGAAAACAACCGTTTCATTATAGAGACGAAAAGTTATACGAGAGATCCAACCAGTTTTGAAAGGAAGGTTCCTCATTCGTAGAAAATTAAAGTACCGACGTTAGTGGTAGACGCCACTAAAACCTCAGGGGTTTTTATTTCAGACTGTGAGAAAGGTGACAAAGGGTACTTCACCCTTTTGTAGATAAAGGGTACTTCACCACACTGGTCTACGGTACTAGAATCAAAAGACTTATAACTCGGAATTCGATTGAAAAAGTGAAAGTAGTTCTCCGAAAACTCAAGGAGAAGTGAAAAACGGTATTCCCACCACAGTAGACGTATAGACTCCAATACCTATAAAGAGGACCGTCAGAACTAAGGTCGAACACGAAGAAGGTCGGGTCGCAAAGAGTACTACGTGAGACGTATCTTCAATTTATTCGTCCCACTGTTATATGTCGGAACTACATGAGGAAAAAAGGATAAACCTTGGTCAGACAAGAAGGTACAGGTCAAGATTGATAACGAAGGACTGGACGTATGTCCAAAGAGTTCTTCGTCCAGTCCACCAGACTATAAGGGTAGAGAAAGTCTTAAAAGGTGTCAAATAACACTAGGTGTGTCAGTTTCCGAAACCGTATCAGTTATTTCGTCTTTATCTACAAAAAGACCTTGACAGAACGAAAAAGGTACTAGGTCGCCTACAACCGTTAAACTAGAGACCTAGGAGACGGAAAAGATTTTGGTCGAACTTGTAGACCTTCAAGTGCCAAGTGTATGACGACTTCGGACCGAACCTCTTAAAACTCGTAATTGAATGATCGCACACTCTACTCACGTTAACACACCATCAAACTCGTAAGAAACCGTAACGGAAAACAACCCTAACCTTACTTTTGACGGGGAAAGGTCAGGACACCGGTGACGACTCAAAAGGTGTAAACGACCGTATAACTCACGTCGTGAAAGTGTCGTAGTAGAAAGTCCTAAACTTTATCGAGGTGACCTTAAGGTAGTGGAGGTGATCGAAACAAGCATCACTACGAAAGATTCCGGGTGAACTGAAGTGTAAGGTCCTACAGACCGAGATCCACTCACTAGTGTGGTAGCACTAATAGGTCCGGCACTTCTAGAAAAAACATATCAAGAAGACACATAAGAACGGTGGAGAAGAATTATAGAAGACGAAGACAATCCAGGTATGGTAAAGACAGGAAATAGCTCGGGTAGAAACGTACTTTACAAGGGAACTATAGAGATTAAAAGAATTTCTCTAGAGATNCTAGTGTGGTAGCACTAATAGGTCCGGTACTTCTAGAAAAAACATATCAAGAAGACACATAAGAACGGTGGAGAAGAATTATAGAAGACGAAGACAATCCAGGTATGGTAAAGACAGGAAATAGCTCGGGTAGAAACGTACTTTACAAGGGAACTATAGAGATTAAAAGAATTTCTCTAGAGATCAGAAAGGGTAAGACAACAAAAGAAGATAAAGAAACGTAACTAGTGACTCCTTCCGAAAGAATAGAGAAGAACGATAAGAAACCTTGAGACGTAAGTCTACGAATATAGAAAGGAAAAGTGGAAACGAAAAACGGAGAGAAGAAAAGTGTCGATAAACATTCCGGAGGCGTCTATCGGTAAAAAGAAAAAACGTAAAGAAAAGGTACCCCTACCAGAACTAGGAACAGAGGATATGTTACAGTGCTTGGCGGCAGGTACCAAGTAGTTCGTGAGACAGATAGTCTAGATCAGGGAATTGAGATAAAGAGTGAAGGTAACATATTAGTATTCCCTAAACTAAATCCAGTATGGACTCACTAGATCACCAAAAGGGATGAAAGAAGTTAAATTCAGACTTAAACCGTTATTTCTCAAGTCCTAGACTCGGTGTCAGTCGAGGACCAGAACAAAAACGACTGACATATCTCGAAGAGGTAGAAACCGACGTTTCTTGTATTAGTTAGACTAAAGCCACGACTGGTAGATCACCACAGGTACACATCTCAGAAGAGAACACAACAACCTTCTCCCACATATGTGACGACGACGACGACGACGATTCAGCGAAATCAGCACAGGCTGAGACACACTGGGGTATCTACCGTCGGGTGGTCCGAGGGGGCAGGGACCTTAAGAGGTCCGTTCTTATGACCTCACCCAACGGCACAGGAAGAGGTTACGTACTTTCACTTTTCACTTTCACTTCAACGAGTCGGCACAGACTGAGAAAGGTTGGGGTACCTGACGTCAGATGGTCCGAGGAGGCAGGTACCTTAAAAGGTCCGTTCTCATGATCTCACCCAACGGTAACGGAAGAGGTTCTATATATGATAGTATACAATTTATCTATCGACACCCTTAGACGACATATCGTGTCCCCCGAGTCGAACCACGAGACACCCTGGAAATTCTCACCTTCACCACCCTCCTGTATGTGTGTACAAGTTCTCCCTCCCTTGTATATATATATATATATATATATATATATATATATATCGACTGAGTGAAGCAACATATCGTCTTTGGTTGTGTTGTAATATTTCCATGATATAGGGTTATTTAAAAAAAATTAAATTTTTTGAATTAAAAAACATAAAAATAATTTATAAAACATACATTTAAAAACTTAAGAGATATGTTTTTCATACTATCATCAAGAATATTCATGTGCAATAAAATACATTGGAAGTTGGATGCCCGGAATCCTTCTAATTTATTGGACGGATGTTGTGTCAAACATTTTACTTTTCATAGTCAGCACAAACTGAGAAACACTGCCATACCTGACATCGGGTGATCCGAGGAGACAGGTACCTTAAGAGGTCCATTTTTATTGTCCCGTCCAACGGTAAGGGAAGAGGTCCCCTAGAAGGACTGGGTCCCTAACTTGGATCCAGAGGGTGTAATGTCCGTCTAAGAAATGACAGACTCAGTGGTCCCTTCGGACACAAAGTATTAAATGTTAAACATTTCTTTTCTACTTTTAACATAGGACTGAATCCTCAAACTCAAGTCTCGGGATAGGAAATCCCTTGGACCAAAGGGGTATGGAACTTAATAAATATTGAATAGGATCAAGTACGGATGTAGAAGTCCTCAGTGTGAATTAATCTGGAGAACAATCGTGTCTTGTAGAACGATAAAAACATCTTTATTTATATTAAAGATCGGTCACCTTCTCGACTAGGAATGAGGGTAACTATCAGAAGTCAAATTTTAGATTTAACGACTTAATAAAAGGATTCCAATGTCTCACTGAAAATATTAGGAGATAATAGTCTCAGAATCATACGGACAATCATCAACTATCAACTAGACACAAAACAAAAAAATGGTGAAATAAAGAAAAAATTAACTTCCTATTAACGAAATCTCTTAAAACACCGAAAGACAGTGTGTAGTTGTTCTTAGTCGGTATCCATATAGGTACGGGGAAGGGAGGACTTGGGGGGAGGGTACGGGAGGGGTAGGGTGGGAAGATCTAACAGTGTCTCCGGGACATACTCAAGGGACTCAGTATATCGTTTAAGGGTAACCGATAGATAAAATGTCTACCATCACATTTAAAGCTACAATGAGATAGATACAAAACTTGATATGTAGTATGTTTTATGAAAGTATGTAAGTAGAAAGATAACCTAATAACATCGTTGTCTATACACTATTGGGTGTAATAAGAGGGACAAAAGGTCTATTATTTTGTTATTGTCACCTCAGATATCTTGACGTGGCGGGTTCCAAGGTCACGGGTTCCAGTACCACGAACCTTTGACGTCCTGATCCTGGTCGGGAGGGTCTCTCTACTTCTAGCGCACGAGAAGGGGAGGACACTCCGGACACAAAGACGCGACCGAGGACTGCGTCCACTGACATCTTCCCCTCCCGTCACATTTCAGATCCAAACCCGTTGGCCTACACGCACGAACCTTACACGTAGGACCACGGAGCATGTGGAAGGAGGACTCTCTTGATAAAAGGACTCGGGTAATCCTTTCTGGTCTCGTGACCACAATGACGAGTTTCCTCGGACACATCCATCCACTAATCCGTCGGACCCGACGACATTGTTCTCGGGGGTCTGACCCACCGAATTCGTTATCTTTCAGTAAAAGAGTGTCAGACCTCCGACCTTCAGGTTCTAGCTCCACGACCGTCCAAGCCAAAGAGAGAGGAACCGAACGTGACACGGGAGTGCACCGGGAACGAGATACAAACACGTAGGGACAGCAGAGAAGGAGAAGGACATTCCTGTGATCAGGATAACCTAATCTTGAGTGGGAATGAAGGAGTAAATTGGAGTTAATGAAAAATTCCGGGACAGAGAGTTGACCCCGAAGGGGCCACTGAGTCACCATTTCTTAGGCGGACGATAAGTCTTCTGTGTCTTCCGTGTCCAAGTTAGGGACCCAGCCCTTCTACGGGACCTCCTCCCGTACCGATGGGTGACCTCGTAAGAACGGATCTCTTAGGGTACCTGTCTCCTCGGACCACCCTATGCCAGGTACCCTAGCGTTCTTAGCCTGTACTTACTCACTGTCTCGTATAGTATCGAGTCAAAAGTTTGACCAACGTAACCCCCAATGTGTAGTTGTACACTCAAAGCCCCCTGTGTACCAACTTTACGTAGTACAAGTCTCTCATACGGGAAGAATGGGTGTCGGACAAATTTGTAGAAGATATCGACAACGTACACACCCGAACCCACTCAGCAAAAACTCCGATGATTCGGGGTGACTAAAGGAGAGGTTTGTGACGAAGGTTCGTATGACATGTGTAACTTTACTCTTTCGTCCTTCTTTCTCTACGACAACATTTCGACGTTCGTTTTCACCCCCTTTTTTCTGACACCTCTCTACCTTTATTCATTTGACTATTAAGAGAGACTCGACCTTTTTTTTTTAGTTAACAATACTGTAGTAGGGACTGTCATTAGATCAACTCCAGTTAAGTCCTTTTCAATTATTGTGGACGGACTCAAGGTGCCCTCGTCTGACACAAAATATTGGTCAAGACATTCGCTACCCACGGTCGAAGGTTTTATTTATGCTTACTTACGACCCTAGAGTTGGTAATGTTTCCCTAAACAATTCTTTATTAAGAACGTAAGAAACTTGACGGACTCTGTCGTTAGTCGAAACTCTGAGTCTAGTGATGATCCTCCACCGAATAATCTCCGACGTGCGTACGAGGTGGTCGGGGCCTCGAAGCTGTACTTCGAGCCTCCCCTCAGATACGGTCCCGACAGACTGAGACTATCTTTTGCGGACTCACCACAACGACAGAAGAACAATAAAATAAAGACATCAGATAGTTCCTGAACACGGTTCGTCGTCTGGAAGGCGGGTCGGTCAAACCCGTCCACAAGTTTAACACAAAACTTGGGTTTCAAGTTCCGGTCGTAAGGTCCAGTCAAAGGACGTGTGTGACCAACTCTTCATGTGGGGAGAGGTAGCCCTACGTTTGTAGATTTCGACCACGGGAGGGGGTCCGTCTGCCGAAGTAAAGCCTGACAGTCTGCTAGGAGGGTAGAAGAGGTACACGTATGTAGATCAAGGACTCTCGAGTCCCACATTCGACAGACGGTATCTCGGTGGACCAATCCTTCCCTCTAAGACTCGGGGGTCTGAACTTTCCTACCCCACACCGTCCCCGTTCTCTACACTTAGAAAATCGATCGTAGGGTCCTCAAAAACGTACGGTATCGAGTCCTTGGTGATTAAAGATCCTCAAGGTATCCAGGGTATTGAGGACCTGATAACTCTTTCCTTTCCCTCGATTTAAAACAAGTAAAGAAGTGTGTCGTATCTGACGATCGACGAATTTTTCAGGTGTAGGACAAGAAATATCCTTTGTCCATTTCATGTAAAGGGTCAGAGACGACATCAGTCTGTACCGGACAAACTGACTCAAGATTGGTTACCTTACACAGAGATCCTAACGAGTTAATTTTATGTTCTATGAGTCAATTTGAACGTAAAATCTATTTACTGTAAAGTCATATTTATACAGGGGTCATGACGGATCCTGTGTACTGAGTATGATTTTTTGACTGAATTAATAGACCTTAAGGTTAAATTGACCAATTTTATGTCCTACGGACGAGACATAAAATAAAACGATTTAGACCGTAAGGCCTTGCCTTCATCTCACTGTCCAAAGTGAGAGTCGAGTGTCTGTGGAGGTACACACACGGAGGCACAGGAAGGGGTAAACTCGGCCCACCTGTCTCTACTACGAGTCCCTCCGAACCTTTCGGTCTGCTTCTACCGTCCGGGTGGCAGTCAGACCCAATGACTCCCTACCGTACTTCCTCCCGGTGACGAGTGGGTAAGCAGGAGAGACTGGACAAGACACTCGTTCTTTCTATGTAGGTGACAGAGACTCGACACTTTTGGTACCTCGAGAGAATGGGAGTCGTTCACCGGACGGGTCTACTATGTGAATTATAAGTTGTCCTCGACGTGCATACTTAATCATTACTTAGAAGGGCGTTAAGGGAGTCTGACCAAACAGGGATAAAATGAGTACCCCACTTACTCTGAGTCTCGACAATTTGCTGAATGGTTTGCACGCATGTACGACTCAGGGAAGTCAGCACAAGCCGAGAAGTACTGGGGTGCCTGACATCGGGTGGTCCGAGGAGACAGGTACCATAAGAGGTCCGTTCTTATGACCTCACCCAACGGTACGGGAGGAGGTCCCCTAGAAGGGTTGGGTCCCTAGCTTGGCTCAGAGAAACAGAGGACGTAACCGCCCGTCCAAGAAATGGTGATCACGGTGGACCCTTCGGGTTTAATGGTTCATGGAATAGTGATTTATATTACCTGAAGGGTGTATCGAGTCAACCATTTCGTAGAGGGTCATTACACCCTCTGAACCCAAGTTAAGGACCCAACCCTTCGAGGGGACCTCTTCGTTTACCGTCGGGTGAGGTCATAAGAACGTACCTCTCAGGGTACCTGTTTCCTAGGACCGTCCGATGTCAAGTACCCTAGTGTTCTCTGAACCACGATATTTTTTAATATTTCTTTCTCATTATAAAAAACCACCATTTTATATGTATTGTATTTTAAAGGGTAAAGTCGGAAAATTTCATAGTCAAGTCACCGTAATTCATGTGACCGTGTCTACACGTTGGTAGTCGTAGTGAGTAGAGGTTTTACGAAAGCAGAAGGGTCAGACTTGTCTCTTCCGTTACCGTGGAGTGAGGTCGTGAGAACGGACCTTTTAGGGTACCTACCTCCTCGGACCTTCAGACGTCAGGTACCCCAGCGACTCCCAGTCTGTGCTGACTCGCTGAAGTGAAAGTGAAAAGTGAAAGTACGTGATCTCTTCCTTTACCGTCGGGTGAGGTCACAAGAACGGACCTCTTAGGGTCCCTGGTCCCTCGGACCATCCGACGGTAGATACCCCAGCGTGTCTCAGCCTGTGCTGACTTTACTGAATCGTCGTCATCGTCGTCAGGGTCAGACTTTGTAACATGTATAATTTGGTATCGAGGAGTAAAGTTCGATCAATGAAAAACTCTGATAAACATAAATAGACATTAAAAAAAATTCAAGGTAGTCAAATAATGATGGTCGGGTAGAGGGAGGTGGGAGTACGTGCGCACGAGTCAGTATATGGGGTTCCTGTCGGTGCGAGGAGACAGGTACCCGAAAAGGTCCGTTCTCATGACCTCACGCAACAGTAAGGGAAGAGGTAGCAGACATTTAAACTTATTATTTATTTTAAGGGAAATGAGTACTTTACGAGCATCAAATCACTCGCAGTCCACAATCAAGATTTAATTAAGTGACTAAACTAACTCTCCCCCACGTAGATTTTATAAGTTTTCTGTTAAGAGACTTTTAAGTCAGAGTGATCGTGGAGGCAAGGGATCAGTTGGTCAAGGGATCAACCCTTCGTTGTCGACAACGAACACAAACACACACTACACACACAAGGACACACACATGAAAATCAACATAGGATACGTACGTGTGTGTGTGTGTGTGTGTGTGTGTATGACAGAATGAAGATAAAATTGGGTTTACCATCGTACGATAACATCTTTACTTACCTATAGTGGGTATATTCTTTTTTTTGGGACAAATAGGTCTCGAACGGTATCGTTCTCTCAGTCGGTGGTGGTAATACAAACTGTCTCTGGGTTTCGTACCGTCCTCCGACTCTTTTGAGCCCCTTCGTTTCTCGTCGGAAGGCTACCCGGGGCTACTTTCAAACAACCGGACCCCTTGGACCTCCGTCCGATTACTCTTCGTCTCGGAGGATAGGCTAGTCAGACCGGACGAGACGAAACAGGTCTCTACTTGCACCCCTGTCGTCTGTCCCTCCGACCAATAGGGACTGGTTCAACACGAGTCTTCGGCACCACACCGGGGGCACGATCGACTACGTCCCTGACATACAGTCTTGAAATGACGGCACACGCTGGACTGGAGACGGACTGACATATGCGTCAGAAAGTAGTAGGGGTGAAAGGTGAACAACTAAAAAAGATAATCTGATCTCGTTATGACCGGAAAAGTCATATTTTAGGATACTTAAGACTATATTTCCATATAAGTCCATTGGTAATAGAGTTAGTCCTAAGTCTTGTCAAAATAGTGTGACCCTTGGGAGGGAGAACGTTTATATTTGTTTGGTAGAGACCAAAAAGATAACGAGTCAGTACAGGTTGAGAAAACACTGGGGTGCCTGACGTCTGACGGTCCGAGGTGACAGGTACCTTAAAAAATCCGTTCTTATGACCTCACCCAACAGTAAAGGAGGAGGTCCCCTAGAAGGACTTCGTCCCTAGTTCGAACGCAGAGAACAACGAGGACGTAACGCCCGTCTAAGAAAATGACCACTTAGTGACCACTTTAGGTGACTTAGACAATGTGGTATTCTACGGTCGTACTTAAGTAAAGGTAAGTCGTCTGTGACTTGTATCAAAAGACGAATTGATGATGTATCAACATTATTCTTCCCACAATGAGTTATCAAGATTTATCTCTCTATTTATTACTAATACTAAGGTCTTCGACCCCTCACCCCTCCGAGAGTACTAGTGACACCTCCACACTCTTCCCCACCCATTCACATTACACTTCTCCTAACCACCACCGCCACCAAATCAACGAGTCAACACAGGCTGAGAACACTGGGGGACCCGACATCGGGCGGTCCGAGGAGACAGGTACCCTGAGAGGTCCGCTCTTATGACCTCACCCAACGGTAAGGGAGAAGGTCACCTAGAAGGGATGAGTCCCTAGCTTGACCGCAGGCGACGTAACTGTCCGTCTAAGAAATCACGACTCGGTGGTCCCTTCGGGGACTTCTCCCAATTTCACGGAGATTTATGTGTAACGTACTTGTATTTATTTGGACACGCTAAGACATTAAAACGTTAACATAGTTTATAAGACAGTACGAAACGTGAATCACTACCTCATACTTTGACTCCAGTGTCAAAATGGGAGATCCTAATTTTAATCACTCCTTCGGGAGGTTGGTTTGTTTTGTCTCATGTCATACGAGTCACGATACTGTCCGTGTACGTTTGTTGCGTCGATTCAGTCTTCCGCCCCGCCTTTCACAAGTCCCTTCCTAAGGGCGGATTTGGCTTAGCACTCTGCACCCATCCTAAATCACTTTCCCCTCCCACCACACGTATTTCCTTGTACGCTTTTAGTCGTCTCTTCTGTCGCTCTTCACGGGTCATGTCACACTCTCTCCCGATCGTGTGCCCCGGAACACACGGTGCGATCCTAAGACCTTAAAGGGGGGTTTCCGGTACCACTAAAAGAAAATCAAAAATTAAGTACGTGGTCCAGAAGTGACGACACGTACCGACAGACCAACGTCACTCGTCCCAGATGAGAGATCGACACCCCGTACCCCCGGTGAGAGATCGACGCCACGGACCCGAAAGCAACACTGCCGAAGAGAACGACTCCTCGTGTCCGGGATCCCGTATGGTTGTGTGTCCAAATCAACGGGGAGTCACACGTCTTGGAAGGCCTGATCCCTAGCTTGGGTATACGGGATGTAACCGTCCGTCTAAGAGTCGGTGACCGACTGGTCCCTTAAGGGTACCACTAAAATTTGTCTCCCAAGCACACTGGTAACGCTTCGACACAGACTGAGTGGTTCCGTCTCATTCCCTACCGAAAAGGATACGGGATTTACAAGATGTGGGGAGAAGAAGTTGTCAATCGAGTGACTTAAGGGTGACAAACATTGACTTTCCGTCTTCTCGTCCACCCTTAACTCAGTCTATCTTTTCCCAAGTTTTCGGGTGGTATCGCAAATTGAAAGAAAGGTCGTAAATAAAGGAAACAAAGGAACCCGTTCGGTGATATGAAAAGATTTACGACAACATGAGACCTCCCACCCGAGTAAGGGTGTAGTATTTCAACTCAATTCTAATTTACGGTATTAGTCACGTTTCAACGAACGGTGAATCATCCCGAAGTTCTTTTATCATCGATACTACCAAACGTTACAATAGAGGGTCAAATAATTTAAGATCTCACGTCGTAGAGAACATAAGGAGAGCACAAACGTCGGGTGTAGATAGTTCATAGACAGTGTTTCCTACACGAGTCATTTGTAAACACCTTACTGACGTATTTAGTCTAAGTCTCAAACCTCTCTAGTTAAACCCGAAACCTTTTATCCAACCACTTTTTATTCGAACATGCAATCAAATAGGTCGTTTTTGTAGCGAGAAGTAAAATTCGTTTGTCCGATCAAACACTCCGACTTTCTTCGCCAAAACCAATAATATTTTTCATTAACCGTCGTTGTCAGTCTTTTCCAAAGAAAACCGTAAAATTGAATTAGTAATGAATATTTATCGTAAATTTTAATAGTGATTGTAGTAGTAGTACCCTTTGTAATAAATACTTAAAAAACACGTAGTCCGGGACACAATCCAAAAATAAACTTGACCGAATAAGTAAGAGTGGTATCGGGATTACCCGTCCATCAGAATGGAAGTTACGTGTCTATTCCTTTGACTCTAGACCTCTGTCTCATTGTACTTAATTATACTAGGTTATAACCACAATCATTTCCCTATTACACTACCAATTAAAATATACAGTCGACCTGATCCGGTACTCCGGGTCTATGAACAGTTCGTGGGTAGACCTACGACGACACTTCCACAAAAATCTATACTGATTACTAACCCCCGTCCTCCTTTTCCCCTGCTGTCTCCTACTCTACCGACCTACCGTAGTGACTGAGCTACCAGTACTCAGACTCACTTGAGACCCTCTACCACTACCTGTCCCTCCGGACCGCACGACACTAAGTACCCCAGCGTTTCTCAGCCTGTGCTGACTCACTGACTTGACTTGACTTGTAAGCTGACTCATCTAAAACTCTTTAATTTGACAGGAGGTACTACACCCGTCTGGAGTAGCTTAATGAACTTCTGGAATTCCTATTTTCTGACTCGATGACTTCCTTCTTCCTGAAGTCGAAAGTTTGACGAAAGTCTGAGCTTGAAGTCGTGATTGAGAAGACGCACAAAGGTCGGACGTGTGGACGGGACTTCGTACCCTAAACGGTCGGGGGCAGTATACACGACTAAGGAGTTTTATTTGGAAAGAGAGAACAATGTATCTTGTATATAAACATAGGATGTATCGACCCGAAGAGTCTACCGTGTCACCATTTCTTAGTCGGACGGTCACGTCCTCTGTGTTCTCTAGCACCAAGCTGGGGGACTAACCCTTCTAGGGGACCTCCTCCCGTACCTTCGGGTGAGGTCATAAGAACGGACCTCTTAGGGTACCGGTCTCCTCGGACCGTCCGATATCAGGTACCCCAGTGTTTCTCAGTCTATACTGACTCTCTGATTGCGTGTCCAAGATGTTACTTGTACATAAATATACCATTATACATTATGTGTATCCCCGAAGTGTCCACCGAGCCACTCATTTCTCAGGTGGACGTCACGTCTTCTGTACCCTCTGCACCCCAGGTAAGGGACCCAGACCTTCTAGGGGACCTCCTTCCGTGCCGTCGGGTGAGGTCGTAAAAACGGACCTCTTAGGGTACCGGTCTCCTCGGACCGTCCGATGTCAGGTGTCCCACTGTTTCTCAGCAGTCTGTACTGACTTTACCGACTCGTACGTGTCTGTATTCATTATGTATTATCTTATACATATAAACTACTCCTCATATAAAAACACACATGTGCATACGATACGTACATTGTCTGTGTAGTATATGTATAACATATTTCATATCACATGACACGACACGATCCAGGGAGTCAGCTCAGACTGAGAAACGCTGGGGTACCTGACACCGGGGTGGTCCGAGGAGACAGGTACCCTAAGAGGTCCGTTCTTATGACCTCACCTAACGGTACGGGAGGAAGTCCCCTAGAAGGGCTGGGTCCCTGACTTGGGTCCAGAGGACGAAACGTCCGCCTGAGAAATGGTAGACTCGGTGGTCCCCCCGGGTTATATATTATCCTATACATACATACTACACACGTAGGTACAAGAAATATACATAATGTGTGTGTAGTATGTGTGTGTGAGGTATATATGTGTAGGATAACCAAGAAAGAGAGACCTCTATAGATTATATTTATAATAATAAGATAAAATGTTTACTTTAACCCCGTAGTTTTAGGGTTGTCGAGATGGAGATTTAAGAAAGAAATCTAAATACTAACCCTGTGCGGCGACTATAAAGATACTACAAGGAAAGGGAGAGGACAAATAAAAACCTTCTCCTCCTTTCTTCCCTCTACAACTACCTCCTTACGATTATCCTTTCTCCTGACTTAGGGCTCGTCCCACTGTCTCCCGTCTGCCTCGTCTGGCTTCACTCGTCGGAGTCGAGGGATTTCCGCAGGATCAGTAAAGGGACCGAGGGATCCCACCGATATTCGACGGTCCAGCCAAGGGCATCTCAGTGGGCTGTGCCACTAGCCACCCGGGAGGAATTGGGATAGTCTGCGGCGAGGAAAGACGGGTATGCCTCTATGATAAGGGTCAGTGCAGTAGAACGAAAGAAGGAAGCACCGAGATTGTTATTAGAGGGTAGCAGAACAAATTGATTCATTCATTCACTCATTGATGAACCAAATCAACGAATAACAGACGGAAAACTTGATCTTTCTTTCCCCACAAAGGGTACGAGTGAGTGACGGATACAAATTAAATCTCGTACGACATCTTCGACTTACTACTCACTTGCGGCACGAGTAGGAGTGGACGGACAGAAGTGGGGGAGACAGAGGAAAGAGTGAGAAGTAAAGAACCGGCACGGCACGTCGTAGCAAGGGGGTCGCCCCCACCTTAGGCACGGGGTACGGCACCTCGACACCTCAGGATTGGTGACTTCTCTGCCGCTTAAAGTGACGGACAAAAGAAGTAGCGGAAGGATTGCCGTGGGTAGTGAGGTTTGGGTCAGATTCGAAGGAACACAGGGGTTCGGGGGGTGCCATACTAGAAGGGGTCGGTGTGGACTGAAGAACGTCACGGATTTTGTACGTCACAAAAGGGTACCAAGGTCTCCGAGAAGGGAAACGGATCCTACGAGAGGTTGGAGAGAGGAGGGAAACGAGTCGGTTTGGTCAAACTTGTAGGGAGGAGCTCCTTCGGAAGGGACTGAAAGTTATTATAACTTTAGCTATAGTAAGTGTCTAGGACAAGACGTGACAACATCAACGAAAGGGTGGGAAAAGATACAAAAGTACTAGATAATTATTAATTATGTGAATTTTATTGAAAGATACCGAGTAGCTAAAACTTTCTTGATGAAGTCGTATGTGGAACCGAAAAACACGAGTTACACAAGTTAGTACAGACTGAGAAACCACTGGGAAACCGATGACATAAAATTTATTATAATTTCGTCAGGGTCAAAAGAGGAAAACGACGATATAGATGTCATTGTTTAAGAAACTGATCACTATCTTTACCACAACTTTATAGACAACCAACTTACTGTCCTGTCATAAGTTACTACATACGTAAACGTGTTGAGATTTTTGTTCATACACAAGTCACTAATTTATATTTTCATCGATAGTTCAAAATAAGTATGTCGGACTGTAAAGAGTACTACACGATTCAATTTATATGTCCCACTGTTGTCTGTCGGGACAACATGAAGAAAGAGTTAGGACTTGGTTAGTCAACAAGGTGCGTCCCAATATTAACAACGAAGAACTGGACGTATATCCAAAAGATCCTCTGTCCATTCCGCCAGACCATAAGGGCAGAGAACTTCTCGAAAGGTGTCAAACAACACTAGGTGTGGTTCTACTCAAGGTTCGACCTTAGTTCTGTCCACTCTCTTTGTAATTGTTGGAGTCTATACACCTACTATGGTGAAACTGTCTTTCGTTTCTCCTTGATTTCTTGGAGAACTACTCCCACTTCCTCCTCTCACTTTTTCTATCGAGTTTTGATTTATAATTACTTTGATTCTAGTACCATGGATCAGGGTAGTGAAGTACCGTCTACCTCTTTTTCCACCCTCGACACTGTCCAAAGGAGAAGAACCCGAGGTTTTAGTGTCACCTGACACCGACGTCGGTACTTTAGTATTCTGTTAACGAAGAACCGTCCTTTCGATACTGTTTCGATCTGTCGCATAACTTTTCGTCTGCAGTGAGACGGTTGTTTCCAGGTATATCAACTACCAGTACATACCGACACTCTCAAGTTGACATTCCTCCCGTCTCACGGTTTCTCAACTACGGGAGTTTGACGCCACGACCTCTCCTGAGGACTCTCAGCGAATCTGTCGTTCCCCT
The DNA here is from genome assembly GCA_006410555.1 of Capra ibex. Lineage (NCBI taxonomy): Eukaryota > Metazoa > Chordata > Mammalia > Artiodactyla > Bovidae > Capra > Capra ibex. Next base: position 6,536,934 of record SJYO01038983.1, on the reverse strand, counting down.
ATTTGGTCAGTTAGAATTCCCTTTAGTTGGGACTTGTGAGTAAACTTCCTGACTACGGCTTCGACTTCAAGGTCATGAAACTAGTAGACTACGTTTGTCGGTTGAGTAACCTTTTCGGGGAGTACGACCCTTTCTGACTCCCGTCTTCCTTTTCTCCCGTAGTCTCCCTACTCCACCGACCTACCTTAGTGGCTGCGTTACCTGTACTCGAACCCGTTTGAGGTCCTCTACCACTCCCTGTCCCTCCGGACCGTACGACCTTGGGTACCCCAGTGTTTTCTCAGCCTCCACTGATTGTGAAAGTGAAAGACCAAGACCACGTCAACCGGTCGTCTGAATGTAAAACCCTAATAGTCATCTGAATTGTCTACAATTCTTCTTTCTCAAACGTCTCCCGATGTCATCAGACTCGACGTAAATACTTGGTATCACGAACTTGACCAAATCTTCCTTCAAATCCTAAATGTGTAAACCTTTCTTTATCTCCGAAAGTCAGTACCGTACATGTGACATGTATGAAATAGTCCCTTACAGGACAAAATTCACAAATAAGATACCGGAAGGATGAGTTTTAGATCGGACCCTCACACAAGCTCCACGTCGTAGTACCCAAGGTGGGATCTTAGACGTAAAAATTGTTCGAGAGGTCCACTGAGGATACATTGATTTCAGACTTTTGGTACTAAGAGATACGATTGGAACCGTGGAGGGTGGGTAGATTATTTGACCTTCCAGGAAAAGTCTTATCCCGTACTGTATAATCTTCTTCTAAATATCTTTATCAAATTCACGTGTGCATAAATAAATTAGGTGAGTTGGTGGTACACTTCATGTAATAACAGTATGGGTAAAAAGTCTCTACGTTTAACTCCGAATCAGTTAACAATGATCAAAGTTCAGATTACGAGGTAGATGATATGCTGGTCCTAAAGAAAATAAGAAGTGAGAGGAAGACTAGTAGGTTGTGGTACTTTTTGTTCTAACGTCCAAGTCTTTTGAGGATTTTTAGTATGTAAAAATATTATTCGACCTTCCTTTAAATCTTCATTATAACGGTTAATTTCGACTTCTTTGCTGAGACGAGTTCCAGTGTCTCGATCGCGTAGTCACTGTATTACTTTGATCGGAAGTCTAGAGCCCGAGGCACAGATCCCACGAAAGGAGATGTAGAACCGTGAGTGGACAAACGACAAGAATGAGGACGATGTCGGAAGAAAACGGACAATATTTGTCGAAGGACCTCGTCGGACCAAAAATTCCCCGTGAAATTCTGTCTCGGTTTATTCGTGCAACCCATCTTTCGTCGAAATTTTACACGGACCCACCTTTTAATGGATGTTACCTGACATGAATCTCAACGACATACCAAAGACCAATAAGGTGTCTACATTCTCCTGTGTCCGGAGGGAATATATTCATCCAGGCTAAGACTCGGGGGGACTACTTCAAATCAGTGGACCGAAGAACGACCGGAAAAGTAAAGGGTAGTCTTACAGAAGGTCGGGACTTACTCAGAAACCGGAAAATGATCGTACATCTTTTAACACTATTATTGACAAAAAACCCCCCCCTTCTTTCACGACAGTAAAACGAAGTGGAAACCAAGACTGGACAGTAATTGTAGTGGACACGTAGTTCGACCCCCATTGAGAGACCTTGGGGTTTCCGACGGGATCGGCCGACGTGTTTCGGTTCACAGTCTGGTTCAGAGGTTTTGGAAAGTTCCTCAACGAGAGGTTTAGTCTCGGACTAAGAGTCGAGTATTATTATGAAAACAAGGCTTAAAGTAAAAGAGGGAGAAGGAACGACAAGAATTACGTAAGAACTTCATACGTTAGTTGAACTTCCCCTGTTCACGAGTTTAAGTTCTAGCCTTACTTTCGACAGCGGAAGAACCGACGAGATCCGAACACTTTAAGAGATGGGACCTGAGAAAGAAACGAAACCACAGGAAGGTGTCAGACGTTTCAAGAAGGGTCCAAATACTGCTTATCAAAATGAGGGGTGACGAAGGAAAATTGGGTCGAACCTTCATTAATTATGTTAAGATTGACCTATCCTTTTTTCCCTCCTAGAAACATTGATTCCTTCCTCGTTCCAATAATAGTGGATTTGTGTCCGAACTAAGTAGACCCATGGCACACGAAGTTTGTTGACGAAATACAGAAGCCACAATGAGAGAAATCTCATTGCAGGGTAAAATAAGTTCCTTTTGAGGAGGTTAAGACTCGAAGATGTACTCTGTTCCCTTCTCCATCTGAGCATGCATGGAACGTACAAACGATTTAGGGAAGTCAGTACAGACTGAGACACTGGGATACCTGAAATCAGGAGGTCCGAGGAGACAGGTACCGTAAGAGGACCTTTCTTGTGACCTTACCCGACGGTACGGAAGAAGGTCTCCTAGAAGGACTGGGTCACTGACTTGGGTGTAGAGAATACAAAGAACGTAACCTTCTGCCCAAGAAATGGTTATCATGATGGATCCTTCCGGGAATAAATAGAACACAAATCAACGAGTCAGTACAGACTGAGAAACATTAAGGTACCTGAAATCGGGCGGTCCGTGGAGACAGGGACCCCTAAGAGGTCCGTTCTTATGACCTCACCCAACCGTACGGGAGGAAGTCCCCTAGAAGGGTTGGGTCTTTAGCTTGGGTCCAGAGGACGTAACGTCCACCTAAGAAATGGTAGACTCAGTGGTCCCTTCGGAACAAATGGAATTATTCATAGATTTTTGTCACTTTTGGTTGGTTTCGTAACTTTGGGACTTCTAATTAAGATAGTAGGACTACTCAAACGGTGAGTCACCCCTTTCCTTTTAAGGATAATCGACCGTTCAGGTGTCTTTCGGTCAGAACTTGTTTGTCTTCTATACTTCCTCCTCTTCGTCGTCGTTCCGTCACACGTCTCACCCTTCTTCCACCGACTGGAGTCCGAACGTCTCCCCGGACCTCCAGTAGCCGAACTCAAATCCTCTTGGGAGACCCCGAGTAAACCTTGTACAGTTAGACTGAAGTGTGAGTTAAGTTGGTCGAACCAATAGATCAAAAGAGTCAGACGTCCTCTAAGTTTCGTTGGTTAATCCTCCGTACTTTCTCCGACAATCTCCGTCGTACGTCTGTCGTGGGTCTTTCCTGGACGGTCGCGAGTTCCGTCTCTCACCTTTAGGCACTGTACGTCCGACTCCTCTGACTTTTCGTTTCTTCAGTTTCGGTCGGTCTCAATCTTCGCTCAGGTTATTAATTCCAAGGATTGTTTCTGAGTCTCAGAAGGTTTTTGCAACTAAATAAAGTACATGACATGAAATTCTTCTGTTTCTTTTTACATTATAAAATTTCTTTAAAAAAAATTTACTTCTGAAAACTACGAATTACCTTCGGAATAAATGAATAGACCTTCTCAATAACGGTATAAAAGGAAAGGACCGTAAGACAAGGGTAGAAATTGTTTATCAATTGAAATTGAGTATCAGGTGCGGTCACTGATACTACTTGTCTGATTCGGTATCAGGGACAAAGTGCAAGGATTGTCAAATTAGAGTTCCTGTTTTTTTAGTTACAAATTATTCATTTCAAATTACTTATTACTAATAAGGTAATCTTATGTCCGTTTGCACTGAACACGGTGCTATCTCCCTGTAAGACACTATGGACTCAGACGTCGTACCCCGCCCCCACCCCCCACTACTTCAGTTTCCAGTCTACCGAGGGGGTTCCTCGACGACACACAACAACCTTCCCCCTCTCGATTAATCACTTCCTTTCCCCTGACGAACACACGAGTCAACACAGGCCGAGAAAGGCTGGGACACCAACATAGGGAGGTCCGAGGAGACAGGTACCCTAAAGGGTCCGTTCTTGTGACCTCACCCGACGGCAAAGGATGAGGTCGTCTAGTAGGGTTGGGTCCCTAGCTTGGGTACAGAGGACACAGAGGACGTGACGTCCGTCTAAGAAATGACGACTCGGTAACGCCTCTTTTTCCCTCTGTTTTCGGAACGTTCGTCTCTTTTGGTTGAGGATACAACCTTCACCCCTACTCGTCAGTCACCCTCCGACTTTTCACTCGTCATCCCCATGTTTCTCCTCCCCCTTGTTCCCGACCATATAGAACCCTACTTCGACCCCTTCGTTCTTGGTCTAGTACAACCGGTGTCACCCGGAATAAGTACTCAGGACAGAAACTGAACTTTAGGTTCCTTTCGGAAACCTTCGGATGGACTAGTCTAAAAGTAGGATGTCCCCAGAAACCGACGGGATGTCTCCTAATCGTTCAGCCCCTTCCAACCACCCCTACCACCCGGTCACCTGTACCTCTCTCGGTAACATTAAGTTCCCCGTTACCGTCGCCAAGTAAGCTCTAGTTCCCACTCTGATTCTCTCGATCTGTCTAGGGTCCCTGTAAAGTCCTCCAGTAGTACTTCCAATCACTAACCCAAGTATTCCCTTCACTCCCTCTTCCCCAGGATCTCTGGCACGGGTCCAAAGACGGTCGCGTCGACTCACCACCATGAATCAGTGACTCTGTCCCTCACGACTCTTCTCCTGTGTCGAATTACTCCCGGAGAGCAACTTAGACTCTACCGGAGAGTAGAAATAGGTTCAAGTGTCCCCTCGACCTAGTCATTCTCGGGTTTGGTTTCTCGTATAAGTGCAATTCAAAATTCATCCCCGACAAAAGTTTCTAAAACCCCACCCCGTTCACATCCTTTTAGGTTCTCGATCACGTTAGGACCACTCTCAGCCATCTGGATAGGGAGGGAACCTAGACTTTTCACTATCCCTCAGATCATCTCAACTCGTGGAACTCTTCTTGGTCCCGGAAACCACCACCCCTGTTGACCAAACACCACTGGAGCATTCCTCCCTCAGTCCCTCGGGGTTGGACTGGGAAGGGAAAGGGAGACGAAGGAATGACTCCGAGGGGTGAATCGACCTAGGTCATCCTTCGGTCCCACTGGGGAACTATATCAGATAGACTCGACCGGACGTCCCACTACACGTCCTGTCTCCTCGCACCTTTCTCCACCCCTGAGACCTCCGATTACCTCGCCGGAGTGGGTCGTGTCTTCCGTTGCAAATTTGAACTGAAACTCCTGACTTGTGTTACGAACGGGTTACTCAACTCCATTCTATGTCTTAAATTGTTCGAGTAAATACTACGGTCCCTCGAAACTACTTCTTAAGGATCTACTCTTTGTCGTTTGACAGTTCCTATCTCGTGACCTTAGTCTTTTATAAAAAACCAGGTGAAACGGACGACACCGGACGTCCGAGGAGAACACCGTTTACCTTTGTGACAAACGATGAAGTGTTCCATCCCTTACCTAGTTTCACCTTTGATATATATTTTTAGGGAAATCTCCATTAAGGGACCGCCAAGTCACCAATTCTGAAGTGGAAGGTCACGTCCGTCGACTCCCAAGTTAGTTGTACAGGACATCGGTTTTTTAGTTTGTGTGTTTTTTAGTTTTGTGTTTAGTCTTCTTTATGACATTGTTTTAGTTATTTCTGAAATTTTTACCAGGTATACGTTTGTAAATTTTTTTATTAGGAAAGATTCTAATTCATTGACACATGTTAAGTAACACCATTTCGTCTTTTCTGATCTTTACAATCAACGATCGAGTAAGTAACCACAAAGTAACCACGGAGTCAAAGGAATAGTCGTTTTATGGTCACTATTATGGATGTGGTAATTTACAAAATACTCCTAATTTACTCTATTAAGTGTATTGTGTCTGAAATTGTACATTATGGGTGGGTTGTTTCCCGAAAGGTCCACCGAGTCACCATTTATTAGACGGACGGTTGCGTCCTCTCCGTCCTCCGTACCTAAGTTAGGGTCCCCACCCTTCCAGGGGACCTTCTCCTTTACCGTTGGGTGAGGTCATAAGAACGGACCTCTTAGGGTACCTGTCTCGTCGGACTTCCCGATCTCAGGAACCCCAGTGTTTCTCAGTCTGTACTGAATAACTACTCGTGGGTGTGTGTTATTTACTAATAATAGTAAGATATGGGTAAAGAGTAAAGATAGGGACCTCCATGGATTTCCTTTGACATGGAATGACGGTCCCAGGTCGGGACCACCTAGGTCCCTTTAAGCTTCCCACTTGTCACATCCGCTCCTTTCGAATAAATAAATTAATCTTTATATTTTCTTTAATTCTTCTTTATCATATCATCCTTTTAAATCACCCCTTTTCTCCGACTTATTGAACCAAATGCACCTTTCGGTTATTTCAAGGTCTGTTCCTCGAACGTGGTAAATGTAATCCGGTGGCCGCAGGAGGACTTATCGACCCCCACGGGGTGGAACCCGAGAGAGAGTGCACCTAGAATCTTCGGTCCCGTTCATTCATCTGTACCGCTCGGAGGTACGGGGTCTACCCTTAAGTCGGTCTTTTATTTCTCCTCTGTGCCCCCTTTGGTCAGAAAGGTTACTGACCGGGTAGGAGATAACAACTTTCCGGAAAATATGAAAAAAAAACATGTATCTCTAGTTGCCTATTATATTTTAATACATCGCAGTCGTCGGGACTGAGAGTAGTTTTGGTCCGAAAAGAGAGACGTATGAATCAACATATATGTTCAGAATCCACTAAATATAGTAGAAGACCGGTCTCCCGGTTAATTGTAAAATGTCGGGAAAAAGACTATTCCCAAACAGTTGGTCTTCTGAATAAACAGAATCTTACAACAAGAAGGGTTTCAGACCACGGTGAGAGTCTTTCGTGATTTATTTCAATGTAAGAATGTATAGTTCCTGTGTTCTCCTCACGTCACTATATATTGTTTCTTTTCGTTAATTGAGTTTTCAGATCACAACGATTGTAGTTTTGATGATATAAGAATAAAGATATAGGGTTAATGTAACTAATTATAGGAAGTCCATGGATTTTCTATTTCTTATACCTCCGGACCGTCGTCAGTAACTCAGTTGTCACTTTTGGACAGTGGTTATATTAAAAATCGAGAACTCTTTTCTGAGACATAGAAATTCTACGAAATTCGAAGTACGGAGAGCGCCAACCCCCGACATTCGTTAAGTGTTTAACATTTTTCAGGCCCCTCCCCCCCTTTGACAGTCCGTTCAATCTCTCGGTAGTTTCCCCCAAGTCTGGTTCTATAAGAAAAATATACGTCCTCTGACAATTGACCTCGGGATTCAATTAAGGATAATCTCCGTCTTCTCACCTTTCGTGCACCCAAAAGAGTAACTCTAGTCTTTACCGTTCAGTACTCAATAATTCTTTACATTGAATCCTCTTAGTCTGGGATCCTATTCCACTCCACTCACTCCTCAAGTTGAGACTGTGTTTAAAATTCCACTGACGGGTCTGGAGTCGTCCGTTGTGTCCGTAAAATTCCGTTGTAAATTTTTCGTAGTATAGTTGTTTGATGACGGGTGACCGACCGAGGACTCAAAGATTTATTCCAACATGTTCTTTGTCCCGGTTCTAATCCTACTCTGTTCATCCTATTCGACCTCGTCTTTTACCATTGGACGAGGTCGTAAGACCGGACCTCTTAGGGTGCCTTTCTCCCCGGACGACCCGATGTCAGGTACCCCAGGGTCTCAGCTTGTGTAAGACTCGGTGACTCGTGTCGTGTCATACTGTTCTAACATTATGCCTCCCAGTCTTAGACAGGAATGAATTCTAAATCTATTAGATAGGTAATATCTAAAAAGCGTCATAAAAATTTTATAACGAAATTTTATCATAAATAAAACCAAGGACTCAAAACCCCCGAGGGATTTTAAAACACGTGTATCCCCAGTGAGTGAACGAAATGGGACCAGGACTGAGACTCGTCGTTATACGAAAACCTCCATATATTATATATATATATGTATATTATACATGTATATACACATGTATATATACATACCTTAAATCGTATATGATGGAAAATTTTTTAATTAATTAAATAAAAACTGACGTGAACAGAAACAACGACGAGTGACCGGAAGAGATCAAAACCTCTCTTTACCGATGAGAAGTAACGCCCAGAGACCGAAGAGTAACGCCGTACGGCCGAAGAGAACACTTCGTGTCCGAGATCCCGAGAGGCCCGAGATCCCGCGTCCGAGTTATCACACCGAGCCGAATCAACGAGACGGCGGACGCCCTAGAAGGGTCTGGTCCCTAGCTTGGGCACAGAGAACGTGACCGTCCGGCTAAGAAATGGTAACTCGGTGGTCCCTTCGGGTTGTATATAAATCAGCGAAGATACAGGGACACTCTACCCATGACAGCAGAAGTAAGAACTGTACTCTTTTGGTGGAGGCTCTCTCTCCTCATTCAACGATTTTACCGTGTCGACTGACCTTTCGAGTAAGAAGGAGTGCGAAGTCCGTGCCAGCTGAGATTTGTGAGGAGACATTGGGTTCGGCGGGTGGGGTCTCGTCTCAGAGGCGCCTCGGCCGTCAGAGGACCACTGACGGCCGGAGAAGGGAAACACGGGGGCGGTCTGCTGTGACGTACCCGGTCTCCTCCTAGTATACGAGACGAGACGGAGCGCGAAACATCGTCGACCTTCCCTTTATCGGTTAGCAAAGTCGACGTTGTAGGACCGACGGTCTCCTCCTCTTCTCATCGTCGACAAGGACCCTTTTGTGCGACACCGAGAATGGGTCTACCCGTCGTCACCCCAGGACCGACTTCGAGTCGACTTTACCACCAAAACACCCAACTTTGGGTTGAGGTGAGACTCCTCCGAGTAGAATGTCAACTAGGTAAAGTGACAAAGTATCAAGTGACCACGTACCCCCGGGAGGTATCGTGGGGTTGACAAGCTTCTACCGGGTCCCTAGACAAAAACGGGTCCCTGTACGGTCCAAGGATTACCCCTATGAGTCTTTCGGACTCAGTTTGTCAGTTTATCATAAACTGATAAGGGAGCTTTTTTGTTTCCGTGACCTTTTGATTTCCGATAATCTGTACGATGTCGTTGCCGTAGCCTTGTCGACAGTGAGGATTCTGAAGACTCTGACTACTTCTACGCGACTATTGTTATTGACCGCAGCCTTAGTACACGGTGGAGCACTTTGTCTCGTCCCGGTGCCCGGACTCTCCCCTTCCTGATAAGAAGGAAGCAGAATACAAAGTAAGACCTAGTCTCCGGGTCCAGAAATAATTTTATAGTCTTTTACTACAGAGGTAGACAATACCTGACGTACAAACACCGGGACGGGGGTGTAAGTATATGACCTTAAGATTGGGGAGTATACGATACTCCTTTACTCCGAGACCCAACGTTAAGACAGGACTCTCACCTCGGGAGTACTCACTCTAGTCGTAGGACATTCTCCTTGTGAAGTCTACATTGTCAAGCGGGAGACGATGTACTCCTCTATTACTCGTCTACCGGGCATGGTTGGTTCCTCCTCCTGGAAGTGGTGTTTCCCCACACAGGAGCGAAACTAGAACCTGGAGGGTTGGAGGTGATGATACTCTTTCTTGCCAACGAATTCGGTGGGTTGGATACGGTACAAACGACATTGTCAGACCTGATTCAGTGACGGGGAGAAGATTTACCTATGACAAAACTCCCTCATGTTTATAAAGGGGAAATACGAGTGTAGAAATCGCATAAGAACATTCTGATCGTCTGAGTATTTTATCGAAGAGTCTTTTGTTCCTCTCTGTCTCCGCTCCTCGTCATGTAGTATGTGCATTCCACCACGCTATTTACAACCAACTTACTTCTTTACTAAGGTTCTCTACGACCTGGGATCCGTGATCCTTTTACGACAACTACCCCCAGTTCCGACCGTCTTGTGAGGACCATTGTGTTCAATTCTGATGTCCAATCAAAATATATATAAGACTTAATATATATAAGACTTAATACTCATATCTTCTCATGCCTATATTAGGGTATACCCTAATATACAGAAAGTCTTCTTGTACTCTTATTTCGTCCGGACGTGTTCTTTAACACTAACCTAGACACAACGACTGTTGTTATATTCCTTCCATAAGGTAATCACTTTCTTCGCAACTGTCGTAGTCAACGAGACAACACAGGCTGACACTGGGGTGCCTGACTCCGGGTGGTCCGAGGAGACAGGGACCCTAAGAGGTCCGTTCCTGTGACCTCACCCAACGGTAAAGGAGGAGGTCCTCTCGAAGAGTTAGGTCCCTAACTTGGGTCCAGAGGACATAACGTCCGTCTAAGAAGTGACAGACTCGGTAGTCCCATTGGGACACGTATGTCTTCAGAACCATGTATACCCGACACTTTCTTTGGCTCGTGGTCCGGAGGACGGGTGTCGTTTGCGCTCCGACGACACGTCCGTTTTATTCGTTATTCTTGTTTTGGGGGTCTGTCTGTCTTGTATTCGTTAGGAGGTATAAATGTTTTTCTGCCTTTCTCCGTTTACTGGTTTCTGAGTTGCCTTCTCACCCGGAAACAAATACTACCTTGAGGGGTGGTTTACAAACCTTTTGAGAACTTTTCTAGATACTCTATATTATTCTGTTCTGGTAATACTTTGTTCTCTTTTTTCGATCCTCCCTTTTAGACACTCTTAGTAGTTGGGGTATGGTACTCCTACTAAACATTCTGTTCCCCTTCACGACTTCTTTATTCTACTCCTTCTTGTTGTTCGTTTTAACGTTTAATTGTACGTGTACCCTCCACATACATAAAGAATTTTTTCTTTATACTTCTTTATTATGTCTATAATTCCTTAACGTATTGTCTTATCCTAACTTAGGTTCTCGGTAAAGAAACTTTTCTTTTTCTTTTAGTTTGAAAACTTTCACAGAAAACTTTCTTTTTTCTTTACATTTCCTGAATGTTATTATTTGTCTTCGTAAATTTAAGACTTTTTGTGCGAAATATTTCGAGATACTGTTATTTAATCTTGAAACCACTTTACCTACTTAAAACGGACTCTTTTCACAAAATAATTTGACTGAATTTTTGTCCATCTTTTAAACTTATATAGTCGTTGGTTCCTGATTTACCTACTCAATAGTTTCTTAATGAAAGTTTTTATAAATCTACCAAATTTTGAAACTCCTTTGTTTACTAAGAAAACATTGGATGGGAATAATACATATGAGATATTTTCGAATCTTTTTATACTGTTCTATTGGTTTAGTAAAATATTTTTATGGTATACGAAAAGTGTTGAGACTGTTTCTATTGTGTCCGGTTTTTTTTTTTTTTTTTTCTGAAAAATTTTACCTGAACCCAAAGGGCCCACCACGATCACCATTTCTTAGGAGGACGGTTGTGTCCTCAACGTTCTCTGTACCGGAACTAGGGACCCAACCCCTCTAGGGGACCTCACTCTATACCTTGGGGTGGGGTCATAAGAACGGACCTTTTAAGGTATCCGTCTCCTCGGTCCGTCCGATATCAGGTGCCCCAGCTTTCTCTGTCTTTACTGAATCTGTGATTTGTTGTAGATAATAAAGTTAGGTTTGTTAAACAAAAAATATGGGTAGGAGACGACGGGGGAAGAGGAGGGTGGAAGTTAGAAAGGGTCGTAGTCCCAGAAAAGGTTACTCAGTCAAGGAACTTAGTCCACCGGTTTCATAATCTCAAAGTCGAAGTCTTAGTCAGGAAGGTTACTTAAAAGGCTAAACCAAAGGAAATCATGACCGGTCAAACTAGAGGAACGTCAGGTTCCATGAGAGTTCTCAGAAGAGGTCGTGGTGTTAAGCTTTTGTAGTCAAGAGGTCGCAAGTCGGAAGAAATACCAGGTTGAGAGTCTAGGTATGTACTATAACCTTTTTAGTATCAAAAGTGATATGACTGGAAACAGTTGGTTCACTACGGAAAAGAAAAATTATAACTCTACTAACCTATCGTAGTGACTGAGTTACCTGTACTTGAACTCGTTTAAGACCCTCTGTCACCTCCTGTCCCTCCAGACCATACGACCTCCAGGTACCTCAGCGTCTCAGCCTGCACTGAATCACTGGCTTGTTGTTAGTCATAGAAAGGATAGAGGAAATTCCCAGTAGAGTAACTACTTTACTTAGATATACTACATATTGGAAAGTCAAAAGAAACAAAAGTTCTATTTACATGTCTTCCTACCGTAACTCCGTCACCTCATCAGTGATGACGAAGGCTTGTTCCCTCGTACTCTGAATTATAGTCTGTGAAGGTTAAAGTCTCAGATCGAGACGTCAAAGACTCAAGACTGGAATTAATAAGAGTCGGGCAAAAGGGCTAGACTTGAGATTACACAAACGTCACTGTCATCACCTATCGCGACGATAGGTGGAGAATCACTACACAACTTCGAATGTACGAAGGGTCCACCACGATCACCATTTCTTTGGTGGGCGGTTACGTCCTCTGTACTCTACGCCCAAACTAGGGACCCACCCCTTCTAGGGGACCTTCCCCTTTTCCTTTGGGTGAGGTCACAAGAACGGACCTCTTCGGGTCCCTGTCTCCTCGAACGGTCCCACGTCAGACATCCCAACGTTTCTCAGTCTGTACTGACTTCGTTGAATCGTGTGTACCTCTAATTTACTCTGTCGTATGTATGTCATTTATCCACCCGTGAACCATTGATTATTTTCTAGATATTTACAAATAATTCATTTCTATTTTCACTTATTTGAGAGCATCCGGAACTTCCTATTAGAAAAACCATATATGACTACATAAGAGTCTAACTATTGTCACATAGTGAATTTCATTATATATTACGCTTTTAGAGGTCCAACGTGACAAACAGACTTTATCTAAGAGAACAAGAAAGAGAGTCTCGTCGAAAGACAAAAGAAACTTTAAATCTCTGACTTAGAAATCATTCCCGAAGGGTCTATAGGACGAGAAGACCCTATCTCTCAGTTTCGAGACTTTCGTTTTCTTTTGTTTTCGAGAGGAAAGGAGGAGACAGACCTCCTTTCCTCGATACCGAGAACGACGGACTCCCTTTAGAAGGGGAGAAGGACCGTAAAATACCGATTGTTACGGACACTCAGAGTAAAGTCTAATACTCAGAGGACTCATCCATGTTACGAAGGGACTCAGAAAGTGCTAACTTTAATCCGACAGACCTAGGTACTGAGACACCAAATATTGTCTTCTGTATTAGTCTGTACCTTGTTAAACCCAGAAGAAAAATTTTTTAAAACAACTCAAAACAGACGGGACCCAGAAGCAACGTCACCTACCCGACGGATCGACGCCACGGACCCGAGAAGAGGAACACCTCGTACCCGAGACCTCGTGCCCGAGTCATTGACACCACGAATCCACGAGACACCGTACACCCTAGAAGGACCTGGTCCCTAACTTTGACACAGGGGACGTAACCGTTCGTCTGAGAATTGGTGACCTGGTGGTCCCTTTAGGGTTAAACTCATAAGAACCTCCCGACACACGGGTCCTAGAAAGTCACAGGTTCCACTTCCCTCCATCGTTTTGGGGTCTATTACTTTTGACACGTAAGTAAATAAGTAAGTTGTAATGAATGGTTCGTGGTAGATCGGTTCACGTCCAATCGTTTGATAATGACAGTTGTATTAGACGAAGAAGTTCCCAAAATCTTCTGTCCAAAAGGAAACTGTATAGCTCGAGTCGGAGTACCGATCCCTATCGTCTCCACAAATTATAAGACGTTGTGACGACGGGACAACGACGGTCTCTTGACTGTTACTGGGTCGATCTGGGACGACGGTCTGGGGTCTAGACGGGGAGTGAGAGGAAGGACGTTGAGATTCATCTCTGACATCGTATGAATCACATAGACATATACATCATATAGGTTGTACATCATATAGACAATATTGTTTGGCATACCACTACAGAGGTATCAAATCATGAGTTAAGAACACTGAACTCAAACTTTCGTCACTACTCAAGTGATTTCTTTTTTACTCGGAACCCGAAATAAACATAGACACACACACTTAGACCATACTAACGTATTAACACGAACAAAGAAAGTTAAAAAATTACATACTTACAGAGACTTTAGGGTTGATATAATTACAAGAAATACTTGGACCTAGTATAATATTGGAGTTTAAAACTACGGAGAACGTCAATGGATGACACAAACCTCATGTAAGTCGAAGTGCTAAGTATGTACCATCTGTGTCTTTATAGGTAAATTACTCACACAGTTACTAACTAATTTAATTTTTCTCTTTTGTTTTCTCATCCTTTATCCTACCCTATATATCAGTTAGACACCTATTCTACCATCTTTCACTACCGTCTTCGAGAGTTGATCTTCTTATCCCTTATTCCAGTCCCTTATTCCTTCTAAAAGGATTACAAAGGTTCAGTATAGAGTCTAACACTTCCAACCCTTTGTGTCTAAATCCCTTCTTTTCACGTAAGAATTCCTTGACCTTAAGAGTGTGTGGTTGGTAAAGGTAAGTTTCAGATCCTAAGAATCTAAAATACACCGGTACAACGTATTAAATTCTGTGCTGAAAGTCAATTTGGAACGGATAGGGATAAAGACCTGGTTTACACCTCAGGACTGGTCGACCTCCCTTGAACGTCCAGGTGTCGAGGACCATCTACTAACGACCATTCAAGAAGAAATTTCCCACCTGGTTCGTAAGACTTCCCTACGTCCATCTATTCTTTCATGAGACTTTCGTTGAAAGTCATAATTGGAACTTAGTCAACTGAACCCGTTAATGGTCATGTATTATTATCAAGTGATGATAGCGACTCATGTCAGTGACACACAGTTTGTGATGAATAGTGTATTAATGGGGGTAAATTTACGATGTTATTGGGCTATTTAATCTGTCAAAAATCTACTCCTTTTACTTCGAATGATTCAATTCATCAAACGATACTGGTCACGCAAGAGAACCGTTTTGAGATAATCGGAAACGGGACGAAGTAAGACATGAGGTTCCGGTTTAAATGGACAATGAGGTCCACAAAGAACTGAAGGATGAAAACGTAAGGTCAGGGATATTACTTTTCCTGTAGAAAAAACCCACAGTCAAGATCTTCCAGAACGTCCTTAAGTATCTTGACGAGTTGAAGTCGAAGAAGTCCTAATGACCAGTCCCGTATCTGAACCTGGTGACACTATGACTTACCAAACTGAACCTTTACTTGTCTCTAGTAAGACAGCAAAAACTCTAACGTGGATTCTTTACGTAAAGCCTGATAAAACAACTTATACTCCCGATGAGGTGAAGAAGATTCCCTAAGAACGGGTGTCATCGTCTATATTACCAGTAGACTCAATGTAAGTGGGTAAGGTCAGGTAAAATTAAACCACTAAGGATTTTACAACTGCAAGTGAGAACGGTAGATGACAAACTGGTTAAGGTTAAACGGAATTAAGTACCTGGATTGTAAGGTCCAAGGATACGTTATAAAGAGAAATATCGGAACCTGAAACGCAAATAGTAGTCAGTGTAGGTGTTGACCCACACAAAAACGAAACCGAGACAGAGGAGTAAGGAAGACATCAATAAAGAGGTGATGAGAGGTCATCGTATAACCCGTGGATGATTGGATCTCTCAAGTAGAAAGTCACAATAGAGGAAAACGGAAAGGTATGACAAGTACCCCAAGAGTTCCGTTCTTATGACTTTACCAAACAGTAAGGGAAGAGATTACCTGGTGTAGAACAGTCTTGAGAGGTGGTACTGGGTAATCAGAACCCACCGGGATGTGTTGTACCGAGTTTCAATGTTACAATCTGTTCCGACACCAGGTACACTGGTCTAACCAATCAAAAGACACTAACACCAAAAGTTAGACAGACGGGAGAATACCTCTTCCTATTCTCCGAATACCTTCGAAGGACTACCCTCTCTGACTGACTCCCCATTTGACCCAGAACAAGACTACCTGTCCTCGTAAGAGTCATTTAGAAATTAGGTTACAAGACAACTACCCACCTCGACACTACCGGTCGTGCGACTTGTGTTCTCCGACACAGCCGGCCACGTGACTCGCGTTCGCCGACGCTACCGACCGTGTGACTCACTTCGACTCTCCTCGATGGGGTGTAGGCTCCAGTCCCCGTCACCGGATCTCACGGTCCGACGCTGCCGTGTCCTTGACGGCTCCAGTCCCCGTCACCGGCCCTCCTCGGTGGGACGCAGGCTCCAACCCCGCCGCCGACCCTCCTCGGTGGGGCGCAGACTCCAGTCCCCGCTATCAGACCTCCTCGGTGGGGCGCAGGCTCCGGTCCCCACCACCGGTTCTCCTCGGTGGGGTGGGGACTCCGGCCCCCGCCGTCGACCCTTCTCATTGGGTGCAGGTTCCTCGCCCCCGACACGACCGCGTCCTCCCGGATCTCCTCGATAGGGTGTAACTTCCAGTCCTTCCCACCGTCACTCCTCTATGGGAAGTAGGTTCCATTCCTAGTCGTCGACGCGAAACGACCTCGTCGGCACTTCTCTGTGGGGTACGGGTTCCATTCTCTTTGGGTTCATTCTACCATCCACAACGTTCTCCCGTAGTCTCCCGTCTGTGTGACTTTGGTATGAGTGTCTTTTGATCATTTAGATTAGTGTGATCGTGGTGTCGGAACAGATTAAGTTACTTTGATTCGGTACGGTCGCCTCGTTGGGTTCTGCCCGCCCAGTACCACCTCTCGAGACTGTCTTACACCAGGTGACCTCTTCCCTTACCGTTTTGTGAAGTTATGAGAACGGAACTCTTCGGGTACTTGTCATACTTTTCCGTTTTATTATCCTATGACTTACTCCTTGCAGGGTCCAGTCATCCACGGGGTGTACGATGACCTCTAGTCACCTCTTTATTGAGGTCTTTCTTACTTCCCTACCTCGGTTTCGTTTTTGTTATGAGTCGACACTTACACTGACCACTATCTTCGTTCCAGGTTACGACATTCCTTGTTATAACGTATCCTTTGACCTTACAGTCCCGGTACTTAGTTCCGTTTAACGTTCACCAGTTTGTTCTCTACCGTTCTCCCTTACAGCTGTAAGATCCTTAGTCGCTTGATTTTACCTACCCTTATCCACTTAACTTCAGTCTACTGATAATATAGAAGATGACGTCCGTCCTTAGGGAGTCTTCTTTACCTCATCGGTAGTACCAGTTGTTTTCTGAGGTTTTACGTCATGAACCTACGTTAGAGTTTTTGCTGTCTTACTAGAGACAAGCAGAGGTTCCGTTTGGTAAGTTATAGTGTCAATAGGTTCAGATATGGGGTTTGTCATTACGACTTCTTCGACTTAAACTTGCCAAGATACTTCTGGATGTTCCGGAAAATCTTGATTGTGGGTTTTTTCTCCAGGAAAAGTAAGATCCCCTGACCTTACGTTTAAATCCTTCAGTTCTTTGTGGACCTCATTGTCCGTTTAAACCGGAACCTTACGCCTTACTTCGTCCCGTTTCTGATTATCTCAAAACGGTTCTTTTACGTGACCAGTATCGTTTGTAGGAGAAGGTTGTTGTGTTCTCTTCTGAGATGTGTACCTGTAGTGGTCTACCAGTTGTGGCTTTAGTCTAACTAATTAAGAAACGTCGGTTTCTTCCTCTTCGAGACATGTCAGTCGTTTTCGTTCTGGTCCTCGACTGACACCGAGTCTAGTACTTGAGGAATAACGTTTTAAGTCTGAATTTAACTTCTTTCATCCCTTTTGGCGATCTGGTAAGTCCATACTGGATTTAGTTTAGGGAATACTAATATGTCACCTTCACTCTTTATCTAAGTTCCCTGATCTAGACTATCTTTCTCACGGACTACTTGATACCTTACTCCAAGCACTGTAACATGTCCTCTGTCCCTAGTTCTGGTAGGGGTACCTTTTCTTTACGTCTTTTCTTTTTACCGACACACCCCTCCGGAATGTTTATCGACACTTTTCTTCTCTCCACTTTTCGGTCCTCTTTTCCTTTCTATATTCGTAGACTTACGTCTCAAGGTTTCTTATCGTTCCTCTCTATTCTTTAGGAAGAAGTCGCTAGTCACGTTTCTTTATCTCCTTTTGTTGTCTTTAATCTAAAAATTAAAGAAATTCTTTTAATCTATGCTTCCCTTGTAAAGTACGTTTCTACCCGAGTTATTTCCTGTCTTTACCATACCTGGATTGTCATCGTCTTCTATAATTCTTCACCACCGTTCTTATGTGTCTTCTTGACATGTTTTTTCTAGAAGTACTGGGTCTATTAGTGGTACCACACTTGTGAATAGATCTCGGTCTGTAGGACCTTACACTTCAGTTCACCCGGAATCTTTCGTAGTGATACTTGTTTCGATCACCTCCACTACCTTAAGGTCAACTCGACAAAGTTTAGGACTTTCTCCTACGACACTTTCACGACGTGAGTTATAAGGTCGTCTAAACCTTTTGAGTCGTCACCGGTGTCCTGACCTTTTCCAGTCAAAAGTAAGGTTAAGGTTTCTTTCCGTTACGGTTTCTTACGAGTTTGATGACGTGTTAACGTGAGTAGAGTATACGATCATTCATTACGAGTTTTAAGAGGTTCGGTCCGAAGTTGTTATGCTCTTGGCACTTGAAGGTCTACAAGTTCGAGCAAAATCTTTTCCGTCTCCTTGGTCTCTAGTTTAACAGTTGTAGGCGATCTAGTGCCTTTTTCGTTCTCTCAAGGTCTTTTTGTAGATAAAGACGAAATAACTGATACCGTTTCGAAAACTGACACACCTAGTGTTATTTGACACCTTTTAAGACTCTACCCTTTGGGCTGGTGGACTGGACGGAGAACTCTTTAGACATACGTCCAGTCCTTCGTTGACAATCTTGACCTGTACCTTGTTGTCTGACCAAGGTTTATCCTTTTCCTCATGCAGTTCAGATATATAACAGTGGGACGAATAAATTGAAGATACGTCTCATGTAGTACTCTTTGGGACCTGACCTTCTTTGTGTTCGACCTTAGTTCTAACGGACCTCTTTATAGTTATTGGAGTCTATACGTCTACTGTCGTGGGAATACCGTCTTTCACTTCTCCTTGATTTTTCGGAGAACTACTTTCACTTTCTCCTCTCACTTTTTCAACAGAATTTCGAGTTGTAAGTCTTTTGCTTCTAGTACCATAGGCCAGGGTAGTGAAGTACCCTTTATCTTCCCCTTTGTCACCTTTACCACAGTCTGAAATAAAACCTCCCGAGGTTTTAGTGACGTCTACCAATAACGTCGGTACTTTAATTTTCTGCGAATGAGGAACCTTCCTTTCGATACTAGTTGGATACATCGTATAAGTTTTCGTCTCTGTAATGAAACGGTTGATACCAGGCAGATCAAGTCCGATACCAAAAAGGACACCAATACATAACTACACTCTCAACCTGACACTTCTTCCGACTCGTGGCTTCTTATCTACGAAAACTTGACACCACAACCTCTTCTGAGAACTCTCAGGGAACCTGACGTTCCTCTAGGTTGGTCAGGTAAGACTTCTAGTCGGGACCCTAAAGAAACCTTCCTTACTACGATTTCGACTTTGAGGTCATGAAACCGGTGGAGTACGTTTCTCAAGTGAGTAACCTCTTCTGAGACTACGACCCTCCCTAACCCCCGTCCTCCTCTTCCCTGCTGTCTCCTACTCTACAGACCTACCGTAGTGCCTGAGCTACCTGTACTCAGACACACTTGAGGCCCTCAACCACTACCTGTACCTCCTCACCGCACGACGTCAAGTACCGCAGCGTCTCTCAGTCTGTGCTGACTCACTGACTTGACTTGACTTTGATACCAACTCAATTACTATTACCGTTGGAGGAAGTTTTCTAGGGTACGTACATGACGAAGTGAGTGACGGAGGTTGGGGGGTTTTGCTAGAAGTATTATTTCTATTAGTACTACCATACTAGTGAGTGGATGTCGATCTGTAAGACCTTACACTTCAGTTCACCCGGAAATCTTCGAAGTGATTCTTGTTTCGATCACCTCGACTGTCTTAAGGTCAACTCGATAAAGTTTAGGATTTTCTACTACGACACTTTCACGACGTGAGGTATACGGGTGTTTAAACCTTTTGTGTAGTTACCGGTGTCCTGACCTTTTCCAACCAAAAGTACGGTTATGGTTTCTTTCCGTTACGGTTTCTTACGAGTTTGATGACGTGTTACGTCAGAAGAGTTTGTGATCATTTCACTACGAGTTTTAAGAGGTTCGGTCCGAAGTTGTCATGCTCTTGACACTTGAAGGTCTACAAGTTCGACCAAAATCTTTTCCGTCTCCTTGTTCTCTAGTATAACGGCTGTAGGTAACCTACTAGTTTTTAGTTCTTTCAAGCTCTTTTTTAGATAAAGACATCTAAAGACACTCTAGATGTAGATAAAGAGGAAATAAATGATACGGTTTTTCAGACTGACACACCTAGTGTTGTTTTTTACCTTTTAAGAATTTTTCTACCTTATGGTCCGGTGGACTGGAAAGAGAACTCTTTAGGTATACGTCCAGTCCTTCGTTGTCAATCTTGACCTGTACCTTGTTGCCTGACCAAAGTTTATCCTTTTCCTCATGGAGTTCCGACATATAACAGTGGGACGAATAAATTGAAGATACGTCTCATGGAGTACTCTTTGCGACCTGACCTTCTGTGTATTCGACCTTAGTTCTAACGGTCCTCTTTATAGTTATTGGAGTCTATACGTCTACTGTAGTGGGAATACCGTCTTTCACTTCTCCTTGAGTTTTTGGAGAACTACTTTCACTTTTTCCTCTCACTTTTTCGACCGAATTTCGAGTAGTAAGTCTTTTGATTCTAGTACCGTAGACGAGGGTCAGTCAAGTAAAGTCAGTGAGTCAGCACAGGCTGAGAAACACTAGGGTACTTAGTGTCGTGCGGTCCGGAAGTACAGGTAGTGGTTGAAGGTCTCAAGTGAGTTTCAGTACAGGTAACTCAGTCACTACGGTAGGTCGGTAGAGTAGGAGACAGTAAGGGAAGAGGATACGGGGGTTAGGGAGGGTCGTAATCTCAGAAAAGGTTATTCAGTTGAGAAAAGTACTCCACCGGTTTCATAACCTCAAAGTCGAAATCATAGTCAGGAAGGTTACTTATGGGTTCTGACTAGAGGAAATCTTACCTGTCCAACCTATAGGAACGTCAGGTTCCCCGAGAGTTCTCAGAAAAGGTTGTGGTGTCCAGTTTCGTAGTTAAGAAGACGTGAGTCGAAAGAAGTGTCAGGTTGAGAGTGTAGGTATGTACTGGTGACCCTCTTGTTATCGGAACTGATCTACCTGGAAACAACCGTTTCATTACAGAGACTAAAACTTATACGACTTATCCAACTTATCAAACCAGTATTGAAAGAAAGGTTCCTCATTCTCAGAATTAAAGTGCCGACGTTAGTGGTTGACGTCACTAAAACCTCGGGGGGTTTTATTTCAGACTGTGACAAAGGTGACAAAGGGGAAGATAAAGGGTACTTCACTACCCTGGTCTGTGGTTCTAGAATAATCAAAAGACTTACAACTCGAAATTCGGTTGAAAAAGTGAGAGGAGAAAGTGAAAAAAGTTCTCGGAAAAATCAAGGAGAAGTGAAAGACGGTATTCCCACCACGGTAGACGTATAGACTCCAATACCTATAAAGAGGACCGTTAGAACTAAGGTCGGACACGAAGAAGGTCGGGTCGTAAAGAGGACTACATGAGACGAATCTTCAATTTATTCGTCCCACTGTTATAGTCGGAACTGCATGAGGAAAAGGATAAACCTTGGTCAGACAACAAGGTCACCAGTCCATACCTACAATCTCAACCTGATACTTCTTTCGACTCACGTTTCTTAACTACGAAAACTCGACACCACAACCTCTTCTGAGAACTCTCAGGGAACCTGACGTTTCTCTAGGTTGGTCAGGTAAGACTTCCTCTAGTCGGGACCCACAAGAAACCTTCCTTACTACGATTTCGACTTTGAGGTCATGAAACCGGTGGAGTACGTTTCTCAACTGAGTAACCTTTTCTGAGACTACGACCCTCTCTAACCCCCGTCCTCCTCTTCCCCTACTGTCTCCTACTCTACCAACCTACCGTAGTGACTGAGCTGCCTGTACTGAAACTCACTTGAGGCCCTCAACCACTACCTGTCCCTCCGGACCGCACGACGTTAAGTATCCCAGCGTTTCTCAACCTATGTTGAGTCACTGACTTGACTTGACTTGACTTGACTTGACGACAAGGTACGGGTCAAGATTGACAACGAAGGAGAGGACGTACATCCAAAGAGTTCTCCGTCCAGTCCACCAGCCCATAAGGGTAGAGAAAGTCTTAAAAGGTGTCAAATAACACTAGGTGTGTCAGTTTCCGAAACCGTATCAGTTATTTCGTCTTTATCTACAAAAAGACCTTGAGAGAACGAAAAAGCTACTAGATCGCCTACAACCGTTAAACTAGAGACCAAGGAGACGGAAAAGATTTTGGTCGAACTTGTAGACCTTCAAGTGCCAAGTACATAACGACTTCGGACCTCTTAAAACTCGTAATGAAATGATCGCACACTCTACTCACGTTAACACGCCAACAGACCAGGGTAATGAAGTACCGTTTATTTACCACTTTGTCACCTTTGTCACTGTCTGAAAAAAAAAAAAATCCCGAGGGTACTTTAATTTACTACGAATAAAGAACCTTCTTTTCAATACTGGTTGGACCTGTCATATAATTTTTCGTCTCTGTAATGAAACTGTTGTGTCCAGGTAGACTACTTCCGATACCAAAAAGGTCATCAATACATACTTACACTTTCAACCCGATATTTCTTTCGATTCGTGGTTTCTTAACTACGAAAACTTGATACGGTTTCGGAAACTGACACACCTAGTGTTATTTGACACCTTTTAAGATTCTCTCTACCCTTATGGTCTGGTGGACTGGACGGAGAACTCTTTAGACATACGTCCAGTCCTTCGTTGTCAATCTTGACCTGTACCATGTTGTCTGACCAAGATGTGTCCTTTTCCTCACGCAGTTCCGACATATAACAGTGGGACCAACGGCCCTCGGTCGCACTCCTTAGGGTGGACATTGTTCCAGTACGACTTCCTTCGGAATGTTTTACGTTCCTGTACTAGCCGAAGTCCCAAAGGGGGACCTTTAAGGACTCGTAGGTGGGAGGTTCTGGTTTTAGACGGACGAAATGACACAATACGAAAGGTGGATGAGAAGACAGTAATTGTCCCCTAACAGGGGGGTGGTGGGAAAAGACCTTTTTTAATCTCGAAAATCTATTATTTAGAGGACCCGTATTATGTTCACAAAGTTTAGTTTTTGGGGAGACTACCGAAAAATCGGACGGACGTCCTGTGAATGTCGACGCGTACACTAACTCCGGAGGACTGACACCCTCCGTGTCCTTCGAATTTTGTAGGATCCTTACATCCCCGAAGGCTCCTCAGTTTTAGTAATCTTATCCTGACTAATTTCCAAAGTAAACAACTCGGTTATGAACGACGGTTTAAAAGTATAGAAAATAAAAATCCATATCAACCATATATCTTTTTATCCATCATCTGGACCATAATCGTTGTAATCTAGAAACTCAATTCATGAAAGAAACAATATTGGGTGACGTGGAAAAAAGATGTCCTTACATTGAAATAAATCATGAAACTCCCACTACGTCTCGTTCTTTTTTGTGAAGATCCCTTTTCCTCAAAGGACCAACTATCTGTTAATAGGTCCTTCTCTCGGTATTTTTACAATTGTTCGGAGAACCGGTCTTCTATTACATTTGGTGGCCTCTGGAAAACATATGCCCTCCCATACGTTTTCCTTTCGGACCAGAGTTATTCCCAGTCCTGACGACGGGGACGTATTGAGACGTATAGGGTAATACATGTTGAACCCCATGCATTCGACTAAGACTTTTTATCAAAAACTTCAGAACGTCGTTACGACCCGAAGGGGTACAGCAAGAAAAGAAAAAGACCGACTTAAGGGTAGACCTCGCCCCTCTGAGTGGTACATATGAATGAACAGGGCCGAAGATTCTAGGCATTCTCTCTCTCGGGTTCCACCCCGTGAGAGGTTATAAGTTTGCCTTCGGCCACCGGATTGCATCTACTACGTTTAAGGAACAGACCTCAAAATAACCAAAAGGGGCATTCGGTTCAATAAGTCGGAGGAAAGGAGACGGATTTAAAAGGATGATGTGATAAAGAAGGATTAGATTAGAATATAATTATTTATTTATTCAGAAAGGAGTGGTTGCGGTAGGAGTGAAACTTAAGGGACCTAGGTGGCCCCGACTTGGGGCCGTGGACGAATAAATTGAATATACGTCTCATGTAGTACTCTTTGCGACCTGACCTTCTTTGTGTTCGACCTTAGTTCTAACGACCCTCTTTATAGTTATTGGAGTCTATACGTCTACTGTGGTGGGAATACCGTCTTTCACTTCTCCTTGAGTTTTCGAAGAACTACTTTCACTTTCTCCTCTCACTTTTTCAACCGAATTTCGAGTTGTAAGTCTTTTGCTTCTAGTACCATAGGCCAGGGTAGTGAAGTACCCTTTATCTACCCCTTTGTCACCTTTATCACAGTCTGAAATAAAAACCCCCGAGGTTTTAGTGACGTCTACCACTAACGTCGGTACTTTAATTTTCTGTGAATGAAGAAACTTCTTTTCAATACTAGTTGAATCTATCGTATAAGTTTTCGTCTCTGTAATGAAACGGCTGTTTCCAGGCAGATCAGTTTCGATACCAAAAAGGTACATACCTACACTCTCAACCTGACACTTCTTCCGACTTGTGGCTTTTTAACTACGAAAACTTGACACCACAACCTCTTCTGAGAACTCTCAGGGAACCTAACGTTCCTCTAGGTTGGTCAGGTAAGACTTCCTCTAGTTGAGACCCTAAAGAAACCTTCCTTACTACGATTTCGACTTTGAGGTCATGAAACCGGCGGAGTACGCTTCTCAACTGAGTAACCTTTTCTGAAACTACGACCCTCCATACCCCCGTCCTCCTCTTCCCCTGCTGTCTCCTACTCTACCAACCTACCGTAGTGACTGAGCTACCTACACTCAGACTCACTTGAGGCCCTCAACCACTACCTGTCCCTCCGGACCGCACGACGTTAAGTACCCCAACGTTTCTCAGCCTGTGCTGACTCACTGACTTGACTTGACTTGACACCACAACCTCTTCTGACAACACAGGGAACTTGACGTTCCTAAAGGATGGTCAGGTAGGATTTTCTTTAGTCAGGACTCATAACTAACCTTCCTGACTTAACTTCGACCTTGAGACTATGAAACCGGGGGACTACGCTTCTTTACTGAGTAAACTTATCTGGGATTACGACCCTTTCAAACGTCCGTCCACCTCTTCCCCTGCCGTCTCCTACTCTACCAACCTACCGCAGTGACTGAGTTATCCGTACTCAAACTCATTTGAAGTACTCAACCACTACCTGGCCCTCCGGACCACACGACCCAAGGTACCCCAACGTTTCTCAACCTGTGTTGACTCGTTGACTTGACTTGACTTGACTTCACTTTCTCAGAAAGAAGATATGAAACGAGAAGGTAGTGTAACCCGACGGAGACAGTTAGTTAATCTGACCTGATACCCAATCCCCGTCGATTCTTCCTTGAAGACACGTATTAGGTAACGGTAAGACACCGGAATTTGATCGTTGGTGAGACTATAATCCGTCGCGATTCTTGAAATGTACCTAATTACGTAAAATATAAACACTCTATTAACGATGACCATAGACGTGATATATTTTGTTTGGGTGTTTGTTATGAGTTTATTTTGATCTGAAAAAAAAAAAAAGAATTCTAAAAACAAACACACAAGTTACACCTTCTAAAAATTTCAAAAATAAGTCAAACAACGTTGTAACAACAGAAGACAAAACGAAAAAAGTACCGATGGTACACCCTAGAATGGAGGGTTCGACCCTAGGTTGGACGTAGGGGACGTAACCTTCCGTTTCAGAATTGGTGACTCAGTGGAACTAACTAACTGACCTTTAAGTGGTAACCTTCAGTGGAACTAACTGACTAAGTTCCCCTACAGAGTAACTAAGAATTAATATGGGTCATCTCTGTATTGGACAACCCTCTATCAAGGCTCGGTAGAAGGTACACAAACAAGTAGACTCCTCGTCTCCGTGACTAGCGGAGACAAGACCTGATAGAAAAGGTCCTACAGACACATCCCTTCTCAGACCTTTCGATCCTTAAACACAGGAGACTTTGTTTTCAGTCCGTCCGAATGATAGATCGTATCATTTCACTCGTTCTGTCACAGAGGGAAACCTACCTCCCGGTCCGTTCGAATGACGTGTAATATTTTCTAAACCCAAGGGTGTGGGTATCAGGGAGAGAACATTGTGTTGGACAACACATAAGTCCACACTTGACTGGGAGAAACGTAGTGGGGTACCCTTGACCCCTAATCTCTTGACTGTTTTTACAATTATGAGATTGTTAACGACAACGATACTCATCATTTAACCGGAAACAGAGACTATGTCCTCCGAATACAAAGTATGGTTATAGGTAATTTGACACTGGTCGTTTGAATGATCGAATCTTCATCTTATGTTTAGAGACTTGGAAGTCTCGATATAGTTTAAGTTAAGTCAGGCTCAGGTTGTGGGTATCAGAAATGGTAACATGAAAACACAATCGACAACACACGAGTCTCCATTTCACTATATTCGACTTATTTTATTGGAAAAGAGGAAGGAGTAACTCGGTAGAAAAAGTAAGTTTTATGAAGGTCTCCTTTTACCGTCCAAAATGAACATTCGGTCGAGACTAAGACAAAAGAACAGGAAATATGGTGAAAATCTTCCACAAAATCAGGGAAGTCATTGATCCAAACCCTATACCTCCTTCCTCAGACACCAGACGACTGAGATACCCCTATTATCCCTCGAAATAGACCCCAGTTCCACCCCCGTTTATGGTTCATTGACCTGTAGTAAAAAGGAGTAGAATGAACAGGAAATGTGTGTGTGTGTGTGTGTGTGTGTGTGTGTGTGTGTCTTTCGAGATTTAATGTCAATAACCGAATATATGGGTCATCAAACGTCAGATGACCGGATAGACTTGAGTAGGATACTCGACTTAAATGGTCGTTCTCGGAAGTACATATATATATTGAGAAGTGGTAATTGATTAATGTTTTTAAGTCCATAATCAACGGATAAACTCTTATCATTAGTAAAACATTCCAAGTCTCTCCAATCCACTGAACGGGTCTCAGTATGTCAAGATCTTAATCTTGAACTTGGTCTGGATGACTGAAGGACGAGTCACAGAAGAGGCGTTTCTAAAGAGAGTGACTTTAAAAAAAGCCATGTTTGACCGGGAGTATGGGAAACATTCCTACAGGTACGAAATTGTTCTTTACTCGGGAGTCGATTAGAGTTTCCTCGTTGTTTGTTCTATTAAAGTCAGATGTCCCTTCACTAGGTTTAGAACGGAGAGGTTATAAGGTTTGATTTCCTTTCGTACTTTCCCGTTAAACCTCCAGTTCCTCGTGTGCCATTCATAAGTTAAACATAACTAGGTCAGTGTTTAATTACCTTAAAGAGAGGTATCTTATTATGTATGGTAGAGACAGAAGGTGGAAGAATAATAATCTATTCAAACCTAAGGGTCCACCGAGTCACCGTTTCTTAGACGGACGGTTACGTCCTCTCCGTCCTCTGCGTTAAAGTTATGGACCCAGTCCTTCTGAGGGACCTCCTCCTTCACCGTGGGGTGAGATCATAAGAAAAAAAAAAAAGGGGTTCAAGACTATCCTTTAAGAATCTAGTGAATTTTGTATCTCTGGGTATGTGAAGGTTGAATTTTGATAAGGTTTCAGTGTTTTAAATATTTATTTAGTGTCCGTTCGAGACTTGGTGTACATGGTACTCAAGTGAGGTCTGTGTCTGGTTTTATGGTACTTTCGACTAAGTGTGTGTTGCCTGATCTACTGTGCACTGTTTGCTATGGTCGTCCTCTGCGTTCTCTACTGGATTGACGTATTCCACTTCGTGGAAACTATTTTTGACAACCCAACGTAGTGTGACGCTCAGAAGTTCACGGTCCCGGGTCAAGTGCACCAGTGCCGGGAACCACGTCCACCTGCCAGTCCTGTCACCCACGTCCCGTGTTGTGACAGGGGACGGGACTGCCCCAATCCTTCAAAAGAAACCTCAGTCAAGGACGCTCAGGACGGTCGAGGTGGGAGTCCGAGGAACCGTGGTCGGACCCTCTCCGTCCATTCACCTGTCCGAGGTTCCCCTACGGACGACTGTGCGGGAGCGGACCAGTGTATGAATTTAGGTCCTTGTTCTGTAAAGACGGCCCTGTACTGCGACCGAGATCTGGGCCTTGTTCTACGAGAGCCCACCCGTACCTGACCAAGATCCCGGATTCTCAGCAGGTGGTGACGAGCCGCAGGCGAGTCTTCGGGTACCAGGGGTCCGGTTGACTCAGGAGAGCTCCCGGTCGGAGTACGACTCCTGGGAAGCCTTCCCCAGTCGAAACGGGCGCCTTCCGACTACCCTCCGGAGGGTCGTGACGGAGCTCACCCCAGCTCTAGGGACGCAGGGTCCCCACGCGTCCGGTAGACCCGGCAGTCCCCTACATGCGGGAGGAAGGAGACCGTCGTGCCGCTCCCGCCGCCGACGTGGAGGGCGGCCGTGTCCACCGGGATGCCACCGCCCGCCCCAGCGTCCGCGCTCTTCCTCAGCAACATACGGAACTCGCGCTTGAGTTTCCGGTGCGTGAGCAGATCGGTCCGATCATACCGGCCGAGGAACCGGTACTCCGAGATGCGCAGTGCACCGAACCGGCCGTCGTCCAGTGACACGAGAGGACGAGGGCGGGGTCCCGTGCGGCGAAGAGCAGCGGGTCGGGTCGGTGTGTGCGTGTGCGTACGTACGTGCGTGCGTACGTGCGTGAGTGTGTGTGTGTGTAGTAATCTTTAAAATAAGAATGGAGTATCTTTACGGTTAGTTAAAAGTCTCGTTTTGAAGGAGGTCTACACGGTCACAGAATACTTCAAAAGAAAAGGAAATAAAGGAAAGATTTCAGGAGTTTTGAAAGTACACTTTCACCAACTCCTTTACTCTTACTACTTAAATTTTTCGTGAAGAAAGTAACTTATAAAACGTAAGGTTTCCACTAAAGTCTTTATGTACGTTGGTTGAGGTTGAGTTTTTTTTTTTTTTTTCCCGTACTTTCTACTGGTGACATCTCTTTTCCAGTTCAGTAACATACCCTCGTCTATTTACAATTTACAGCTGGTCAATCACGATGACCATTACCGAAATAATTTTTCTACACAAACTTGGTTGACTCAGAAGGTCCCACCCATCCCAAAACCATCTCTCTTCTCTGGTAAGGACCGTCTTCCTTATCGTATCTATATTCCCTACCTTTTATTTTCACTTTTGATTTGATCTCCCTTCTCATCTTAATACCCCAAGCCCCTTTTTATAATACCTGTCACTTCTGTTCTTTCATCCTGTCCCAATCTCACTTCTCACAAGTCACTACAAACACCTGTGTTACGTGCAACTAAATATCAGAAACGGCTCAGTAACTTCAATAGACCCCTCTCCACATAGCACTTAGTATGACAGGTGTGGTGTTTAATGTACATAACCGACGTAAAAGATCTTTTTCTTTACCTTTGAATCTTTTTATTGGAAGGAATACAGTGGTATAACCACTGTTTCCTTTCGAAGGTCCGTTTCAGAAAGAGAATTACACCGTCGGAGGTCGTACCTTTTACGGGTGAAAACATCAGGAAAGGTAGAGACAATTCCTTGTTTTTGTCTTACGACTTCCATTTACCGGACTATATTAACGTCACTCCTATTGACCGTCAGAGAAAAGTAAAAGATTAAGTTCCTAAGAATTTAAAATCTCACGTATGTTTACTGGACCCTAAGTCTAAGTCCTCCACACCCTTTAGTGGACTCTAAGACTTATAGATTAGTCAAAGGACCCTTAGGAATACGGAGACTAAGAACTTGGTCTAAAACGTGTCGTCCCGAGGGGTTACACGGAGAACGGAGAATCGGGATACAACTTCTGTGTGTACGTGAAATTTAAAGTGTATGGGACGGGGTTTACTCGAGTCATTGTAAAGGAAAACACGCAATGAGATGGACCCAACACAGAAACCGAACACTTCCTCTTAACTTAAACACTTCCTCGTAACTGAAACGTCCTCGTGGATCATAACAGACTGGGCACACCGGACCGAACCGAACCGGCAGGTACAAGAGTGACCATTAGGGAGGAAAGAAAACATTCCCTCCAGGGGTCGGAAAGACCGTACTCCCTGGTCAAAACACCTATAGTTACAAAGGTGTCTGACTCCCCGTCCTACCTCGTACGTCGCATCGAGGGAGTGTACCCGGCAAGTGTCATCCCAAGACACGAGGATACTCTTAGATCTCTAGACTGACCTCCGTCTCGAGTCCGCCATTACACTCGGGAACCTCACCGACATTTATGTCTTCTTTGAAACAACCGAGGGGTGAACGAGTGGAGGACGACTCACCGGGTCGAGGATTGTCCGGTGGCTGACCATGGACCTCAACCCCTGGGGCCGAGATATGACAGATGTCGAGTGAGAGAAGAGAGTCACTAAGGAAAGTTCACTTTTACATCTAATTAATAAATTCCCTTTTTTATAGTTACTTTTCAATCCTAAAAGAAAGAACACTTTCTTTCAAGTTTAAATTTCTTGAAATACTTAATGGTAAAGATTCGATTTGAGTGAACCACTAAATCTTCAAGCCTTTGATTCAATACTACGAAATCCGTCGAAGACGAAACCTTCCAGACTCGGGACAAACCTCGTCGGGGCCGGGGACGTCCAAAAAGAGACGGGACATAGTAGAGATACTTAAGACTCTTCGTCCAGAGACCCGACTGTCACGGTTCTCGTAGTGCCCAGAGTCGGAATAAACGAGAGACGGTAATCTGAGGTAAAGAAGAAGTCACGGGAAAGAAAAAAGGGGAGACAGACGTGAAACTTCGAACAGAGTAATAAAAAGAAACTAGAGATCAAAGAGATTGAAGAAAGATAGTAGAAAAACAACCAACAGTGCCCTTACCATAATCAACTTTCCCGGTTTAGTGTTCCGACATCCGTCTGGACCAGACACAAGTTTGTGGGTACCTTATGAACAACGCGGACCTCTTTTGATTCACTAGGGAGTAGTGAAGAACTCCGTCTCTTGTTATTGTTGTCGTTTTGGCGTTCTGAATTACTCTTCGACTGAAAAAGTCGCTTAGGCAGAGGACTGAGTAATCTGTGCACTTGGAATCGAATGCGTGCAAGCAAACAGAAGTGACTATACCTCTACTCCTTCTCGACTGTTGGTACCTAAGGAATCTCACGTGGTCTACGACACGTTCCACTGAAGGTAGATATCGAGTAAAATCGGAGTATTGTCGATACATTTCACCCTTAGTGACAGAGACACCATGTCTCCTTCTCTGAATTCTAAGTGTCTCCCATTCGTCTAAAGAATCTCGACGAGTTTGATTGGTCACCGTCTTGATTTTACTTTTGAGTTCCGAGACGTTATTGTTTAGGTATCCTTACTCCTTCTCACCTCTAATTACTTCTTATTCCCTTGTTTTTCGTCTTTTATAGTTGTTTTCTCTTTCAAGTAATTTTTTGTAGTTACTTTAGTTATGTGAAGTTCGACCCACTTAGTACTTTTTCATTCTCTTTTGTGTTTACTAGTTGTAGTCTTTACTTTCTTACCCACAGTGATTGTTACGATGTATCTGTCACTTCCGTATCATTCTCTGGTCGTACGTATCTTACGGGTGTTTGGCCTATGCAATCTACCTTGACGACTCAGGGACACTCTATGTTTAATGGGTTTGACTGTGTTTTTATTTAGGATTTTAACGGGACATAAATGAATTTTTTAACTAAAGTATCAATTGTTAGAAGGGTGGTTCTTTGAGTTCCCGGTTTACCAAAGTGACCACTTAAGGTAGCTTGTATATTCCTTCTTTATTGTGGTCAGAATATACTTGAGAAAATCTTTTATATTTTTCTCCAGGTGTGATTGGACTATGGTTTTGGTTGTTTCTAATCTCCTTGTTTTCGATGTCTGGTTATATTGAGTACTTATCCCTACGTCTTTAGGAGTTTTTATACAATGGTTTATTTTTAATCATTATATAGATTCACTATTATGTAACCCTTCTTTTCGTTAAATAATACCTTTAAGTCCAAACAAATTATAAACATTTATTTAGTAACGGTAAGTTATGTAATTCTTATTTTCTGTTTTATAAAATACTAGTAAAATCATCCACTTTTTAAATCATTATACAGTATGGGACGACGACGACTACGATTCAGTGAAGTCAGCACAGGCTGAGACACGCTGGGGTATCTGGCGTCGGGTGGCCCGAAGGGGCAGGGACCCTAAGAGGTCCGTTCGTGTCACCTCACCCAACGGTAAAGGAAGAGGTATGGGATACTGGGACGTTAAGGTAAAGATCTACAAACGGTTTGTTGTTGTTGTTTTTGATTTTCGTGTACTATCCAGTTTTATTTTCGGAACACACGTGTGTTTTCTTAAACATATATATACAAACTTTATCGAAAGTAGTATTCTCGACTTTCGACCTTTTTCGGTTCTATATGTAATTATCCACATGTCTACTTGTACAACAACATATAAGTATGTTACTTTATACTGAGCCAATATTTTACTTCGTTACAGACTGTCTAAGTTCTTACGTCCACTCAAAGTTTGTATGTGTTTCTCTTCGGTCGATTTTTTTTCTCATGTATACGAAGGTAAAGATATACTAAGGACTCATCCATTTTGGTTCAATGTAACTATCTTTAGTCTCGTCGTCAACGAAGGTCTCTCTATGTCACTAAACGGACTTCACTGTCTTCCCTAGCAAGACTCTATTACCCTACAAGAGAAAACTATCCACACAAACAATATGTTCATATACAGAGATAGTTTTGGAAGGTTGGGTGTATGAATCCTACACACATAAAGTGACAAACCTTGACTACGGAGTCCTTTTTTGGTTTAGTTCAATAACAGTCGACTTTGTACAGTGACCAATCCGTCTGGTGTAGTTTGGACAATTCCTTTTGAGAATGAAACGACTTTCCTACTTTATGTCACATCTGAGTTACTACTCGTCTAGATAACTCTCTTAACGAAGGTTTCCATACTCTTTATACCTACTTTCCCTCCTTGGCTCCCTCACCCCCTTTTAATCTGACGTTCTCCCTCTTTTCGTCTACCACGTACCCTGACTCATTTCCCGTCGAGACTGACGCCTCTTTATATTGGAAGAACAATTTAGATCAGTGAGACCACTGAGTCTACCATTTCATAGACTCTAACTAGGGACCCAACCCTTCTAGGGGACGTCCTCCCGTACCATTGGGTGAGGTCATAAGAACGGACCTCTTAGGGGTACCTATCTCCACGGACCGTTCAACGTCAGGTCCCCAACGTTTCTCAGTCTGTATTGACTCACTAATTCGTGTGTGTGTGCATGTGGGAGGAGTCCCGAACGAAGGGTCCACCGAGTCTACTATTTCTGAGGTGGACAGTTACGTCCTCTGTGCTCAAGTTAGGGACCCAACCCTTCTAGGGGACCACTTCCGTTACCGTTGGGTGAGGTCATAAGAACGGACCCTTTAGGGTACCTGTCTCTCCGGAGTACCCGATGTCAGTACCCCAACGTTTGTCAGTCTGAGTCACTGATTTGTTGTTGTAGGTGGTGGAGCCCAGAGTCACTGGACAGATATTTATGTCGTACGACCCTGTCCACTTAGAGGAAAGAGACGACAACTAGAGTACCAGTCCTTCCTTTCTTCACTAAGTACCCAAGGAGAATGAGATGTCCTACCCCCACAGGAGGGGTGTTCTAACACAAGTAACTGGTTCTGTATAATATCTCTTCCTGTAGATGAGTGAATCGTCTGCGAATAACTCGACGACCATATACGTGTCACGAGCAGTTCCTCGACTCCTGGGTTGTTTTTGTTTAGTCCGTTTCAGGGACAAGAGTAGCTCACATGGAAGGTCACTTTACATCTGTGGTCAGTCGTTCGTTTTCTTACACATGTACGACACACGCTTCGTTGGTCCCCTCAGAGATGGAGGTCGGGAGGACCCGAGGTCACTAGGTTCGACGCCCCTCTTCCTTCCAACTTACTCCCACGTCCCCCTTGTCTGGGGACCTCACCAGGGACTCCGATAGACCGTCTCGGACACACGACATGGTTTCCCGTCCCACTCGGGTCTCCTAATTACCCTGTAAATGGTAGGTCTGCCCAAGTTAGATTCTCCCTCCACCCTTCCTCCTCACAAGCCCCGAACGCCAGGACTTCACTCCGTTCATCGAAAGACCTCATGGAACAGTGTGAGGTCCGTCACCCAATTCGAGAAAAGACGTAATAGAATCAGAGGTACTCAGTCCATGATAATAATAGAGACAAAAATGTCCACTCCTCTGGTTCCGTGTCGTTCCAATTCGTCGAACGTGTTCCATTGTGTCGATAATTCGTCGTGGTGACCCTGATCCAGGTCGCACCCGACCGGGGTGGCAGGTACGAGAATGGGCGAGGACAAATGGCGGGAGACCCAATCCCCAATTTAGTACACAGACCTGAAGTTCACTCTAGACTCAAAGGTTCATTGGTACCCGTGTGACCAATTTCGTATTTACAATCGTTAGTAATTGGAGAGATGTCCCTTCTTCTCTCTACCATTGGTTGGGTTCAGGATGCGCTATGTCAAGTAACTAGATAACCGGAGACACGAGTAAACGGTTCAATGAGTGAATAATTGTGGATAACTCGCGAGTGAAGTACGGTCCACGACGAGACGTGTGAAACGTACCGTAGAGTAATCAATAGTGGCAAGATACCCTAGAGTCCACACCGAATGGGTTAATTTATGTCACAAGTAAATGAATAAACCGACGTGACCAGAAGGACTGACACACACCCGAAAGAGGGCAGTGCCTCTCGTCCGAGACAAATTGATCGACGCCACGAGTCCGAAGAGTGACGTCACCGAAGAGAAAAACATCTCTTGTCCGAGATCTCGCGGACCCGAAGTCATCAACACCCGAATCACATCGGGACGGCGTACACCTTAGAAGGGCCTCGTCCTTAGTTTGGTCACAGGGGACGTGACGTTCCGTCTAAGAATTGGTGGCCTGGTGGTCGTTTCGGGACCAAGTGAGTTAAAATATCTCTTTTCCTCTCTAATATAAAAATGGATACGGGTTAAGGTTTCGGTTACACACAAAAATTTTCATGATACTATAAATGTAAGTTTCGAAACAATAAAGGAGTAAAAGTAACGACATCAATCAATAAGATCTCCCAACACAACCACCTTTCCGTCTTCGACCGTCCTGGGAGATTACCCATTCCCGAGATAATCGTCACTGTTCTATCCTTTTGTGGGTCCCTCCGACAAACCTTATACTTTCCACTCATACTATCTACTGTTCGAGGACTCAGAAACGGTTTGTGGTAACTCTCCACCGACGCCTTCAGTCCCACTCCACTCGAGGGGCCCGGTAGATACAGGGACGATTTAGTTATGGACAGTCCCGGACCGTTCTTCCTACCTCCACGACGTTCCTCCAGCTTGAAGAGTTCCAAGGGACTTCAAACGTCCGTCTCGAGAGTCGCCGTTCCTACGCAAAATATCGTGTTCCTGAGTTTCTACGACCCCTCCCTTCGTCCGTCGTAATACTGAACGAAAGACGGAGGTGTCACCCCACATTTATCTCTCTTTACCCCTTTCAACAGGTCCTGTTATCGGAGAGGGTCGTCGTTTACAGATCGGACCCTTCCCGTCGCCGACTACTGATCCTCCGAGTGCAGACGAACTCCTACAGCGAGTGTCAGTGTCGCTAAGAGTCTACCCCCTCCCTGAAGTAGTCCCACACCCCCTTCTCCAGTCCATTTCGGCCTTTTGGTGTGTTCTTTTACTGAGGGGGTGGTGAAAGGACGGGAGAAAGTGAAGGAGAGAGGGGAGGGTCGGTTCCCGAAGAGTTGTGTGACAAAAGGGTCGGTACGAGACGTACCGGGACTGTGGGGGGTGAAACAGAGGTACCGGTATTCTCACTGTTCACTTCCCCCACCTTCCTCTTCGGTCCCACCGAGGTGGTAGTGGACAGTGGTTTGTCTCTTCGAGGAAAAGCCAACGAAACACAATGGATAATACCCAATGCCAAAGACTCCAAAGTAAACGTTTTTTCTGAAAACAAGAGGTTGTGGTAGAGGGTCGTTTAGGTTTGGTTAGTACACCCAATAAGACCCCCTATTAAAACAAATAAATCAATCGAAACCAACACGTGCCTACAAGGATCAACGCCACTCGCCCCAGAAGAGAAACGACGTCGTGTCCCCGAAGAGTAATGCCCCGAAGGGAACCCCTCGTGTCCGAGATTCCTGTACCCGAAGTCCTCGACGTCGTGCACCCGAGTCCTCACCACCGCGTACCCGAATCAATGAGGTGTCACACACCCGAGAAGGACCTGATCCGTAGCTTGGGTACGGGGACGTAACCTTCCACCTAAGAATAGGTGACATGGTAGTCCCTTCAGGGTACACCCAATAAAGACGGAAAAACTCCCGTATCGGGGACCGTCCATGAACCATGTATCATCGGTAATAAGTCCCGAAGGGACCACCGAGTCTGTCGTTTCTTAGGCGGACGTTACACCCTCTAGACCCAAGCTAAGGACCGAACCCTTCGAGGGGACCTCTTCCCTTACAGATGGGTGAGGTCATAAGAACGGACCTTTTAGGGTACCTGTCTCCTTGGTCCACCCAACATCAGGTACCCCAGCTTTTCTCAACCTGTGCTGACTCACTGATTCGGGCTGTGTCGTGCACCGTGTCGGCAATATTAGTGCTACGGAGTGTCGTAGACGGGAGGTCGCACGACCGTAAACTCCTGTGTCTGCTGTGCAAGGAGAAGGACAAAGACCTCTTCGACAC
Organism: Capra ibex; assembly: GCA_006410555.1. Taxonomy (NCBI): domain Eukaryota; kingdom Metazoa; phylum Chordata; class Mammalia; order Artiodactyla; family Bovidae; genus Capra; species Capra ibex. The sequence continues at coordinate 6,500,008 of SJYO01038983.1, read as the reverse complement.
GATCCGACACGAGTGTGGTGTGGGAGGGATGAAAGAAGGGCTTTCTACCAAATAAGGGGACGAACAAGAGACATCGGTCTTAAGGTTTGACTCAGAGAGGATAGGTTCCTCGTTTGTCGGATCCTATTTCCGTTCTGAGTACAGTTTGACGAAGAAGTTAACATTTTCCGATATTTTTATACACGACAACAGTGGGAATAACATAAAGATCCTCCTTTGTCTGAGTGTCACTTATGATGATCACCCGTCACACTTGAGGGGGTCGTCTGGACGGGGTCAAGAGTTTTCGTCGGATACAAGAGGTCCGTGAAATGAGACCTTGTGACTGTCTCTACGATTCTTCGGGTGCCCTGTCCCAGTAAGGGATATCTCGGGGTTGACCTTTCGGTGTTAATTGGTCTGGGATGGACCGACACGGAAGTTAATTTATCTTACTGTCATAAAAAAAAATTGTCAAAATATTGTTTCCATTTATGGTTTTACTGATTTAATATAATAATGAATGAAAATACAAATATTTTCAAATAAAACGTTCCCATTTAAATCCCATACGGGTCACCATTAAGTGGTTCACGTACATATACTCCGACGTGAGACTGGTCCCGTACCCTAAGGCCTCCCTCTGACATCCCATTCCTGTCTCGAGTCTGGGACCACGTCAGAAGCCCTATTGTGTCTGGACGTCCTTTTCTACTGTTCACTGTATGTTCGCTATGTCTTTAGTATGTAATTAAAAATTTCATCCTTAGCCTCAGTACGTCTCTTACTGAAATCCCACAACGTTGTCACTCCCCACTTTATCGATGAAATCTATACGACCAGTCCTCTCTGGAGATACTCCCCCAGATGTTCCTCCCTTGTAGACTCGTTTCTGGACGTATATCCCTACACCCAGGTCACAAGGTCTTTGTCCCCTACACGTTCCTGGACCTCCGTCCTCACTCAAATTTCAGACTTCTCGTCTTTCTTTACACCACACAATGTCTCCTCACGTACTCTCTTCCGTGGTTCCGTCCTTCAATCTGTCCGTCTACCCTAAAACTTGAAACTAGAACAACCCTGGATTCTTTACGGTACTATCCGAAGTCCCTGATTCCATCCTGAGTGCCCTTTCCGACTCAGTAACGGGTCACTCCAGTAGGGACGCCTACGGTCCTAAACAGATTAGTCGTATGAGGGGCATTGGACCAAACTCAAATAGTCCTACATTTTCTGGAGGAGGACGTCGGTTATCGGTTAATCATTTATGGTCCTTTGGGGACGTCGGTTATTTCTAATCGGTTAATCATTTATGATCCTTTGAGGACGTCGGTTAGTCGGGAACGGTTGAGAGATAAGATTTTGGATATTTATGACGACATTTAGACCCGAGTCCCNAACTCAAATAGTCCTACATTTTCTGTAGGAGGACGTCGGTTATCGGTTAATCATTTATGGTCCTTTGGGGACGTCGGTTATTTCTAATCGGTTAATCATTTATGATCCTTTGAGGACGTCGGTTAGTCGGGAACGGTTGAGAGATAAGATTTTGGATATTTATGACGACATTTAGACCCGAGTCCCGAGGAACGAGGTGAGGTGACACAACCTACACCGCCCTCGGGATCGAGCTCGATCTTTATTTTGGGGAAGTACACAAACGTAACGACACCTGCAGAATAAGAGAGTCAAAACCCCTGAGCCTGAGACCCGTATTGTCTAGAATCACACTAATTTGTTGTTGTTGTTTTTTTAGAGATAAGTAGTAGATGAATAGGTAGATAGGTTTTGTCAGAAACTTAGGTTGGAGTATAGGGTCATGGTAAGGTCCGTGTATCGTTCACAAATTATTTATTAACACAGACAACTGATTCGTTCTCAGTTTAGTATTTGGTTTCAATGTTACAGGACTACCATTTCCTTGTACGTAAAAACGGTCCTCCATCTTCTGACCTCCCCAGAAGGTTCACAGGGTTCCTTGTAGAACACTTTACCGGTGACAGGTATCCGGGGTTTCTGTAAGTGGAAGAGGGGGTCGGGAGGAAACACTAGGGTACCTGACATAGGGTGGTCCAAGGAGACAGGTGCCCTAAGAGGTCCGTTCTTACGATCTCACACAATGGTACGGCAGGAGGTCTCCTAGAAGGGTTGGGTCCATATCTACGGAACAGAGAATCCGGAACGTAACCGTCCGTCCAAGAAACGGTGATCTCGGGGACCCTTCGTCTAATACTGATACGATTCTGTGCTACCTAAAGATTTTGTAAGTCGTGACCAAGTGTGGGGTATACATCGGTCCTTTAACCCGAGATGAAAAACCTTTCTAAAAAGAAAAAGTCGGTCTCGTAATGGTTTTACCCACCCCCTAAAGACGGATAACTCTACAATTAGTCTTATAGGTTAAGGCCCTGTTAAAGCAAACTAACTTAAAGTGAGGTAAATCCTTCCCTCCCTCCTTCCCGTGGAATTCTCAGACCCGTTCGAGAAAAGAGTCAGACGGTCCAAAGGGACCTACTCCGACAAGGTCCGGTGGTCGAACACCCGGTCGCCCTCTGTCCGAACAACCGCACTTAGACTTCAAATGTTACTGGGTTCGATTGGTGTAGAGACCGTACGCTAACTGGTAAACTTTCGTCTGGAAGACTAGTAAGATTATAACATCTTTGACAACCGTCCGAATGAAGACTCGATATCCATTCACATGTAACTAAAATTTGTAATCATTCTTGTACTTAAGACCGTTTCTCCGACAACAAGGGTGTCCCTACAAGTTCCGAAATCTCCTTGTCTACTTGTAAACGTATTGGAAGTTGCACTTCTGCCGTCGGTCGTGATTCAAAAATTAAATAAAAGGGGGTCTCATTCATAGAGAACCATTGAGAACCAGTCAATCTGTTATTCCCAAACCATTTTAACAAATTTTCAGTCTTCCTCTTTTTTTTTTTAGGTTTCCACGACTTCCACCCTCCCCCCAAGTCCTACCCCTTGTGCACATGTGGGCACCGCGTAAGTACAACTACATACCGTTTTGGTTATGTTATGACATTTCATTAATCAGAGGTTAATTTTATTTATTTAAATATAATTTTTTATTTATCGTCTAGTGCGATTTGTTGTTTTTTTATTTACACGTGTGTGTGTGTGTGTTTGTTTACACGACTTTCACTCCCCTTTTATTTATGCATGCCTACCTGACAAAACGAAGATTTGAGTTCACATATTTTTACTTTCAACGAGTCAGCATAGACTGAGAGACGCTGGAGTACCCGACATCAGGTACCTCAAGAAAGAGATCCGGTCTTGTGACCCCACCCATCGGAAAGGGAAGAGGTCCCTTAGAAGGGTTGGGTCCCTAGTTTGGGTCCAGAGGGCGTAACGTCCGTCTAAGAAATGGTCGACTCGGTGGTCCCTTCGGACCCCACCTATTTACCATATTTCAGACCAAGCGTGACATCTGAAATACTGCACTGTGACGTACAAACTTAAACGACTCAAAAGAGAGAACGAAACCATGTTGTGCTAAACAATACCTGACTTACAAATACAGGGGGACGGGGGTTTGAGTATACAACTTTAAATTAGGGATTACACTACCAGAAACCTCCATTCCGGAAACCCTCCACTAATCCAGTCTTCCTACCTTGGGAGTACAAGTCCTGACTACGGGAATACTCTCCCGTCTCTCGATCGAACGAAAAAGGACGGTAAGTTCCTATGTTACTCGTCAGACGTCAGACATGGGACCTCCTCCTAAGAGTGGTCCTCGACCGGTACGACCGTGAGACTAGAGTCTGACGGTCGGAGGTGCTAACACTCTTTATTTATAGACAACCAATATTGAGTCAGATACTCCGAAAATATCGTTGGACTTGACTGAACCTGTAGTAAGGTACCGGGTAAATTAATTTTCTTTTCTTGATATTACTAACCATACTTTACTGATATTACTCCTACTCTACCAACCTATCGTAGTGGCTAAGTTACCTACACTTGAACCTGTTTGAGACCCTCTACGACTCCCTGTCCCTTCGGACCACACGACGTCAATACTTACGCTACTCAGTCTATCCTGAATCACTGACTTGTTGTTGTTCTTGATATTACTACCCAAAAAGTAATGAACTTCCTATGAAAACCACTAGAAAGGATAGCGAATAATACCTTTAATAAAGTCTAAAAATTTTATCTTACTTCCTAGTATTCTGATAAAGTACTAAAACCGAGGACCCAGACACGTTTATTGACAAAACCCCTCCTTTCCACCATATAGAATCGAAAATAGGACCCTTTAAAGTTGGTTGGTGACAGAGTGATGGTTGGTTCATTATTCAGGACAGTTGTCCTGGTACGTTTATCATTACTTTTTATAAACGAATCGTAAATATTAAATCGCATATATAAAAAATACCATAGGTTGGAGTCATTGTGAAATTCTTTTGTAGTAGTGTACAACTCCTTTGTTATTCATTATCATCACTTTCATTACTATTATTATTGTGACTCCTCTTTCTCCTCCTCCTCCTCTTCTTCCTTTCTTCTGGCACCGAACGGGATTTAGTATGTCTGGACTCCCGCGGCACTCCTGGGTTTGAAGAAAGGTGTCACAAACAAAAAATCTTAGTTCCCATTTACACACTCTGACTAATGTCTTAAAGTCTTAAGGCTAAGTGTCTCAACGTTCTTTGTAATCCCTGGATCTCTTTACACCGGTTTTGACGGAATCCTTCTACCTCTACTTTTCTTAGTGATGAACGCGGACCTAGAAACCACCCTTTCGGATCAGAAGTTCGTTTCGAAGACCGTAGGTCAAAGCAGAAGAGTAACGCGAGAGAGGAGGAGGGTCAAGTGCCGTGTACCGCTATGTACATCCGTACGTGAATACTCAATAAAAACGCGAGCGGATAGATAAATAAAAAGAAGAGATGTCATTCACAAGATATACACTGTTCAAGGTAAGGTTCTCATGCAAACATTCAGGTTGAACAGACATTCAGGTTGTTTGAATCGGACGTATGGGTTGAGTGTGTCAGTCGAAATATTGTGACATGAGATTATCCAAATATCATGAAAAGTGCATTTATTATGTATTTTCATTTGAGTTTTTTATTTTGTCAACTTAGAATGTCATATCATGGAACTTTTCATGTCACCATGTCGACCGTGTGTCCCCGACCGTAGCTCACTTGTCCGTTCTTGTCGATGACTGACCTCCTTCCTCCCATCCACCCTCTACCATCTCGACTTCCTAATAGGCGTTGTCCCTGCCTCCCGTTCGACTCTAAAGTGAGCACGGTTTAACTACGTGACTACGTAAAGTCACGTCCAAGCTTATACACTTTAGGGCTATCAACTTCCTAGCATACATCCTTGGAATGCCATGACAAAATGAAGAGTCAACCAGTCCTTCGGTCTTACTGTAAAAGGTCATCTTCTCTTCCGGAATGCAAAAAAATAGAATATATGAATTGCACCATGTCTAAATCCAAAATCCAACCCTGTCCGTAGTAAAAGAATAAAACCGATTCTTTTACTCTACAGTCTCAAGAGATCTTTAATAAAGGAAATAAGGACGGGGGGGGGGGGCGGGAAAAGGAGAACGTAGGGACGAGTTGGAAATTTGAAAATAAGAAGACTCCAAAGATCATATAAGGGTATCTAGTACGTCTCACGGTTTATACTCATTCATTCTTATTTTTTACCTTTTGACCGGTCAAACACCCCATTTGTTTGTCGCTTTATGAAAGAAAAGAAAAGAAGAAAACCACAAACCTAGTTGGACTTACGTGACGTTTCGACCGAAACTGAAGAAAAGGGTCGGTTCACTCAGTCATGCAATCAGTTTCACCCTTACTACTAAATAACCTCACCTGTACAAAGTTTTAGTCAAACCGAAATCTTTTACAACGACAGGACATGACAGTATTTTGTGTGACACTTTTAATAATTCGAACCAGGACGTCTCTAAACTTCTTCCATGTTACACTCCATCAGTAAAGATGGTATCCGGTCCCTGGGAGCCCCGACTTCTCAATAACGTTTAAAAAGTGTAAAGGTGTCCGACTTTTCTGTCTTCAACAAATAGTTTGACTGTCCGAGTGTTATTTGAGTCCGACGAAGCGGATGGGGTCGAAAGAGTCCATTTTTAAGGACATAAAACAAGAACGACTGGGACCACCACCAAGACGAGTCCCTTTATCTCTCTCGAAGTAGGGTCTTTCCCTGATACACCCCTTAGCTAAGCCCCTTCCTCTTTCCCCCCATCGGACACTATAACTTGTTGTTCCCGTCTCTGTCTTTGTCGGGGACTCCGACTCACACCTCGTTCAAACTCTTCATATCTCCGACTCTGATCTCTCGATGCCGTTCCATACTTGTCTCACCTCCGTTTCGACTCCTCTTTCCCTAAAAATTCTACTGAACGACACACATTAATTACCGAGAGGAAACTGAGTAGAGTACCTCTGAAATCTGTTTTCAATTTAACGAAAATTGTCTCAGACATAAAAAGTTCGATATTATGGACACAAAACTTAGACTGTTACAGGAACTTACATAGTGAGTAGACCGTCTAGTACTGCGTGGGCCGTGAAAAGCTTTCATACATCTATACGAACATTAATTATTGTATTTCAGGTAAATTTTCACTAGAATTTTAGTATTATCAGGTTATAGTGATAGATAAACGACTTAGTCATACATGATATGAAGATGATACTCCCCTCCGTTACTAAAGAAAAAAAAAACAGTTCTCAGGAGGACGAGTTTTTTTCAAAAATTTTCGCTGATACTATTGCCGGTACTCTAGTTGAAACGTTTAGACGTCTCGACAAACATTTACGTTTCGGAAGAATAGTAGTCAAACTATTATAAATGAAGGAATCTCATTTAAGTCTACGATCTTGTGTACAAATTCTTTTCAACAGATTGATTAGGAGTTGTCACTTATTGATATTTTACCCATATTTTATGACACCTTCCTTCTCAGTAAGACAGTCTCCACCAGAGTGGAAGTCTCTTCTTTGTTCTAGTCTTACACACCACCTAAGTCTTCCGTCTGTACTATTCACCTGTCAGATCCTCTTTTCCATATTCGTTTGTACCTCTTTAAATGGGTCCTCCTTGTGATAAAAACGGTACGCCTGATGACTTATTGTCACGTTTTAGGATGGATCTCCGACAGTATGTTTCACTTGATTTGGTCCTGTGTTTATAGAATATAATTACATATATACACCTTAGATCTTTTTAACATAACTACTAGATAATTTGTCTTTATCTCTGTCTCTGCATCTTTTGTTTACATACCTGTGGTTCACCCGTCGACCTCATTTGACCCTCTAACCCTAACTATATATGTGTGATAACTGTGACACACATTTTGTCTGCCGATCGCTCTTGGATGACACACCGGGTCCCTTGAGCTGAGCCACGAGACACCACTGGATTACCCTTCCTTTAGGTTTTCTCTCCCCTATAAACACACGTACATCGACCGAGTAGACCTGTAGACCGGGAAATTTGGGTAAAACGACGACAACGAACGAGTCCACACCGACTGAGAACAACTATGGGTACCTGACATCGAGTGGTCCGAGGAGACAAGTACCCTAAAGAGTCCGTTCTTACAACCTTACCAAACAGTAAAGGAAGAGGTCCCCTAGAACGACTGGGTCCCTAGCTTGGGTACAGAGGCCGTAACGTCAGCCTAAGTAATGGTGACTCGGTAGACCCTTCTGAACTGTAGCGAAACGGTTGTTTCCAGGTATATCAGTTTCTATCCCAAAAAGGTCATCAATACATGTAAATGCTTTCAACCAAGTACTTCTTCCGATTGACGGTTTCTTAACTACGAAAACTCAACACCACGACCTCTTCTGAGAACTCTCAGAGAGATCCTGACACCCCTCTAGTTTGGTCAGTTAGCATTTACTTTATTTGGGACTCATAAGTAACCTTCCTGACTACGACTTCGACTTCGAGGTTATGAAGTCGGTGACTTCTCGGACGAGTAACCTTTTCTGGGACTACGACCCTTTCTAGCTTCCGTTTTCCTTTTCCCGTGTTGTCTCCTGTTCTACCAATCTAATGTAGTGGTTGAGTTACCTGTACTTAAACTCGTTTGAGACCCTCTACGACCTCCTGTCTTCTCGTACCGTACGACATCAGGTACCCCAGTATGTCTCAGTCTGTACGAAACGCTAACTTTTTGTTGTTATATAGACTAAGTGAAACGACACGTCATCTTTGATTGTGTTATAACATTTCGTTGATATGAGGTCATTTTTAATTAAAGAAAAAAAAAATTTTCGTTGTAGGAATCGTCTTTCCTGACAGAACTACTTTGTGTGTGTCCATAGGATTCCTCGACTTCGACAGTTATCCTTCGAAACCACTACTGACCTCGTTGACTTGAGAGTGTGCTAGGAACCCCACCCCTGTCCTCTATGTATAAACACCTTAGTGACACTTCTCGAGTAAACCAATATAAATCATTTAAATTTAAATGAGTTTGGGACACAATACGTCAAGATGGAGTAAAAGGGTCTCCTGTGTTATATTCTTACAAATGGTACCATAGGTACGATTATGACTTTTGGACCTTTGTCAAGTTTACAAGTAGTTGTCCTCCTGGTCCTCCATTTGACACGAAAGAGAGTCAATTTATATCAAGTCAAGTCAGCGAGTCAGCAGAGACTGAGACGCTGGGGTACCTGACGTCATGTGGTCCGAAGGGACAGGTAGTGGTTGAGGACCTCAAATGAGTCTGAGTAGGTAACTCAACCACTACGGTAGGTTGGTAGAGTAGGAGACAGCAGGGGAAAAGGAGGACGAGAGTTAGAAAGGGTCCTAGTCCCAGAGAAGGTTACTCAGTCAAGAAGCGTAGTACACCGGTTTCATATCCTCAAAGTCGAAGTCGTAGTCAGGAAGGTTACTTATAAGTCCTGACTAAAGGAAATCCTACCTGACCAACCTAGAGGAACGTCAGGTTCCCTGAGAGTTCTCAGAAGAGGTTTTGGTGTTAAGTTTCCGTAGTTAAGAAACCACGAGTCGAAAGAAATATCAGGTTGAGAGTGTAGGTATGTACTGATGACCTTTTTTGTATCGAAACTATCTACCTGGAAACAGTCGTTTCATTACAGAGACCAAAAATTAAACGACAGATTCAACCAGTATCTAAAAGAAGGTTCCTAGTTCTTAGAAAATTAAAGTACCGACGTCAGTAACAAGTGTCACTAAAACCTCGGGGAGTTTTATTTCGGACAGTGATAAAGGTAACAAAGGGGTAGATCAACGGTACTTCACTACCCTGACCTACGGTACTAGAATCAAAAGACTTACAACTCAAAATTCGGTTGAAAAAGTAAGAGGAGAAAGTGAAAGTAGTTCTACCACAAATCAAGAAGAAACAAAAGACGGTATTCCCACCACAATAGACGTATAGGCTCCAATGACTATAAAGAGGACCGTTAGAACTAAGGTCGAACACGAAGTAGGTCGGGTCACAAAGTGTACTATTCAATTTATTCGTCTACTATTATATGTCGGAACTGTATGACGAAAGGGTTAAACCTTGGTCAAATAACAAGGTACAGACCATGTTTGACAACGAAGAACTGGACGTATATCTAAAGAGTCCTCCGTAAGTCAACTTATATCTGTCGTCAATTTACTAGACTTTGATAATGGTAGTATCAATTTAGAGTCCTTGTATCATACATTACCTTTTCGTTTAACGTTTTACTGTACATGTTATACTCCAACAAAGACAGTTCAAACTTTCAGACTTTTGTCGTATTGTAAAATAAACATCTCCACTTGGGTGTACTGCTACCATATTTTTATATCTTTCCAAACGTCGTATCGTTAAAAAGGTCCCTCCCTTTCTCATCCTTACCCTAATCTTTCATAGGGGTTTGAAGTTGTTATATAAAAATTTTTAGACGGTGTTAATGTACTTAAATTATATACTTAAGAGATGGAAATATACATGCTAATTTTATTAAATCTTTTGTTTTAATCTTTTATAATTCGTCATAGTGTATTAATAACTCTATTATTTTTTATCTTTTGTAATTTATTATGTTTTAATAACAATTTTATTCGTCAGGAACCAAAAAGAGGGATTGTGGGGATAGAGATAAGGGGTCTCCATTGACGAGACTTTAACGAAACCATAAGTGCAGGTACAAAAACTTAGTGTACGAAAAGGACGATAAAAAAGAAATATTTTACATCCGTAATAGATAACAACAGAGTGGACACTAACTTTAAATCGAAGAGGGAAGTCCAAACGAGGAGGATAAGAAAATTTTATTTATGTACGAAGTGTCAAACCCCAATTTAGTGATCAGTTACAAATGAAATAAAGCTAGTGTATTAATCACAAATACCGACTCGGGACATCATCAGGAGATATCATGATAGAAAATAGAACTCGTTTTTCACTGAGAGTAACTGAATGCAATAAATGGTAAAAAGATATATGGATGACCATTAAAAGAGTTATCTGAATATCTCACGGAGAAGTATTTAAAAGGTTTAAGAGATTGCCTGTTTTATTAAATTTTTTTATAGAGGGACCTCTGGGATCAGGATATTCAGACATAAGAGACAAGGTGACCCCTAGCTTGGGTCCAGAGAGCGTAACGTCCATCTAAGAAATGACCGACTCGGGTGGTCCCTTCGGGGTAGTCCCTGATCACATAGAAATTCGGACCAAGTATGTAGGGAATTTCCCTGAAGGGACTCGGTTTTGAAAGCGACCTTGAGAACACAGGAGAAAGAAGACAAGAAGATCTAAGTAAGAAGACTAAACCACATCGTTGAAAAATGGTCAAAGGACTCATTTCTATGAATCAGTAAACTAACCGTCAATCGACCTATCTTTTGAGGACAGTCTTTAGCAAAGAGGATCATATGAAAAAAATTCTCTAACAAGTCGTCAGAATATCAATGGCACAAACGACGACCTTATAGGTGACGTTAAAACAAAAATATAAACACACACACTAACGAATTGGAACTCCCTTCTAAAATCTTAGTTAAGGAATGAGGACCAAGACATTTGAAAGTGGTACTACGACGAGTCATACCTGTGATAAGTAAATACAGTCTATGAACACCCGTGACAGCCGCCGTCTGTCTCGTTGACACCAAAAACAAAATATTAAAACAGAGGAGATAAATAAGAAAGGAAAGGAAGACCTTAAGGGCAAGTAATCTATCACCTGTAGGACATAGTTAAGAGACCAAAAGAATTGAAAAAGAGAAAACATGTGATAAAATACAAACGATAATAAGGACGTCTAACAGAGTAAAATAGAAGGTTATGAACAAAATAAAGATCATAATAATAATAAAAAAGATTCTCAATGAAAAGTGAAAAAAATTCCATAGAAAATGAACAAAGTATTACATCAGATAGAGACTTCTTCTATTAAAAGTAATAAGGACATAATAGAAGAGAAGGATTGGTCAGTCGGAAAAAAAGAAAAAGGGAACCAGAAAGTACAACTATTGACCACTATAGTTTATAAGAATGATTTTTTTCTCTGTGGGTTTTCAATCCTCTTACGGAGGTTTACACCCCTTCTAAATAATTGTTCACTCAAGTGTTCCGTCACCGACCTGCCGCACGGTCGGAAGGGTCCACCTCCGGGGAGTCACCGCCGTAGATCTCTGGAAAAGGAGGCGACCTGAGACAAAGAGGACCGAGAAAGGAACCCCTAAGTCAGAATATTTGTGAGGTCGCAGTCCTACACTCCCCTCATTCACCGGACAAAGACAGGCGGTCGGGATGAAGAACGAACACACAGACTGAGGTCGATGATCCCGGGGGAGTAAAAGGAGGGACTGAACCCTGAACGAGCACGTCCACTCTTTTCCATACCTGACCCCGCGACCACAGGACAGGGGTCCGAGTCGGAAGGGGTGAAGTGACTATAAGCCACGGAGGTTGAGGCCTCGCCGGCTCAAGACGACCCCAAAGGCGAAGAAAGACAAAATACGAATCCTCAGGTGTAGGAGCCGGAGTGTCAGTCAGTGGAGAGGGAACAGTCTTTTTGTTTTTTTTTTTTTTTCTTTCTTTCTGAACTGTAGAGGATAGTCGACAAGACAGAAAGGGGGAAAAGAAGTAGTAATCTTTAAATATGGAAAAAAAAAGAAAAGAAAAGTCACCCCAAAGACCTCCCTTACTTCTATTTAAGTGCAAATTATTGTCTTCACTCATCTTGTTAAATGAGAAGAAGTCATAGGAAAACATGTCCTACCCTTATATCTTAGAAGGAGTCTCAACACTCCTTACTTACTCAACGTCTACACACACGATTCAGTGAAGTCATCACAGACTAAGAAACGTTGCGATACCTGAGATCGGGTGGTCCGAGGAGACAGGTACGCTAAGAGGTTTCGTTTTTATAACCTCACCCAACGGAGACGGAAGAGGTCCCCCCAGAAGGACTGGGTCCTTAGTTTGGGTGTAGAGAATACAGAGGACAACCGTCCACCCAAGAAATGGTGACCACGGTGGATCCCTCGGGTTATTTACTCAATGATGTACAGTTTACGAGCCTTGTCACAATCGTGTACCTTGTAAGAGTCATAAACGATGGCATGAAAATAATCATAATAATAAGTTACACGGAATGAGTCGATTGTTAAAGGATCAACCGAGAAACGTGGAGAGAACATCGTGTGTACTGATTTTTTGTTTGTGTTGACTACGTGACTCTTAATCTTATAAACTAATTTTTTGATCTTGTCGTCTATTTTTTGATCTTGTCATACCTTGTGTATCATCCAAGAGTTATTTACAATCATTAAGACCTAGACATAGAAACAAAAGAACAGGGTCTGAGACTCGTGGAAACATATAGGGTTCCCGGGCTAAATCATGAATTCGACAAGGGTTCCGATATAGTTCAACTTGGTTTGACTTAAACATGACCGTATATGATGTTTCGAACTAAATCTACAGTTGTTCAACGCAATTTATGTCTAAAAAAAATTGGATTTAAAATCGTTACGACGGAGTTTTTAGTTGTATAAAACTCCTTTATAAAAATAATGAAATAAAGGTGAGGTACTTATAGTATTTTTATTAAGTCGGTCGTTTTGTAACGGTACACATGTGACGTAAGAAACAAATGTAAAACACTTAAAGAAACCTACCTAAACAAAGTTACGACGAATGGATAGTATTACAACTGGAAAAGGAGAATTTAATAGAAATCGTTTAAACTCAGACGTTGTCACGATTTTATAACGGAAGATTCGAAAGGACTAAACCCTGTAATTTAGTTGTAAGGAAGAAGTGCATATGAATCTGCGACATACTTTAGGGTCGAGTCTGAAGGGACCGGTAGGTCACCTATTCTGAAACGGAAGGTCGTGTCCCCACACCCGAGCTAGGGACCAGGTCCTCGATCCTAGGGTGTACGGAACACCGTTTTTTTTGTGGGGTTTTGGGTTTTGTCTTCGTTATACCATCGTTTAAGTTATTTCTGAATTTTTTTTTCTTACTTAGAGTGTGCCCGGAGACAAAGGGAGTGACTCACGGCCCGAACCATACGGAAAATTAAGGAGAGGGGCTATATACGTTTTATATTTGGTTCTGTATTTTGAGAGTAAAATATCGATGAAAGTTTTACAAACCTGTATGAACGTGTAGCAAGGGGGACACCTTAACATAAACTTTCAACGAAACAACAAACAAAATCAGGGATTCAACACAGATTGAGGTACCTGACACCGGGAGGTCCAAGGAGATAGGTACCATAAGAGGTCCGTTCTCATGACCTCGCCCAAACGTAAAAGAGGAGGTGACCTGGAAGGTCTGGGTCCCTAGCTTGAACTCAGAGGACGTAACGTGTACCTAAGAAATGGTGACTAGGTGGTCCCTTTCGGACTTTCAATAGAATTTAACGAAATTTTTTTATCAGGAGAACAGAACTGACGAAAAACATATTTCATTCCAAATCCCGTTGACTACGGTGTCTTCGAGTATAAACCCTGTTTTTCTTTATTTTGAGATCTTCGATTTAAGACGTCAAAATTTTTCTCGGGTTGGACTTGGAAAGAGACGGACGTAAACTTTTGACATGGGTTTATACCGCGAGAAGACGTGTCCCCTCGAAAGACAATGACCCGAGTTCGGACGGACTCGTTTGGTAGACGTACTGTGTCCTCCGGTTCGACGGATTGCGAAAACTGTCTAGGAGATTGTCTATACGAGAGTGTACCTAGGAGGAAAGGAGACGAGACTCCCATCGAAATCCGACGTCCTTTATTTCGGACTTTACTATATTGACCTTATAACCAACACTCCGAGAGACTAGATTGTTTCAGGGAAACATCAGTTTATTTTGTTGAGTCCGAGTAAAATTCACTCTCCTTGGATTCGAAAGAGTACGTGAGACATTGAGTGGATAGGGTCACTCTACGATCTTTATGAAAGTGAAACTCAAAGACCTTGGTTAGGACTGAAATTCTGTTCCATTGGAGTAACATCTCTGTACCGTTTTTTACTGACACGAACAACAAAGGACCTAGAAAGGGACCTTTCTAAAAAAAAGGAACCAACCATTCAAACCCTCTCATTTGATCTTTGGACTTGTTGATCCAGTGCACCCTACGTGAATACTTCCATATTATAAATAGAAATCCGGGTCTGTCAATGCGTTTACAAACCGTGATATAAGAGGGGTGTCTTTTTATCTGTAGTTTTTCTTCAATACCGTGTAAAGTTTTGTCACGTGTGTAATCTATAATGGTCACCCCACTGAGACCGTGTGTTCCTTTTTGGAGACGGGTAGTACTTAGGTACCGAACTTGACCGTCCCGGACACGAGTCTCCCTTCCGACTGGACAAAAATAATGAGTCTTCTTTACTTGACAATGGAAAATGTCTACGTACAAAGTTGTCCCCGAGTTGCCTCACCGTCTGGATACGTGGCTTCACCTCCGTTGTAAGGTGTTGGGGTTATTTCCTATTTCCTATTTCGGTATACATGGAAGTAAATAAAAGACTGAACCGAAAGAGGTTTCTGACTCATAGGAGTTGTAATATTTAATGTAATTATAAAGACTTGTTTGTATTCTAACTAGCCACACACCCTAAATGTGTATAAAAGAATACTAGATTTCCTCAACTTACGAGGTACAATTTACGTTTGATGACTTCATACTCTCTACATAGGTTTGTTATGTACAGATTACTTCTGGTAGGTAGTGTAAAGTCTAGTTTTAATTACAGACACGTTGGTTAGACGTTCGGATATTATAAAATCTTAGGGCAAGTCACAATTCGGAATGAAGTGAGATGTAAACAAGAATAAATGATATAAGAATTATTCGTCATGAAGTAAGAAGTACAAAGTTTATTAGTGATTACCTTTTTCTTTTTTTTTGGGTATTCGCAAATATTGAGTTCCTTTCCGTTCCCTGAAACAGAAAGAAGGAGACTTCTCCAAAAAGTACAATTATAGGTTTCTAATGAGTTGTTAGGGTACCTGGTAGGTTCGTGATTCTCGTTTACAAGTACATGAGTTATAAGTAGAAGTTACACTGTGAACTTAATTCGATTAAATAAGTCGTGTTTGTACTGGACCTTAATATCGTATTATAAAATTGCAACACGAATCCTTGAATTTGGTGACCCTTCTTAAAATTAATCCCCTATTCTTTTCCGTGAATCAAACCAAGTAACTGAACAACGACAAGTCCTTTATTAACCATGACAAACGTGTGACACACCTCCCAAAGTGTAATTTCTTAGTAAACGCGGCTACCTAGTTCGCTATAAAATCTCACCCTCAATTCACTCAGACTCTAAGAATCAAGAGAACGAGTAGGTACTTACTTTAATTTGTTGCGGTTTCAAAATTTTTCGGGAGACAAACTTTCGCATAGAAACCATCTCTGGGTTATAAAACGACGAGAAAGAAACAAGGAAGATAGTAAAAGTCCTGTAAGTGTAGGTTATTTGACAACTTTTCCTCAGGTGTCCAGAGTGACAATAAAAGTCGGATGGGTAAATACGTCTTTATAAAATTTCGACAAAATCCCAGAGGAGCCATGACAGTCGTCTCAAAATAACAAAGCCTCGTACCATCAATTGGTCTGGTAGAATGGACAGAGGACTCTTTGGATATACGTCCGGTTCTTAATTGTCAATCTTAACCTGTACCTTGTTGTCTGATCAAGTTTTGCCCCTTTCCTCATAGTGTTCCGACACATAACAGCGGTACGAATAAATTGAAAATACGTCTCATAAAGTACACCTTAAGACCCGAGATCTTAGTGTTCGACCTTAGTTCTAACAACACTCTCTTTAGTTGTTGGATTCTATACGTGTACACGTCTACTATGGTGTAATTACCGTCTTTCGTTTTTCCTTGATTTCTCGGAAAACTACTTTCACTTTGTCCTCTCACTTTTTCGACTGAACTTTAAGTTGTAAGTTTTTCGATTCTAGTACCGTAGGTTAGGGTAGTGAAGTACCGTTTATCTACCCCTTTTCTCACCTTTGTCACTGTCTAAAGTAAAAGAACCCGAAGTTTTAGTGACGTCTACAACTGACGTCGGTACTTTGATTTTCTGCGAACGAGGAACCTCCCTTTCGATACTGTTTGGATTTGTCACATAAATTTTCCGTCTCTGTAACGAAACGACTGTTTCCAGGTATTATTGGTTTCGATACCAAAAGGGTCATCAGTACACACCTATACTCTCGACCTAGTGTTTCTTGTGACTCGTGGGTTCTTGACTACGAAAACTTGACACCACAACCTCTTCTGAGAACTCTCAGGGACCCTGGAGTTCCTCTAGTTTGGTCAGTGAGAATTTCCTCTAGTTTGGGACTTATCGTTCATCTTCCAAAAACAACTTCGACTTCAAGGATATGAAACCGGTGGACTAAGTTTCTCGACTGAGTAACCTCTTTGGGACTACGACCCTTTCTAACTTCCGTCCTCCTCTTCCCCTACTGTCTCCTACTCTACCAACCTACCGTAGTGACTGAGTTATCTGTATCAAACTCGTTTGAGACCCTCCATCACCTCCTGTCTCCTCGGACCCCACGACGTCAGGCACCTCAGTGTCTCAACCTGTCCTGAATCACTGACTTGCTGTTCACTCGTTCCGTATCGGGTCAGACGGTCTCCGGAAGTCGGATATCCCTCTCTGACTGTATTTGTCCGTAATTTTTCGTTACAGTGTAGACTCTATTACCCACTCGGTCCAACGACACAAGTAGAGTTATATAGGGTTTATTCCATTTCATCACGTAGGTTCTAATAAAGTTTATAGGATGACTAACACCCAAATTTTTATTAATAATTTTGATACGAATCATATCTTATTTCACATTTAGATCCTTTTGTAACCTCTTCCGTTACCGTTGGGTGAGTCATGAGAACGGACCTTTTAGGGTACCTGCCTCCTCGAACCATCCGACGTCAGGTACCCCAGAGTTTCTCAACCTGTGCTAACTCGTTGAAGTGAAAGTGAAAAGTGAAAGTACGTAACCTCTTCCTTTACCATTGGGTGAGGTCACAAGAACGGACCTCTTCGGGTCCCTGTCCCCACGGACCACCCGACGACAGATATCCCAGTGTGTCTCAACCTGTGCTGACTTCGCTGAACCGTCGTTGTCGTCGTCGTCGTCGATCTTTTTGTGACCTCGACGTAGTATTTACATCTATTGAGTATATTTAAGTTGGTAAGGAAAAATGGTAGGAAAAATCAAGAGTGTTTATAAAAGAAACTGAAGGTTAGATCTCCCTCTTTGGTCTGAGAAGTTTCCCGGAGTAAGGGTTGTGATACTTTGGAGAGAAAGTCACAAAAACGATAACTCTATCAAAATGCAATTAGACACTCTAATAAACTAATTACAGAGGAGGGATACGGTACAATAGTTCGTCCCCGGGTCAGAAAAAAAGTTAAATGAAAACCCAAGTCTCACGGAACGTTTCACGAACAGAGTATCACCGATAAATCATAGATAACCTACCCATCTATTTGTTTATATATTTTGTCCCCATGTCTCCACCTTGGGACCGTGTCTTTAGTACCACTGGATCTGATCTCTTCACTGTAACCTTGACACCTTCGTACCTACCTAAATTCCTATCCTTCATTACGTCTTGAGCCAATAACTAATTCGCATACCTCACTCCCTCTTTTTTCGCTGTTCCTGCTGTACGTCTATAGACCAGACTCATTAACCATCCTACCATCACGGGAAGGAGCTCTGTCTGTCTATTTAGTATAGGGTCACGTGACTTTCCTGAACGTCTAAATTAGTTTCTTGTCGACAGTCATTGACCCCTCTTTACTTTCTTTTACTCTTGGCGTGACTTTGTGTCCCTAGTCTATACAAAACTTCTCGGAAGGCCCTCTTAATGATTCTTTGAGACGTCGAACTAAATCAGTCTGTAAATTATTTAGGTGGACATAATTAAAGGATCCCGACGGTATTGTTTACTGAGATTTGAATCATCGAATTTTGTTGTCTTTGAATAAGAGGGTGTCAAGATCTCCGATTTTCAGACTTTAGTTCCACAACCGTCTTGGCAACAGTGAGACGTCCGAAATCCCTCTTTGAAAGGTACTGTAAAGGACGAGACCTCGGAACACCGTCGCACTGAGGTGAGAGTCGGAGATGTGCGTAGAGGAAAGAGACTCACAGAAGAATCTTTCTGTGGTCAGCAACCTAAACCAGACCTGTTTCTGTGGTCAGTAACCTGATGTCGAGATTCGAGACTATGAAACCGGTGGACTACACTTCTCGACTGAGTGGTCTTTTCCGGGACTACGACCCTTTCTGACTCCCGTTTTCTCTTCTCCCGTCGCCTCCTACTCTACCAACTTATCGTAGTAGCTGAGCTACCTGTACTCAGACTCGTATTACGACCTCTATCACTTCCCATTCCTTCGGATCGCACGACATCAAACCCCCCAGAGTTTCTCGACGTATGTTGAATCGTTGTCTTGTTTTTGGGTTACACTGGAGTAGAACTGTATTACTGTAGACGTTTCTAGGACAGATGTTTAATCCGGTGCTTACACCAAAACGTACCTGTCTCTAAGACACCCCTGTCTTAAATCACATGACTTAGTAAGTTGGAGAAAGACACTTGACCTTAATAATTGACTCCATAAACAGTTAATAAAAATCACTATTAAGTTAGTGTTTACAAATAATAAAAATGGACTGTCTACCTTTTTCTTACACTCACATCATTTTATATTCCTTCGGAGAAATTTTCGAGAAATAACCGATACACCGAACCCGTTCTATGTGTAAGTTTTAAGTCTGATCCATTGATATTTAGAGACGCAAGTTTATGGATCTCTAAGACTTGATTTATATTGTTTCTCGTAAAATTGATGTATCGACTTAAGTATTTGTCCTCTTTAACGTATCCCGGTATTTACTTCTCCTTTCACTTTCTCCAATTCATCCACTCGGGTCTTCGGGTCCCACACCAACAGACTTGGTTCGTCTATTAGTTCGAACCATTGTCTTCCCGAATCTTTTCTTCTACTTTAAAAGTCCGTATCTTCCGTCCGACAATTTTGACTCTGGAGAGGGACGGGGGATATAGGTAAGTAGAGTCCAGTAGTTTCGACGATGTGAAATTGACTTTTCCATCTAAATTTTTTTCTTTTTTCTTTTTTTTTTTTGGGAGTTGTTTCAGAGGTAAACCCCATCGTTTTTTCACAGGGACTCTTAAATGTTATTGTTGGGATTTAGAAGACACCCAACTTCACCAGACTCTTTAACTATACCTTAACCAGTCCCTACTGGGAGTCCATGGATCTTTTCCGTTATTTTTTTGTATAAGACATGTCTGTCATAAAGTCACGTCCGATACTTCTTCAGGGGTTCTATGTCAGAATGACTTCTAATTAAATATTATTTTTTACACTTTGATAGTCCCTTTGTCAGTTGATACTTATTCTTACTTTTCTATGAGTTCTTTACTGTAATCTGAGGATTTGGGAAATCTATTACTGTATTACGTTATCTTCGATATTTTATGTATAAGATATCTATGTTAAACTTTAAATTCTTCTCAAAATCTTATATATTTTTAACACTCATATGATATCTCTTAAGGGTATCTGACATATGATATGGGAGATGATTGTTATAGAATGTAGAGGAGTCATAACTACAACTGGAACTAGTGGACCGACTCTGTCACAGACAGTCCAAAGAAGTTGACCTTTTAACATTTTGAGAAAAAAAGGAGGAAAAGTGTGAGAGGAGAAATCCTCCTATATTAACATATGTCTCGTGTAATCCTTCACTTTTCGATGTAAGATGGGAAATTCTCGTCTAGTGAGAAAACGTACCTTTTAAACAAGAGGGAGTAAATAAATAAGTAAGTAATTTAATATAGTCAGAACTGAGTGTCTATAGATTAGATATTAAATACAATATTTGTTCATACCAAAATAAAGAAGAAAACGAGATTCAGAAGATCGAAACCGTTGACCTACGAGAAAGTCGACTGAGACACAGGGAAACTGTATGAGGATAGTAACACCCAGAGGTAAGTAAAAAAATTTTAGTTCAAGAAGTAAAAACCATGATGTTTACGAGGTCATAAAGAATACAAAAAGGACGGGGTCAAGATCTTAATCGGGAAAGAGACTCTTCGGAACCAAAGAAGTCAACGTTTACTGTGATCTTTAGTTCTAGAACTACGATCCACCCAAGTAATGAGACCCCGACAGAAACGAAGATCTAAAAAGTCAATTGTCTTGTTTCTTTATGTACATGTGAATGGATACGTGTCTGTGATGGTTGTTTATAAATATACAATTAGAAACGTTGGTGTATTTCGATTGTTACACGAGTGTGACTACGGAGGTGGAGATTAGGTAACGGTGTCTCTAGTGAGAACAAAGGAGGAAAGTTTATCAATAGGTATAGACCGGTCGTATGGATACCACTCTAGTCTTAATAATTGGACATAGGGGGACCCCTTGTCAAAATAGTTCATTCTAAGTTCCGAGTACAAAGAAATCGATTTTATGTATGAAATTTACTGACGTATTCATTTATATCATTGTGTCTTATTTTCTTGTCCTGTAGTATTTTATGTGACAAAACTTTTATTAGTTTATGTTTAAGATCTTTGATTTTTATATCAGTTACTTTAACTTTTGGATAACACACGTAAGTTGTCGTATGATTTGAGTCTAATTTTCTCTTAATCTTTACTTTTTATTTTCTCTTCAAGTTACTGTAGTACCTACCTTATTCTTTTAAACGGTATACAAATAATCCTCGAAGTCTTTCTTTCATGTCACTCTTGTTCTTTCTCTTTTATGGAATGTAATATCATTTCTGAAACAGGTCTTAAATACTTTATCTACTAAAGAGTCTTTTACATTCGTGTAACGTTCGTTTTAAGTATTTTTCATTCGAAGTGGAACTGTGTGGTAACATTTTGACTCTTTTTTGGGATTTACGTTAGTCTCTTTTTATGTTAAACGAATGCTTTCTTTTCTTAACAGGTAGTCGGTAGAAAAGTTGTTGTCACTATCTTTAGTTTTATGTTACCCTTTCTAAAAGTTTCACGACTCTACTTATTGACAGTTACGTTTTGAGATGTGAAGTTACACTCCAGTTTTATTTATACAAAAGTTTATTTTTGACTTCACTGAGAGGTACTTATCTAATAACAACCTTTACTCAGATGTTTTAAATGAAGAAAATTCACTTAAATGTTTTACATGAAGTCCTTCTTTCTTTAACTTGGGTCTTACTCCTTATCACTTCGTTTCTATTCATACCCGTAAATGTTGTGTTTGTAATTGGGTTGTCAGAGGAGACAGAAGGTTACCTCCTCCAGAAGGGTCCACCGTGTCCCCATTCCTTGGGCGGTCGGTTACGTACTCTGTCTCCCTGCTCCCAAGTTAGGGACGCAGTCCTTCTAGGTGACCTCCTCCCGTAACTGATGTGTGAGGTCATAAAAACGGACCTCTGAGGGTCCTATCACCTCGGACCGGCCAATGGTAGGTGACCCACCGTTTCTCAGTCTGTGGTGACTTCGCTGAATCGTGGGTCCGTGCGTACAGTTTATCTCTTCTAACAGATTGTAAGTTTGTAACTCCTTTTTTTCTCCTTATTTCATTTACACTAGATACGTTATCTTCTAATTCTTCTTTGTCATTCATTTGTTCTGTGTTTTATTCTGCCATATTAATTTATGTTCATATGTCACCATTGTGATGTTAATTTTCCTAAATTTAACTGTCAACTTTTTATATCTAATGGTCTCACTTTAATTTCTTTTCGATGATGAATATCCAATGTCCTCTGAGTAGATTGAGTATTTCTATGTCTTCGTTTACTTTAAATTTACTATCTTTTGAATTTGGTATTTTTATGGTAGAGGAACATAGACTCCTGAGACGTACATACCTAAGTCCCTCGACTGACATGATATCGTAAAATATTTTCCCTGAACCGGTAGACGTCTATAGCCATAGGTCCCACTCGGGACCTTGGTTTTGGGACGTCTATGACTCCCTCTTCCTACTGGTATGATGGACTTTCTTTCGACTATGTTGATGTATTTACGATCTGTTTTAGACAATGTCGTTTCTCCCTCATAAGTCCTATTCCTTACTACTTAGAACGGAATACACGTGTAGATTAAATTTTTATGTTTCACACAACACATATTTTACAATATGTATATAAATTATATAAAATGAATGTAAAATCATGTGTATGTAATATATATCGTATATATATACTCACTCTATATTTTGAACTATTTAGGTAATAGTATGATCTAAAGAGAGTATTAACCATCATTGTCCATTGTAAATAATTCTAAAATGTCACAGTATATGACAAGATTAACGAATTATACCCAGTTATATAAATTATCAGTATTGAAGTATCTGTATACAACAAAATATTATTGAAACATGATGAAATTTCATTATTAAAATATGTCATCTATAATCAGTGAAGTGAAACATCTATTCCTTGAACTCCGTATATCCCCGATTATATCTGGCACAATATACTGTACTAATTTAATTTTCAGTTATTAATTTTTGACCCGAAGGGACCACCGAGTGACCATTGATAGACGGACGGTTATGTCCTCTGTACCCAAACTAGGGATCCAGTCCTTCTGGGCGACCTCTTTCTTTACCGTTGGGTAAGGTTATAAGAACGGACCCTTTAAAGTACCTGTCTCCTCGAACTCCTGATCTCAGGTACCCAGTGTTTTTCTCAACCTGTGTTTAATCGTTGATTTGTTGTTGTTGTTTAATTTTTGGTGACGGTTATGTTAACTCAAAAATTTTATGTATAACGATTCTTTATACATCTAATTTCTTCCTTAGTATCTTAAATTTTTATAAATCTACCTTTACTTTTACGATAGTTTTATATATACTGGTGTATATGATATACATTCTGATAATGTAGTTTTGACTAACGTCTTTTTGTAAGATTCTTTTAGTGACTTTGTGAAGTATATTTTCTTTTTTTGGATTCTTAATTTATTCGATCTTTTATAGGTTGTTTGATTTGACTTCTCAATTACTGTATTTTATCTCGTGCAGTTCTTTAGGTTTTCGAAATTTCTGTTTATTTTANCTTTGTGAAGTATATTTTCTTTTTTTGGATTTTTAATTTATTCGATCTTTTATAGGTTGTTTGATTTGACTTCTCAATTACTGTATTTTATCTCGTGCAGTTCTTTAGGTTTTCGAAATTTCTGTTTATTTTACCAATTTTGACAGTTCTAACTATTTCTTTTTTTCCTTTCTATAAATCTATAAAATTTTTTAGTAATCTTTTCCATAATTGTTAAATCCTGTTATTGAACCTTTAAACCTACATTACCCATGACAGTATTTTTATAATTATGATTTATATAAATTACTATTCATCTTTTGGTTTTATCTGGAGACTATTAATTTGTTTTACACATTCAAAAATTTTTAAGAGGTTAACAAAAGGAAAGTTTTACGTGGTCTAAATCTACGTAAAAATCCACTCAAAAGGGTTTCCAATTTAGAGTTTGAGTATACGTCAAAAGGGGTCTCCTGTGTCCTTCTTTGGGAGATGAATAAATACTTCATTATACAGTTATTATTAAACCAAGAGAAGAAAAACCTTTGTACTCTTTAGATTTTTTGTTTAATTATCTTTTATTAAATCATTTTTAATATTTGTATGTTAATATACTGTAATTAACCTAAAATTCGTGCAGTGTTGTTTATTTATTTTTTATATTAGACACTTTGTTGTTTTTGATAAAAAATTTTTAGATCCTAAGTTAAGTTTTTTGTAAACATTCCGAGAATTTTTCTTTCATACCGTAAGTACTTTATCTATTTTTGTTCGGTATAATTTAAATCTCTCTTTCGTGGCTTCTTAACTACGAAAACTTGACACCCCTACCTCCTCTGAGAACTCTCAAGGAACGTGACGTTCCTCTAGGTTGGTCAGTCAGGATTTCCTTTAGTCCGGACTTATAACTAACCTTCCCGACTACGACTTCGACTTCGAGGTTATGAAACCGGTGGACTACACTTCTTGACTGAGTAACTTTTTCTGGGACGACGACCCTTTCTAACTTCCGTCCTCCTCTTCGCCTACTGTCTCCTACTCTACCAACCTACCGTAGTGACTACGTTACCTGTACTCAAACTCGTTCGAAACCCTCAACCACTACCTGACCCTTCGGACCGCACGCCGTCAGGTACCCCAGAGTTTCTCAGTCTGTACTGACTCACTGACTTGACTTGACTTAACGAGTATAAGTACCGATCCCTCTGTCATAATACTTAACTAATAAGAATTTTAATTTGTCTTGTAATTCATGTTAAAGTCATTTTTGTATGTTTCCTAACTCAAGAAACTTTCTCGTTTACATTTCTAGTCAGTGACGTTTACACTACCCAGAACGAATGTCTCAAATCATTCTAACACACTATACACACACCTATATATACATATGCATTGATACCGTACATACCTTTCTATTTATCTACTGAAATCCTCTTATTCCTCGTGTCTTTGTCTGTGTAGTACATACTTTTGAAGCTAATATTGTATCCAACGGATGTTTCGTCACCCTTCTTTTATCTAATAAATTATTTACAGATACTTTTGTGACCCTTCCTTCGGGTGTTTGACCTTTCTGTACTTTACTCTTGAGATGAAAAACGGGAGATATGTTTACTGAAGGTTCACCTGACTTCTGTATTACTTTTCGGTTTACATTATTTATCTTGAGAACCCCATGTTCTATATTAAAGAACTATTTGTTGATCTTGTCTTGTAAATTTTATTACTATTTAAACTGAGGTAATTTTAAATTTGGAAGATACACCGGTTCTGGATGTTTCACTTTCTGTTTGGTGTCTAAACCTCTTTTATAAATATTACGTATATTCGTTCTTAATTATAAATTTACGTATACATTACCGACATTCATTTTTTTTAAATTTTCTGTTTGGTGGTCTTCCTTTAATCTTTTTCCCTATCTTGTAAAGAATTTCTCTCCTTGGTTACAAACTATTCGTTATTATCAGTCCCTTCCTGTTTCCTTTGGTACTTCAATGTGGTACGATGAGGTTGTCTAACCGTTTATGACTTTCTGACTTGTATGTTTCACAACCGTTCTTATACCTTATTACCCTCGGGAGATTGAAATGATCACCCACATATTTTTACATATTGGTGAAACCTAAACCGTTATAGATCCTCGGAAACTGACACACCTAGTGTTATTTGACACTTTTTAAGACTTTCTCTACCCTTATGGTCTGGTGGACTGGACGGAGAACTCTTTAGACATACGTCCAGTCCTTCGTTCTCAATCTTGACCTGTACCTTGTTGTCTGACCAAGGTTTATCCTTTTCCTCATGCAGTTCCGACGTATAACAGGGGGACGAATAAATTGAAGATACGTCTCATGTAGTACTCTTTGCGACCTGACCTTCTTTGTGTTCGACCTTAGTTCTAACGACCCTCTTTATATTTATTGGAGTCTGTACGTCTACTGTGGTGGGAATACCGTCTTTCACTTCTCCTTGATTTTTCGGAGAACTACTTTCACTTTCACCTCTCACTTTTTCAACCGAATTTCGAGTTGTAAGTCTTTTACTTCTAGTACCGTAGACCAGGGTAGTGAAGTACCCTTTATCTACCCCTTTGTCACCTTTGTCACAGTCTGAAATAAAAAACCCGAGGTTTTAGTGATGTCTACCACTGACGTCGGTACTTTAATTTTCTGTGAATAAGGAACCTTCTTATCAATACTGGTTGGATCTATCGTTTAAGTTTTCGTCTCTGTAATGAAACGACTGATTCCAGGCAGATCAGTTCCGATACCAAAAAGACACCAGTACATACCTACACTCTCAACCTGACACTTCTTCCGACTCGCGGCTTCTTAACTACGAAAACTTGACACCACGACCTCTTCTGAGAACTCTCAGGGAACCTGACGTTCCTCTAGGTTGGTCAGGTAAGACTTCCTCTAGTCGGGACTCTAAAGAAACCTTCCTTACTACGATTTCGACTTCGAGGTCATGAAACCCGTGGAGTACGCTTCTCAACTGAGTAACCTTTTCTGAAACTACGGCCCTCTCTGACCCCAGTCCTCCTCTTCCCCTGCTGGCTCCTACTCTACCGACCTACCGTAGTGACTGAGCTACCTGCACTCAGACTCACTTGAGGCCCTCTACCACTACCTGTCCCTCCGGACCGCACGACGCTAAGTACCCCAGCGTTTCTCAGCCCGTGCTGACTCGCTGACTTGACTTGACTCCTCGATTGTCATCCCGAAGGGACTACCGAGTCTACCACTTCTTAGATGGGTGGTACGACCTCTGGGCCCAAAATAGGGACCCATCCCTTCTAGGAAACCTCCTCCTTTACCGTTGGGTGAGGTCATAAAAACGGACCTCTTAAGGTACCTGTCTCCTCGGACCGCCCGACGTCAGTACCCAGTGCGTGTCTCAGTTTATGTTGACTCACTGATTATGTGTGTGTCCTCGATTGACACCACATATGGGAAGTTGTTTCGGTAAGGAGATCCAAGTATAAAATCTAATCTTGGAAAGTGTGTACACATTACTCTATGAACGTATTCTTATAAGTGACGTCGTAGTAAACGTTTTTGTGTTAGAGCTTACGTTGGATTCATGGGTAATTGTCTTTTTATCTTTCTGTTTCAATTCTATGACGTAAGCTTCAGTATAATTTTAATATTACCTATATGGTTACAAGGTACAAAATCTTCTACATGAATTTTCTAGATTTCAAATCACTTTTGTTTCTTTCAACGTTTTACCGTAAATCAAACTTATACACGTTTTGAGTAAAATACAACAGGTAATACGACTGAATGTATTATTCAAGTAAATTTATACGGACCGTTATTATGTTTAGTTTAAGTCCTATGAAAAACCTAAATTTCCCCTTAATTAGTGTAGACAATATAAAATGAAAAGTTGAGTACAAGAATGTTTCGATACTTGGTACATATTGTATATATGAAAAAACCATTTCTTTATGAAACATTTTCCCATTTTTTATAAGAAACTTCATAAAGTGTTATTTTATAAAATTCCCTTTTTTACTACGAATAATTTACTTATATTGTTACTCATTACGCCCGAACCTCATACCTATCCTAAAACGTCCCAACTCTCCCTCTTTCTTAAGGTCTACTCTAAGACTTGTTCCCGTTTCCGTGTCACCGTCCCTGTTCGACCCGCTCTCATCTTTAGGGTTCGAGACTCTCACACACGTCACCGTCTCCCGTCCCGGAAATCTCAGCCCCTGTCCGAACGAAGACACGGGTCGAGATCACAGGTATAGCACACCAGTACACCTTTAACTTAGACCACGTGTTCTTTCCAGACTCGGGGCGTGAGCCGGGGGACTTGAGGGGGGTGTTCACCGGTAAGGACACCGGTGCCTCTCCCGTCCCCTCCCGCCTCCTCCCTCCGTTTCCGTCGAACCCCGGTCTAGGAGTCGGAACTAGGACTTCTGTCACCTTTCGGTGACCGCCGTAGAGTCATTCTTTTCTTCGACTCCTGCGGCACCACCGGTGCGTCCCGACTCCCCCATCTCCTGTCCTCTGGAAGGAGTTCCCGTGTCAGTCTCAAAGTGCTGTCTTTCCCTCTACCCCTCCGACCGGTTCCTGCGGCCGCAAAATTCGGACTCACTTGTTTTCCATACCACGACAATCGTGCCCATCTTTCCTCGTACCTTTCAATCAAAGTTACATTTTAGACAAAGTGTTCTGTACTTTCTCAAAGTGACCAGGTCAGGTCGGTAGTCATTTCGGAGACTCATGAGAGTAGGAAAGTCGAAAGGTACCATCCGTCACGCAGGGACACTTACAACATACTGAATCCATCCCTCATAGACCTAAAATTTAGAACTGAGACGATTGTACCATGGTCAGAGTTGTACAAGTAGACAACTTACCCCTGTTATTGTGGATTAAACGTCCTTTCTACTTCACGTAAAACAAGTCCGGGTACTAAGACGAGTCTTTACACGTGACCCGGAATTTAGTCTCTCCTCCTACTTGACAACGGTTTTTGAGATTTCGCTTGCCCGAGGGTCGACTAACATCCAAATGTCCTTTTACTACTTTTAAAGACCGAATCTTTCATTACTTCTCCAAGTTTTGTCGTTAAGAAGAAAGTGTGTTCCACCATTAAGTCGAACTCATTCAATTTCGTGGCCGCTTATTAACTAACGTTTTATACGTAATACTACACGTGTTAAATCAGTTTATTTTCGAGTACTTTTTCAGTTGAAGTTTTTCTCCGCGTAATTGAGTCCGATATCCGTGTCACAAAGATAGATCTTGTAGGAAACTTTAAAATCTTGTATTCACCTAAGTCCCTTTAACAGTTAATGAATAAACTCTTTTTTATCAAAACACACGTACACTTTTACAATGTATTAATTTATGATAATATATAAGATAATCGTATCTGTGGTGTACAGGTTATATAATATAACTTATCAATGGATAATGGATTATCAATGGAGTATCAGTTATCTTTAGTATAAAAACATTTATGATATATACTATACGTACTGACGGTTCACGGAGTCAGTACAGACCGAGAAACGTTGGGGTACTTGAAGTCGGGTGGTCCGAGGAGGTCCACTAAGAGGTACCTCCTCAGGTACCCTAAGAGGTCCACCTCACCCGATGGTACGGGAGGAGGTCCCCTCGAAGGACTGGGTCCCTTGTTTGGACACAGATAATACAGAGGACGTAACCGTCCGTCCAAGAAATGTGGATCACGGTAGACCCTTCGGGTGATATTCACTATCTCTTTATCTTTATATGAATTGTATCCGTGGTATATATAATATATTGGTCTACCTCACGTATGCAATCCATCATAAATATGTGTCCGATGACTTATATATTCGATATATATAGAAATATAGTTATAGAGATATCCACACGACACGACACGAATCAGTGAGTCAGCACAGACTGAGAAACACTGGGGCCCCTGACATCGGGTTGTCCGAGGAAACAGGGTACCCCTAAGAGGTCCGTTCTTATGACTTCAACCAACGGTACGGGAGGAGGTCCCCTAGAAGGGCTGGGTCCCTAACTTGGGTCCAGAGGGCGTAACGTCCACCTAAGAAATGGTAGACTCGGTGGTCTCTGTGGGTAGTTATGACCTCACCCATCGGATAGGAAAGAGGTCCCCTAGAAGGGTTCGTCTAAAAATGGTCGACTCGATGGTCCCTTCGGGGTAGAGATATCTATGATATGTGATTTATAGAGGAACCATATATCTTTGGTCACTTTTGTGTATTCATTTTCGTAAAATGAATGAAATTCTGTAATATAGGTGGAATGGTACGTATGTTTAGGGTTAGGCGGTTTTTCTGACATTATCCCTTCTTGTTTAGACTTAGATATAATTTAGACAAAGAAAAAGAAATTGGAAACACGAGACAACGGACCGGAATCAGTACGACTGAGACGTGGTAAACATTTTCTTACAACGGATAACGGACCTTATGTGCTGTATCGGGTACAAGTTCGAGACTAGAAATTTCCATATTGTGAGAAGGTAAGTTTATCTCTATTTTTCAACCTCTTCTCTCTTATTGTAAACAGAACGACCTCCAAATATCCTTGTAGTACTGGACTAGATGGACCTGTAGACGTTCTGGTTTCCTAAGACTGTAGTCCTTCAAACGTCGGTGAATGTTATGTGTGAGTTTCTCTACCCTTATGGTCTGGTGGATTGGACGGAGTACTCTTTAGATATACGTCCAGTTCTTCGTTGTCAATCTTGGTTTGTAACTTGTTATCTGACCAAGGTTTAACCCTTTCCTCATGTAGTTCCGACATATAACAGTGGGACTAATAAATTGAAGATACGTCTCATGTAGTACTCTTTGCGACCTGACCTACTTCGTGTTCGGTCTTAGTTCTAACGACCCTCTTTATAGTTATTGGAGTATATACGTCTATTGTGGTGGAAATACCGTCTTTCACTTCTCCTTGACTTCTCAGAGTACTACTTTCACTTTCTCCTCTCACTTTTTCGACCGAATTTTGAGTTGTAAGTTCTTTACTTCTAGTACCGTAGACCAGGGTAGTGAAGTACCGTTTGTCTACCCCTTTGGCACCTTTGTCACTCTCTGAAAATAAAAGAACCCGAGGTTTTAGTGACGTCTACCACTGACTTCGGTACTTTAATTGTCTGCGAATGAGGAACCTTCCTTTCAATACTGGTTGGATCTATCGTACAACTTTTCGTCTCTGTAATGGAACGGTTGTTTCCAGGTAGATCAGTTCCGATACCAAAGAGGTCACCAGTACGTACCTACACTCTCAACCTGACATGTCTTTCGACTCGCGACTTCTTAACTACGAAAACCTGACACCACAACCTCTTTTGAGAACTCTCAGGGAACCTGACGTTCCTCTAGGTTGGTCAGGTAGGATCTCCTTTAGTCAGGACTCATAACTAACCTTCCTGACTACGACTTCGACTTTGAGGTTATGAAACGGGTGGACTACACTTGTTGGTTGAGTAACCTTTTCTGGGACTACGACCCCTTTAGTTTCTGTCCTCTTCCCCTGTTATCTCCTACTCTACCAGCCTACCGTAGTGGTTGAACTACCTGTACTCAAACTCGTTCGAAACCCTCAACCACTACCTGCCCCTTCGGACCTCACGACGTCAGGTACCCCAGTGTGTTTCGGCCTGTACTGAGTCACTGACTTGACTTACTATGGGGAAGGGGAAAATGATATTTTCTTCGGACTTAAGATTGAACCCATTGTACCAAGAAACTTTGTAACCAGACGATAGAAGAGTCAGACGACCGAAAGTTTATTTCTTTAATAAGGAACGTGGTTGTTGAGGAGAGGACTAAATGATCAGACAACACACCACTCGTCTTACTCAAACCTGAACCATCGTTCTGGTCTTTATATGTCTTCTTAATGTATGATCCCAAAAATCACAATCTACGAGTCAACACAGGCTGACGCTAGGGCACTTGACATTAGACGGTCCGAGGAGACAGGTACCCTAAGAGATCCGTTCTTAGGGCCTCACCCAACGGTAAAGGAAGAGGTGTCCTAGAAGGGTTGGGTCCTTAACTTGGGTCCAGAGGACGTCACTTCCACCTGAGAAATAGAAGACTCAGTGGTCCCTTCGGGAAAATTGTGTAAGGACTATATTTTGACTAGATGAGGGGAGAAGTGTTAATAATTAAACGGTACCAAGTTTTAGAGGTCACTTGGTGTAGATACCCAGTGTTTATAAGACTAGTTTTGGTTTATTAAAAAAATTTCTTATATTTGATCAAGTGACTTTGGTTTGAAATTTTTACAAAAATCAAATATCTAAAAAGGTAAATATTTACGAATAATTTGTAGTCATTAAAATGTTTCTTTTATAATTATCTCCAACAATATTTTAAAAACGTTTTATACATGTTTACATTTTTCGGAACTACTGATCGTTAAGTAAAATAGTTTAGTTTGGTAGGAAAGATGAAAGTCTGGAGGACATCCTTATTAAATGATGGTTAGGACTCGATTTCGTGATTGTCTTTTTTTGTTTAAATGTTGTCATAGACTATTACACGAGTCAAAGACCTTTCAATCTTTTTCTATATGTATATTTTTTAGGATTCGGTGTTTATGAAAGTATATCTCGATTATATTTAGTACAAAACAATCCATATCATAGACACTCCAACAAATTTGAAAATATAAGAAAATATAAAAGATTTTATAGATTCGGTTTTCTCCGGAAGAGTCTAATAATTTTACGTACTCAACGACGCACACCATGTGTAAGGACCCAGTAGTATTGGATGTCTCACAAGGTCTCAGGGAAGGCACCCCCGACAGGAAAGAAAGTGGACGTGAGACGAAGAACTCGAGACCTAGGTGACACCTGTGTCTCAGACCGAAAGACTACCCAGTTTACAATTACCGTGACGTCCTAAAACACAAGTACCCAAAGTTAAGGTCCTAGAGACTTATTCTCTGGTATCATCGATACGGATTGTCTACCTAACAGTCCATCGTGGAGGATCGACCTCTTCCGACTCTGGGAAGTGGAACTCGGGGTCTGACGGGGAAGATACCGTCGTACGTCAGAACAAAAGATCGGGGCCCAAACGGCACCTTTGAGTTTACTAGTTGTAAGAATTCTCAGTTACCTACCGTTCCCCACCAATCGTCGTGAAGGGGTGAAATGACATTGACTGTAGTACAGTGTTTATGGTTATAATACACAAAGTTCCAGAAAAGCGAGAGGAGGTCTGCGGACTCATGAACTTAAAAGTCGTGAGGTCATGTACTTGTTAATGTAAAACCCATTCACCGATTGTTAATCACTTGTGACCGTAACGTCATCTGTACCACCATTTGGGACCCTTATGTTTCTAGTTATGATATATGTCTGACACACTTTAAATTTTTTTTTTTTGGAGTATTACATCTCTCCCTTAATTACATCTCGATTGATGTTACATTTACACTGTATATTTTACGGTTACAACGTTCCTCGCATTAGTTCGTGGTTCCCTCGCGGTTCCTCCAGTGGTACCCTCTCCTCTCTCTCGTACGGTCGTTCGGAGTTCCTCTCATTCGTTCAGATGGACCTTCTGAAGCGTCGTGGGGACTTCCTGCCCAGCCCAAAACTACTCAATTCTTCCCTCTGCACTAATACTTCCCGTCGCACTCGCTTCGTAGACTATCTAAGTGTCCCGACCTGACGTCGTCCGTTCCTCTTCCCCGTTTTCTACTCGACTTGTCCGACGTCCTCTGTTCTCTGCCCTACTCATAAAACACTTCCTTCCACCGTCCTTACCTTAAGGTCGAAGGGACCACGCGAAAGTAAAACTTTCGTTCGACATGAGCAGGGTCTGACTGTGGTTCATACGTCCGTCAGGACGTGTTGTCGTGGGAAACCTAAACATCGAATTTTATTCGCCTCGGTATCTTTCCTCGAGGGCCGTTGGGACTGTAGCGGACAGATCTTTCGCCACCTGAGGACAGCCCGGAGCCTTTCGTTAGTGAAACTACAATTAACTACGGTTAACCTCTCATAAATGTCACTAAACCTTCTAGTTTCTTCTGTAAAAATTTCATTAAAAGCTCTAGTCTGGTGTACTGCCAACATTCCTTCTTTGGTCGCGGGAACCTAAATTATGGATAGTGATAATGAGAATACCACCCCGAAGGGACTACCGAGACAGCCATTTCTTAGGCGGACGTTACGTCCTCTGGACCCAAGATAGGGACCCAACCCCCTTCTAGGGGACCTCCTCTCGTACCGTTGGGTGAGGTCATAAGAATGGGCCTCTTAGGGGTACCTGTCTCCTCTGACCGCCCGATGTCAGGGACCCCAGCGTTTCTCAGCCTACGCTGACTCACTAGTTCGCGTCGCGAGGAGGACGCCCCAGACTGCCAGTGACTCCAGCAGAGGAGAGGTCCGGGGAACCAGTCGTCCGTTTGCTTCGGGTTCCAGTGTCTCCCGTGCCTCTTGGGACGAAGACTTCGGTCCCTCGGTTTCTTTGGGACACTGTCTTTCATGGTCTTCGGGGGAGAGTAGGACAAAGTGTGTTTCCGGACGTTGGTGTCCGACGGTCCCTTTCTTCCGAATTAAAAGAACGGCCTTTCGGTCACTATACTATCGCCGCCGTTTTTCTGTCGAGATAGGAGAGTGTGAAGTAAAAGGTTTACTTTTTCGGTCCTGAGTAGTCGTGGTAGAAAGGTCTCAGGTATGTATACGTAAGTATATACTATATACAGAAAAAGGAAGACTGAATGAAGTGAGACACATTGTCCGACATCCAAGTAGATGCAGTACTCTTGACTGAGTTTACACAAGGAAAAACACCCACTCATTATAAGGTAACATATATGCACGGTGTAAAGAAATAGGTAAATAGGGAGTTACTACTTGGACAGACGTCCCTTCGTTACCTCTTCGTCTGTACCTCTTGTCTTGACACCTGTGTCACCCCTTCGTCTCCCACCCCGCCTACCTCTCCCACCGTCCCTTTGTACGTGCAATGGTACGCATTTCACTGTCGGTCCCGCCTAAAAGGCATACTGAGGCCCTCGAGTTTGGTCACAGGAGACAGTTGGACCTCCCCACCCCATCTCACTCTCCACTCTGTCTCCAAGTTCTGCCTCCCCTGCATACAGGTGGATACGGACTAAGTACAACTATCTACCGTCTTCGGCTGTATTATAACATTTCGTTAATAGGAAGTTAATTTTTTTTTTATTTTCCAGTCCCGTACATGAGACTGTTTCTTCTATAAGGTTGGACACTAATTAAAAGACCCTTTTGTTTCCCTCTTTTATAAACGTCACATTTGTCAGGATTTTTTAGGTGCACCTTTTCCTTACGTAACAGAATCCTCCTGTGCCTAGACCGGTGACGTCGACAAAGTTCAACGTCGGGGTGACAATCTTCCGTGTCCTCACGGTCGGTGTCGTCCTGTTTCTACTCTCCCACTATGACGGATTTCTTACGTAAGTGATGTATGAATAATGACTTATTTAATTATCGATGTCCGACACCTGGTAGAGCCTCTTCCGTTACCGTGGGGTGAGGTCATGAGAACGGACCTTTTAGGGTTCCTACCTTCTCGGGCCACCCGACGTCAGGTACCCCAGCGATTCTCAGCCTGGGATGACTCGCTGACTTGACTTGACTTGACAGTCTGACACCTTCCGTTATCCACTGCCCCTCTTGTCTATTTGTTAGGACAGGATCCCGACACCTTTCTTGACGTCAGGACGAGAGTCCGGAAGGATGAGTTTTACACCCAGGACTTATGGTCGTTGCCGGACGCACCCCTTGAACAATCTTTAAGTCTTCGAGGTCGGGGTGTGTCTGGATAATTCAATAGTAGATGTAAAATTGGTCGAGGGGTCCACTAGGATACAGGTCAGTGTGAGTACTCTTTCCTCTGCGTACCCTGTGTCTCGGTAGACTTCGACTTGTTAGTGACAGACGTCCGACACTCCTGTCCAGTAGTGTTTAGTGTCCAAAGCACTCCTTATTTGTGTCTCTTATCCCTACCTGTCTTCATTAGTGTCCGATCTTCTCTACTAGTGTCAGTCTCTCCTACACTCTCTGTCTCGTCCGTGTCCTTGTCTTATTTGCTCTTGACTGATTACGTTCCTTTTCGTCTCTGTAATGAAACGGTTGATTCCAGACAAATCAGTTCCGATACCAAAAAGGTCACCAGTACATACCTACACTCTCAACCTGACACTTCTTCCGACTCGCGGCTTCGTAACTACGAAAACTTGACACTACAACCTCTTCTGAGAACTCTCAGGGAACCTGACGTTCCTCTAGGTTGGTCAGGTAAGACTTCCTCTAGTCGGGACCCTAAAGAAATCTTCCTTACCACGATTTCGACTTCGAGGTCATGAAACCGGCGGAGTACACTTCTCAACTGAGTAACCTTTTCTGAGACTACGACCCTCCCTAACCCCCGTCCTCCTCTTCCCCTGCTGGTTCCTACTCTACCGANCCTCTAGTCGGGACCCTAAAGAAATCTTCCTTACCACGATTTCGACTTCGAGGTCATGAAACCGGTGGAGTACACTTCTCAACTGAGTAACCTTTTCTGAGACTACGACCCTCCCTAACCCCCGTCCTCCTCTTCCCCTGCTGGTTCCTACTCTACCGACCTACCGTAGTGGCTGAGCTTCCTGTACTCAGACTCACTTGAGGCCCTCAACCACTACCTGTCCCTACGGACCGCACGACGCTAAGTACCCCAGCGTCTCAGCCTGTGCTGACTCGCTGACTTGACTTGACTACCTGAAGGGACCAGCGAGTCGACCATTTCTTAAACGGACGTTACATTCTCATATGTGTTTATAAAATTTTTTTTAAACTTAACTTGTAAAGGGGACCCTGAAGAGACCAAGTGAATTCTGCGGTCCTAAACCGTCATCCCCCGCGTCAAAGGTAGAGACCAGTTCCTTAATTCTAGGGCGAACGGTACAACACCCGAAGGGGTCACAGAGTCTACTGTTTCTTAGACGGATGGTTACGTCCTCTGGGTCCAAGCTAGGGAAACAGTCCTTCTATGGTGTCACTTCCCTTGCCGTTGGGTGAGGTCTTAAAAACGGACCTCTTAGGGTGACTGTCTCTTCGGACACCCGATATCAAGTACGCCCGCGTTTCTCAGCCTGTGTTGACTCACTGATTGTGAAAGTGTACGGTACGACACGTCGGTTTTTTTTTAACTTTATTTATTTACTGAAATACCCTTTTTTGTTTTTATTTTGTGTTTTGTAAAGGGGACCACGTTTTTAGCTTTCTCTTAAGGAGGAGGGAAAAGAAAATTGTAAGAAAAATCTTTTGCTGTAACCTTTACGAAAGAGATAAAGCTACATAATATATACATTTAGAAAAATCTTCGATTCATTCGAAGACCAGTCAAAACAGAGGATTCTTAC
This sequence comes from Capra ibex, assembly GCA_006410555.1. Lineage (NCBI taxonomy): Eukaryota > Metazoa > Chordata > Mammalia > Artiodactyla > Bovidae > Capra > Capra ibex. The sequence goes on along the minus strand of SJYO01038983.1, from coordinate 6,463,006 downwards.
AGAAGGAAGCTACGGAGGACTGTACAGAAACGTTACATTCGTTCCCCTCCTACCATGGGAAAGGGGGACAGACACACCCTCATATCGAATCTGTGGGTCGAGGTCCAACATTGATCGACGAAACGGTATTTCAAAATAAAAAGGAAACCTATTTCTATTAACTATACATACATTACCTAACGTAAACGGACCGATATATGTTTCTACCCCAAATAAAGACAGAAACGTTGACAAAGTAAGAAAAGATGCGAAAACGTCTCCTAAGAAAACCCGACCGTCCTCCAAAATAAAAATTTAATAAAGAGGTAACGGTCAGTGTTTTCCGTACTCCTAACCCTCACAGAAGCGGTGGTTGACACTGTCCATTTACTGAGGGTAGTGTTGACGTCCCTTTCCGTTCTCTTGGTTCCCACCTAACAATGAACTAAACATAAACTGTCGAATCTTACATATCACCATCCACGAATAATACACTGGTACGAGTCAGCGAGTCAGTAGAGGTTGAGAACTGCTGGGGTACCTGACATCGGGCGGTCCGAGGAGTACAGGTACCTGACAAGTCCGTTATGACCTTACCCGACGATAAAAGGAGGAGGTCCCCTAAAAGAGTTGGGTCCCTGACCTGGAGTAGAGAATGCAGAGGACGCAACTGTCCGTATAAGAAATGGTGGTCACGGTGGACCCGACAAGTAATGTATAGAATTTTACCTTAATCCTGCCACATTGTCACCTCTTTGTCCTTGACAACAATTTCGACTTGACGTTTTAGGACTTTCGTATTTAAAGAATTTGGGGAAAAGGAATTTGATCGTCTCTTTTTCACCAGGTAGATCAAGATTTGTAGTGTTTACTACTATCACACTCTCCTTTGGGACTCGTCGGACGGACAGGGTGGTCTCTCTGGGACGGAGGATTCCGGACCTTAGTGACTGAAAGGGACTCCCTTGACCTCGGGTCCCCCCACATTGACGAAGGTGTCGTCCAGGCAGAGGAAATCTTCTAGGGGTGTTCAGGTGAATGAAGAAGTAAGTAAGGATAGGGGTTGTAAATAACTTGTGGGATCCCCTTTCAAAGTCGGGGATCACGACCTATATATTAGACTAATTTCGAGTTCAGAATGAGAGTTCCTCGAATACCAAACAACTCCTTCTTTTCTGGGTATTTCCTTTTCCTAATATCGCCTCCCACTATTTCCGACGCTGACCATAGACGTGTCTTCACTTTTAAGACTCCTATTGGCTCTCGGACCCCCCCAGACCCTTCAGAGTCCCTTCGACCCTCAGGTTGGAGACATTGACACCGCGAGTGTAAAGAAAGGAAACCAGACCGTTTAAGGATTTTGGATTTAGGACGTCCAGAGGTGAATGCGCCGGAGATGATCCCTCGGAAGTCCCCGGAGCGCTCCGGCCCTAGCCCCGGGAGGAAGCACTGGGTAGTGTCGTAATCAGAAGTGACGGTCACGGCGAAACGGCCAGAGTCGCGTGACGCTCGGGGACGTCCCGTTCCCGGCACAGAAGAGTGGAGACGCAGAGGTCGTGGACCGTACCGCGGCCCACGCGTCCAGCGTGAATTATTTATGGACGCTGTACTTACTTACAATCCACTTTCCGTCAGTAGTTCCATCCTCTCTCTCCCTCACCCTCCGTCTCTCTCCGTAAAGACTATCAGGGTCACCTCTCCGACCTCTTCCTTTACCGTTGTGTGAGATCATAAGAACGGACCTCTTGGGGTACCTGTCTCCTCAACCGCCCTTTGACAGGTACGCCAGCGTTTGTCAGCCTGTACTGACTCGCTGATTCATGGTCATACCTCTTCTCGTACTTGTGTACTTCCGTCTTTCGGCAATTCATAACACTAATTTTTTACTGTTTATAAAACTTCAACGACCTGGTATGTAACGTTTCCTCTATTACCGTCCTCTATTTTCACGTTTCGATTCGTCTCTGGGACGAAGTCAGAGTTCCATTTACCTCAGTTCACGGGAAAAGGTAACTAGAGACAAAGAGATGGGACGAAGTCAGAGTTCCATTTACCTCAGTTCACGGGAAAGGGTAACTAGAGACAAAGAGAAACCGTCCCAGAGTACCTGCCGAGTGACTTTAGTTGTAAACAGATTATACTTGTGCCATGTCTGTTAAGAGGGACGGTGCCCTAAGTGTCTCTACGTCATAAATATCGTCATCTTAAGGTTTTGTTTATAACGGGATTGATGTCGGGTGACACTTGGAGGAGACCGCCTGGGAGGTGGTCTTTTTCTCGATCGGTGGACTCTCCCTTAGGCGTGCGTTTGACCTCGGTCCTTAACCCTTGTTGTACGTCCGTGTTTGTAGACTAATCATGGACTGCACACGGTTCAACTTCTTACAGATTCTTCTGGGACGTACCGGGGATCCTCAAAAGTCGTGTTCGAACAGTTACCCAATCCAGGTGCCACCACCTCCTATCCTCCGGTCGACACCAAATCATAGAAACATAGGGTCAGACTGAGTCAAAACCCCGAGTCATGGTATATTAGGAATGACTCTGGTCGCGACTGGAGTCTCTACCAGAACTCTCCTTGCTACCTTTAGTCGGTCGAGCGACGTGACCCTACTTCAAACCTATTTCCAGTCTCCTGGACTCAAGACAGGACATGACACAGAGTTTGTAAAAGACATAAGTGATCGTTCAATAAATGAGCCGAAAACTCTTACGTTACTCTCGACCCTACGTCTTGAGATCTTATTATTTGTTAATATCGTGAAATAATGAATATTTTTAGTCACGACTTTGAATAGTTCATCAGTGATGTTCGGGTAACTTTATGTTTCCGTCCTCCCTTATGTCTTTTCTTTTGAAGGACAAGGATGGGAGTTCCAAAGAAAAGAAAAAAAAAAAAATGAAATTGTCCGTTTCTGTCTTGACTGTGTGTGTCTTATCTCTCGTTAATTCGTGACTAGGAATTTCGTTAGACTCAAGGCTGATCTCTTTAGACTTGTTTCCTTAAAAACTCCATCCGAAGTTTGGCTTACCCTGTCTTACTTAAATAGGAGAGAATAGGAAAGGAAAGAATGAGAAAGGATAAGGACGTAAATTTTTTCTCTGTTGAAAGATATCAATAAGTAGTATTTTTGAGAGTCATTCGATTCTGAACCGTTTCCGTTACCGTGGGGTGAGGTCATGAGAACGGACCTTTTAGGGTACCTGTCTCCTCGGACCACCCGACGTCAGGTACCCCAGCGCTTCTCAGCCTGTACTGACTCGCCGAAGTGAAAGTGAAAGGTGAAAGTGCGTAACCCCTTCCTTTACCGTTGAGTGAGGTCGCAAGAACGGACCTCTTAGGGTCCCTACCCCCTCGGACCACCCGACGGCAAAGACCCTAGCGTGTCTCAGTCTGTGTTGACTTCGCTGAATCGTCGTCGTCGTCGTCGTTCGATTCTGATCTTCCCTTGATGAAATTAAACGGTTCTCGGTGAATACTTTGGACTGTCGGTTATAATATAGATGACCAATTTGAGTTCCGACAGACGAGAATAGTAAATTAAGTTGTGAGGCGATCTTCAAGATTGTTCCGTTACTCCGTTACCTTAATAGGTCCTCTAGAAGGGTTGGGTCCCTAGCTTGGGTCCAGAGGGCGTAACGTCCGTCTACGAAATCGTAGACTTGGTGGTCCCTTCTGAGTTATTTTTGTTGATTGTCTTGGAATTATTATGCACTTAAGTAGTTCCAATGTCCTATGTTCCAGTTCTATCTCTTTAATTAACATCAAAATATATAATCGACGTTTAAAACCTTTTACTTTTGTTATAAATATCATTAAGTTGTCTCCTTATATTTTATAAATCTGTATTAAAATTGTTTACATAAATCATAGATATGTGATTTTTGACGATTCTTTTTGTTTCTGAATATATTTTCGTTATGTATGGTATAAGTTCCAAACCTATGTTGAGTTATCTGTTAATAAAATTTAAATAAATCGCAAGGTTTTATCCTTTATCATTAGATCTCAACTTTTTTAAGTCTTGTGGGACCTTCCCATTCTGACTCTTTTCTGTGTTCCTGTAAAAGATTTCGACACCTTGATCAAGTACATAATTATTCTTACCCTTAGTATATCTCCATATGTGAACAGTTTTGAACTCCTTAAAATATAGGTTCTAAAAGTACAAGTGATTTGCATTTAAAATAGACTCATTTATACGTCAGTATGTTTTGAGATCGTTCAAACGAAAGGTGACACCATACCCTATCGTTAAGATTTTGATGAGACGTATAATATTCAAAATTGTTCATTTATTTACATTATTCTTTTACCCTTGGTCCAAAGAGTGATTATACCCATAAGAATAATGATGTGTAAACACACATGTATAAATATATAATAATTTATACACAATACTTATTATACATATACATGTATATACAAATTAGGGACCTATACAGGTAACTCTATTTGGGTATTGTGTAGTCATTGGAACTTAGGTCTAGAATTAAATATTTATAAAAGGTCCTGAAGGTACCACCACGTTACCTATTCTTAGACGGACGTTTACCTCCCCTGTGTCCAAGTTAAGGATCAGACCCTTCTAACGGGTACGACACCTCGGTGATTCGGACACATCGTGTTGATGACTCGGGTACGAGTATTCAGGAGCTCAGTGTTGAGAGCTCGGACGCTCGACGTGGCCGACTTCGGACTCCCGAAGTCTCGGGCCCGAGACGTCGGTCTCTTCGGTGGCGTCACTCTTCGAGTGCGTTGCACTACTTCTCCTCCGGGACGAGCGACGTTGATCTCTCTCGGGTGGGTTTCGTTACTTTTGGGTCACCTCGGTTTTATATATGTATAAAAGATAATTTACCTCGGTGCTGGAGAATTTCTTCATTTACTGAGATCCTTACTCCCTCCCCTTAATACTCAACTAGGATCTTATAGAATAAAACCGTCTTTCATTCCTTAATAAGTTCCTATAATACGTCTAAAATATTTCCCTGGGGTCTCTCCCTAACTTCGTCGAGGGTGAGTTGTCTATATCCTGTCAAATCGGTAGTCTTATTTATTTATTACATATAAATGTATTCTGTCCTATTTTGGTCTAATTCTCTGTAAGATGGTTTATTGAGGACGAAAGAACCCTTGAGAGTTCTAGTTTTTTCTACTGTTACTTACTTCTTTACTAAGATATGTTCTCCTTTGATGATTTCCCAACACTGTTTACTCGTTTTACATACTAGCACCCAACCGAGGAGTTGATCCCCTCTTTCCAATATCCTATATAACCTCGTCGACTATTTTAAAATTTTACCTAACACCTAATATTTTGTCTAAGACCCCCATAATTGATGTAAAGAGTCGAAACCTATTGACATAAACTAGTATATTCTTTCGTGGAAACAAGAGTCCTTTATGTCACTAGAACAAGAATTTTTTATCTGGATAAATCCCCATTTACTCTTTTAGCAGGGGTTCAATAGAGTTTACCAAGTATTTTCTCATATATATTATGATATCGTTGACTTGTTTTACATTTGTTTACCATTTAGACCCATTTTCACAATATATCCTAAATAAACATGATAAGAACGTTAAAGTACATTCAACTTTAATGTATTTTTAATTTTAACGATTTTGTCACCGTCCTACTGATTCTCTTCGGTTCTACGACCAATGTAGAACTCCCTTTCCCTCTTATCCCTCTAGGATGACCCCTTCTCGTACAGTCTTGTGTACCTCTAAATAGTACACGAACCTTAAAAGACAAAGGAACAGACTTAATATCTATATACCAATAACAATAATAATACTAATAATAACTTTGAGACTTATATATAAAATACGGACAAAGACATCTATACTAAGTAAATTATTATCTTTTACTCTTAGACTTTTCTATTTATTTATTGGTAGGTTTTTACCATGATAAATAAATGTGACTACAGTCCCAATTTTGAGTTTGGAACCTAAGGGTAGTTCAAGTAAAGAGACGGTCCACTGTTACAACCCTTGGTACCACCCCAATTATACACGACCCGATCTCCTGAGAGTTTAGGACTGGAGTGGACGGTAAGGAGAGGTGCACCAGGATTTCCCTTTACATACGTGTCTTTTTTCAGGACCACTGACTGTTTCGTTTTGAAGTCGTGGTTCAGGGACTAGGGATTTGAGTTCCGTTAGAGATCACTCATTGACCTACTCCATCTCTTGAAGAGAAATCTGAGATCCACCGGTCTGGTAGTGTCGTCCGACTTACCGGAGAAATAGGTGAGAGTGATTCATATGGGTTCAGAATCTGACACATACTTGAATAACCACTGTTTTCAAAAGTGGTCCCGTCGGGTCGACCACTCATCTTCTTTTTCGGGGAAACACACATTTATGAATAAGTATAGGACGAGTCCAGGGTAAATCATTTTCGACGGGTTAGTCATAAAAACGGGAGTTGGTTCATTTTTACTATGATGAATGGGAACTCGTATCTCCCCTTTCACTCAACACTCAAACAAGACCAGTTGTCTGTAGCAGCAGACAAGAATAAAATCCAATAGAAGTGTCTAACTAAGGACCCAGCCCTTCTAGGGGACGTTTTCCTTTACCGTTGAGTGAGATCAAAAGAACGGACCCTTTAGGGTACCTGTCTCCTCGGACCGTTCGACGTCAGGAACCGAACGTTTCTCAACCTGTACTGAATCGTTGATCTGTTGTTGTCCCGGTCGTTCTAGTCTCTCCGTCCATGTATAAACTCTGGGTGAACAGAACACTTATATCTGTCGGTTTCCTTAAGTACGGACACCGTAGAACACTCGTTCTGGTTGGGATTGTAAAGAACAGACGACAGAATAATGTTCTGATATTTTTCGATGGGTTTTCATGTAAATTTAAAAGGACGTCTCTCCTTTATACGTCTAGTATTACTTCCATTCTTTTACGAGTATTGGTATACAAACAAGAGTGTTTTTTTTACACGGTTATATTCTTTACAAGGTAAAACTTCAAAAGCCATGGTACACCACCTCCACCCAACTTTGAAAGTACCACCCAAGCAAACCAAAAAGAGGCGGAGCATAATATATAAATGTAACATGTTAGATTTCCAAGGATTTATGGTGGGGGAGACACGGAGGAAGGAGGGGTGGTAGTGGGAGAGGAAACATAATTCCACGTCGGACTTTTGTGTAAGGTTTGTTACAGTGTAAGGTATATGAATCTCTGTTTCCTATACCAACGAATCGTTGTTCCGGGACCATTTTTTAAAAAACTCGTAAGCAAATGAAAGGTTAAATCCCGTTACGAGTCCTTCGACAAACGTTTCTCTAGGTCCGAATCATCTTGAGACAGACTTTGTCTCCTTTTATCGTTTTCTCCTTCTCTTTCTCCTTTTCCTCCTTCTCCTCTTCCTTCCCCTTCTTCGAAATTCCAGGAAAGTAGTGTTGGTTTTACAATCTGTCTACCCTCGTCTTTCTGAACCGGTTTCTCCTTGCCTCGTGAAGTTAATAGGTACAGAGAAGACTAAAGGGACTACAAAGATTTGAATTAGGGTTAGGTAGTCGACTCTGATCTTCCGTGAGACTCTTCCCGTGGTCGTGAGAGAGTCGTTAAGTTTCGACGGACTAGAACTCCTGAGATCTGGGACGGACCCTCACCCTTGTCGACTTTCATATAAAACGGAAAATGATCGGGGGGAAGTCCCGAAGGGTTTACCGCGATCACCATTTCTTGGGTGGACGGTTACGTCCTTCTGGATTCTCTACGTCCAAGCTAGAGACCCAACCCTTCTAGGGGACCTCCTCCCGTACCGTTGATCGAGGTCATAAGAAAGGACCTCTTAGTACCTGTCTCCTTGGACCACCCGATGTCAGGTATCACAACGTTTCTCAGCCTGTCCTGACTTCGTTGAATCGTGCGTACGTACGTCCGGAGGAATTTTGTTGATAGACCGGAGACATCTGACTGTTGATAATATAAAGTTAACTAAAAGAAAGTCCCTGTAAAAGGGTGCAATAATTCATAAATTACTTTTACACTAACAAACCTTTGAAGACGGCATCCATGGTGTACTAACTGGATGCGTAGGGAATAACATGTAAATCAAATGAGACTCGTTAGACGAAGGTAATTACGACAAAGATACTTAAATGAGAAGATATTGAGACATAGAGTTTTAAAGACATCCTACCTACTGATTATCTTAACCATCTAAACTTTGATACAATTTAAGAATTTGTAAAACTGATAAATTTTATCAGAACTATAAATATTTGACTAACGAAGATCTTTTGAACATGATTGTATGGTTATTCACAAAAGACTAAACTACCCTTAATTGTGGAACTATAGTCCAAATAAATCGATAATGAACCAATAATCCAACACGTACACACGATTTCCAAAATATATATGTATACTTTTTGAAACAAATATGTATATATACATATAATGAATATATGTATACATATATACATATATGTGTGTATGTATATGTATTTATATATAATGAACCAATTGTATATAATAATTCATATATATATAAAAATATAGACAAATATCAGGTTCAGAAAGAAGGACTTTGAAGACTAGTACAATAATAGGTAACTGAAGGATAAACTCATAACAGAAAAGAGTAACTTAAAACTTTCGAATCTACTTGTGTGTATATTGTGTGAATATGTGTGTACGTTTATATAAGAATTATGTTACTGATGACTTTATTCCTACCTCATTTCTCTTGATTATATTTCCTGTATAGTCAAATCAAATCAAGTCAAGTCAAGTCAGTGAGTCAGTACAAACTGAGAAACGTCGGAGTACCTGACGTCTTGAGACACGAAGGGACAGGTAGTTGTTGAGAACCTCGAACGAATTTGAGTACAGGTAACTCAGTCACTACGGTAGGTTGGTAGAGTAGGAGACAGCGGGGGAAGAAATGGACGGAAGTTAGAAAGGGTCGTAGTCCCAGAAAAGGTTTCTCAGTCAAGAAACGTAAGTCACCGGTTTGATAACCGTAAAGTCGAAGTCGTAGTCAGGAAGGTTACTTATAAATCCTGGCTAAAGGAAATCCTACCTGACCAACCTAGAGGAACGACAGGTTCCCTGACAGTTCTCAGAAGAGTTTGTGGTGTCAAGTTTTCGTAGTTAAGAAGTCGAGAGTCGAGAGAAATATCAGGTTGAGAGGGTAGGTATGTACGGATGACCTTTTTGGTATCCAAACTGATCTACCTGGAAACAACCGTTTCATTACAGAGACGAAAAGTTATACCAAAGATCCAACCAGTATCGAAAAGAAGGTTCCTCATTCGTAGAAAACTAAAGAACTGGACGCCGTTAGTGGTAGACGTCACTAAAACCTCGGGGAGTTTTATTTCAGAGAACGACAAAGGTAACAAAGGGGTAGATAAACGGTACTTCACTACCCTGGTCTAGAATCAAATAACTTACAACTCAAAATTCGGTTGTAAAAGTGAGAGAAGAAAGTGAAAGTAAAAGACGGTATTCCCACCACAGTAGACGCATAGACTCCAATAACTATAAAGAGGCTCGTTAGAACTAAGGTCGAACACGAAGTAGGTCGGACCGTAAAGTGTACTACATAAGACGTATACTCAATTTATTCCTGTTATATCTCGGAACTACATGAAAGGGTTATACCTTGGTCAGACAACAAGGTACGGGTCAAGATTGACAACAAAGAACTGGACGTATGTTTAAACAGTCCTCCGTCCAGTCCGTCAGACCATAAGGGTAAAGAACTTCTTAAAAGGTCAAACAATACTAGATGCTTCAGTTTCCGAAATCGTATAGGTTACTTCGTCTTCATCTACAAAAAGACCTTAAGAGAACACAAAAGATACTAGGTTACCTACAACCGTTAAAATAGAGACCAAGAAGACGGAAAAGATTTAGGTCGAACTTATAGACCTTCAAGAACCAAGTACACGACAACTTCGGATCGAACCTCTTAAAACTCGTAATGAAACGATCACACACTTTACTCACGTTAACACGTCATCAAACTTGTAAGAAACCGTAACGGAAAGAAACCCTAACCTTACTTTTGACTGGAAAAGGGTAGGATACTGGTGACAACTCAAAAGGTTTAAACAACTGTATAACTCAGGTCGTGAAAGTATCGTAGTCGAAAATCCTATACTTTATCGACCTTAAGGTAGTACATGTGATCGAAACAAGTATCACTACGAAGGATTCCCGGTGAACTGAGGTGTGAGACACCAGTATAAATAACTTTTATGAAGAGAGTTAAACAATAAACGGAAAATGAATTACCCTAAAAATTTTTAAAATAAAAAAAATTTGAATAACGGTATGACTCTTTTTTTAGTTATATCAAAATTATAAATGACCTAGTTGAGACTGGAGTAGTAAAAGTTTTAAGAGGATAGATAAAAGGTCGACACTTCAACTGGTTCACTAATATATTTGGTAAAATTATACGATTTTTATAGTAACCCTAAAACTTATTCCAATGTCGTTAGATATTTAACTAAACCCTTATGTCTATGAAAATTGATAAAACAAAGAAGAAAATGTTTAGAAAGTATATAGAGTTATCTAAAAATTTCAAAAAAGTGTTTCAAAAGGTGTGTAAAGAATTATAAGAATCGTCAATTGTAGAAAAAATTATTAACATTTTTCTTAGAAGAGGGGATCCTGTTGATCTATATCCTTCTTTTGTCATTATCAGTGTCAGACGATTTTGTCCGAAGGGTTTATCCGAATACCTTACACTTTAGTGGTCATCTTGGACTGTTCAAACTGTCTTCACAAAGAGCTAAAACCTGGTCATTAATAAACAGAACCCCCGACAAGTCACGGAACATCTCCCAAACCATTGTTATAGAACCGGGTATGGGTGATCCGCGGTCATTATGAGGGAAGATCAAAACTGTTGGTTTACTGGAGACTCCCCGTCTTAACGGGTCCCATTCTTTCAAGAACTGAGTTGGACGTGAAAAAGTGGGTGTCCCAGAGACACATATGAAAAACATCCTATAAATAGACTGAGTCCTTGATGAACGGTTTATAGTAAGTTTACACTTTACTCTTATGAACAAAGATGTTCAACAAAAGAGGATCAGATTGGTTAAAAATATCACAGGGTTTACATACACGCCAAATGAACGTCTGTATCCTTGGTAGACACAATATCTTGACTGCAATCTCTTGACTAAATTACCACTGACACTATCCATGATCCCTCTTACTGACTCCGAGTTCTACTCCCAGATTAAACTTCACACTGAAGGATACCCTGGTGTCCTCCACTAGAGATCTTTCACTCTGCTTATCCTTAATCCATCCGTTGGATACTTACGAAGACTGTCTCTTTATCTGGCCGTACGTCCTTCGAGTTCCTTAATTCTGTCCCAAAGACACCGACCGTGTGCCTTTACACCCCTCCACCCTTCATTGTGATCTGGTCTTCCTAGTGACCCCCATCCCAGTGTCATTCCAAAAATCGGGGTTCTTCTTTTGTCTTTAGTGAACATTTTTCAATTTTTGTCCTTTTGATAGTTTTAAACCACATAGTATGTATAAAAATTTTATTTTAGAATATCTTTATACGTGTGATAAATAGAAATATATAAGGGAACCTTTGATCCCAACAAGGTACCAATATAACGATATCAGGGGCTCCTTTATAGAGACACCGTTAATTACAAGAAATCGGACCTCCCTTCTTTCAGACCGAAGAAGTTCTAAAGGTCTGTCTCAAACAACGGTATTTGTTTCCGGTTGGTCCGGACACAGACGACACTCTACCTACCCATGACTCCGTAATAACTGACCGTCGGGACAAACGTCAAGAGAACAATCATAACAACACTCTTTTGGTGGTGGACAAAACATTTTCATAGTCCTACCGGTTTTTCAAGTAAGACCTGAATACCGTTTGGACTTGTTTGAAAAACCGGTTGAGTTTTCATAAAACACCTTATTAACATATCAGGGAAGACACTTCGACGTCAGACGATTTTGTCCGAAGGGTTTATCCGAATACCTTACACTTTAGTGGTCATCTTGGACTGCTCAAACTGTCTTCACAAAGAGCTAAAACCTGGTCATTAATAAACAGAACCCCCGACAAGTCACGGAACATCTCCCAAACCATTGTTATAGAACCGGGTATGGGTGATCCGCGGTCATTATGAGGGAAGATCAAAACTGTTGGTTTACTGGAGACTCCCCGTCTTAACGGGTCCCATTCTTAGTGACTCAATATCCTTTATAATTTCAGTCAGAAGGGTCAATTTTGATAATATGAGTAAAAACGAAATGGTACTTAAGTGAGTCTGTGATTGTAAATTGTTTACTATAAGTCTTAATAATAATTGTCAATTAAGGATATGACGTATTTCGTGTATCTCTTATATAATATAAGAAAAAAGTGAATAAAGTCGTTTGTAAATAACTTGTGAACGAAAACTCCGGTGATACGACCAACGATCTCGGTGTTCAAAGTTACTCTGTTGAAACGTTCCTCAGATCAGATGTCCTTTCTGTTTTTATTCACTTATATAGTACCTTCGGACTATCTTTAAGTTGTCTTCAAATGACTCATCTTTGGGTCCCTCCTCTCCTCGATAGTCCCTTTCCATTCTTAATCCTTCACTGGGGACTTTGTACTATAAAAAGTCCGATTACTTAAACCCTTCATAAACCTCTCGACATTCTGAATGTTATTATAAGATTCTGTGTATAATACTAGGAGAGAAAATTCCTACTCTTTTGGTTTTCCAATTTGTAAATCGAATCCCAGTAAATCGACCTATCGTCGTTTTAATTGGATTCTTAAATTGGTAGTAGAACTAATTGTCATAAACAGAAAAGTTCAACTTATGTTACCTTATTCTCTCTAAACGGCTTGTCAGAATTACTTATCTAGAGAGTTTTGATGTCACTGTTTTTATTATGAGTGAATATACTTATACCCCGAAGGGACTACCGAGTCTTCCACTTGTTATACGGACATTACGTCCTCAGTCCCCAAGTTAGGGACCCACCCCTTCTAGGGGACCTCTTTCCCTTATCGATGGGAGAAGTCATAAGAACGGACCTCTTAAGGTACCTGCCTCCTCGGACCACCCGGCGTCAGGTACCCCAGCGTTTCTCAGTCTGTGGGTGACTCGTTGATTGTGTAAGCGAAAGGGAAATGACATACTTACATAGAGTGTTCCGTGTAAGTGTCTTTACTAGAGAACACTAGGAAGGCAGTTGGGACAGTTAAGCTGTCATCCGCACGTATAGTGGAGACGAAAGATCTCCCTTTCGTCTGTGAGCCCCTCAAACCAATATCTCGAGTGTTTCGCACAACGGGAAGAGTCGTACCTGTATACCAAGGGTCTCCGTTACCTTACTAGCAACATAAGATCGAACAGTAACATGAAATCGTGGTCCTACGACGGTAGAAAAAAACGATAGGAACTTTCGTCAAGTTAAAGGCGTGAATCTCGACTTTAATGTCACAGAGTTTCGATTTAAATTTTCTCGTTAAATGACGCCAGGGGTACTTCTTTGTCTTGGTTAGTTACGTTATTTTTTTTAAATTCTAGTAAGACATGAAACATACCAACGATAACACCAACACACTTAGTGTCCCTCGTCGTTTTACGGACAACAATACCTTATAAATCTTTCGTCTTGTCACGGACCGGACTCCATCCATGAGTTCTTCACATATGGTCTTCCTACTTTCACTCTCAATAAGTCAGTCAACACAAGCTGAGAAACCATGGGGTACCTGACATCGGGTGGTCCGAAGAGACAGGTATCTTAAGAGGTCCGTTCTTATTACCTCACCCAACTATAACGGAAGAGATCCCTGAGAAGGGGTGAGTACCTAGTTTGGGTACAAAGGGTGTATCGTCCGTCTAAGAGATGGTAGACTCTATCGTCCCTTCGGGACAATCTTCCTATTTGTCACCTTTTCACTTACCTACCTACACTTCCGTCTACCTTCCCACCGGTGAAGGTTCTTACTCTGTACCATTCGACAACAGTTGTAGATTGAGGTAAAAGACAATCTTTGTTCAAGGAACAGCGACCGAAGGTGTCCCAAAGATTAGAGTCAAGAATAGATTTTCTTCTTGTTCTTGTCCAATTTTTTTTTTTTACCTTGACATCTCCTCGTTTTGAACGGTGGAGGTTTATTAGAGAAACCGTACGTTCAATGAAACTCGACTTTTTGGTTTGAGGTTTCTGAATCCTTCTTTAAAACGGGAGGGAGGTTCTAGAGGACCTCTTCTTTTACTGTTGGGTGAGGTCATAAGAACGGACCTCTTAAGATACCTGTCTCCTCTGACCGTCAGGTACCCCAGTGTTTCTCAGCCTGTGCTGACCCGGTGATTGTGAAAGTGATTGACGGATTTCTTACAGCTACCTCCTGAACGAGGTTCTTCCTTCGACAGTGGTGTCTACAGATGTCCTAGTTGATCCACACGTCTGTCCCTTCCTGGGTCGTTTTGGACAAACAGTTTTACCAAGAGACCCAGGATCACAGAGCTGTCTAGGGTCGTTTGTAAACGAATGTTTACAAACGAAAAGGTTGAGGTACAGTCAGCGGAAGGAGAGGAGACTTCACGGTTGGGTGTTGGGGGTGTAGGAGAAACCAGAGATCGACTTCTGTCATAAATTCCACTGGTCCTAGTCGACAAGACGACTTCTATAAGTCAAGAAGACTCATAGAGGGTACATATGTAATGACTTGGCAATGAATGAACTTAAGACAATTAGGTAGAGTACAGTTAAATTGAGAAGATAATTATGGTCGGTCTTCTTGGATTTTTCCATTTCAAAGAAAGAGGGACCGGTTTAGTTCCCGTCGGAAACTTAGACCTTTGGAAGGACTTCCTCTCCATGAGTTCTGTAAACTCAACAAAAGGTGCTTATGACATTACTAGTCTGGGTTTGAACCGGGGAGAGGGAGGAAAAGGATCAAAGGATGGGACAGACCACTCAATGGTTCAGGACAGTATGGAAAGAGGGTGTTTCGTAAAGTTTAGACAGGGAATTAAAGGTAAAGATAAGAACAACGAAATCGAATCTGGGGGTAGTGGAGTAAAGATCCGACAATAAGATTACATAGTTGACGAGAGAGAAGTGTAAAAAGGTAAGAGAGAATTCATAACACAATTTTACTTTATGAAGAGAACAATAACGAAAACAGAGGTCACTGATATGCACTAATGCAAGTTAAAAGAAAAAGGTCGTATTACTCCGGGAAGAATAACTTAGAGACGTACTTCGATGAGTTTGGACTTTCCGGAAGTGACATGTGTCTTGTACAAAATGTGTAGTGGTGGGTGTCAAGTAACAAAAGAGGTCATAAATGACTCTTGGAAGATACATTCGACGCACAATCTAGTACTCGTAAGTCTTTTCCTGTTCTTATACTTGACCGTTTGAGGACGGGAGGTCCGGAGTCAAAGGACCCCATTTATCTGTTGATAAAATAATCTCTCACTCGTACGACGTAATCCTATTCTCGTTCTGAGACCTCCTCAAGTCCCCTCCCTGTGGGGATCTGAGTCAGAGTCTGAAAGAAGACACCCAGAGAAGACATAGACATAAAGTTATGAAGAACATAATATCAAAATATAAATGGGATTGAACAGTAATAAATGGGGACTTTAGTCTCTATCCGAGAATGAATGGAGACCGAAGATTTTAGGGTCAAACCACGACTTGGTGGTGAGTCAGCACAGGTCGAGAAACGCTGGGGTACCCGTGGTCCGAGAAGGCAGGCACCCTAAAAGATCCGTTCTCATGACCTCACCCAACGGGAAAAGAAGAGGTTAGTTGTATGTGTTGTCAACGATTAAGATACTCTCCACAGTACCACTTTCGAAACAAGTGTAAAAGGGTTGACTGAAGGTGTCACGTCATCCACACTAATTACATAATATCATAGAGACAAAACGTATCACTATAGTTTATTGTGTAGGTTGGTAATTCACCTCCTCGGTCCTAATCTTAGGACGGTCACACTACGGTTTCGGGTACGAGGATTGACGAAGGTTTATCATTGTATATCTACTGAATGATTGCTTACTTACTTACGAGAAGAAAGAGAAATCCACCGAGGAAACCCTGAAGTACTTCAGACCCCTTTTCAGTCTGTGTAAGTTTGTAATAAAAGGAAAAGGAAATTTTGTTCTCAACACCTTCAACTTTACTGTTTTTACTTTAATCAGTAGGGTCCCTTCGACATTCGAGGTCCGTGTACGTTCCACGACCCGGTCTATTCTTCACACTACTCTTAACTTGCGACTAGGACCTTCAAGACCTTTACCTCGGGTGTGTCAATAGATCTTCTCTATTCTCGTTTTGTACCTTACACAAAGCGAAATACACTAGTTATTTTAGTACCCTGGTTCCCTCCCCCACTGTACAGCTCCCCTCCCCCTAACGACGAAAGACCTCTAAAGACGATCCGGGAGAGGGGACCGACTAGACCGACGGAATGCAGCAGGGGAGATGACTCTCTCTTGCAGAGGAAGAAGAGGTCGACGTTCGGTAATCTCTCTGCTAACGTCCCCTCCTTCGAACAGACGCGTTTCCCTGTTACTCGTCGTGACCTGGACCGCCCTCAAGAAGCGGTCGGTGGTACGTTCCATTCTCTTCCCCTTGGCTCGATCACTTGTCACAGCCGGTTGAACGAGGACGGGGGTAGGGAGAGGACTTGTACAGGAGCCCGGGACGTCTCCAAAGTATCTGGTCTGAATTTAGGAGTTCGAGGACTGAATCGACTTCGATTGGAACTCCTATGTGGGCTCCAGTCTCGATAACTCTCCTTCCTCGACACTACTTCACCTTTCTTGTACCCGGGACTGAAGTCCACGACTGACAGAACCGAAGAATGGTCGACCCTCAAGGAAAAACTCAAAGTCGAATTCCAGACATTTACTTCTATTTTATGGGTGTTTTAAGGTAACGAACGCCTTCACAGATTTTGAATTCTCGATGAGGTGTCAAAATTAATATAAATTTATGGGTCATCTTATAAAGAGAGTGGGAGTATGGGTAGGACCACCTAAAACTACCTCTAACTAGAAACGACTAAATAGCTTTTTTCACTACATTTTCGTTTGTTACCATACTATCCCGGTGTTTGATATTTACATGTTAGTAAAGATCGGAGAAAGGAACCGGTCATTCTTAAGACCGTAAAAAACGAGAAGACCCTGTACCAACTAGTTTTAAGGGAAGTGTTTAGACTTCTAAAGGACTTTAACTGGTTTATTAATTGTGAAAAGGAGAAAAAGAATATTGAGAAATTGCCAGTAGGTAACATGAATTTTTCACTTTAGAGTAGGGTTTAATTAATTACTTTACTTCATGTCATTCTTTACTCCTATATATTACTAAAGTTTTATGACACTCTTGACAGAGACAGGTTTTTACTATAAAAGAAAGACAAACCTTTTGTCGGGAGACCTCCGGAACGATGATACATGAGTGAGACCCATCTCACGTCCGAGGTAGGATCGGGAAGGGTCCAGCCACGAGAACACACTGTGGACCTGGTGACAAGGGGTACCGGGACTAATTACCCTAATGTCGTAGGGGAGGAGGACATTTCGGAAACAGACGACTACAGTGATCTCTCACTGACATCTGACGTACGTGTGGAGATACGGAAGAAGATCATAGTTCATTGATCGTTGACTCTTAACAAGTCTTAATATTTCTTTTTTATTTTCAAATAACTCATGGATATTTACGTGATACCCCTTCCGTTACCGTGGGGTGATATCATGAGAACGTACCTCTTAGGGTACCTGTTTCCTTGGACCACCCGACGTCAGGCACCCCAGCACTTCTCAGCCTGTGTTGACTCGAAGTGAAAGTGAAAGGTGAAAGTACGTAACCTCTTCCTTTACCGTTGGGTGAGGTCACAAGAACGGACCTCTTAGGGTCCCTGTCCCCTCGGACCACCCGACGGTAGATACCCCAGAGTGTCTCAGCCTGTGCTGACTTCGTTGAATCGTCGTCGTCGTCGTATGTACGTGATTAGTAGCTCTGACTACGAAAATTTTTATAACAAAGTAAATTAGGGTGTCATCTCGACCTCCTCCAATAATAACAGGGACAAAATGTCGGCTTCTTTAACACCAAACCTCCGTTTTATTCTGGTCTATTCTTTGTTTATAGCCTCCGTTTAGACTTAGACTTTAGAAAAGTATCGTAACGCACGTACGATTTAGTGAAGTCAATACAGGATAAGAAACGCTAGGACACCTGGTATCGAACGGTCCCAGGAGACAGGTACCCTAAGAGGTCCGTTCTTACGACCTCATCCAACGGTGCGGGAGGAGGTCGGCTAGAAGGCTTGGGTCACAGACTTGGGTACAGAGAAAACTGAGGGCGTGACCATCCGTGCAAGAAATGGTGCTCGCGGGGGACCCTTATAGATGGGAAAATGTCATATTGTGACGGAATTTTGATGGGTAGACCCACTACAGTCTAAGGGAAGCTAGAGTTCCGAAGAGGGTGTAGTGTCACACCCGCTCATACATCTAATAAGGAGGTCCTATTGACACTTTCACCCGACACGCGATTTGACTTGTTGTTCCGCCGGTTATTTGCCATGTTGTACCTAAATTAAACTTATTGAAGGAGAAGAGAAAAGAACTAACTAATTTGAACAGTCACTTCACTCGACAAGTCTCTTTTATTTGTTACTAGGTAAACTGGATGGTCGTAGGTAATCCGTTGCACGGATTATTCTTTAGACAAGTAAGTAATGAAATTAGTAAGTAAGTTGTGTTTACAAATGACTATAAAATAAGCCAAAATCTGAACCGACCCTCAGATTTCTTCTACTTACCCCTACTTTATTTCCCAAAACGAGTACATCCCTTATGTCAGTACACTTGTTTATTAATACTATGAGTAGGAAGTTTTGAGACGGTTTTACAGAAGTAGAGATCTTCGGGAGGACTCAATATAATTCATGAATAGACAACACAATAGTACCGTTTGGTATGTGTTACGAAACAATCGTAAATCGGTATATTATGACTTTAGACAACCAACATGTACTGGTGGACTTATTTAAGATCCTTTAAACATTGGTTTTGGTCTTTTAGAAAGAAGTAAAATGAGTCATAGGATGGAACAGAAGAAGGAAGACACAGGTCTGGATCGAGATTGAGTCGAAGTAATAGTCCGAGTAAAAGGATATCCAAACAAACGAACTACAGAGTACAATGGTTTGGTGGTATAGTAATGACCCGGTATACTTCAAAAAATATCGTACAATATTACTTTTATGGTATCCCAACTAAGTAGACGTGTTATACATCAAAATACTTTGACTGTGTATGAGAACTAAGAATAATACTCAAATAGGAATCCATGTAGTCCCATTGCTCACGTTGTTGACAATAATCATTCATTTCAGACTTGTACATACAAACTTAGAGTCGAGACAGTCGAGTCAGTGTTTTACCTTTAATATGATTTTAACTTTAATACGAAGAAAAAGACAGAGGTCCATATAAACACACTTCGTGTACTTGTCTACTTTTTTGGGAAACTTAAATGTTTCATGGGTACTTCACGTTTGAATCATTAATCCAAGTACCCAAAACTTGAGTCTTCTACCTAAGTTTAGGACCCAGACGGTTACACCACCACAACACGTCAACGAGTCAGCACAAACTGAAAAACACTGGGGTTCCTGACGTCGTGCGGTCCGAAGGGACAGGAAGTGATAGAGGGACTCAAACGAGTTTGAGTACAGGTAGCTCAGCCACTACGGTAGGTTGGTAGAGTAGGAGACAACAGGGGAAGAGAAGGACGGAAGGTAGAAAGGGTCGTAGTCCCAGAGAAGGTCACTCAATCAAGAAACGTAGTCCACCGGTTTCATAACCTCGAACTCGAAGTCGTAGTCAGGAAGGTTACTTATACAACTAAAGAAAGGAACGAGAGGTTCCCTAAGAGCTCTCTGAAGAGGTCGTGGTCGGTGATCGATTCATTAGGGTTCGTCAGGACACGTAATGAAAGGTGTAGATATTTACAAGAAATCAGGTTAGTGTCCCAAGAAGACTTCTTGGACTTCTCATTTACATTATTGTACGCCACCAACATTTTGTACAGACGTTTAAGACTGTGTGAGGGGTAACTCTACACTAGACACAAGGAAAGGAACCTGGACCCACTCGAATACTCGTTGTCACTTTTACTCGACATATTGAAGACTTCAATCCAGCGTTTTCCGGAACGTCGAAGAAAGAACAAGGACCTTATGACTCTCCGGTACAATCTGATGATTCCGTCCTTCGACCTCTCTGTAATCAACATCTTCGAGGCGGTTGTTCCACAGTCTGTACACTTACTCTTTTAATGAGACGTTTGACTTAGAAGGTCGGAGTTGAAAAGGTCAGGGATTTGTGAGTTGAAGGGTGGCGGTAAGTTCAGAAGGATTGACTACGAGAACCGTACCTCTTCGTCCCCGTTCCGATACGAGATAAGTTTAAGGACCGGACGGCGTCTTAAGTACTCGTATGATTACACCGACAAAATCAGGTGATTCAAAGTCCACTGAGTAATGTGTCGGTACTAGGTTTCGACCAACTTCGGTGTATACACCTTGGAAGTTATACCTCCTTGCTGACATCTATGTCTTCCGACTGATATTCAATTTGCACCTAAAAGGTGGTACACTTTCCAACCGCGGGGACGAGGGACACAAGGAGTTCACAGTTGACCCAAATCGTGTTATGGAACGTGTATTGTGACTTATTTTTCACAGACAGATGGAGTAAGACGACTACAACGTTTGTCGGGGACCAATACCGAAGTCTTAGGAGGGGTAAGTGACGGTACGAAAGAACGGGAGTTTCATGGGACTATATAAAAAATCTAATGGACGGAGAGAGAGTGACGATTGTCTACGATCCCTGACTTACAAACACAGGAGGTTGTAAGTACACAATTCGGTATTAGAGGTTACACTACCTTAAACCTCCTCTCCAGAGACCCTTTGTTGGTTCAAATCTATTTCAGTACCCGCCCCCGCTCCGAAGTACTACCCTAATTACAGGAATTTTACCCTTGTCTTTTCTTGAGAGAGAGAAAGATGGGACACTTCTATGTCGTTGCTCCGTCTGACTTTTGTTCCTTCAAACAAGAGGGGTCTGTGTCTTAGACGACCGTGGAACTAGCACTTGAAGAGGCGGAGGTCTTGATATCCTTTGTTTACGAACAACAAATTCGGTGGTCCGGTACCATAAACAATAGTGTCAGGAAAACTCGACGATGTTGTCTTCTAGTATGTGACCCACTGAATATTTGTTTCTTTGAATAAAGAGTATCGAGATCTTCGATCCTTCAAGGTACTAGACCACCCGGGGGTGAAGACCCAAGTAACCACCGGTAGAAAAGTGACACTGGAGTGTACCGTCTTTCCTGTTTATTCCGGAGACCCTAGAGAAAATATTCCCATGGTTAGAGTAAGTACTTCCGAGATAAGAGTTCTGAATTAGTAAAGGGTTTCGTGGTGGAAGTTTGTTGTAGTGTAAACTCCAATTCTAAAGTCATATACTGAAACCCCCTGTTTTTGTAGGTACGAATATTGTGTCGACCTCGATTCTACTGTTTAAATGACCCACTCTAAGACAGGGGTGAAGACTTCCCTTCCCCTAAACTTGTCAAATTCGGTTAGTGACATAGGGGTAAGGGACCGTTCTCCCTAACAAAGACTCTATTTGGACTCTGGATTAATTCAAGATAGTCTTTCTTAGTCAGACTACTCTTGGTTAAATCCGGTTATTTAAGGTCAGGTACACTTTTCAATGACCTTTAGAGAAGTAAGAAAAAGACTTTTCTTTCTTCACTCTATAAAGTGGTGTCATTTCTTCTTTCCAATTTCGACGACCGGACTCCAATCTCTACAGTTCCCATTGTCACCCGATATGGTTTTACTTCAAGTGTCGTACCTTCCGTCTTATCTATACCCTCTAAACCCCGAAAACATGTGTAAAACTGGCACTGTAGTTTCGGAATAAATCTCAGACAAAAGACTTAACAAGTTAATCTTCTAGATTATTAAAAAGAGAAAACCAAATTCGGTAAACTCCCACTTAAAAAGTAGTGAGATGAGGTTTCTCAGGAAGATTAAAACCAACAACAACAACTCAACGAGTCAACACAGACTGAGAAACACTGGGGTACCTGACGTCTTGTGGTCCGGAGGGACAGGAAGTGGTAGAGGACGTCGAAAGAGTTTACGGCCCCAGGTCGGGGTCACCTAGGTCCCACTAAGCTTCGTACCTGCCGCATCCACTCTTCTTTGAATTAATAAATAATTATATTCTAATCTATTACTTCTTTATCACATCATCCTTTTAATTCACCTCTTTCCTCCGACTTATTGAACCGAATACCCTTTCTGGTTATTTTAGAGTCCTGTTCTCTAAACGTGGTAGATGCAACCCGGTGACCGCGGGTGAACTTATAGCTTCCCACGGGGTGGAATCCGAGGGAAAGCACACCCAGAATCTTCGGTCCTGTTCATTCATCTGAACCACTCGACGGGGCGAGGTCTACCCTTAAGTCGGACTTTAATCTCATTTCTCCTCTGTACCCCCTTTGGTCATGTCGTTGACCGGGCAGGAGATAACAAGTCTTCCGGAAAATATAAAAAACTAATATGTATCTCTAGTTACCCATTGTGTTTCAATACGTCGTAATCGTCGGGTCTGAGAATGGTTTTGGTCCGAAAAGAGAGACGTATGTTCAGAATCCACTAAATATAGTAGAAGGCCGGTTTTCCCGGTTAATTGTAAAATGTCGGAAAAAAGACTATTCCCAAACAGTTGGTCTTCTGAATAAACACAACTAGAAGGGTTTCAGACCACGGTGAGAGTCTTTCGTCATTTATTTCAATGTAAGAATGTATCGTTCCTGTGTTCTCCTCACTTCACTATATATTGTTTCTCTTTTCATTAATTGAGTTTTCAGATCACAACGATTGTAGTTTTGATAATATATAGAAAAAGATATAGGGTAAATGTGACTAATTGTAGCAGGATCCACGGATTTTCTATTTCTTATACCTCCGGACCGTCGTTAGTAACTCAGTTGTCACTTTAGGACAGTGGTTATACTAAAAATCGAGAAATCTTTTCCGAGACATAGAAATTCTACGAAAATTCGAAGCACAGAGTGCGACAACCCCCCGACATTCGTTAAATGTTCGACATTCTCCAGGTCCCCTTGGACAATCCGTTCGATCTCTCGATAATCTCCCCTGTACTCGATTTTGTAGGGAAAGTTTACGTCTTCTGATTTCGGGACTAAACTGAAAAAGGTCTCTCATAGTTTTTTCACTTTTTCGTCCCATGTTTCCGACCGTCTAAAAACCAAAAACCCCATGTACGAACCCTTCATGGTCCCCCTTGGGGATTTCGGACTAGTGCAGGAACGTAAAACAGTCCGAAGGAAGGAGTACTGGAACAGTGTCCGCCCTAAGGAGTGTGACCGGGGACCGTGAGTTTAAGTACAGGTAAGTCAGTCACTACGGTAGGTTGGTAGAGTAGGAGACAGTAGGGGAAAGGAGGACGGAAGGTAGAAAGGGTCGTAGTCCCAGAAAACGTTACTCAGTCTAGAAACGTAGTCCACCGGTTTCATAACCTCAAAGTCGAAGTCGTAGTCAAGAAGATTACTTATAATTCCTGACTAAAGGAAATCCTACCTGACCAACCTAGAGGAACGTCAGGTTCCCTGAGAGTTCTCAGAAGAGGTTGTGATGTCAAGTTTTCGTAGTTAAGAAACCGTGAGTCGAAAGAAATACCAGGTTGAGGGTGTAGATATGTACTGATGACCTTTTTGGTATCGAAACTGATCTACCTTAAACAACCGTTTTATTACTGAGACCAAAAATTATACGACAGATCCAAACAGTATCGAAAAGAAGGTTCCTCGTTCGCAAAAAATTACAGTACCGACGTCAGTGGTAGACGTCACTAAAACCTCGGGTTCTTTCATTTTAGACAGTCACAAAGGTAAAAAAAGGGGAGTAGATAAACGGTACTTCACTACCCTGGCCTACGGTACTGGAACGAAAAACTTGTGACTCAAAATTCAGTCGAAAAAGTGAGAGGAGAGAGTGGAAGTAGTTCTCCGAGAAATTCAGGAGAAGTAAAAGAAGGGAAAGACCCCGAAGGAAGTATCGAGTCAACCATTTCTTAGGTGGACGTTACGTCCTCTGGGGTCAAACTAAGGAGCCAACCCTTCTAGACGACCTCTTCCCTATCCGATGGATGAGGTCATAAGAACCCCAAGAGAATACCGAGTCGACCATTTCTTAGGTGGACGTTACGCCCTCTGGACCCATGATAGGGACCCAACCTTCTAGGGGACCTCTTCCCTTTCCGATAGGTGAGGTCATAAGACCGGGCCTCTTATGTCATGTACCCCAACGTTTTTCAACCTGTGCTGATTCACTGAAAGTAAAAGACGGTATTCCCACCACAATAGACGTATAGACCCCAATAACTACAAACAGGACCATTAGAACTAAGACCGAACCCGGAGTAAGTCGGACCGTAAAAAGTACTATATGAGACGTACATTCAATTTATTCGTCCTACTGTTATATGTCGGAACTACATGAGGAAAGGGATAAAACTTGATCAGACAACAAGGTACAGGGTAAACTAGACAACGAAGAACTGAACGTATGTCTAAAGTGTCCTCCATCCATTCCACCAGTCCATAAGGGTAGTGAAATTCTTAAAAGGTGTCGAACAACACCTTTTAAAACCATTTCGACTAATTTATTTAATAGAGATTACGATATAAAAACCGACAACAAAGAGTCGTTTCAATTGAACCTTAACATCGACAATAAAAAAAATAATTTCAAAAAAAAAAAAAACCACACTTGGTAAAAAATTCATACATGACTTGAACAATGTTATAACGAAAACAAAATACAAAACTAAAAAAACCAACACTCCGTACACCCTAGGATCGACGGGTCGGTCCCTAGTTTGGACGTGGGGACACGTCCTTTCACTTCGAAGTTGATGACTTAACGGTTCCTTCAAGGTACATCGACAATGTCCCAAATACGTTAGCAATGTAACTGTCATGTTCATCTATTACGTCTTCTCGTACGAGGAGAGTTTACCTGTACTTTATTGGTCTAAGTAATGAAAAAGTCAAAACTTTACGAAAAGAGTAGTGTATTAGTATGTGATTTTAAAGTTTAGTAATGATATCTTAATTGGTACCTTTGATAAATAAGCACAATAAATAATTATTAGAAAATTTGTAAGGACTCTTTGTCCTCGATAAAAAATCTATATCGACACATTTTAGTGACGTCCACCACTAACGTCGGTTCTTTAATTTTCTGCGAATGAGGAACCTTTCTTTCAATACTGGTTGGATCTATCGTATAAGTTTTCGTCTCTGTAATGAAACGGCTGATTCCAGGCAGATCAGTTCCGATACCAAAAAGGTCACCAGTGCATACCTACACTCTCAACCTGACACTTCTTCCGACTCGTGGCTTCTTAACTACGAAAACTTGACACCACAACCTTGAGAAATCTAAGGGAACCTGACGTTCCTCTAGGTTGGTCAGGTAAGACTTCCTCTAGTCGGGACCCTAAAGAAACCTTCCTTACTACGATTTCGACTTCGAGGTCATGAAACCGGTGGAGTACGCTTCTCAACTGAGACCTTTTCTGAGACTACGACCCTCCCTAACCCCCGTCCTCCTCTTCCCCTGCTGTCTCCTACTCTACCGACCTACCGTAGTGGCTGAGTTACCTGTACTCAACTCACTTGAGGTCCTCAACCACTACCTGTCCCTCCGGACCACACGACGTTAAGTACCCCAGCGTTTCTCAGTCTGTGTTGACTCGCTGACTTTACTTGACTTGACTTGACTAGACTACATACACAAACAGACATATGCACACATATGTGTGTATATAAATATACGTTATCTACATTGTCAGGTATATCTATGTACCTTTCTATGTGTTTGGTGAAAAGACACATAGCAAAATATTAAACCCCTCACGAATGTATAGATAATGAAGTAAAGCAGGAATATTATCGACATCTAACCACAAAACAGAAGTAAAATAATAAATACAATCTGACCATGATTAATGTATTTATTCTTGTACATGATTAATAAAAACGATTAATAATTGATTATTGATAATCGATAAATAGTGAATAAAACAATAATATTTAATAATTAAATCGATCGATTAATAATTGATTATGAATAACGATTAACAATTGATTAAATGACGACTAATTTGATTTCTTCAATGTATTTATTCTTTTAACCAAAGTCCCTTAAATACACTGACGGGTTACTGTGTCTTTATGTTTCTTCATCTTAAAGACGTAGGTCTTTCTAACTCCTCTACATGAAAAGGGACAAAGACGACGGTTCATGTCTATCTTAAGATCTGTAATATATATTTTGTTTGTATCCTTCTGAAACTTCTTCTTTCTCAACCGTTTATCCGATCCCAAAAATCCTAGGTTTCCTTGTTCGACCAAGGAAACCTCATACAACGATACGGAAGGAGGTCCCCCAGAAGGGGTGGATCCCTAGATAGGTAAAGAACGGACCTTTTAGGGTACCTGTCTCCTCGGACCGCCTGATCTCAAGTACCCCAACGTTTCTCAGTCTGTGCCGACTTCGTTGAATCACACTTACGTTTTTATTCCACTTACACATAGAAGGTGTACATACCGACGTACGACCATATAAATATATACACAGGACAAACAACGAAAGATAAAGAATTTCAGGAGAAATAATATATATTCATAGATCATATACACACGCACGAGTCTGTGAAGTCAGTACAGGTTAAGAAACACTGGGAGACCTGACATCGGACAGTCCGAGGAGACAGGTACCCTAAAAGGTCCGTTCTTATGACCTCACCCGACGGTACGGGAAGAGGCCCTCTAGAAGGGTTGGGTCCCTAACTTAAACCCAGAGGACGTAGATTATGTAACTTCCGTTTAAGAAATAGGCGACTCGGTGGACCCTTAGGGGTATTTTATATATTTTTAGATATATACAAAAGTTTGAGGTTTTTATTACAAACACCTTTTTGTGTAAGGTGAAAGACAAATCAATGTTCACGTCTTGTTCAAATATTAAACAGCTAGTTCCTTTCATAAACATCCCTATAGGTAGGGAAACTCTATAAAGTGAATACGACAGAGTAATTTAAGAGGGGGGGGGGGGGTCAAAGTGTTCCGTTCATAATGACTGGTTCGGAAATATCTAGACCTTTGATTCGACTTCATAGAATAGTGTCTAATCATTTGTCGTCTAGATCTAAGTTTTGGGTTCAGTCAGACTATAGTTGAGAGACGAGAAATATTTCGTCTTACATACATAACGTTCCTTTTAGATCCAAAACGGTCTCTTTTTCTTATAAACTCAAAATTTGTTTATAGGGGAAGTTTACACCTGTCAATTTTCCCATAAAAGTCACAGAAATCGAGAACGTATCGACAAGTATACAGATCATAAATTCTAAAGTTTCAAATCGGATTAGAACGGTAGACGAGACTTTACTACTCGGGTAGACAGTTCTATAAGTTCTGTCATAGTCTAAAGTAAATAAGATACTCTTCTGTTACTGAAAACTTTATACCTTAAACTTACACAGACTAATGTTGTAACACGGTACGAATTTTTGACTTTTCGATCAAGATATACCAACTTACTGTCGGCTTCAGGGTCGTGACTAATTTTCACCGCTACTCCGTCGGTGTGACCCTTTAGGTCTGATAGGTTTCGACTAAACCCCTATAAAGTCTAGACCGTACTACCGGTGACAGAGTCGACAACAACAAATATCCAAGTTAAGGACCCAAACTTAAGGATCCCTTCTATGGGATCTGTTCCCTATCCGATGGGTGAGGTCATAAGAACCCGAAGGAAACACCGAGTCGACCATTTCTTAAACGGACGTCACACCCTCTGGACCCAAGTTAGGGACCCAACCCTTCTAGGGGACCTCTTCCCTTTCCGACAGGTGAGGTCATAGGACCGGACCTCTTAGGGTACCTAACCTATCGGGTATCCCGGTGTTTCTCAGCCTGTACTGACTCGTTGAAAGTGAAAGTAAGTGATTCAGTACAAACTGAGAAAACGTTGGAGTGTCTGACGTCGGGTGGTCGGAGGAGACAGGTACCCTAAAGGGTCCATTCTTATGATCTCATAAGAAGAGTAAACGAAGAGGCCCCCTAGAAGGGTTGGATCCCCAACTTGGGTGCATAGAACGTAAAGTTCACCTAAGAAAATGGTGACTCGGTGGTCCCTTCGGGTGATATAATTAACAAAGAATTAATAATACAAGTTATTATGTGTAAGAGATCTGTAAAACCTTCATTATAAGAAAAAAATTTATATTTAAATAATTAAAATTAACCTCCGATTAGTGAAATGTCATAACATCACCCAAAACGGTATGTAGTCGTACTTAGACGGTGCCCATATGTGCACAAGGGGTAGGACTTGGGGGGAGGGTGAAGAGAAGGGTAGGGTAGGGGGAACCAGTAGGGTCACGTGGTCGGGGCTCGTAGGACATAGTACGTAGTTTGGACCTGACCGCTAAACAAAGTACATAAGTAAGTAAAGTACATAAGTAAGTAAAGTATAATAGTACATGTACTGTCATATGTACAAAGTTACGGTAAGAGGGTTTAGTAGGGTGGGAGCGGGCGAGGGTGTCGCAGGTTTTCTGACAAGATATGTAGACACAGGAAAACGACAGAACTTATCCCAATAGTAATGGTAGAAAGATTTAACGTATATATACACAATCATATGAGATAACGACAAAAAGAAAGACCGAATGAAGTGAGACATATTATCCGAGGTCAAAGTAGGTGGAGGAATCTTGACTAAGTTTACATAAGAAAAATTACCGACTCATTATGAGGTAACACACATACATGGTGTCGAAAGAATAGTAAGGAGACGACTACCTGTAGATCCAACGAAGGTATCTCTTAAAATGTTTCACGAAAGTTGCGGTAATGAGGTAATGAGTACATGGGAAGTGAATTATATTTATATGTAATAATAAGGATGGGAATAAGAAAAGATATATAAGATATACGAAAAATATAAAAATTTCTTTATTGGTTCAGTAGATTCACCTTGACGGTTAGTGTACGAAGATTTTTTCTTTATGTACCTGGTACCCTCACAGGATAGACCTCTGATTCGTTCTCGAGATGCGTCCTTACCGTCGACTACGGTGGTGTAAGAAGCAAAAAAAAAAAAAAAAAAACAGTTTAATCAAATTTGTTTATCCAGGAACCGAAAATTTTATACGACTGAGTACTCACACAAAAACCGGTGGAACTATCTCTAATAGGAGAGAAATGAAGTTAGAACGAACTAACATCAATTAAGGTCTCAGTGGATCTAAGTTTTTTGTTTAATTTTAAGGAGGATTTGTTCACGGAAAAGTTAAAAGTCCTGTTTACTTTAGGGGCTTATAATACTTGTAAAGGATAGGAGGACAAGGGGGAATAAGACGAGGTGAAGTTGGAACCCAACGGACTAAGGACTTGAACCCAAATAAAGACGTTACCGACCTACGAAAAGAGTGTCACCTTACCCGTGGAGGTTTCTCGATTATAAAGGTAGAATTTCGTGAAGATATGTTTAAAGATCGTCCGACTGTCCTGTATAATTGTACAGAGTTCTCCTCGGATACATATGTGTGTGTGTGTGTGTGTGTGTGTGTGTGTGGTGTTAATTCTTTAACATAGTAAGGGTCTTAGATTCATACAACGGTAGATCTGTGTATAATGATAATGGTTGAAACTGGTAATAATTCTAAAACACAATCACGTTCTTTCATTATCTATTTTTAGTGTTCTATTTCTTTTTCCCTTTTAGAGAGTACAATCCCAAAAGGTCAGGTGAAGATAGATAACTCAAGTACTAGGTCCATGGATTCATAGTTATCTCTCTTTAGAGTCCTCCCAATAGATGTGGTAGTTCATATGGAGCGCGTGGAATGACTTCCGGTCCCACCACGACTTTCGGGTACGACAACGACAACCGTGAAGGGAAGGACACCTCTCAGAACGGTAGGAATCGTTCATGTTAGATTTGGGTTCTAAAGTAGTCCATCGAGGAGGAAGAATGTCTCGAAACGAAGGGAGGGAAGTGGTAGTACCACGTTACCCTCCTGTGAGGGAACGCCTCAAGACGGACACCCAGGGGGAGGTTGTAGCAAAACATAGAGAAGAACGAGAGTCCAACACAAGTTCGTTGTGTTGGGTAAGGGACGTTTGTTTCACACAGAATCAGGACGAATTATCGAAGGTTTCCGACGGGTACTGTGACTTCCCTTTTAGACTAAGGTCTGGGACATACTAGACCGGAGACGGTTAGAGAGGTCGGAGTAGAAAATGACAAAAGACGGACAGGTGATGAAATTAGCACAAGGAAAACGTCGGTTCGAGAAGGAAATACGTTCCGAAAAATAGTGTACGACAAGACAGGTGGACCTTACCAGAAAAACAGGAAAGGATTGTCAGTGACACTCTACTACTATAAACAAGTCAGTGACATCAGTACAGGTTGAGAACGTTGAGATACCTGACATCAGACGGTCCGAGGAGAGGTACCCTAAAGTACCGACTACGGAGAATAGGAAGTCTAGAGTCATATTTATAACCCCAAAAGACCACCGATCCTACCATTTCTTATGCGGACGTTACGTCCTCTGGACACAAGTTAGAGACCCAACCCTTCTAGGGGACCTCCTCCCGTACCGTTGGGCGAGATCATAAGAACGGACCTATTAGGGATACCTGTCTCCTCGGACCGTCCGATGTCAGACGTCCCAACGTTTCCCAGTCTGTGTTGACTCGCGGATTCGTGTCGTTGTGTATTTATAGTAGTCCCGGAGGGACCACCGAGACGGACGTCACGTCCTCTGGACCCAAACTAGGGGCCCACCCCTTCTAGGGGACGTCTTCCTTTACCGTTGGGTGAGGTCATAAGAACGAACCCTTTAGGGTACCTCTCCTCGGACCGCCTGATGTCAGGTATCTCGACGTTCTCGACCTGTGCTGACTTCACTGACTCGT
The DNA here is from genome assembly GCA_006410555.1 of Capra ibex. Classification (NCBI taxonomy): domain Eukaryota; kingdom Metazoa; phylum Chordata; class Mammalia; order Artiodactyla; family Bovidae; genus Capra; species Capra ibex. Next base: position 6,431,889 of record SJYO01038983.1, on the reverse strand, counting down.
TTATTTATAGTAGTAGAGTGTCACTGTCAGGTACCGGTGACACAAGTTACATCATTAGGAAATATTTGCTCAGTTTAATAAAACGAGTGATCGTAGATGGTCTCACAGTACAAAGATTTTTTTATTTAGTTTATTGTAAAGAAGGGTTCTCAGAAGATCTAAGAGAGACTACAGAAACGATTGGTGGGTCTACTCTGACTGAAAAAAAGTTAGTGTAGGATTACCGTATTATATACATCCATTAATACAACGTAAATTAACAAATATACTGACAGACAGGGTGGTCAGAAACTCTAAGAACTTCGGATATAGTCTGTAAAAACATAAAGGTCCTGAACTTTTTATGATTCAAGAGTTACTCGTCGTCGACTCATATCACTTACTTACTTAAGTTTCAAACTAAAGTACAAACTTATTGAGTCTTAGAGTCCCGTGGTTTACGTACAGGTACGTGTCCAGTTTCATACCCCGGTACTATACCCTAAATCAAATCGTCTGTTTAGACAGAATACAAGTAGAAAGAAGAAAAGGATGGGGTCGAGAAAGTTTCTATTGAACCTGGTTCTTTGGAGAAAGGGTCATACGACTCCGTTTTACAGACATGACTCGCTATGATTCGTCTAAGTGACGTGGGACGGATGGGTCTTTCTGAACGATAGGATAAGATCTTCGAAATAGAGGATCACAGGATAGACGTAACGTGGTCATAAACCCAATAGAGTCGGGGACTCAGACAGAGACTATAGTAGATGGTCAAGAACGATGTCCTCAGTAGGATTTGTCGATATAAATACATAGTCGACTGGAAACGTAAACTGGTTGCCATTGACCTGATTACACCTCTGACCGGGTTCGATTCAGTTTGTCCAAGTGAATAGGATTCCGTCTTCCAGTGTCAGACCTACATTCAAGAGGGTTAAAGGTTGGATCTGTGAACCTGAAGTATAGGGATAAAAGAAAAGGGATAGAGTAAGTATTCTCTTTAACTCCAACCGACTCCTACCTTGTGTTAAGATTAGTCTTTCGGGTTATCATTACCACTATAAACGTACCTTCTCACTTTCACCAAATACTCAAGACTTAGGGAGGTCCTCCTTTGAAGCAAAGTCGACGTTCTACGTCGACTCGTCTACCACCTTTCTTCTCGTCTACGATATATGTCGAGATTGTGAACCCTTCTTACCGGATCTCAAACTTGGTGTGAACGTAACCACTCAGACAGGACGGGTTTCGGTCCATCGTGGACGACCAGGTTACTTCGTTCAGGTCCCTGACCTCTGTGATCGAACACACGGACATAATACATTAGAACCCGTTTTAGTGAGCTGAAGAACTTAAAAAATAAAGTAGAGTTCCCGTTCTATATTATTGACAGAGGGAAAGGAGTGGTTCAGAAGAGAAAAAGAATTGATAAATAAATAGATGTAATAAACCGACGAGTCCAGAATGATCGTCGTGTGTACTAGAAGCAGCGTAGTACACCCTAGAAAACGACACCACGTGTCTAAGAGATCAACACCGGTGCCAAATCATCGACTCCACAAACCCAAATCCACAAGGTACCCTATACCCTAGAATCAAGGGTCAGGTCCCTAACTTGGGTGTAGGAGACGTAATGTTCCGTCTAAGAATTAGTGACCGGGTGGTCCCTTTGGGGTGGTTCAGAAGAAACTTGTAGCTGTCTTTGTTACTTTTCATTTATTTTGAAGAATTACTCATTATATTTTTAGATCTGATAATAGGAATTATTTGTTTTGTTGGTTTACCTACCGTCTCCTATTATACACTTCGACTTAGACACGGATTTTTGTATTTCTTTGGACTGTCCTTCTACTTTTCTAAAATTTACATGGGGTACGAACCACGCAGCGACGTGACGGCTCCAGTAATTTTTGGGGGTTACGCACACAATTCAGCACAGGTTAAGAAGTCCTGGGGTACCTGACATCAGGTGGTCCGAGAAGACAGGTACCTTAAAAAGTTCGTTCTGTGACGACACCCAACGGTAAAGGAAGAGGTCCCCTAGAAGGACGTAAACTCAGAGGGAGTAACCGTCTTTCTAACAAAAAAAATTGGAGACCACGGTGATCCCTTCAGGGTTCATTACTGACAATATATTGGTCTCCGGTAAGAAGGAAGAAACGAAATGTCTTGGTTAAGGAAAATAATAAGAAGTTAGTCTTTCTTTCTGTACCCATTGTCTTCTTATACTAAAATGGACTTCACTAATACGTCATTTAATTTCAGACCATAATATACGAATTGTACGACTAGGAAAAGCTATCGACAACGAGACATTTATCTCTTTCTCTTACTCTCTGTCTCTCCCACTTTCTCTTTCTCCCCCTCTCTGTCTCTCTCGGTCGGTCTGAAAAGATTTTGAGTTTAGAAGGAAAAAGGAAGTCGTGGTCCAAGTTTCACTTCATAACGAGAAAATTCAAATTACAGGACTTAAGAAAGGGGAACTCGAGTTCATGAAGAAGTGGTTCAGTGAAAGATTTCCTCTCCTTATGATATGGAGACCTGGACTAAAAATTTTGAGATCTAACGTAAAACCTAAAGACGTTCAAAGTGTAATTTCAATTTTTAGAAACGGTCGAAGTGCGTTAATACAGGAAAACATAAAGTGTCATTTTCTCGTTTCATCAATCTTTTACAAACGTACTGAGTAAAAAATATATTGAGACTTCAAACCTTTTTGCAAGGGAAGATTATTTAGGGAGGACAATTGTGTAGGGGTGGGGATCGTAGGACTACTGAAAATGAAAGTAGAGGTCCAGCCCCCCGTATAGGTACGGTTGGATGACACCCTGTCTATGAATTATCGATATTGACGTATATTCGGATTCCTTTTTGTTGAATCCTACATCTATAAAGGGGGAATGAAATTACTATTCCTTCTGTTCCTAGATACCTTAATTCTTAATATGACTTTTAGAGTCCATCCTTTACCGTTTCAATCTTAAACTTGACTCTAATAAAGAAGGGAAGTTTCGAGAAATATGACGGTACCAAAACGGAAATGGACCCTTATTTCTCAATAAATATAAAATTGACCTCTGTCTCGACCTCTCTCTCACGACCCTCCCGTTTCTATTTGGGAAGTATCAGGGAAGGTTGTCCTGTAAATATCAGATCTTCAGCTCTATCTACGTCTGTATTTACTATTGACGTTTTAAGGCACTATTTTTTATTAGTATATGGTGTACTGTACATAACTCACAAAAGGTAAACGTTTCGTGATAGAATTCACGAACACAACTGAGTATACATATTTTTATCTCCTCACGCACTCCCCGTACCACCGGTTTATTTCCCTCCTTCGTCTAGACAGTGTCGTCCGTGGCTTCCAACCAACTCTTGGGTACCATTCAAGCCCGCCCTTGTGACGTCCGTTGTATCTATATATACGTCCTCGTTTCTTTACACGTCTTCGAACTAGACCCTAAACGGGTTCATCTCCCTCTTACATCCTTTATCCTACCCAGTAGACCTTGTCCGTGTATCCCAAGTCCAGACCTTTCCGGTACGTATGGTACCACATCTGAAACCTGAAGAAGGATAGTCGTCATCTTCATTAATTTCCCAAAATTCGACAGCTTACTGTACCGTTGGAAGTTTGTCGTAAGCCCCCCACACAAAAGGTTGGTATTTACGATTCCAGTCCCCCGTCCAACCTCCTGTCCCAAGAGAGGTGTAGTACCCTTGGTGTTCGGGACCTGGGGTCTGGAGTTGCTGCCGTCACGTCCCGGTCGTGAAGGGGTCAGTGTACCGGATTTTCAGGGTCACGGGCTCCTGCTACCGGGTCCAGGGTCTCAGGTCACTGTCAGTCTATCTAGGGACCCACAATGAGGGTTTCTACCATCCTTTGTCTTAGATACGTAAACGATAAAGAGGACAGAAATCTTAAAGGGGTTAAATCCCCCCTTTCAAACCGTAGGTCTGAGTGAGACCGAACAAATAGTCCATATATGATTATGTTTGGAGAGGGATATTCCGTACCGTCTCAAGGAACCGATGTTCAATTCGTGTCGAAATGAAGAACGGGACAACCGAATCTGCAGTAAGGAGGACTTCCGTCCTCCTACCTTGTCTTCCGAAAATAGTCAGGGAGAATTGAACCAAAGACGTTGTTAGGAGAGAGATAAGACGTTATGGGAGTAGTGAATTAAGTCTCTTATTACCACATAGGTAGAGGTTAAATGAGAACGGTAAAGGGGTCGAAGTTAGTCTGCAGAGAAGTCTCGAACGTCGGAGTCCGTCTACACCCTAGGAACACAGTCCGTGTCTTCGTCGACCTAATGTTAGTGTAAGGAAATTACTAGAGTAAGATTGAACCGTCGTCGAACTACGGGGTAGTTTCCAGGCGTAAGTCTCGAGACAGTGTGACAGTACGAACCTACAGACAGGAAGATAAAGAGGAAGGAACACTATTCTCCGTTGTCAATCGTAGTCTGTACCTTGTTACTTGACCAAGGTTTTAACACATTCCTCATGTAGTTCCGACATATAACAGTGAGACAAGTAAGTTGAATGTACGTCTCACGTAGTACAGTTTACGGTCCGACCTTCTCAGTGTTAGTCCTTAGTTCTAACGGTCCTCTATATAGTTGTTGGAGTCTACTATCTATGGTGATATTACCGTCTTTCATCTCTCTTTGATTTGTCGGAGAACTAGTCTCCCACTTTCTTCTCTCACTTTTTTGACCGAATTTAAGTTATAAGTTTATTACTTCTAGTACTGTAGGTGAGGGTAGTGGATTACCTTTTATCTACCCCTTTTTTTACCTTTGCCATTGTTTGAAATAAAGACCCCCGAGATTTTAGTGACGTCTACCACTGACGTCGATGTTTTAATTTTCTGTGAACGAGGAACCTTCTTTTCGATACTGTTTCGATTTTTCGTATAATTTTTCGTCTCTATAGTGAAACGGTTGTTTCCAGGTATATCAGTTTCGATACCAAAAAGGTCATCAGTACATACATACACTCTTGATCTGGTATTTCTTCCGACTTACCACTTCTTAATACGAAAACTTAACACCACGACCTCTTCTGAGAACTCTCAGGGAACCTGACGTTCCTCTAGTTTTGTCAGTTAGGATTTCCTTTAGTCAGGACTTATCAGTAACCTTCCTGACTCGACTTCGACTTCGAGGTTATGAAACCAGTGGATTACGTTTCTTGCATGAGTAACCTTTTCTAAGACTACGACCCTTTCTGACTTCCGTCCTCTTCTTCTCCCGTTGTCTCCTACTCTACCAACCTACCGTAGTGACTGAGTTACCTGTACTCAAACTTGTTTGGGACTCTCAATCAATTCTTGTCCCTTTAGACCCCACAACGTCAAGTACCCCACCGTCTCAGTCTGTACTGAACACTAACTTTTTGTTGTTGTTGTTTAAATACTTCGTGGGCTAACAAGTTACCTTGTTTACTCAGGAAGAATGGAAGGGAGATCCCCGTAAACGATTCAAACAAGAAAAACGGGGTAGTGTGAACCAATGGTTCGAGTGACTTCGTCCCGTGACGGATCCTCCCACGAGAAGACGACCGCTGAACGAGAAGAGAAATGTGGTCCCTGTGACTCTTAAACGGAGGAAGTAAGGAAGGCTTCAGGTAGAGTACGGTAATAAGGAGATTGGAGTAAAAGGTTCGGTTAATACTAGGGTAATAGAGACAATTGAACGATGTAATACGTGCGTATCTAGTGACTTTTACTTCTCTACTGTTAGAATTATAAATTGACGAAAAGTATTACACCGTAAACAAACCTTTACTTTGAGACTACACCACCGTGAAGAGAAAACATGTGACAAGTCACTGTCAGTTAATTGACGTTTTCTTTTGGTTTGTTTTGGAATCAACGTAAAAAAGTCCTTCTTTCCCATAAAGACGTATTCGGGTCTAATGACTGTAAGTAGATGAATTTTACTTTTCCCCTTGTACCCCTGGAATTTCTCTTTATAATGGAGTCTCGATATCTTTTATAAGGAAGAAGTTCCTTTGTCCCACCTAGACTACTTCCTTTAGAGTAAGGGGTAGTTGTGTCAGACAGGGTTGTACTGAGTCTTAGTTTTACCTCCAGTAAATGAGTATCTTTAGGTAAGGTAAGTTTGTGTTTAACTAACTGTGTGAGTAGGTGAGTTTATTGAATTACTCGTGGTTGACATACGATCCGTGGCCTTCGACTCCAAGTTATTCTGTATTGGTTAAAAACGGAAGTTCCTATAGTACAGTATTTCCTCCACCGTCTTTTCATATTTTCCCGGTGTAATCCCCTCTTAAATGTGTTTTACTTCTCAGGACGTTAGTCTCCGTCACTACTAGTTCAACTCGTAATTTCCAGATCAACACTACTCTGCTTCGTCTTCTCCTTGTTCTAGGACGACTGGTTACTCTATCGGACATGTCTTTGTAGTTTCGATATCGGACCGACGGACGTCAATCTTATCAAGAAGTCTTTTCAAGATAAACCAGAGTCGTATCTCAAAATTTAAACTGAAAGTCACCCCAAAACGTGTGAACGGTATCAAAAGTGACGAGGGATAATGGAATTTGAGTCCGACAAAATGTGTGAATACACCAGAGATTGTTATGACCTCAAAAGTTTGACACCGTATTTCTTTCGTTTGTCTTACTCCGTCCGTAACCTTTTTCGATTCACAATTATCGAACCATACCCGTCTTGTTTCATACCTACGTCTCTTCTCCCTCTTTCCTTAGACGTCTGTACACTCCCATAGTCTATTCTTCCCGGAACATACGCGACTACTTCTTAGATTCAAGGTAGGTCTTTTAATTTCCTTCGTTAATTTCGTCTAATTTGTCCTTCCCAGTCCCGGCCTAGGCAGAATATCTTTCTAGTGCTCGGTTGTCACACGTCCTTCCTTACCTTCTCCATTGTTCACCTCTGTTCCTATTTTCAGGATTATAATTGCTGATTTGGTATCATTCGTAGTCTTTTACACATCCTGTATAGAAAACTCTATAATTTCTCCAACTTTCTTATGTTGAGTCGTCTACTAACGACGCCCTTTACTCATTCTCCCTTTACAGAACCTACTTCAGTTGAAAGACAGAATCTGTCGATCTGACTACAACGACGGTAAACGGTTTTGTCCCTCCCTTCTAATTTAACACCCTTACTTTTTGGGAAGAAAAAAACAGGGGTGAGTAGTAGGGGAACACATCTGTATTCATGAGACGAACATAGAGACTAGGACGTATTAGGTCTCTAATACTAGGGTAATAGAGACAATTGAACGATGTAATACGTGCGTATCTAGTGACTTTTACTTCTCTACTGTTAGAATTATAAATTGGCGAAAAGTATTACGCCGTAAACAAACCTTTACTTTGAGACTACACCACCGTGAAGAGAAAACATATGACAAGTCACTGTCAGTTAATTGACGTTTTCCTCTAACAACAAAGTACTTCTCGCATAATCTAAGTTACTCTACTGGGTCAAAGTGTGGTAGAGAAATACATTAGAACCGGTACAATAAAAAGACACGGAGTTCATAGAGTAGACACTCTACCTTTATGAATTTGAAAGACGAATCGGGTTCCGAACAACCCTCTAACTTATACGACTTTTTTCACTTAAATGAAACCCTTCACGTTTCCCATTACATAATGGATTCTGCACTTAATTCAGAGACCGTGTATAAGTACAGTCTTTTAATTCATAACTGGGTCTCCAATAGTATGTCCGACTAATTTTACGTCGTTCCCTATATTGTCCGAACGACACAGTTTTGACCTTCGTTCACTTCTATTTTATTCATTAGTCAACACAACTCTGGGGTACCTGGTGTCGGGTGGTCTGAGGAGAGAGGTATCTTAAGAGGTCCGTTCATATGACCTCATCCAATGGTAAAGGAAGAGGTCCCCTAGAAAGAGTAAGTCTCTAGTTTGGACCCAGAGGACGAAACGTCCACCTATGGAATGGTTGACTCGGTCGTCCCTTCGACTTGACTACGTTACTTTAGAAGTTTCAGTTTAGCCTACCTCTCTCTTTGTTAGAGAGACTCCTCAGTTCCTTTTTTCGTGGATCTTCGTAAGACCTAAACGAGGTATCACGAGAGAAACCTCTTTGTCCGACCTCGAAGTAAATTCCATGTATACGACAGAGACATTTGGGAGTAAGTTTGTAACGTAAGTTTGGGATCTTACATTACGAATAAGTCTTCGAGTACTCGACGTGTCCCGTCGACCTCTACGGCAGATGAGACATAGGAAGTCCCTACGACGGAGGGAACCCCGACCTCCAAGTAAACACCTACGACTTCTAGGTCAAACTGTCACTGGAGACGGAGTGTAGGAAGGCCCTCGGAGAAGAGTTCGTCTACAAATCACCTAGGGACTTCGTACTAGTATTTCTCAAACGAATGTGTATCCCACCAAAAGAATTCGTCCTACACCTACTCCACCGATAATTGTTCTGTGGGGTTTATGTCATCGTATTTCTTCTCTCTTTAAACAAAGAAAGAGGAAATCTTCAGAACAATTCACCAGGTCCCGTTCCAACCACCAAGACGTCCCACTCTTGGGTTCGAGGAAAATAGAATTCCGAGGTAGTAACAGAATAGGTGCACAACTTTTCATCAAGTTATAATATTAACGACCCTCATGTAAAACCGGTCGTCTCTTCCGATTTCCTCTCCTCTTTCGTGTGAGAAAGGGAAAATTCTAGTATCACGTCTTCAACGAATACAAGTCGATCCGTCTTGAACATTCAGATCCACCGAGTCTCCATTTCTTGGGTGGCCGGCCACGTCCTCTGTAACCAAGGTGAGGACCTGACCCTTCCAGAGGACCTCCTCCTTTACCGTTGTGTGAGGTCATAAGTGCCGACTTTTTACAATAGGTTCTCCTCGGTCCGCGCGATACCAGACACCCTAGCATTTCTCAGTCTGTACTGACTCGTACGCACTTTAGAATACAGGTCTCGATCGAAATTCTTTCCGACTCCGGACACAAGAAATCGACCACCAAGTATACGTCGATTTGAACCCTTAATGCCTTCATCTTTCCCACTAACGTATGACCCACCCCCTAACATTGGTGGTCAGAGACACATCGTCATTTTCGTCAAACCAGACCTTGAAATCGTTATTTTTAACAGAGTCTTAATCAGGAACACCTATCGGAATTTTGATTAGGCGATAGACTTCTCTCCTTTACTTTATGATAAGACTACTTTTTAGTTTAATATCGAAGATAACGTAAAAGAAAAATAGTTCCATATTAAATACTCTAGATTGATTCCATTAAATATGGATCACGTTACATGTCTAGAATGACATGTTGCTCGAAACTACTTATATATGGACAATTCTGTTGTTCGTAAAAGTAGTGAGATCTAGTGAGTGAGGAAGTACGGGGAAATTCGGTTAGGGGTTGTGAATCTACTAGTGACAAGATTTATAATAGTGTCTTATCAAAATGGATAGGTTCACGAAGTACTTTTACTTCAGTCTGTCACATATGATGAAATGAGGAAATGAGTCTGTTTACTCAAAATTCTACGTAGGCACAACGACACTGATCCTAAGGTTATATACTCAAGTGGTTTCGAACAAACAGGTAAAAAGACAACTACTTGTGAACCCGATAAATGTTTAAATCTAACGATACTTCTTTCACTGATACTTATAAGTACACATTCATAAAAATACCTGTAAACAAAAGTAAGAGAACTTCTTTAGAAAGTCTCACCTTAACTACCCAGTGTCCTAACTACATACAATACAAGTGTTCTGTAACGAGCAAAAGATCGGTCGTTAAATACTCGTAAGGTCCACGAGATTTAGGTGTGAGTATATACGAAAATCGTCTTAAAAGTTACCTTCGAGAAGATTACCAGGATGACTCAAAATTTTCCCCTTTTATACTAAACTAAAGACTAAACGTATAATCGTATAAAAAGTTGTTGAGGAAAGGTGTGTAGTCGTTATGGATCTCTTACACATATTTTAATAAACTTTATATGTTTTAGAATATATCTTTTTACTCGGATACTGGTAAAAAATTTATTTTTCCCGAGAATTATTCTGAAATATCATATTACTTACGAACCTCGGTCTTGTGGACCCAGAATAGAGACTCGGGATCTAAAAAGTAGATGTTTTATTTATAGGAAAGGTTCCAAAGACACTCTAGATTGAGTCCATTATACGGGTCGTCATCGTACCGTGGATTGTGTCTCATTTCCTACTCCTACAAAATAATCTTAGAATAGTGTATTAGTACGTATACTAGTAGTAGTGGTGGTAATAGGAATAGTAGAAGTGGGAATTGACAAGGGGTTTGAAATGGTCCAAGGTCCTTGACGACACATGAATGCAGAAGATTAATTTAAGAGTTTTGTCAAGGATTGAAGTCGTGGCTACGAAGTTAAACAATACGCAGACGACCGGGAAGGTGGGTACCCAAGGTCGAACACGGTTCAGTACGGGTGACGAAGCACGAGAGACATACGATCTCCTCGGCGGTAACATCGTCCTCGAACGTGTTTGTGTCTCCGTAGTGTCGCGTTTGGCCTCGAGGGCCCGTCTTTACCGTCGACGCTACGTCCGGGAGGTTGAGGAACAGTGGACAACCTCTCCCCCAGGAAAGGACCTGGTTTGAGGTGTCACGTAGGCCGACGCCGAGTAGGGTTCATACAGGAGACGTAACGAGATTCCCGCGACCCTCGAACAGGTGGACGAGTGGGAAGACTGATGTCCAAGGTCGGACAAGGTTCCCTGTGGTGTCGACAGCCAAATTTGTGTGACGTACACGTTATATCGTCCACTTCCCGGACTTGAGCTTTCTTCCCGTAGTAGACGTTTCAACCGGTCAACTTCTTTATTGTAAGTTGGGGTCCGACACACTGAGTTTCGGTGATGAGATTCAACGACACTCTATGTCTGCGGAATGGACCACAAAACTAGTGAATAGATAGCATTTGGTTTGACCCTGAAGTGAAGAAAAAACCTACGGTTTCAAAGAAGTGCGCAACACAGACGTCTTCGGTACACCTCTTTAGTTCGCGTATATTATTTAAACGTGTGTGTCTTCACACTCTTGACTCTTACTCTCGTAACTGGGTTGTTGTTTGTAGACGCATAGATCCAGCAAAGTTTCGTCTAGAAATCCTGTGTCGAAACAAAATTTCTAATCTCCCTTATCATTGAAACCAGTCTGTCTGGTCCTAGTCTTAGTGTCGAGAGGGTGAATGACCGACACATTAGACCCTGGACTGAGACAAAAGTCCTTAGTAAACCTGAGTATGCCGATTTCCTTCCAAAGAATCGTACAGACCGAAACGTACCGCTTGACAGTGTCGTAGGTAAATCGACCTGAATCCACTTCTAAACAAAGAAATCTTTAATTTCGTAAAAGGTGACAACACTCACTCTCGCTCAGTTGTCGACGACATCTTCACGGTTGTGAGTGTCTATGGAAGGTTAATAGGAACTTCGAGACTACTGTTCCTTTTTCGTTATCAGAAACGGACTCCTCAACGGACACCCTTTTCGTGTCCGTAAAAGTTCACGTGATTCGTTCGTTTAAACTGTCTTATTCACTCTCATAGACTTACCTTGGTGTCAGTCCGTCTCACCGAAAGTAGTGCCATTAGAGACGGTTCAGGTCAGGTAATAAGAGTCCCATGTTTCTCCGGATAAAGGTGTACCGTTTCCTATACGACACACTCTGACCTTTGTCAGAGTCCAAAGACCTTTTTTTTTTAGAGAACAAAGATGTATATGTCTAACTCGTATGATAACTGGTTTCAACACCGTGGTGGGACCAAAACTGGACTGTTACCTCAAAAAATATAATTATGAATCGGACTTTAGTTTGGTTCACTCAAACTTAGTGTCAAGACAGTGAATGACCTACACACGAGAATTCCTCTAGGGGTTTAGGGTACCATGCTGTTAGAGAAAGGGTAATTATTTCCTTTATTATGTCGACTAGACTCTTAATGTGGCAATCAATAATATGAAGCCCGTCACTCGATGGTGTTTAGCAATCGTCGTCGAGAAGGATGGAGTCGGAAGGACAGAGACTGTGACACTCACTGCGAACATAAGACACAGGAGAGACAGTTCCAGTACGAACAGTGATGACGGTGTACATCCATCCCACGAAATACGAGAAATTTTTCGGACGGATAAGGAAGTGAACCAATAGAAACATTGTTAGGTGCGTCCGGTTCTTTGAGGTTGACCCGTCGAATAGGTTACTTTGTACATTGGATTGTTTGTTGACAGTCCGTGGAATCCCGGACTTAATACATGGTCTTCTTTACGTTTCTGCAAATCTCCCCGAAAGTCTGATCATTTTTATCCGTCTCTCCAAATCTTTGATTGTAACAACTGATCGATGGAATGACGTCTGAAAAACAACCCACTTAGTGGTAATAATCGATGACAATAGGAGTGATACGACAACAACAACGAGTCAACGATTCAGCACAGGTTGAGAAACACTGAGGTACCTGATATGTCACGTTCGTATCAAATTTAACTCCAAAGTGTCCATCATTACTAATCTTACCTTAAAATCGGGTCAATATGAACTGACCTTTGAAGTACAAGTAAGGTGATACGTTACTACAAGTAAGTTTATTATTATCATTGATTTCGTACGTATTCCCGGTGGGTAGTGTTTCGTTAACCTCGAACGTGGCGATACAGGTCACATGTCTAAGACTTCCACTCCCTGACCCTCGGAGTCCTTGACCATAGTTTCTACTCCGAGATTAGCTAGTCGAAATAGAGAGGTCGCGGATAGTGTCCCGTCTAGTGCCCCTGACTCATACACGACCACATTACTGCCCCTGTCTTCTCTGTTGCTCGTCAGTCCTCCTCGTCCGATCCACGTCTTTACCGGGTGACCAGAAGTTATAGGGATGTCTAAAGATGACAGGAAAACTGTACGAAGGACTCAGTGATTCCTAAAACGAGTAAAGAGAAGCACACGTGAGACAAAAAGGTTACAAGATCTATACTTGTGTCAAAGGTCCACAATATATGACTGTCTACTAACTATGTCGGATATTTTCCTAACAGCAAAAACAATCCAAGACTTCTGTTCTCGTAAAACCGTCATCGTGGTGTAAACGAGTCTAGATAATGATTCGAAGGGTAATCGCCAATAGAGTCTTGGAAAACTGTCATTGGGGTTGTAAGACACGTACGTACTAACTAAAGAATTTTACCTTTGAGTCTTGAACTGTCAATGAAGACGACCCGACAAGTGCTTCTCTACCGAAAGACTTTCTATTTCAAAATCCCTAACAAATCTACCACCCTCACCCATCCAACTTACAGTCACATCCATCTCTCCGAGCAATCCGACTTCCAAACAGGTCCCTACCGACTTCTCTAACTATTCATCGAAAACCAGGTCCCCCGACTGGACCAACCCCTTTCCTCTGACGGACTCTCTTCTGAGACATCCTCTCCCACTTCCGGAATCTTTTTTATACCGACGTTACTCTTTCCACCGGGATCACCATTTCTTAGGAGGACGGTCACTACTTTGCATCCTCTGTCCCCAACATAGGGACCCAACCCTTCTAGGGGACCTCCTCCTTTACCGTTGGGTGAGGTCATGAGAACGGACCTCTTAGGGTAACAGTCTCCTCGGACCGCCCGATCCCAGGGATCCCAGTGTTTCTCAGTCTGCACTACTTCGATGAATCGTACGTGTGTACGTATTACTCTTTGTCGATATTCCGGACCTTACCCGACCTTCCTTCCCCTCTTTCACTCGAGACCCTCCTGGACCCCGGAGAGTAGAAAGGGTAGAGGAGTTTGGGGAGGATCGTCCTGACGGACGTGACACGAGTCTTCGTGGTTTCTCTCCGATTTCGTTATACAAAAGACAGAGGTCATTTAGCTTACGGATGAAGGTACACAATTTGGATCCTATTTTTATGGCACTTGTTCCGATCGAACTAAGTTCCCTCGTAAAGAAGATATTCAGGGTATATAACTCCTACTAAGTATTAATGTCACCCGCGATCTTTATCCTTAGGGTAACACCAGGACGTCTCACAAGGGTGTAGGTTAATAACGGAAAGCGAATGGTACGGATTACTCAGGGTCGTCAATTATCGATTATATCCTTCGGCTTTCGGTGAACAGTGTAAAAATTTTTATAAGGTAAAGAAAGACCGACGAGAGTACCGAAAGATAAACCTTTCGGTTCTAAATGGGAGTCGTGGAAGAGTGAGGGAAAAATGGGTAAGCTTTCTTGATTACAAGAATCACGGGGCTGTAGTAAAAACCGACTCCAGAAAAAAAAAGTAAGACCTCCTTTAAAATGGTTCATAAAAAAAGTATCGGAATTTTAAAACCATCGCTGTGTCACTATTCCCCTAATTTCCGTCCTCGGGTTGACTTTTACATAAAATTTTTTACTAATAACTCAGGTAGACCAAAATGATTAGTATTCGTCTTCAATAAGAACGAAGGACAATATGTCTTATAAGAGTGACTTTTTAATATCGCTCCTGTCCCTTGAACCACTAAAATCGTTCTACTTTCCTTTACCCCAAGAATCGTAAAACGGTCAATGTCCAGAAGACTCTTGTTTTGTGGAAATGATTTCGACTGGACCTCTTGTGCTTCTTACTTCACGAACCTAGAGGAGTCAGTGACCCGAGACTTCGTCACCTCCCCTCTTACGACCAGATGAGTGGTGGCCTCTGGGGAAGTCTTCACCGTGTCCCGAACGGCATCCGACTGACACTCCAACGGGAACCCTCAATGTCTTAACGTTCCGTAGATTCGAGGAGTAGAGTTACTATTCCACAGGTCCGTATTGTAGACCCTTCGGTAGGGGAGTCTTTTGTGTCGGCAAAGAAACACAGCATCAGAGAGAAGAAAAGGACCGGAGCGGTAGAGGGTCGAATGGGGTTTGACAGACCTTAAGTCTTACAGAAAGGTTGAAACAACAGACATTGATCTAGGGGACCTGAGCTACCTTAATTCTACAACCCTTCAACTTTTGACTGGACCGTCCAGAGATAAACACTACCTCTTTGATCCAAACACGGAATAACAACGGAGTAGGTCCTCATGTTCTCCTCTCTGGATATTTAGTTGTGCCACGATACTCTGCCTTAGGATCCTAGAGACGTTACGAGGTCGACCTTAGGACGTCGGTCTTGAGTCGTTTCCGACCTTCGTCAAATCCTAAGTCCTTCTTGTGTGCAGGACTTGGCAGTGTACATGGACCATCAACCTCCGGACAAAATACCAAGTCGGACCCTTCGGCAGACTTACACCTCCCGGGGGACTTTACAACTTTTCCAGTCCTCTCCCCGTTCATTACAAATTGAATGTATTCTTGTAGTACCAATCAAGACGGAGATACTTTTTTTATAAAACTTATCATTGCACACGTAGTCTCTTCTCAGAAAAGTAATAATCTCGGTATCGACATCTTTCTTTTCGATTTCTGATTTGAGGTAGTTACTAAACTCTTATCGTGACTTTGTACATGTAATGGTATACATTTTGTCCACTGGTCGTATTCGAGTTCCGTACTTCGTCCTGTAGGTTTCGACCACGAGGTCCTGTTGGGTCTCCCTATCCCACCCCTCCCTCCACCCTCCCCCAAAGTCTTACCCCCCCTGCGCACATATAGACACCGGCTAAGGACGGTTACATACTGTTTTTGTTAATGGTATAACATTTCATTAATAGGAGGTTAGTTTTATTTAATTAACTTTTTTAATTTCGTCTTACTTTGTGATTTTTTTTTTCTTTTACCTCCTAGTTTATTCGTCTCATTGTAATGGTTACCGTGTGTCGAATCTTCGTTGTCTCGGTCCCAAGTCTGAATCAAGACCTACTTTATTCATAGTTCCCAATCTGAGTACTATTATCGAATGACAGACTTTCTTTATTCGATGTTTATTTCATGATTATTTATGTTAATTTTTTTAAAGTTTGTTTCTCATAATGTATACTTATCCCTTTTCAGTAAGAGGCCCTATAGACACTAATCCAGTTGTCCCTTATTTAAATATAAACCTGTCTCTTCAAGTCCAATCTGAACTCTCTACCTCGCGGAAAAGACCTTACTAATACACTAGGATCTTTTAAAGTCACCAGTACTTTCGGGACCACTTTATAGATCAATAGAGATGAATCCGGGGACAGAAGAATAAGGAACTTAAAAGAAACCTCCAACAAACTTGATCTCTTCATTAAACAAAATAAAACAAAAACTTTGATTTTCCGGTTTAAACCCAGTTCTTAATTGCCGAGACCAATCAAATAAAAATTTAAAATGTACCCTACTCTGTTGTTCAGTAAAAATAAAAATAAGAACAAATTTTATAAAGTATAAGAGACACTCGGGTGACAGAGACGGAATCGTTCAGTTCATATCACTTGTAATCATGTTTACAACAACTAAGGTCTAAGATATCACTGATAACAAAAGTAAAGTCAGTTGACTCCTAAGAGTTTACCCGGACCACTGTATGATTACGACGACGACGACGACGATTCAGCGAAGTCAGTACAGGCTGAGACGCTGGGGTATCTGCCTTAGGGTGGTCCGAGGGGGTAGGGACCCTAAGAGGTCCGTTCTTGTGACCTCACCCAACGGTAAAGGAAGAGATTACGTACTTTCACTTTTCACTTTCACTTCAACGAGTCAGCACAGACTGAGAATCGCTGGGGTACCTGACGTCGGGTGGTCTGAGGAGGTAGGTACCCTAAAAGGTCCGTTCTCATGACCTCACCCCACGGTAACGGAAGAGGTTGTATGATTACTTTCACTTTCACTTCAGAGAGTCAGCACAGACTGAGAAACGTTGGGGCACTTGACATCGGGTGGTCCGAGGAGGCAGGTACCCTAAGAGGTCCGTTCTTATGACCTCACCCAACGGTAAAGGAAGAGGTCCCCTAGAAACGTTGGGTCCCTATCTTGGGTCCAGAGGGCGTAACATCCGTCTGCGAAATTGGAGACTCGGTCGTCCCTTCGGGTACATGATTATCAACCAGTATTTACTCCAAAACCACCTCTCTGTAATTCTATTTCTGAGTCTAGAACTGAAATCTCACAAATATTAAAAAAACTTAAGTCATGTTTAGGATACCCTTCTCTGTTACGGGTCTACTTCCTTCTCACTAGATTACAAGTTCCACTTCCTTGTCCCTTTCTGTACCCGAAAGACGCATAAACACTATATTAGTACAAAGTCCCAGATCTGGATTTTACTTTAAATTGACGGTCGATTGGTTACCTATTTATTATCCTCGTCAAAAGAGTAGTTCAGGGAGTAACAGTACAAAAAGACAAAGTTTTACCTTTCTTTTACAATTTTTCTATACCCCTGACGGATCATAAGAGTCCGTCAAAGACACCACAATATGATTATCAACCAGTATTAACCAGTATTACAAACCAGGAATTAAAAACTGGTTTTAAATCGGAAAATCAGAGAAAGATAAAGACACCACTTTGACCCACTCACGACAAACTCAAGTCAAACCCGTGTACAGTAAATAAACAAATAAATAAAAATTTAAGGTTGAATATAGACTTATGGTTTTACTCTTTATAATTTGTATAAAACATAAGAAACTAAAAATGTAAAAATTCGACAAAGAAAAATTGAGAAAGAAAATTGAGAGGACGGTATAAAAGGACACTCTCTCGAAGTCACAATCGTATCGACGACTATTTTTAAATTCTCAGTACTCAATCATACTGACGAACCTTTTAATAAGAAAAACTTCGTTTAAAAGTAGTTCAATTTAACGTATGGGTTGTAGAGAAGGGCCCAATAAAGGATTCTCATATAGACCCTTTACAACACAGTCAGACTGGACTAAGTAATTTCTTTGAGTGTCCTCTCCAAAAATACTCCCCAACCGAAGTGCGGACTAAGAACTTCCCAAACGCCGTAGTAACACGATGATTTCATTGTACTTCGGTATAAGTGCTAGTTCGGAGTCTTGTCCTCCACGACCAAAAGTAAGAAACAAAATCCTCCCGAAGGAGGGAGGGAGAGTAAAGAGAAGGAAAAGGGAAAGAAAGACAATGAATTTATTTCTGTCTATTCACCTGTGATTGATTATTCAAACTGATTCGTTTGGATTTTACTAGGTCTCGACGAATACAATACTAGAAACCATTGAGGACCTCATCTTCCTCCATCTTCCCCTTTGATTTGTGTCTATGACGGTACAGTCTTTAGTTGAGGATAAGAAGAAGAAAGTCAGGTCCGTGTAGATAGAAGAGTTGAGACGAGTGCAAACCATAGACAAGACTTGGACCCACCTCTTTTCCGTCCCTCTACGACCAAGAGTCTTAAAGACTAAAGTATAGTCTGAAGTAGGAACACCGAGTGTTAATAATAGACAAGGACCTTCTGAACTGTCAAAGCGGGTGTCCCAGTTAGACTCTCGACGTACGAACCGTAGAGGTTACGGGGCTGTTAGAATGTAATTCCGTGAGTAGTAAAATTTAACGTCGGAAAACTAATATAACGAAAGAAAAGATCGTGTGACACCCGATGAACTACCTTTCCTTGTACTGAACAAGTACGAACATAAGGGTCAAAATGGTCGTCGCATAGATTTACACCGTCCAAGAGTGATTGACGTTTACTTATAACTTACAGACTTATTAACGTACCCATCCCTCCATCCACTTACCAACCTACCTACCTACCTACCTAAGACTGGAGCATAAAGGATCCTTGAATTGTAAAGAGGAGACTTTTTATTTCTTACAACTACTTATTAAGATTCTGGAAAGGATCGTAAGACCCTAAGATATTTAGTAACTGATCCCGAAATCAATACGGAGACCTAAGGATCGAAAAAAAAAAAAGGGAGAGGAACTGTTCCTAGGACTAAGGATAACAAAGTCCTGAATAAGGATGATCTGGCGGACCTCAGACGTGGGATCGAAGGAACAACGTAAAAGGACGAATTTGGACCGAAGCGAGTGAACGGACCCAAACCCCGGGGTAGACAGATTCAGCGTCACGGGGACGAGAAGGGACAGAGAGAGGGTGGGGCCGGGCCCTTACCGTGGCAAGAGACTTTACGACGCGATCTTGACTGCTCACCAAGCAACGGAGTGTTACTAGGGCTCCACGCAAAATGCCCTTCCTTACCAGTATTACGAAGACAGGAAAAAAGGTAGGTATGTAGGTAAATAGGTAGGAAAGGTATGATAAAAATATTCACCTATAATAACCGGTCTATGTAATATACACAAGAACAGAAAATCTTTTTCACTACTCATTCAACCAACGGACTAGAGGTATTCGAATCGTAGATCATCTCTAACCGTATATTTAGTCATTCATCTTATGTCTGTAGATATGTCCCATAATACTCTCTAGTCTCCTCTCTTACTAGTCATATAGATTTTCTCTTTCTACCTATAGAACTCGACTCGATTACTCTTCGATGTTCGTCTATTCATACCAACCTCCAACCTTGTAATCCCTTTCCTTTATTTGTCTCCAACGATCATCCGGGTGTAGTGTTGAATTACAAAGAGCGGTGGGAGAGAACGAAGAAAGAGGAGGGAAGTCATCCACAACTGGAGTTTCCGTGAAGGACTATTTGTAGGATATACGAATTGAGACGGAGTCTCTGACGAAATGACTCTTATGTTGGATGACGGATTCTTCTGAAGGACATTCATCACTTCTCTGTACTCTGTCCTCTCATTGTACTGTAGTTATCACTAAATCCTTCTAGTGAAGTTATTGTCAAACCTGTATGATACATTATTTAGTCAACCAATAATCTGATAACGGTATCAAGAATACCCGAAGGGCTACCGAGTCACCAATTTTTTTTTTTTTAGTGGACGGTTACGTCCTCTACGTTCTCTACACCCAAGCTAGGGACCCAGTCCTTCTAGGGGACCTCCTCCTTTGCCATTATAAGAACGGACCCTTTAGGTACCTGTCTTCCCGGACCACCCGATATCAGGTACCCCAACGCTTTCTCAACCTGTGATAAACCGTTGATTTGTTGTTGTCTAGTTAATGAATCAGTAGAAGATAGTACCTGAGTTACCTGCACTTAAACTTGTTTGAGGCCCTCTATCAGTTCCAATCCCATGGGACCGTACGAGGTTGAGTACCCCAGTGTTTCTCGGTCTGTACTGAATCACTGACTTTTTGTTGTTTAGTATAAACGTCATGAGACTGTCCATGCCTATAAATCCTCTCCTACTACGATCCAGGACGGAGTACCATTGGTGTCAGGTGACTCCCTATGTACGTTTTTAGTCTTACAAAGACCCATCACACTATTCTCGAGACTACTTCTATGTATGAAGTAGTTTTATACTACGACCTTTTCTACTCATCCCCCACCCCTCTCGGTTGGACCAGAAGGACCTCGATGAGAATCTACTGTCCCTGGAAACACCCCCTTATCCCAAAGTCGTCCTCTTTTCGTCATTTCATAAGTCTCTTACGCTCCATACTTTCCCAGGTATCATTTTACTTACGGAGTAATAGATTACCCGACTGTAAAGAACTCTTTCTTACCGTGTCTGATGAGACTTGTGTAAGAGTTCGAAGTCTTTCGATATACGTTGAGAGGTGTCGAAGGGAAGTGACAAGAGACGTCCGATGGGAAGGTAGCAGAGGTTTAGTTTAGTGTTTTCAGTGTAGAGTGAGTCCTCTGACCAGGTTTCTCATCGCCTAAAAAGTCTCAAATAACTGACTTCGAATGCGAACGAGATCCCGGTTCATTTATTTTAAAATAAACGTTGTTTACATCGGAAATCAAAAGATGTCAGGTCCCTGGTCTTAAAACTCGAATCTTTTATATTGAAAAGGGTTTAATGTAAAAGTTACGATATACGAGTGGAAGAAAATTTTTCTCATAAAAGAAAGAGTAAAATATCAGTATGAAGAACAAAGTACTTTACTTTTTGACGTGAGTATATACCTTCTTTTATTTTTGGTGGGTATCAGGGTCATGCGTCTCTACTGTTCAAAATTATTAAACTTCTTAATATGGGTGATAAATAAGATACACACAAGGAAGTGTAACTCAACACAAAACAAAACACAGAACGAAAATAGCGAATTATATAAATGTCTTCTAAGATACCATAATAAAAGACTGAAGACTTATTGATCTAAAAGGGTAATTCGTTACAGAGAACCATCGTATATAACAAAGAGTAAGTAATGGGAAAATCCTTGAAAAAGATCTGTGGCAGGAAGGGACATCCTAACTACAGATGGTGGAACACGGCACGAAATATAAGAAGTGACCGAGATAAGTACCCCCGAAGGAACCACCGACACAACCACTACACGAAAACCTGTTTTCGAGACAGAGTCTTTAGAAACACAGGGGAATATAATTAGATTCTATACTAAAACAACAAATCAACGAGTCAGTACTGATTGAGAAACACTGGGGTACCTGACGTCGTGCGGTCCGAAGGGACAGGTAGTGGTTGAGGGTCTCGAACGAGTTTGCGTCCAGATAACTCAGGTACTACAGTAGGTTGGTAGAGCAGGAGACAGTAGGGGAAGAGGAAGTCGGAAGTTAGGAAAGGTCGTAGTCCCAGAAAAGATTAGTAAACCGAGAAGTGTAGTCCACCGGTTTCATAACCTCGAAGTCAGGAGGGTTGATTATAAGTCCTGACTAAAGCAAATCCTACCTGACCAACCTAGAGGAACGTCAGGTTCTCTGAGAGTTCTCAGAAGAGGTTGTGGTGTCAAGTTTTCGTTGTTAAGAAGTCGTGAGTCGGAAGAAATACCAGGTTGACAGTGTTTACTATACTATTTCTGAAGACAATATATAGACGACTGAATTATTACTGAAGTCGGCACTTGTCTATGGTATGCGGGTTCCATTCTCTGGGTTCATTCTACCATCCACGACGTTCTCCCGTAGTCTCCCGTCTGTGTAACTTTGGTATGAGTGTCTTTTGATCAGTTAGATTAGTGTGATCCTGGTGTCGGAACAGATTGAGTTACTTTGGTTCGGTACGGACGTCCCGTTGCGTTCTGTCCACCCAGTACCACCTCTCCAGACTGTCTTACACCAGGTGACCTCTTCCCTTACCGTTCGGTGGAGTCATAGGAACGGAACTCTTGGGGTACTTGTCATACTTTTCCGTTTTACTATCCTATGGCTTTCTCCTTGAGGGGTCCAGTAATCCACGGGTTATACGATGACCTCTAGTCACCTCTTTATTGAGGTCTTTCTTACTTCCCTACCTCGGTTTCGTTTTTGTTATGGGTCAACACCTACCCTGACCACTATCTTCGTTCCAGGCTACGACATTTCTCGTTATAACGTATCCTTTGACCTTACAGTCCAGGTCCTTAGTTCCGTTTAACCTTCACCAGTTTATCCTCTACCGTTCTCACTTGTAGCTATAAGATCCTTAGTAGTTTGACTTTACCTGACCTTACCCACTTAAATTGAGTCTACTGGTAATATAGATGGTGACTCCCGTCCTTAGGGAGTCTTCTTAACCTCATCGGTAGTACCAGTTGTTTTCTCAGGTTTTACGTCATGAACCTACGTTAGAGTTTTTGCTGTCTTACTAGAGACAAACAGAGGTTCCGTTTGGTAAGTTATAGTGTCAATTGGTTCAAATAAGGGGTTGGTCATTACGACTTCTTTGACTTCAACTTACCAAAATACTTCTGGATGTTCTACAAAATCTTGATTGTGGGTTTTTTCTACAGGAAAAGTAATATCCCCTGACGTTACGTTTTCATCCTTCAGTTCTTTGTGACCTCATTGTTCGTTTAAACCGGAACCTTACGCCTTACTTCGTCTCGTTTCTACTTATCTCAAAACGGTTCTTTTACGTGACCAGTATCGTTTGTGGGAGAAGGTTGTGTTCTCTTCTGAGATGTGTACCTGTAGTGGTCTACCAGTTGTGACTTTAGTCTAACTAATATAAGAAACGTCGGTTTCTACCTCGAGATATGTCAGTTGTTTTTGCTCTGGTCCTCGACTGACACCGAGTCTAGTACTTGAGGAATAATAGTCTAAGTCTGAGTTTAACTTCTTTCGTCCCTTTTGGCGATCTGGTAAGTCCATCCTGGATTTAGTTTAGGGAATACTAATATGTGACCTTCACTCTTTATCTAAATTCCCGGATCTAGACTATCTATCTCACGGACTACTTGATACCTTACTCCAAGCACTGTAACATGTCCTCTATCCCTAGTTCTGGTAGGGGTACCTTTTCTTTACGTTTTTTCTTTTTACCGACAGACCCCTCCGGAATGTTTATCGACACTTTTCTTCTGTCCACTTTTCGTTTCCTCTTTTCCTGTCTATATTCGCAGACTTTCGTCTCAAGGTTTCTTATCGTTCTTCTCTATTCTTTCGGAAGAAGTCGTTAGTTACGTTTTTTATCTCTTTTTGTTGTCTTACCCTTTCTGATCTCTAAAGAAATTCTTTTAATCTCTATGGTTCCCTTGTAAAGTACGTTTCTACCCGAGCTATTTCCTGTCTTTACCATACCTGGATTGTCTTCGTCTTCTATAATTCTTCTCCACCGTTCTTACGTGCCTTCTTGACATGTTTTTTCTAGAAGTACTGGGTCTATTAGTACTACTACACTAGTGATAAGATCTCGGTCTGTAGGACCTTACACTTCAGTTCACCCGGAATCTTTCGTAGTGATACTTGTTTCGATCACCTCCACTACCTTAAAGTCAACTCGACAAAGTTTAGGACTTTCTACTACGACACTTTTACGACGTGAGTTATACGGTCGTTTAAACCTTTTGAGTCGTCACCGGTGTCCTGATCTTTTCCAGTCAAAAGTAAGGTTAAGGTTTCTTTCCGTTACGGTTTCTTACGAGTTTGATGGCGTGTTAACGTGAGTAGAGTGTGCGATCATTTCATTACGAGTTTTAAGAGGTTCGGTCCGAAGTCGTTATGTACTTAGCACTTGAGGGACTACAAGTTCGACCAAAATCTTTTCCGTCTCCTTGGTCTCTAGTTTAACAGTCGTAGATGACCTAGTACCTTTTTCGTTCTCTCAAGGTCTTTTTGTAGATAAAGACGAAATAACTGATACGGTTTCGGAAACTGACACACCTAGTGTTATTTGACACCTTTTAAGAAGTTCTCTACCCTTATGGGTTGGTGGACTGGACGGAGAACTCTTTAGACATACGTCCAGTCCTTCGTTGTCAATCTTGACCTGTACCTTGTTTTCTGACCAAGGTTTATCCTTTTCCTCATGTAGTTCCGACGTATAACAGTGGGACGAATAAATTGAAGATACGTCTCATGTAGTACTCTTTGCGACCGGACCTTCTTTGTGTTCGACCTTAGTTCTAAGGGCCCTCTTCATAGTTATTGGAGTCTATACGTCTACTGTGGTGGGAATACCACCTTTCACTTTTCTTGAGTTTTCGGAGAACTACTTTTACTTTCTCCTCTCGTTTTTTCAACCGAATTTCGAGTTGTAAGTCTTTTACTTCTAGTACCGTAAACCAGGGTAGTGAAGTACCCTTTATCTACCCCATTGTCACCTTTGTCACAGTCTGAAATAAAAAACCCGAGGTTTTAGTGACGTCTACCACTGACGTCGGTACTTTAATTTTCTGCGAATGAGGAACCTTCTTTTCAATACTGGTTGGATCTGTCGTATAAGTTTTCGTCTCTGTCATGAAACGACTGATTCCAGGCAGATCAGTTCCGATACCAAAAAGGACACCAGTACATACCTACACTCTCAACCTGACACTTCTTCCGACTCGCGGCTTCTTAACTACGAAAACTTGACACCACAACCTCTTCTGAGGACTCTCAGGGAACCTGACGTTCCTCTAGGTTGGTCAGGTAAGACTTCCTCTAGTCGGGACCGTAAAGATACCTTCCTTACTACGATTTCGACTTTGAGGTCATGAAACCGGTGGAGTACACTGCTCAACTGAGTAACCTTTTCTGAGACTACGAACCTCGCTAACCCCCGTCTTCCTCTTCCCCTGCTGGTTCTACTCTACCGACCTACCGTTGTGACTGAGCTACCTGCACTCAGACTCACTTGAGTCCCTCTACCACTTCCTGTCCCTCCGGACCGCACGACACTAAGTACCCCAGCGTTTCTTAGCCTGTGCTGACTCGCTGACTTGACTTGACTTATTGCTGAAATTACTAAAGTTTCAGTTACTGGAAGTCAGAACTTTCGGATCCACCGTCCGAACACGATTTCTAAAATGGGTAAAATAATGATTAGACGTAGTGTTGAAGTGTCCACCCGTAATCATAGGATGTAAAAAAAAAAAATCTGTTTCTTGACCTCTAAATTAAAGTGACTGAGAATTCAATACTTAATTTTTAGAAAGAGACCACCGAGTCTACCTTAGATGGACGTTACGTTCTCTGGTCCCAAACTAGGTACACAGACTTTCTACGGGACCTCTTCCCTTACCGTTAGGTGAGGTCATAAGACCGGACCTCTTAAGGTACCTGTTCCTTCGGACCACCGGACATCAGGTACCCCAACGTTTCTCTGCCCGTACTGACTTACCGATTGTGAAAGTAAAAAAAGTCGGACTTGGTCCATTTAGTGATACCACTCCTCCTGAGTCTGGGTAAAGGGAGTGAATTTGTATCGTAGTCACGGTCAGGGATTCCCCGACACTTTGACTTGTTCCGTACCTCCAACTGAAGATTTTCGGTTCTTGTCCCGTCCTTTCCGGGATATTCCACTACTTAGTTTCTTCCCTCGTTTTCGTCCAAAAGAAAACTCTGCCCTCTTTAGAAAATAATGACTGTAATAAATCTTGACGACCTTGTAATACCATTATTTTTTACTTATCAAAAATCAACCAAAAAAATAAAAAAAAATTTAAGAGATGTCAACTATGTAGGTGAATAACAGACGTTGATATGTCTATAGAGGACGGACAGAGTGTAGACTCATACGAGCCGTGTATATTTTTATAATGACTTTTAGTCATATGATAATTAGGAAAATATTATTTTCCTGACACAAACCTTTCATTGTTTACTCATCTCACTCTTATTTGTCGTAGAGTATAAAATTAGTTTGTAATGTTAAATGAGGGAGACAAGGTAATATACGTATAACATGAGAACCCAGTTTCTATTTCTTATCTTCTCCGATCGTGGTGTTACTCCTGTGTTGTAATCCGTTGAGACTCTAATTACATCCTAACACTGAACACGTTAGTCTAATAGACCTTTACGTGCGTAGGACTCCAACGGAGGACTAGCAGAGAGTCGACACAGGAGAATCCCCGTAAGTGATAGGAGGTTGTTTACCGGTAATTTACAAACGTAAGAACAGGGGTCGCTGGGATTTGTGTAAGTAAGGAGCCATTTTTATTATCCACTATTAAATGATTCATGAGTCAAACTCAATCTATGATTAAACATATCTAATCAAGTAAAATAGGACTCTTGTTGGCAGACTCCTAACGCTTTTATTATGGGTATCTTATCAATAATTCTTCCCCTGGATTCAAACTTGAGACCCGGTAAATTACGACTTTAGTATCGAGAAAGGTTCATACGGTTCGGATAAAGACTAGAAGACTCTGAAACGAACTCTGTCTATAAGACGAACGACTTGTAAATAAGAGTAACGAAGATGATTTTCGTAGGCTAAAAAGGTAACGTCTTCATATCGAAATGGTAGTCAACATAAGGATCACTCGGGTAGTTAGGTTTACGGAGGGAGAGTCGAAAGAACTACATCCTCACTGGACCCGATCCGGTTAGTTTACGAGACAGGGGTCTAAAACTTAAAACTTGTCACATCCTATCATACCAGTGACTACCCTAAATAAATAGGGACGCCACTTACTTCGGGATTCCTCTGAAGGGTAATTAAAGACAACAGAGTCAAGGTCTTAATGGAATCAAGAACCCCATATAAAAACCTCGATAGAGAGTCGAAAGTTTTGTTTATGTAAAACCGTATTTAATTGTTACCGACCTTTCTGACTACGATTTCGACTTTGAGGTCATGAAACCGGTGGAGTACGTTTCTCAACTGAGTAACCTTTTCTGAGACTACGACCCTCCCTAACCCCCGTCCTCTTCCCCTGCTGTCTCTTACTCTACCGACCTACCGTAGTGGCTGAGATACCTACACTCAAACTCACTTGAAACCCTCAACCACTACCTGTCCCTCCGGACCGCACGACGTTAAGTACCCCAACGTTTCTCAGCCTGTGCTGACTCGTCGACTTGACTCGACTTGACTTGACTTGTTCCCAACTATTATGTCATAGATAAAGAACGTTGGTTTCTTGAGGTTTTTGTAACGGTACATGACACAAAATAGATAATTTTTGTTTTATTTGGTTCTGTTTTTGTTTTATAACTGTTGATCAGAGATATCCCTTGTAACGAAATAAGATACGACATGAGAATGAGACAACTCCCAACCCCCAAAGTTGTCTAATTACATCTCTATTTCTCTTCTCCCGAGATTCTATACACGACGTGTGAGTGTTTTCAGGTAACATATCTGTACCTTTGATTCTTTTGCTACTCATTTTCTACACTAGTTTGACAATCTCAATTACCTGATCTTGGACCCTGGTCCGTAGTCGGTAGGTGATATTCCTACGTCCAAATGTCTCACGACGCCGTATGTTGATATAGTAAAGTAAAAGTAAAAGATAATAATTATTAAAAATAACCTCATATCAGCGAAATGTTACAACACAATCAAAGATGACATGTCGTTTCACTTGGTTGATACATGTGTAGTAAAACCCGAAGGGACTACCACGTCTACCATTTCTTAGGTGCACGTTACGTCCTCTGGGTCCAAGATCGGGAGCCAGCCTTTCTAAGGGACCTCATCCTTTACCGTTAGATGAGGTCATAAGAACGGACCTCTTAAGGTACCCGTCTCCTCGGACCACCCGATATCAAGTAGCCCAACGTTTCTCGGGTTGTACTGACTCGTTGATTATGTTGTGTGTATAGAGTAAAATTTGTAAAGAAATCTAATATATATAAGAAGGTTTGAAATTGGTTTTAAACGAGATAAAGGAAGTCTTTTAACAAGACGTTTTTTTTTATAATTTCATTAAGTGTTATGACTGTATTAGTTAAATAACAAAAACTCTTTCTTCCTCTTAGAGAAGTCCACACTCTAATATCTCGGGTCTGACCGATTATCACCGAGGTAGAGAGAAACTTCTATAGACCTCATAATTTGTTGGGTCTACGAACCAAGATTCGTTATAGAGCATTAAGATTGGGTACACGATTTCCATTAAACCTGAAACCAGTTTCAGATTCACAAATTCTTTAATCAAATAGAAGTCTCGTAAAATGAATAGTAAAGTGTCTTCTAAAGGAAAGGTTATTTAACTTTTATACCGATTTTCTTAGGTAAACAAATGGGTAGGTATATACACACGTAAATAAATAGGTCAGTCCTGTATTAATAACTTTCGAAACGTCTTTCCTAGTTTCTACTGTTTCTATTCATTGTAAATAGTGGAGTTTCTCGATATTGTTTCTCTTTTGTGTACTTTATTTAAGGGTTCCATCATATACGTCAGACATCAACTCATATATTTTCCACGAGAGAGGGTCAGGTTTCATCGAGATAGATACATAGGACTACATAATAAGAATTAGGGTAGGAGTGATAAGCCTTAACACAGGTACATAAATTAATGACAGAAATAATGTACCGGACGTGGTCTTACATTTTACTTACTCCCGTTCTTAGAACGGACCAAGTAGAGACATAAGGGTCGTTACGTTTGTCATTGACCGTGTTTCTTCGGTGAGGCATCTATGACTTACTTACCTACTCGTTACTTGAAATGGATCTTTAAGAACTCCAAACACTCTGTTTTTCTACTGACTTAACATGGGTTTTTGGAGTTAAATTGAAATTCTCATTTCAGTCATCCCCATCTTCCCGTAAAGTCCTTTGTTGAAACTCTCTTTTTGTAAGTTTTCGTGTCCCTCTTTCTTCCCTTCTGTCCTCCCTACCCCTTCTGTCTCTCTCTCTCTCAACACAACTTCCTTACGATTGTCGAGTCCATTCGTCTTTCTGGGCTTTCCAAAGAACCCTGACTAAGTATTAAAAGATTAAAATTAGAGAATCTCTGTCCCAACAGGTAATTACCAAAATACTTTTCCATCACTGTCCTACGACCTTTTCGTGAACCCTTTCGTCCCTCTCGTCGACCCTCCGATGACGTTACCAGGTTCGATCTCTAGTATTTCCAAAGTTTAGTGTCGGGGTGACTTTCACGTCTTCTCTTTTACTTTTAATTGCGAAGAGGCAAGTAACCTCGAACCAACTGTACCCCGTAGAGTAAATGTCGTGAAATAGGTGACTTCCATAATTTACGATGGTCCGCGTGGACGAAGAATTGAACTCGTAGTGAGTTCTTATCTTGAGTTCGGTTCATTTTACGTTAAAAGGGTCATACCCTGAAGTCGATTTTTGATCACTCGTGTCGCCAAGGATTAACGATCTGACCACTGAAAAATGATTCCACCCCTCTAGTTAAACTTTATTGTAGTTGTTTTGTCCTACATAAGACACCATTTATAGAGAGGTTTCCGTTAGACCGGTTCCCCTTGAGACGTTTTAGATTTGGACGCCGTTTCGAAAAAGAAAAAAAAAGAAATTTCGATTCAATAACCCTTACCCTGTTCTTAAGTCACATTGACTGGAATGTAAAGGTTACGAAAATTGTAAGGGACTAAATCTCTTATCCATCCAACCAATTAACGACCGAAAATGACACCAAGGTTTTATTTAGTGACTAGTGTGTTACGGTGATGGTCTTTGGGGAGGGATCAGTATATGAGGGGTCTTATTGTCATCTTATTACTAGTGTGTTATTAAATACCCTACCGCGATCACCATTTCTTGGACGGACTGTCATCTCTACATTCTCTGTGCCCAAACTAGGGACCCAACCCTTCTAGACGACCTCTTCCTTTACCGCTGGGTGAGGTCATGAGAACGGACCTCTTAGAGTTCCTGTCTCCTCGAACCGCCCGATGTCAGGTACCCCAACGTGTCAACCTGTACTGACTTCACTGAATCGTACATCATGCGTTCGTTCCATTCCCTACAGTACCACCACCACCAAATCTACGATTCAGTACAGGCTGAGAACGCTAGGGTACCTGACATCGGACGGTCCGAGGCTACAGGTACCCTAAGAGGTCCGTCCTTATAACCTCACCCAACGGTAAAGGAAGGGGTCCCCGACAGTATTTAGGAATAATAATTTTTAATGTCACACCCCTGAAGGGACCACCAAGTCACCACTTCTTATGTGGAAGGTTACGTCCTCTGTACCCAAGTTAGGGATCAGTCCCTTGCTTTCTAGGGTGTACAGTACCCGTTGATTCGGGTATATGGTGTTTATCTGTTCGGGGTCTCGGTATTGATGCCTCGGGAGCGTGCGATCTTGAGCGGGAGACGTGTGGTGTCGTTTCTGGCTCCCGTTGCGGGTTTTAATTTCATACCTTCGAACTCTGATAAATGAATTAAAAATAATGCCGTCTGAGTTCTTTCTTTCTTTCCGTGAGACAGTACAGACTGACAAACGGTGGGGTACTTGACATGGGGTGGTCCGAGCAGACAGGTACCTTGGGAAGTCCGTTCTCATGACCTCGCCCAACGGTAAGGGAAGAGGTCCCATAGAAGGGTTTGGTCCCTGACTTGGGACTAGAGGAGGTAGTGTCCGGTTAAGAAATGGCAAGCTGTCGTCCCTTCGGGACCGTCTGAGTTCCAACATTGATTATATTCTGATATGAGGGGGCCCCCGTAGTGTGGTGTGAAAGAACTTTCAGTTCCTTCCCCTAATCTTACGGTCCAGAAACTCCTAAAGGTTGTAGGACCGATACGGGAACCCTACTTCCACGTTTGTACTACTGACGTCAATTTTTTTTTTTTCAACTATTAGTGACTGGTGTTCTTCCATGTAAAACCTGATTACTATAATTCATGGAAATCTTGGAATGGGGTTGGAAAGAAGGAGGAGGTACTAGTTATGAGGGCCCTGTGTGAAGTACAAACTGGAAGATCCTTGTACGACATGAAGAAATGGAGACGAAGAAGACGGGTCTAACAGGTAGGAGAAGGAGGGACGAGGTCGGAGAAGTTTCATGAAACATTGAGGATGATACTCGGTATGAGGTGTCGTAGACGTGTATGGAACTTTGACGACGTAGATGGAACGAACTGTTCTAAATACTCAACGCCCCGATAGAGGAGATTTTCTGACGGTCCGGGAGTTCCCCTCCCTGGGAAATAGTGAAAACGTTATTCGGAGTGAGTGTGGTCACGAGTCATAACAAATCCCTTCCAAATCATTTATACCTCCGTCATTGTAGTCCCTCACAATCTAAACACTATTAAAAGATACAGTGTTCGAATCATAAACTTTTTTTTAAATAAAATTGAAGATAAAACTGTACACAGAAGACGACCTTTCTCTTATTGAAGTGTAGCACCAGTACAATTAAATCGTTTATAAAGAACTTGTATAAAAATTCCGATTTGGAACACCACTATGGCACTAGTTTCTGATTATTATGTCATAGGAATGGGAGTTCAACGAGTGTTCTACTTCTCTGTATAACTGGGGTTCTGATACAGTTTGTCCACACACTTGTATACGCGTGGAGCGTTACTCGACTTCTTTTTAATGTCAAGTAATCCGACTTTACCCCAGTACCCCAGTCGGAATTCAAGTTTCTCGTCTCGATTCCTTTCATTCAATTAAGATTACAATTAATAATAAGTCAAGTTAAGTCAACGAGTCAGTACAGAGAAACACTGGGGTACCTGACGTCGTGGGGTCCGGAGGGACAGGTAGTGGTTGAGGGTCTCGGACGAGTTTGAGTGCAGGAAGCTCAGTCACTACGGTGGGTTGGCAGAGTAGGAGACAGTAGGGGAAGAGGAGGACGGAAGTTAGAAATGGTCGTAGTCCCAGAAAAGTTTACTCAGTCAAGAAGTGTAGTCCACCGGTATCATAACCCCAAAGTCGAAATCGTAGTTAGGAAGGTTACTTATAAGTCCTGACTAAAGGAAATCCTACCTGACCAACCTAGAGGAACGTCAGGTTCCCTGAGAGTTCTCAGAAGAGGTTGTGATGTCAAGTTTTCGTAGTTAAGAAACCGTGAGTCGGAAGAAATACCAGGTTGAGAATGTAGGTATGTACTGATGACCTTTTTGGTATCGAAACTGATCCACCTGGAAAAAACCGGTTATTATAGAGACGAAAAATTATACGATAGATCCAACCAATATCGAAAAAAAGGTTCCTCGTTCGTAGAAAACTAAAGTACCGACGTCAGTGGTAGACATCACTAAAACCTCGGGGTGTTTTATTTCGGAGAGTGACAAAGGTAACAAAGGGGTAGATAAACGGTACTTCACTACCCTGGTCTACGGTACTAGAATCAAAGGACTTACAACTCGAAATTCGGTTGAAAAAGTCAGAGGAGAAAGTGAAAGTAGTTCTCCGAAAAATTAAGAAGTGAAAAACGGTGTTTCAACCACAGTAGACGTATAGGCTCCAATAACTATAAAGAGGGTCGTGAGAACTAAGGTCGAACAGGCCAAGTTGTCAATCTTGACCTGTACCTTGTTGTCTGACCAAGGTTTAACCCTTTCCTCATGTAGTTCCGACATATAACAGTGGGACGAATAAATTGAATATACGTCTCATGTAGTACACTTTCCGGTCCGACCTACTTCGTTTTGACCTTACAATTAATAATAATCTCTGTTAATTAAAGACAACGACGAAGACGACGATTCAGCGAAGTCAGTACAGGCTGAGAAGTGCTGGGGTACCTGACATTGGGTGGTCCGAGGAGGTAGGTACCCTGAAAGGTCCGTTCTCATGAAGAATTACATCCATTTATTACCGAATTTAAACTCAGTATGAAAGAAAATCCGAACTTCTCTAGGGATTTAGGAGACTCTTTACCTTTCTCCTTCGGGAGTTAGGACGTATGTTAGAAGAGAAGTGTTAATTTAACTTTGTCGGGTCATCGGGTCGTCGGAAATCTTCTGACGAACTCCCTTCTTAAAAGAATAGGACTTGGACTTCGAGTTATAGACCCTAAATCAGTCGTCGTCCTCTACCCTGAGAATTCTGTCTCTTCAATAGATTGCTAACGGGACATTCTCACTTTAAGTACTACCGTTCCCTCCTCTTTATTTACCGTGACTACTGTAGTAAATCTCAGAGTTTCGGAACCAGACTCTACAAATAACATTCACCTGGACCCATTGTCCTTTCTCTAGGAACAGAACACTACGGTGTCGTTATCTCCGTTAAAGGTTTACGACCGACCCCTCTGTCCGTCCTTGACGTAAGTAACCCCATAAAGTTTATAGATTCGAATTCCGTATAAACCTCCTAAGACTTCCAACAAGAAACTCAAATTAGTTAGGGTCTTATGGGTAGTACCCAATTGATACTCTCCGATACCTCGATGTCTTTTGTGTACTAGACCGTCTGGACCCCACAAAGGATTAGGTGGTAATACACGAAAACCTCTTCAGTAAATTGAAGAGACTCCGAAGTAAAGGAATAGGTATTTTGACTATGTTATCATCAAGTGGTGTGAAAACGACTTTGTGATCGATGATATTCGAGTACTTACTACCATCAATAATAATTATAATATACCCACCTCCAATTCTGAATCGAGACTTGGTCTTTATGGACCTGGGTTTAGAAGAACAAGTCAGTAATTCATTACAGACCGAGAAACACTGGGGTACCTGACCTCGTACGGACCAAAGGGACAGGAAGTGACAGAGGTTCTCAAACGAGTCTGAGTACAGGTAACTCAGTCACTACGGTAGACGGCCCTCGGTCGTGCCCTCTAGGGTGGGCACTGTTCCAGTGCACCTCTCCGGACTACCCGTTCCGCTCAGTCCGAAGTCCCCAAGGGGGACCCAAAAGGACTTGTAGATGGGGGGTTTTGGTCTCAGACGGACGAAATAACATGACACGAAAGGTGAGAAGACTGTAAGAGACCTTTTTTCAATTGAGTCCCGAAGTCAGAGGACGTATACTTTCCTTACAAAGTCGAGTTTGAGGAAACTACCGAGAGATTGAACGGACTGTCAAAGGGGACCTGAAAATGTTAAACACACAACGAATGTCGGGGGGTTGGTGTTCTCCGTGTTTCGAATTTCGTAGAATTTCTATGTCTCGGAAAAGATTTCTCGATTTTTAATATAACTACTACCCAAAGTGACAACTGAGTTACTGACGACGGTCCGGAGGTATAAGAAATAGAAAATCCGTGGACTTCCTATAATTAGTTACATTAACCCTATATCTTTTTCCTTATATCATCAAAACTACAATCGTTGTGATCTGAAAACTCAATTAATGAAAAGAGAAACAATATTTAGTGACATGAAGAAAGTAACAATATTTAACAACACAGAAACGATACATTCTTACATTGAAATAAATCACGAAAGACTCTCGCCGTGGTCTGAAACCCTTCTTGTTGTAAGATTCTGTTTATTCAGAAGACCAACTGTTTGGGAATAGTCTTTTCCCGACATTTTACAATTAGCCGGAAGACCGGTCTTCTACTACATTTAGTGGTTTCTGAACACATATGTTGATTCATACGTCTCTCTTTCGGACCAGAGCTATTCTCAGTCCCGACGACTGTGACGTATTAAAACATAATAGGTAACTAGAGATACATTTTAGTTTTCATATATTCCTGAAAGGCCTGTTATCTCCTACCTGGTCAGTGACCTTTCTGACCAAAGGGGACACAGAAGAAGAAATGAGAGAAAAGACCGACTTAAGGGTGGACCTCGCCCCTCCGAGTGGTACAGATGAATGAACGGGGCCGAAGATTCTAGGTACTCTTTCCCTCGGGTTCCGCCCCGTGAGAGGTAGTAAGTTTGCCTACGACCACCGGATTGCATCTACCACGTTCAAGGAACAGACCTTAAAATAATCGAAAGGGGCATTTGGTTCAATAAGTCGGAGAAAAGAGGTGATTTAAAAGGATGATATGATAAAGAAGAATTAAAGAAAATATAAAGATTTACTTATTCAAAAGGAACGGATGCGGTAGAGGGGAAGTTTAAGGGACCTAGGTGGTCCCGACCTGGGGCCGTCGGTAGGTTGGTTGAGTAAGAGACAGTGGAAGAAGAGGAGGACGGAAGTTAGAAAGGGTCGTAGTCCTAGAAAAGATTACTCAACCGAAAAACCCAGTCCACCGGTTTCATAACCTTGAAGTCGAAGTCGTAGTCAGGAAGGTCACTTATAAGTCCTGACTAAAGGAAATCCTACCTGACCAACCTAGAGGAACGTCAGGTTCCCTGAGAGTTCTCAGAAGAGGTTGTGGTGTCAAGTTTTCGTAGTTAAGAAGCCGTGAGTCGGAAGAAATACCAGGTTGAGAGTGTAGGTATGTACTAATGACCTTTTGGTATCGAAACTGATGAGATGAATTTTAAGGAGACGGTGAGAAGTATTTAAAGTTTAATTTCAAATTCGAAACTAGTGGGTCCTCCTGTCCGACAGGGGAGATTCATGAAGGTAGTATTATGAATGTCAGTAGTGATGAAATGTAAAACCCTAAACGAGGTAGAACTCTCAAGAAACTCCCTCGGTGACTACAATATGAACTAAGGTATTCGGAGTCTGTAAACAACCTTCTTCGTTCCATATATCTTTACACACACACACACACACACACACACACACACACACACACAAACTTTCAACGAGACCACACAGACTGAGAAACGCTGGGGTACCTGATATGTCAAACACCTCGAGAGGTCCGGTATTATGACCTCACCCATTCGGAAACGGGAGAGGTACATCAGTAGAAATATAAGGGTGGTCGACTATACTCGGGTTACATAAAACACGAGTTATTTATAAATAACTCACTGACTTACAGTTACTATTAGGATCTCTACTTTCATTACAAGTCGCTCCTCCCCTTCCAAATGAAATTGGTTCTGTTGTCGTCTAAGTCATAAATAAAGTCGATCACCACCTCAAGTCTCCCTTATATAGACAGTTCCTCGGACGCCTTCCTTGAGTTCGTAGTGCAAAAATTATCCCGCAACGTACAACAGTTACGAGAAGTTGACAAGAGACTGAGTCTCAAAGGTCCTAGAAAGTTGTGACCCAAGACAGTAAGACGAGACTGGGTACGACCGTGTGTGTATGTTCTGTCTGAAGATCTGGGGCTACGTGTCCGTGCGGGCAACGTCGAGTCTGAGATCTTTCCATAAAACCGACAGATATGCTCTACACGGAGAGACTGGGCCAGACGGTCTTAAGGTAAGATACACCTGGAAAAATCAACGTTTCCCTGAACAGTGATCTATGCACTACATAAAAATTATGTGTTGTTAACCTACGTAAGAGAAACTCAAAGAAGACCTCTTGTCAACGTTGTCACGGAAATTTTACGGTCACTTAGTAGAGATTGGTGTAGGATTTTAATATACTACTTTGGTAGACATAATTTGACCCTTTTATAGTACCCAATATTAATTAAACAACCTACACTACTAATGAATCTTAGTGACTTTGCAGCACAACCTTCCCGAGAGCACTCCGAAAGAGTTTTTAAGGGTCTACGGAGATATCTTGACATAAATTTGAATGGTTTTCGTATTAATGAGGTGGGAAATCTAATAGATCAACGTTGAATTTATAAACGGTAATCACTCGATCACTTCAATCTGTTCATTGAACTAGAGGGGTCCGGAGTCACAGAGTAAAAATTTTCACCTTACGTAGCAAAAAACACTTACGACTGTGACACTACGAATCCAAGACGTATCCTAGGAAATGTCAATGACCTTCGTCTTGTGACAGATCTTATCTGTCGTAAGGGGAGGGTGTAGCAACAAATTTCATCTCTTTAGACGACAAAAGAACGTACAAAGAGTCAGAGACTGAACTGATCTTATTTTCTTTATTTTATACTAAACTGTAATTTCAGTATTAGTGGTCTTGGCCGTTGCCGGAAAAAGAATGAAATTATCAGTAATTTAAATGGTTGAAGTAACTCTTCACTAGACCACATCTCTGATGATCCCAATTTATATAATTATCGTTAAAACTCAGTTTTCTATACTAATCCTACTACCGACTCTGGTAGTGGTAGACACTCAGAGATCCAATTCAGCGTCTAAATAAAGAGCAGACTTGACGTCCAGATTATTGTCGAAAGAGTGTCTCGTAGAATCTACCCAAAGGGTCCTTCGTTTCGGACCCTGTCCAAATATACCCTCACAACTAGGAAAGGACCCCTACAGTGAGGTCTTCGTCTGTACTGTCTGTCTCCACGTTTCGTCCTTTCCTCACTCTTGGTCATGTCTTTACATAACGAGCGACCAACGAACTACGTTCTGGTGGACTCTCCGTCGTGTTCACAGAGTCTCGAGAGTCCCGGTGTCTCTTCTTCCGTGAACGGGTGACCGAAGACAAACGATAATATTTACCAGTGGTACTTCCGACAATTGGCAAAGTATAAAGACGAGACACATCCGTAGTTCGTCGAGGGTGCCCACTGAACGAAGGAATGACACCCCGTTCCGTTCCCCGTTCATCACTCGGACTACTCAGTCAGACATTCACGTACTTCGACCGACCTTGAACACAACTTGATCAATTCCGTTGGTACCGACCTTACTCTTCATATCGATTTTCTAAAGATTGTCAAGTGAGAAAAACGAGGAACATGATGAGGTTAGGTGGACACGGGAGTGAGTTCAGGTTAGATAACATCTTCAGGGAAGATCTACCACGTGTCGACATTATAGACGTCTCCGGTACACTTTCCGGGTCCCCTTGTTTCATTCGATACCAGGGGTACTGACGTCGTCGAACACGCAGATATTGCCATGTGTATGGGAGGAGGCATTGGGTAAGATCTATGACGAGTGGCAACCAGTCGTGAAATCAACCAGACCCATTAAATAGACCACCCCACTAGGTCCGGACATAAGGGTTCACTAGACTCGGGGAAATAAAGAAACGGAAATAGGTCTGAACAAACGTTGTTA
Source organism: Capra ibex (assembly GCA_006410555.1). NCBI lineage: Eukaryota > Metazoa > Chordata > Mammalia > Artiodactyla > Bovidae > Capra > Capra ibex. The sequence continues at coordinate 6,393,822 of SJYO01038983.1, read as the reverse complement.
ATAGGTAAGTAGTGACCCGTGTCTTCTATGTATCCGGATACCGTTTGGGGCACCTGAGGTCTATTTAAGTAAGGGTGGGACAAAATAAGGGACCGTCGGCGAGTAGTACCATTAGTTCAGACGATAGGGAGTACAGTCACTGAAAGGAACAGACAACCATGTACCTATACTCCTCGGGGTTCACAGGTCCGACGTCAGTGTCAGACTTCAAGTCTCTTCGGAAATGATGTAGGAATCACCTTCGTAATTGGACGACCCTTGGACGGAAAATTAGATCGTCTGATCTCTAAAACCTCTATCTTGTTAGAACGCTCACCTGGTGAACCTTAATGCCACTAGTCAGTTATGGGGAAGGTCGGGAACTACTGACTTTAGTATGTGAGACCGGCAATCTCTGTATCACGGTACCCGAATCAAGGACCTGACATTAGAGGTTCGGACTCGTGAGACTCATAATTATGGGAATATGACAAGATCATACGACGGATGAATACCCAAATTTAATATTTTGATCACCTATATACGGTCGACAGAGTGGAGAAGACGACTGGTACTATAGTCTACTTTATAAACCATTCGAGAGTCTACCACAAGACCGTCTCAATGACACCCGTTCTCTCCGTTTATGTATAGGTCTCTGCTAAAGGTACGACCACTCCAATTTAATGAATGGTCCGAAGTTAAATCCATCCCAATTTAAATTTCATCTTTTCCGGATTACATATGTACAAGGGTGAATCGACCGACCCAAGAAATTCTTTGGCAGGTAATTACTCCCAATTAGTGACCGGAGAGAGACCGTCCGAACAATAAAGTATCACCGTCATCGATTTAGTCAAAGGAGGGATTACTTCCTCTAAGTTCTTTTGCAAACAGTCTACTGATCGCCGGATAGGTCGTGGTTTCCGACACGACTAGACACGGTCATGTACCTGTGTGGGTGGAGTCTCCGACTCCGACGCCGACGGTGGACTTTTTCCCCTGCCGTCTCCTACTCTACCAACCTACCGTAGTGTTTGGGTCACCTGTACTCAGACTCGTTCGAGGTCCTCTACCACTTCCTGTCCCTTCGGACCGCACGACGTCAGGTACCCCAGTGTTGTTCAGCCTGTGTTGACTTACTGACTTGTTTTTGTTGTTGGAGAGAATAGTTCGTATTAGGTGGACCCAAAAGTCTCTGATAAGTCCAATGAATTTACCGATGGTCGACATTCTCTTTACGTTTAGTTTTGGTGCTTTTCTATGGTGGTGTACGGACAACCTTCCTGGCACTGTCTTTCTGTTTTCTATTATTCACGACCGAAGGGACCACCGAGTCTACCATTTCTTAGACGGGCGGTACGTCCTCTGGACCCAAGGTAAGGACCCAACCTTTTTAGGGGACCTCTTCTCGTATCGATGGGTAAGGTCATAAGAACGGACTATTTAGGGTACTTGTCTCCTCGGACCACCCGATGTCAGGTACCACAGTGTTTCTCAGTCTGTGCTGACCCACTGATTTTTGTTTTTATTTACGACCGTTCCTACATCTCTTTTTCCTTAGAAACATGTCACAAGTACCTAAATATTTTACTACCCCGATGATACCTTTTGTCATACCTCCTGGGAATTTTTTTCTTTTTTTATCCTGATGGTATGCTCGGTTGTTAAAGTGAAGACCCTTATATAGACTTCCTTTACTTTTGTGATGGGGTTTTCTTTAGACGTCGGGGTACAAGTATTGTAGTATCAGTTCCACACTTTGTTGGATCCACAGGTGACTTCCTACTTACTTATTTCAACACATATATTGTCTTATAATGAGTCGGCATTTTACTATTTTTGAACGGTAAACGTTGTTATAAACTACTGGAGTCCCCTAATATATTCATGTAGTCTCTCTCTTTCTGTTTATGAATACTAGAGTGTACACCTTAGATTTTTTTTTGTTTTATTTTGTTTTGTGTTTTGGTTCTAGTGTCTATTTTTCGAGTCTAAACGTCAATGGTCTCCACTCTCCTATCCCTTCTGACCTGATAACCTCCTTCCACCAGTTTTCCATTTTGGAAAGTCGATGTTCCGGTCATTCATGATCGCTACTACACGATACTATGACGATGTACTGGACATATTTTCTACAATTCTCTCATGTAAGGTACTGAATAATGTTCCTTTAAAAAAAGAAGTCAAAACGAAAGAAAAAAATAATGTATATTTACTGTACTGTCCACGATTGATTTGACTGACGTCATTAGTAAAGTGTTATATACATTCAGTTTGGTAATGTGGTGTGTGGAATTTGAATGTGTCACTACATACAGTTAAATTAATACAGAGTTATTTTGACCTCCTTTTCATCACCGATAGTGGAGGAATTTAGAGACTACTATAGTAATTTAGAGTCGGTAAAGAGGGACCTATTCCCTCATAAAGATTGAAGGATAGAACCGACCACACCGTCGTCCGTCCCCCTACTACCATTTGTCAAAGTCTTTGAAAGTGAACTGAGAAGGATGTTACTACAAAAAGACGGTGTCCATTTCCCTAGTTTCTCTCCCAAGAGAGTCGATGAGACTTTGAAGCTCTCTAGTCCATTTATTGGTGTCCTATACTAGGACCCCGGGTGACCTGGGTGACACTTACTCTTGACACGGTCTTAAGATCGACTATAATTATATTTGGTATTGACATAGTTTTGAAAGACCTAAGGGTCTTAAAGACTCGAGACCATACACGGACTAGGACTTGTATACGTAAAGTATTGAGTGTTTTGACCCTCAAAATGACGAAAGACTTAGTTTGTCCGATTTCAGTTTCGCGAGTCACTAAGGTGGATTCACCAACGACATAGAAAACAGAAGTAGAATTTTAAAAGAAACTCGTAATGACCATTACTTGTGTCTGACAAGAATGAACGGATGGGAGGTCCTCGTTACACTAAATCAGTAAAAGTGTAATTGTTTTCTATATGGATTCGGAGTAAACATATACATTTAATTATGTTATTTGAAGATATAATTACGATAAAAAAAGAAAACTATGGAAGGGATTTCTCTTGTAACGTCCACTCTTTGGACTACTAGAACCCGAATAAACTGTTTTATCAAACACTACTCTACTATATGTGTGTTTCTAATAGAGATCAACTTTTTAGTATTAGGGGAGTTCCTTCGATCTCATCAATTTATGTCTAGAATCCGTTAATTCACCTAAAGACTATCATTGATTTAATAGAGTTAGATTCACGAAGAAGTGGAAAGGAGAGATTTTAGTGTTATTATTAACCGTGAATGTATCATTTAATATTAATTGTTTTTGAAAGTATTAGAAATTAATATTAAAAGTTTTTGAAAATTATTAGTATAAATTAGAAGACCGTTTAAATACTTCCAACAAACGTGTAACGAATACTCTTAAATGTAAGTTTTGATACAGATGAAGTAAGAACAAGTGTTTCGGTAGTTCACCGATAGGTCTCTATTTGGAAGAATGAGACAGAAACTAATAAAAACACAAAAGGGTAGGATAGAGACAATTGGAGAATACCACCTCTATGTTCTGATGTTACTTAATTTTATTGTAATTCTTATTCCCTTCAGTGAATTTGTGGGTTTCAACAACACCTTTTCTTAACTCTTTACATATCCGAAAGTTCAGTAATATCTCCGTATTCCTTTGCAATAACTTTTTCAGTTCTCTTCCTCCGACCCTCCCACCTAAAATCGATTTACTATAAAAATCAAACAAAAGATTCATAGACCGTGAAACATTATACGTTTTCTTGTAGCTCTACAGTGTAATATGGTAGAGACCTTAAATCTTTATAAATAATTTACCGACATATTTACTAAATTAAAAAGATGTTACAGTTATTAAAAGTTGACCTCTAATATAGATCAGCTGTAATTCTTTACGTTTAAGGTGTTTATAAGTAACTTATAGTAGTGACATGGACCACATCCATTATCTCTTCTGTTGAAATGAATTTTTTTAATTATTTGTCTTTCGAGTTAATTTGTCAGTCCTCCGGTCTTCTCCGCACGTACGACGCTACTGTCGTCTTCTGTCGTCCCTCTCCTCTGAGGAGAAGAAAAGACCGCTCATGAGCCGGTCACTTTTCGGTCCCTGAGACAAAAGAGTCGTGGTCAATAAATCTTTATTGATCGTCAGACAAATACCGTTGTAGAAACACCAAGTATGTCCCTGGTCCCTTCTGGGGACCTCCGACCACTCGTTTGTCGACTCAGATAGTTTGAGTGTCGAAAAGAGTCGTTGGGACCTCAGACTTCAAGAGAGAGAGGACCTAGGTTCTCGTGCAGGAGACGTGAACTTCTGGAGGTCCGAAATAAACCCTGGACAAAATTCCAAAGTAGGAAAGCCAAATTCCAGTACGAGACATACACTTATGAAAAAACTGTGGTCGGACTAAGACTCTGGTGTGACAAAGTTTACTTTAACGTACTCTTCCGAAATCGACTCATAAATCCCTTGTCCCCGACAGAGTGATTTTGTCATGGTCGAGTCGGAAACCAGGAACGTAAACTTTGTCCCCTATGAGATACCCTTGACGTCGGACTGATGATGTCCTGGTTCGACAGGGGAATCTTGATCGATGATAATCTGGACTTCGATAAACTCGGTGTTTGATGAATTGACTCAACAAACTCGAAGTTTGACAATTTTGACAAACTTCTAAGAATAAAATGAAATCTCTTTTTAGGACCTCTTTACTCAAAGGTGAATACATTTATAAGACTCCCGTAGGGAGTGTCTCTTACACCAGTTGAAATTCAAATTTTTACTATGTTTATTTGAATAAATGTTTTATCCTTCTCTGAGTCCGAACCTCTTCTTTAAATACTAATCTTCCCCCCTTCCACCTCCTTCCCTATCAATCCCTCAGACCCTGACTGCACACATACGCCAATATAAAGTCCACCTATTGGTTGTTCCTAGAAGACACATCGTGTCCACTGAAACGAGTTATAAGACGTCGTTGGATTGACCCTTTTCTTTAACTTCTACTTATCTATATACATATACGTATAGTGAAACAAATGTGGCCTTTGACTGTGTTATAACAATTAGCTGATACGAGGTTATATTTTATTTTTTCGTTCGAGACCCTCAACCACTACCTGTCCCTTCGGACCGTTTCTCACCCTGTACGGACTCGTTGACTCGACTTCACTATTTTATTTTTCAATCGTTCTCTTCTCATGACGGAGGACGTGTAAAGATTGGTTTCCTGGTTCGACTGGTTTCCGTTCAATGTAGTCACCGGTAACACCCCTTGAAAACTTTAGGGGTTTCAATTAAAAAAATTTGACTTAACCTAATCAGGATTTTAAAGGTTTTAACTTACCATACGGATAAAGTTATCCATAAAACTCCGAAGATTTGTAATAGTCCTTGGATTTTAACGGAGAGACTTTTATTCCAAAACTCTACTGGACTCTATTCACTCCTTCGCTTCAGTGAGTCAGTACAGGCTGAGAAACGCTGGGGTACCTGACATCGGATGTTGTGAGGAGGCAGGTACCCTAAGAGGTCCGTTCTCATGACCTCACCCAACGGTAAAGGAAAAGGTCTCCTAGAAGGGTTGGGTTCCTGACTTGAACCCAGAGGGCGTAACATCCGTCTACGAAATGGTAGACTCGGTGGTCCCTCCATTCGTCTACTGATTTCTCTCCATTTCACCGAGGACTTCGGAGTCCGAGAAGAGGGAACTAAAGAATTCACAAGGAAGAGGGGAAGCTACGACGAACATGGAGGAGATATGGGAGTTTAGGGAGTGTGCTTAAAAGAGGGATATCGAGGGAAAAGGACCGTTAAGAAGGGTGAGGGAAAAGGAGACTTGAGTAGTTTTGTACGGTCTTTAATTTGGGAATTGGATGTAAGGGTCCTGATTTCGTCTTGACGTTCACATCAGTTTCTAAAAGGGTTCCATTGGTTTCTAAGAGTATTGAGTGACTCCTTGAATTATATCAGTAAGTTTACAGAGTCAGACCAAAGAAACTGAATATGGTCAATCAAGTATACGAACAACCACTTCCGGTCCGGTTCGTAACCGACTTTTATCGATCGACCCTTTTAGGACTTTTCAGAGATCTTAATATAGGGTGAATGATTAATCTACTGTGGTGGGAATACCGTCTTTCACTTCTCCTTGCTTTTTCGGAGAACTACTTTCAGTTTCTCCTCTCAAATTTTCAACCGAATTTCGAGTTGTAAGTCTTTTACTTCTAGTACCGTAGACCAGAGTAGTGAAGTACCCTTTATCTACCCCTTTGTCACCTTTGTCACCGACTGAAATAAAAACCCCCGAGGTTTTAGTAACGTCTACCACTGACGTCGGTACTTTAATTTTCTGCGAATGAGGAACCTTCTTTTCAATACTGGTTTGATCTACCGTATAACTTTTCGTCTCTGTAATGAAACGGTTGTTTCCAGGCAGATCAGCTCCGATACCAAAAAGGACACCAGTACATACCTACACTCTCAACCTGACATTTCTTTCGACTTACGGTTTCTTGACTACGAAAACTTGACACCATAACCTCTTCTGAGGACTCTCAGGGAACCTGACGTTCCTCTAGGTTGGTCAGGTAGGATTTCCTCTAGTCGGGACCCACAAGAAACCTTCCTTACTACGATTTCGACTTTGAGGTCATGAAACCGGTGGAGTACACTTCTCAACTGAGTAACCTTTTCTGAGACTACGACCCTCCCTAACCCCCGTCCTCCTCTTCCCCTACTGTCTCCTACTTTACCGACCTACCGTAGTGACTGAGCTACCTGCACTCAGACTCACTTGAGGCCCTCAACCACTACCTGTCCCTCCGGACCACACGACGCTAAGTACCCCAGGGTTTCTCAGCCTGTGCTGACTCACTGACTTGACTTGACTTGCCTTGAATAATCTAATAGTCCGAACCCGTCAACGATCCCTTGAAGTAGTTCGATAGGATCCCGAAAAGGTTTCGGACAACCAACCTTGTTTTAAGTCAGAACGGGTGTTTTTAGACTACTTGGACAAATAGTACTGATAATGTTAACTGAAGTCTAAAAAAATTTGTTTTAAACCCAAACAGAAGGAAGTCAACAACTAAAGTGGGTCCATCGAAAATTAAGGTACAAATAATTACCCGCCGTAGTCCTGGAAAGGGAAGATCATTTCTCCCGCTCCTATCTTACCTTTCGACACAGGTAAGGTCTTACTCAATTACTCCGTTTGGTCACGAAGGAGCGTGAGACCTACTCAGTGGATTTTCTTTGTGACGATTTTAAGAATTGAAGAAGTTGAGGTCGTTTACTTCCGGGTGTTTACTTTGATTATGGAAGGATCGAAGACGATAATAACGGTTCTCGAGTCCCGTGACCTTTTCTCTGACAATGTTTAAATTAGTAAGATTCACGGAAATCGGAAGGTCGGTAGGAAAGGTCGAGGGAGGGTTAAGAGTTACCGTCCCGAGACTCCTTGACGTCCCCGAGAAGGGTTAGAGGGAGAGTCACCCGAAGCTCTTTGTACAGAGGTTTGACCCCCACGTGGAGAAAGATAGGATTAATTGTTGTCTCGGTGTGAGAACCACGAGTTGGAGTGATGACACTTACTCAGGGACGGAACTTCATGATTTTGTCGAATTTGTCACCTCTGGAGGTTATTTGGAGTTCTCCATGGGTATAGATTTGGATAAGAGAAAAAGACCTCGAGGAATTCTTTATATGTGTGGGGAAAGAGGAATCAAAGAGACAAGAACAGGTAAATATTCCAGTTCTGAAGAAAGAGGGGTTTCCCCCCTTTAGTAAGATCTTAAGTTGTCATCAATAGTTTTATTAATTAGTCCACTTGATTTATTTGGGAACAATAGAAAATAAATAGATACTACCATGATTTCTACTGAGACCTTTTTAACTAGTGAAGAGGGATACTTTAGTCGATAATGGGAGAAATACCTATTTCAGATGTCAACTTTAACCTTTTTAAGTGTCACGTGGAGGATAGTTTTAAATTCATCTAGGAAGTTTTGGAGAAGGGTCATAATTAGTTATAGGATTTTCATTTCTTTGGGAAATTCTGTATCTCGGGTATTGTCTTTTAACGTTTGGAGTTTCGGAGAAATAGGGAGTATAAACAGAATGATTATAAAGATAAAATGTCTACTTTTTGGATTTCCGGTTCCCACCTTCAGACAGGTCCTGGAGACTCGTTATTTGTTGTAACGATAGGGAGCTGTGGAACACAAGGATTGGAAGCAAACAGCAATTGTAGGTAAAGATGACTTTCGCTTAAAGAATAACATAACTGAATACGTCACATATTTACGTACCTTCTTTTTGATACTGTTTGGACCCTTCACATAATTTTTCGTCTCTGTAATGAAACGACTATTTCCAGACAGATCAGTTTTAATACCAAAAAGGTCATTAGTACATACCTACATTCTCAACCTGGTATTTCTTCCGACTCGTTACTTCTTAACTACGAAAACTTGACACCACGACCTCTTCTGAAAACTCTCAGGGAACCTGTCGTTCCTCTAATTTGGTCAGTTAGGATTTCCTTTAGTTGGGACTTATAACTAACCTCCCTGACTACGACTTCGACTTCGAGGTTATCAAACCGGTGAACTACCCTTTTTGACTGAGTAATTTTTTTATGGGACAACGACCCTTTCTAGCTCCCGTCCTCCTCTTCCCCTGCTGCCTCCTACTCTACTAACCTTCTGTAGTGGCTGAGCTACCTGTACTCAAACTCACTCGAAGCCCTCTACCATTTCCTGTCCCTTCGGACCACAAGACGTCAACCACCCCAGAGTTTCTCAATCTGTGCTGACTCGCGGACTTGTTGTTGTTTTTCGTTTCTCGGGAAATTCTGCATCTCGAGTATAATCTTTTAGTGTTTCGAGTTCCGGAGAAATAGGGAGTATAAACAGGAAGATGATAAAGATAAAATGTCTACCTTTTGGATTTCCGGTTCCCATCTCCAGAAAGGTCCTGTAAACTCGTTATTTGTTGTAAAAATAGGGAACTGTGGAACAACAAGGATTGGAAGTAAGCAAATCGTAGTTAAAGGCGACTTTCGGTTTAAAAATAACGTAACTGAATACGTCACATAAGCCTCTTCCGTTACCGTGGGGTGAGGTCGTGAGAACGGACCTTTTAGGGTACCTACCTCCTCGGACCATCCGACGTCAGGTACCCCAGCGATTCTCAGTCCGTGCTGACTCGCTGAAGTGAAAGCGAAAAGTGAAAGTACGTAACCTCTTCCTTTACCGTTGGGTGATGTCACAAGAACGGACCTCTTAGGGTCCCTGCCCCCTCGGATCATCCGACGGCAGACACCCCAGCGTGTCTCAGCCTGTGCTGACTTCGCTGAGTCGTCGTCGTCGTCGTCGTCGTCGTACGTCACATAAATCAAAAGAGCAACCACTTCGACCGGTATTTAAAGACGGAAACAAACCCTTCTTCTTGTTAAGTGGACCTACCATTTCGGAGCCCCAAAATTACTGTCCGGAGGAGTAAAGAGTTTAGACGGTTTCCGACTAAACCTGCCATATTCAAGGATTTCCAGGAAGAAACGACGTTATACACCTATTAAACAAAAAACGAGAGGAAGAGTTCGGAGAAGTGTCCTTCTGGCGTAGGTGTACGATTTCCAAAATTGGAATTTCCCTGTATTGAAAGGGGAGTTTTTGACGGGTCTAGGACCAAACTATAAATCCCGTAGACTGTAGTCTTCTTCCCGATGTTGATTCAAGTCTATCTGAAGTATCACAGGGTTCACAAGGGTTTAGGTTTTGATTCACCGTCGACGTTCCAAATGAGTTCACCCAACCAATTAGGGGTTTTATCTTAGGTTTATAGAGAGAACGTCGGTTTTGAGACACCCAAAATGATTTGTTGTTGTCGGAACTAGGTTACATTACCCTTCTTGGCCTACTGTATCGGAAATTTTGGAAGTTCCCCTCAAACTACCTGGGTAGAGGAGGACCCGTCGGGTTCATAGTCTACGGACACTTTTCCTTCTCTTACTGGAACCTTATACTGGAACCTTATACTGGAACTGAATGGATTGTTGTACCCCTGGTCACAGTCGGGCATTCCATGTTGTCAGTCGTGTATCCAAGACACAGTACCCCTATAGATAGCGGAACCTCGGTGACTTGGGTGGTGGAGAAAGCAATTCCGGTGGTCCCTTTGATAATACTCCGGGACACTGGTAAAAATAGGGAGTTTGTCATCTGCCCGAAAATGTGAGAGTAGCACAAAGAGTCAGTCGGTGGAGTGAGGGATACTTCGCGAAGACAATTGACAAGGAGTGTATTGAGAAGATGTACCATTTTGGGACTTGGGTCGATGAGAAAGGAGAAGTAGTGGTTACTTACAAATACTGACGCATGGCGGTTACCTGGTGGAGGACTGAGGAACACCATTAGATGTCCTTTACGGAAACCCATTACGACTGAAGAGGACCAAGTGACTAACGCGGATAAATTTTCGATTGTTACCGTTTACAACACAACCCCATCAAGGAAAATTACAACAGCTCCATCATACAAATGGATACCAATAAAATCAGGTAATCCGACATAATATACAAGAATATACCCGAACACCACGAAGGGACCACCGAGTTGTCATTTCTTAAGTGGACGGTCACTTCCTCTGTGTCTAAGCTAGGGACCCAACCCTTCTAGGAGGCCTCTTCCTTTATCGTTGAGTGAGGTCACAAGAACGGTACCTTTAGGGCACCTGTCTCCTCGGACCGCCCGATGTCACGGATCCCAGTGTTTTCTCAACCTGTGGTGACTCACTGATTTATTGTTAATTACTATACCCGAACTGGAAGAAATCCTTTTATAAGTCAGACAATGGTCCTAAAGGAAGGACCAAAATAAAAAAAGTGAAAAGGTGAAGAAAGACCACCTACTAGATTTGAGACCTCACCACTCTCCGTCACTCATCTTCGTAACGGGACCGTAACCCATCTCTGTAGACCAGGTGAAGACAGAAGACAGGACACACCCACAAGTCGTGGAAAATACGAAAGTCGTGACCACAAATGACATACGAACGTATGTCACCGAGACGACTTCAGGAGGACCCGAATGGCACCGGCGACCAGTTGTCCGGGTGCAGAAGATCAGACGGATTAAAGTCAGAAACATAACGAGAGGACCCTGTGTCTTTTGGAAAGAGATACTGAGACACTCCCGAACTTAAGACGACTGCGAAATCCAGGTAAACAGTTCAAACCGGTGAGTCTGACAAGACAAGAAGGTATAAATGGACCTGGTTCGTTTGCCGAAGAGATATCCCGAAAGAAGGACCCTTTACTCTGTTTGTAGGAGAGATTTCCACAGGAGGTCTTGAATAGACCCCTAAAATGGTAAAGGAAAACTCTCCTAAACGAAATCTCAATCCCTGACTTCTGTCACTTGAGACACGGGTGTTACACATTTAGTAAATGACAAAAAGAGATAAAAGACATATGTACTTGTTCTTCACGAAGGGACTACTTCTTTAATAAAATAGAGGAGTAGAACATATTTCTTTTGAACAGAATGTTAGAAACACTAAAAAGAGTTTAAATAAATCAAAGTTGAAAAATGAAACTCAAATTTGAGTTTTTCAGGAAACAGAGAATTTCTAGAGTCGGAAGTTACTGTTGGAAACCAAAGTTCCAACAAGAGAGGAAGCACTCAAAATTCTCGGAAAACCTTAAGTCCAGTTGGAAGGCTGAGGTACGAGATTCACCATAGCGGGAGGGAATCTTCCCGTCATTTATTTCATGGAAAATGAGAGACTCATGAAAGATGAATTTGCCACCGTTTTCCTATCACGTTTTTTCGTCATCGCGTAGACTCACACTTTTTTAGACAAAGTTGTAAATTTTAAGAAAGGAAAAAGAGAGAAAGAGAGAACGAAGGTAGAGAGAAACGAAGGAGGGAAAGAAGGAAGGTAGGTAGTTAGTAGACAAATATGTGTGTGTGTGTGTGTGTGTGTGTGTGTGTGTGTGTGTGTATGTACATATATGTGTCCATGTGTATTTAAAACCTTTTGGGGTTCCTTTCTCTTTTCAGAATCTTAGCCGGTATAATGAAAAGTTCCCCGTTAATTTGACTGTCGATTGAAGAGGTTATATCTTTCGTCCCCTTAATATAGAAATGGTGTGACTTTGTTTCATTGACTATCAGATCTTTTGTCAAGGGTCACGTTTATGGGAGTACTTACATCCGTTTTATTTGTGTGACATTCTATTGCTTCGATATTTTATGTTCTCCAAAGTGGAAGTCATCTCGGTGATATAATCTTAAAGATTTGTACATAGTCTTCTTATCACATCCTTGTAATACGGTTCTCTTTCGAGTCTTTATATCCTTCCTTTTTCTAGTTTACTTTATTCTTACCACCCATTTAAATTTACTTTTTACTGTAATTTTATTGTGTACATATACATATATTTCGTGATTAGATATTATATAAGATAATGTACATATTACTGTTATTATTACTATATAATAAATAGTTCGCCTTACTATCAATTTCACAACATTCGAGACGTAAAAGAACACCGTCTTTATACAGTTAATTCTTGTCGAAAATTATTTAATTTCTACATACGATTTCTCATTAGTATTTTTCGTATCTATACCTCGTATATTGGGGATTTGACCACTTCCCCTTTCACTTTCACTCTACTTTCAGTTTCAGCGAGCCAGGACAGCTGAGAAACTCTGGGGTCCCTGACATGAGGTCAGACTTAAGAGGTCCGGTCTTGTGACCTCACCCATCGGAAAGGGAAGAGGTCCCCTAGAAGGTTGGGTCCCTAACTTGGGTCTAAAGGGTGTAACACCCGTCTAAGAAATGGTCGACTCGGTGTTCCCTTCAGGTTCTTATGACCTCACCCATCGGATAGGGAAGAGGTCCCCTAGAAGGACTGGGTCCTTAACTTGACCCCAGAGGACGTGACGTCCGCCTAAGAAATGGTTGACTCGTTAGTCCCTTCGGGACCATCTCCCCTTCCTTGACCTTAACAGTTTCCATTAGTCAAGGTAACCTCTTCCGTTACCGTGGGGTGAGGTCATGAGAACGAACCTTTTAGGGTACCTACCTCCTCGGACCATCCGACGTCAGGTACCTCAACGGTTCTCAGCCTGTACTGACTCACTGAAGTGTAAGTGAAAAGTGAATTAGTCAAGATATCTTCCGTTCTACTTTCTCTGTTTCCTCGGATTTAAACCGTCCTGTTTGTCACTAGTGAGTAGATCTCGGTCTGTTGAACCCTATACTTCAGTTCACCCGGAATCCTTCGTAGTGATGTTTGTTTCGATTACCTCCACTACCTTAAGGTCAACTCGATAAAATTTAGGACTTTCTACTACGACACTTTCACGACGTGAGTTATACGGTCGTCTAAACCTTTTGAGTCGTCACCGGTGTCCTGACCTTTTCCAGTCAAAAGTAAGGTTAGGGTTTCTTTCCGTTATGGTTTCTTACGAGTTTGATAGTGTGTTAACGTGAGTAGAGTGTACGATCATGCCTCTTCCGTTACTGTTGGGTGAGGTCATGAGAACGGACCTTTTGGGGTACCCGTTTCCTCGGACCATCCGACGTCAGGTACCCCAGCGATGCTTAATCTGTGTCGACTCGGTGAAGTGAAAGTGAAGTGAAAGTACGTAACCTCTTCCTTTACCGTTGGGTGAGGTCATGAGAACAGACCTTTTGGGGTACCCGTCTCTTCGGACCATCCGACGTCAGGTACCCCAGCACTTCTCAGCCTGTGCTGACTCACTGAAGTGAAGTGAAAGTGTACGATCATTTCATTACGAATTTTAAGAGGTTTACGAAGTCGTTATGCACTTGACACTTCAAGGTCTACAAGTTCGAACAAAATCTTTTCCGTCTCCTTAGTCTCTAGTTTAACGGTTGTAGACGACCTAGTAGTTTTTTCGTTCTCTCAAGGTCTTTTTGCAGATAAAGACGAAATAACTGATACGATTTCGGAATCTGACACACCTAGTGTTCTTTGACACCTTTTAAGACTTTCTCTACCCTTGTGGTCTGGTGGACTGGACGGAGAACTCTTTGGATATACGTCCAGTCCTTCGTTGTCAATCTTGACCTGTACCTTGTTGTCTGACCAAGGTTAATCCTTTTCCTCATACAGTTCCGACATATAACAGTGGGACGAATAAATTGAATATACGTCTCATGTAGTACTCTTTACGACCCGACCTACTTCGTGTTCGATCTTAGTTCTATATACCCTCTTTATAGTTATTGGAGTCTATACGTCTACTGTGGTGGGATACCGTCTTCACTTCTCCTCGATTTTCGGAGAACTACTTTCACTTTCACCTCTCACTTTTTCAACCGAATTTCGAGTTGTAAGTCCTTTGATTCTAGTACCGTAGACCAGGGTAGTGAAGTACCGTTCATCTACCCCTTTGTCATCTTTGTCACCGACTGAAATAAAAAACCCCGAGGTTTTAGTGACGTCTACCACTAACGTCGGTACTTTAATTTTCTATGAACGAGGAACCTTCCTTTCAATACTGGTTGGATCTATCGTATAACTTTTCTTCTCTGTGACGAAACGGTTGTTTCAAGGTAGATCAGTTCCGATACCAAAAAGGTCACCAGTATATACCTATACTCTCAACCTGACACTTCTTTCGACTCGTGACTTCTTAACTACCAAAACTTGACACCACAACCTCTTCTGAGAACTCTCAGGCAACCTGACGTTCCTCTAGGTTGGTCAGGTAGAATTTCCTCTAGTCAGGACCCACAAGTAACCTTCCTGACTACAATTTCGACTTTGAGGTTATGAAACCGGTGGACTAAGTTTCTCGACTGAGTAACCTTTTCTGGGACTACGACCCTCCCTAACCCCCGTCCTCCTTTTCCCCTACTGTCTCCTACTCTACCAACCTACCGTACTGGTTGAGCTACCTGTACCCAAACCCACCTGAGACCCTCAACCACTATCTGTCCCTCCGGACCGTACGACACCAAGTACCCCAGCGTTTCTCAGCCTGTACTGACTCGTTGACTTGACTTGACTTTGGGTACATACTCATTGAAGGGTCCGTGGTCACCATTACTTGGACGGAAGGTAACGTCCTCTACGTTTAAACTAGGGATGAAACCCTTCTAGGGGACCTCTTCCCTTACCGATGGGTAAGGTTATAAAAACGGACGTCTTTGGGTACCTGTCTCCTCGGGTCACCCGATGTCAAGTATCCCAGAGTTTCTCAGCCTGTGTTAACTTCACTGAATCATACTTACGTGTTCCTTATGTACTCATTAAAGTAAATGATATTGACCTCATTTACTAGATTGAATTTCTTTTTATCAAGACTTAACCTATTTTGAGTCAATATACTCAAGTGTTCTCGGTGTAGATGTTGTATTCCTATGTCTACAAAACTTTCACTCTTCCAACATTTTCTCAATGGTTCTTTAGGATTGTTTTCTACCGTGTTGATGACAAAACGAGTCGGACATTTTCTTAGAAGTGTGAATTAGGACCTAAATTTTTGTCTGGTAGGTTACCCCCTCTGTGATTCGGTCAGAACCAGACCCCGGTCCCGACGTCGGAACCAAGACGACTCGAGGCGAGGTCGTCGCGGGCCGTTCAGTACGAATAGTTGTGAGGCACGAATAGTTGTGAGGCACGTCGAGCTACTTCGTGACTACACTTGAACCTGTATGTAAGTTCACCTTTTTTCTGTCCTTTAGAAGGAGTTGAACCCATTAGAAAGGTAAAAGTCTTCGGGTTACTGATATAAAAACAAAAATTTTCTTGAGAGTCTCTCCCTATCTGTAAAGGATGTCCCGTTTGAGACTTCTTTTTTAATTCTTCCATTTACCAGATAAAGGTTTCGATAAAAATAACGAAAAAAGACAGGAAAACAGGAAGTAAAGAACGATAGATAAATTATTAGACCTGTGATTTAGGACTTTTATTTTATTGAAACTACTATTACAATTAACAAAGGAAAAGAGTTCGTAAAGGATAAGAAATATTTGATCTTTTCTATTCGAATAGGTCAAAGGTATATAAAATAGAGAAGACATAAATTTTCATTATTTTTACAGTCTACAATTAACTTTGACACGTTTATTGTATGATAAAATTTGACATACGGAAAGTTAAGGAACGGTCAAAGACAGTGAAGAGTCTGTATAATCTTCTCATCTTATTTTAAATAAAAAGGTAATTATATAGTTTTAAAGACTTTTTAAATCTAAAGGATAATAGATCTGTGTCTCCCCTAAGTTCAACGTTTATCTCGAAACTAAAATTCAAGCCGTCATTAGCATTTCGACCCCCAGAATCGATATGGAACCAATGTTCATTAAGACATTGGGTCACCAATATAAGAAAGGTGACATTCCCGTTTCAAGATAATCGTGTCTACCTCTGTCATTCATGTTAGATGAGAAGTTAGAAAGAAAGACTTTACGTTTATCGCAGTATGGGGGTGACGAATTTAAAAAGTTACTATGTTACAACGTGTCTCTTTTTTTCCTGGTTTAAGTCACTGACCCGAAAAGAATAGAGAAGTACGTATAAAAGACGGACATAAAAGTCTTTGAAACACCGGATATGACGAGACTTCCCGTCCGGGAGAAAACCCTTACGAATGAGGTCAATGGTAAAAGAAACGACATCTTAGAAAATCCCCGATGAAGAACGGACCCTGCCGTCTCGGAGCACACGACGGTAGATACCCCAGTGTGTCTCAGTCTGTGCTGACTTCACTGAATCGTGGTCGTCGTCAGAGTAGAGACTTTTAAAGAAAAAGGACAAGAGACCGAGGTGTATATATTGACAAGGGAGTAAAACTAACGGAATTGGTTCGGAAATAATATGGTATAAAATGGTACGAAAAATTTAAAGTCCCTTTTCGTTTTCTGTTGTCCCTAACATGAACAAAATTTCTAAGATTGTTGTGGAAGAGATTTACTCATAATAAGGATAATATATGTAATTCATGGATTATAAATATTTTACACTCTTTAAAAGATCTTCAGAAAGTACACATAAATATCTATAAACCCCCTCTTCCTTTACCGTTGGGTCAGTTCATAAGAACGGACCCCTTACGGTACCTGTCTCCTCGAACTGTCCGATATCAGGTACCCCAGTGTTTCTCAACCTATACTGACTCGTTGATTGTGTGTGTGTATCTACAGACCCTCTGTGACTTTATATATGTTAAAGTTTATCACGGAAAAGTCCACCGTTAATGTTCACTCGGTAGACTCAAAGGAAATAAACTTCCTTGGAACTTCAACAATCTCTTTGCAGATAAACCAATCCTGCGATAAGTGATGTTTCAATCTCTTCTTAAGTCATAAATCCTTAATTCTAAAGTTGAACTGGTGGTGATTCAACCCGTTTTCGAAGGAAAAGAATAAACATTTTACTTCATCCAGTGAGTTAAAAAGTTTTTAGGTAAAAACGAGTCATATGTTCTGAAGGGACAATAAGTGCCCCGACAGGAATAAACGGTAATCCCACTGTTGTACGGAGGTAGGGGTCACTACTTTAGTGGAGGTTCTCATGAAGGACACACAAATCGTGACCAGACTCGAATAAAACAGGGTAAATTAGACGAGGTGTTTATATACTTTTAAGTCCAATACTTTTCTCATTTGTGTTAAAGTCAAGGATTTTGACTTACGTAAATCAACGTACAAAAAACAACGTCTTTGACGAGACATATGTGTTTAATGACTATAAGTTAGTCTTATACTTGTTATATTTCTCAGAAAACCCCTAAAGAGTCATTTACCTCGACACATACAAAAAGGTTGGTTTTTCGTACCAGAATTGACATGTCTGTATCCGACACAAGTCCTCAGAATCTTCGTCGAAACGACCAGAAAGTCTCCAGCGTCCGAAGCGTAGTGTGTAGAAGGTAAGTAGACTGGTCGTCTTGTCTGGAGAGTCGAAAACACTTTTTACGACTTTCTGACTTAGGAGTACAGTCGTTAAAGACCAACGAACCTTTGTTAAGAGCTAAACGATGACACTTTCTTAAATCCAGTCGTCACTTAATTAGGAAATGTTTAATTTCTTTATATCGGTTAGTATCTAAGATTTAAGAGGGCAACTTATGTTTATGACTTTTTGACTAAGAGGAGGGGGGTAGGGTGGGGATACCTACTCTTTGTTTAAATTTCAGATATAAGATTTCTTTAAGAGACTTTTACTCGTTATAATAAAATATATTTTTACAGGTAAAAATACTTTTTCTCGGTCACGAAGAAAAAAAGGAAAAAAACTCGGTCACGAAGAATAGTGGGTGACGGTTTTGGTAGAAAAAGGTAGAGTGTAATCATTACATTATCCTCGATCTTCTTTATTTTCCCACGAAGATACTCCGTGGGATTAAAATTCTTTTACATCTATCATAAAGGACAGGAAGTCAGGTTATTCTTGTCGTTTTACTGGTGAACTCTTTGGAGTCTCCTTAAATAAAGTTTACTATTTAAAACCATCCTATACTCCTCCTTCCACTAAGGATTCGAGAAAAGTTTTAGGTGGACCCGTAATTCCGTCGTGTTGTACAACCGTCTATTGACACGGTTAGAATTCCGACTTTAGTTCTAATTCTGAGTAAGTTCCAATTGTGAGAAAAAAAGAGGGAAAGGTCCTCCGTTCATTCGTTCTCCCCCTTCATCCCCTCTTTTTGTCTACTTCTCGAGAATCAAGTAGACGGACCCTCTACTTTCGTGAAACCCATCTACTTGTGGTCGTGTTCGAATGGGAGGGCCCTTCTTTCAGAGGATTCTCAACCTTATCTCCCGATACCAACGGTTTCTGGTTAGGAGAGGTGAAGGTCCTGACCCCTTAGAACACACCATCTCGTTCTAGATTGTGCACGTAAGTCCGAGTCCTAAGGCCTTCTTGTATACGAGACTCCTCCAGTGCGATCTAAAATTGTCAATGGGGAAAAGACAGGGAGGATTAGATCGAGAGAGTCCACTAGCCCGAGCAGATACAGATTTGTTTGGGAGACGGTGTCAGTCACAGACGTGAGACAGAACGCCTTGGGGAAATCGACTGAGGACTTATGCGGGACAAGAACGGTGAGAGTCGAGAGGACCAAGGAGTTCAAAGGAAGAAAACTGACATTCAAAGGGCCAAAACTGACATTCGGAACTAAGAAGAAAAATTGAGGAGGCTACCTTCTATTTAAACGTAAAGAAGATAGTATCAAGAGGAAGTCCTAAATAGACGACCATGGAGGTAAATCGAGGTCTTTGAGGTGTTTATCACCGCTATCGGGACACGGGGTGGACCCCTGGACACTCTGGGACAGTACCTGAGGGACACCAGACTAACAAACGTTGTATTCACTATAATACGTCCCGTACCACCCCGAGGACCCGTGTTCCGACAATACACAGGGGTAAAGTGACTGATATCCTCTGTCAGAAATAAGTCGGAGGTACTGGAAGGGACTCAAAGTTACCCGTCTACGTTCGACAACAATTAATCCCTTCCCTCCCCTACACTCTGGTACCTCTTTGTCGTTAGTTGTCGTCGGAACCCCGTTCCAGAACAAAGGGGTAGTTGTCTATTTGTGTTGATTACCACAACAAATCAACGAGTCACCACAGGATGAGAAACACTGGGGTACGTGACGTCCTACGGTCCGAAGGAGACAGGAAGTGTCAGAGGGTCTCAAACGAGTCTGAGTACAGGTAACTCGAGTACTACGGTAGGTTGGTAGAGTAGTGTGTTGTCATGGAAACTGAATAAGACGTCTATGACTTTGGTGAAAGTCCACCCTCTTCCGTTCACTAATTGCTACCATACGACGGGGTGTCCGTACGTCTGGGGTCTGGTCTACCTGGACTTCTAACTACTACGAGTGAGGATACCTGGAATGGCGATTGGGTAGTTTCCTTGTAGGTGCTCGACTGGTACGGTAGAAACTAGTTAATGTTATTTTGAAGGATGACAAAACCGGTTTAACCCTGTGTACCAAAGCGTCCGTGGTCGGGTGACACCGAGGGATACGGACCGTTTCGTTATTTCGAGGACAAAGGATGAAGAGGGTTTCGAGAAACTCTAAGTTGACCCGTGGTCACACGTCTCTTCGACTCGAAAGTCGTAAGGTCACTTTCCCCCGTTCTCCTATGAAGGGTCTTAGGAGACCCTCTTACACCACAGTCGACACCGAGTGTGTCGTAATTGTAGTTTGGGGAATGTCGACAGAAGAGTCGGTCACGTAGACGCGGGTCAGTGAACTAGCAGAGACTAAGAAACACTGGGGGTACCTGACATCGGGTGGTCCAAAGAGACAGGTACCTCAGAAGGTCCGTTTTTTTGACCTCGTAAAGGAGGAGGTCCCCTAGAAGGACTGGGTCCCTAGCTTGGATACAGAGGATATGACGTTTATCTAAGAAACGGTGACTCGGTGGATCCTTCGGGGAAGAGTTATTTCGACTGTCATTAATTGTTTTTGTCTCCGTTAAAATCACTCGTGAATACTTATGTCCAAATCCATCAAATGTACGTAATCAAGTAAGTTGAAACTCAGGTGACATGTGTACTTCTTTGTCAGAACGGTTTCTAGTCTGTCGAACATTCACTGTTCCCTCGGTTATGGAATTTATAACCCGGATATACTAAGATAAATCACCTAAAAGTGATAGAATCCTCGGAATAGTTTTTCTCTTACAGGAGAGAGAAGACAAGAAGATGTAGAACGAGACCAAACCGTTCGGAGTAAAGGAAGGACGTCGGAGTCTGGACCCACGGAGGAGTGGGGTAACCCAACTGTGGAACCAAACTAACTATGGATCTAGAGGACTGGACTCCTGATTGAAAGTCTGTGCAAACGGAAGTTCGAGACGCCGAGTGTCCGGTCGGAACGACAAAGGGGTGTGGTTTAGAACCGAGGGTTCAAGGGTCCGGGGTCCGAAGGAACCTACGAGGGTGGGTAAGTGTTCTTCGACCCCGTTACTCCGACTCGATCAGATGATCAGATACTCTTAGTCCGTACGGGTCCTTCCGCCCGAAGTCTTAACTCTCCGGAGGACACCTGTCTTCGTCTGACCCGTTTAGGCTGTGTCGTGGAAGGGAGTACTGAAGACAAGGCAAGGAGAAAAGGTCTCCGTCTTGCTACTACGTCTCTCTCTAGCTCAGAAGTTCAGTCTCTCTGGACCTAGACGTGACACCTAGTTTTACATACTGAAATCCATTAAATGGATCTCGTAAACTTTAAGTTCAAAGAGTAGACACTTTTGGACATTCTTCGACAAACTTGATTTATTCTATTACATATCCTACGTTCGTACAAAGACTTTATTGTAGTCGAATTTCTTCAATGAAAACCGAAGAAGAAGGGTTGTCGACTGGGTAATCAGAACCAAGGTCAGGGACTCGTCGTTGACCCTTGATCTTAATCGAAGACACAACCGAAGGGGGGAACATAAGTAATCGAAAATGAGTGTTTCTCGTCTTTGTATATCTTGTAATTTCCATTTATAATTATAGAAACGAATAAAACCCGAAGGGAACACCGAGTAGACCATTTCTTAGACGGACGTAACCCCCTCTGGACCCAAACTAGGGACCCCACCCTTCTAGGGGACCTCTTCCCTTTCCGATGGGTGAGGTCATATGACCGGACCTCTTAAGGTACCTGACATATCAGGTACCGAGTGTTTCTCAGTCTGTGTTGACTCACTGAAAGTGAAAATGAAAGAAAAACGAATAAAGTCGAGGGTCACAACTTTCTTCGTTTTTCTCACGAACAAAGTGTGAGAAATTTAGGTGAATAAGAAGAGTGTGGGAGAAGTAGAAGATCCCGAGAACCCGACGTAAATCGAAAACTCTTCGTTTCCAACTTATTACAAATTGGAAGTCTTCTAATATTGTAACTAGAACTATAAATACGGATTTTTTTAATATTTGGAAAGATGGAGAAGGTTCGGACAAGATCCGACTAGTAAGGAAGTGGTAGATGGTGACCGTCGAAAGGACCCTGGATGTTGACAATTGATATCACCTAAAAAGTTCGAAAAGTATTCACAAAGAAAGAGTCAGATTTCTGACTTCGGAGTCGATGTAGAGATAAAAGAGTATCCTAGATTTAAAAAGAAATTCACCCTAGAGTATGACACTACAAATTATAATACACAGTTGAACCTATCGGATGTCACAGGTCGACAAACCGGTTTTTGATCAGGTCTACGACTACACTTCCATAAAAATTTTACACTGATTGTAAACTTAGTCATTTGCCTCATTCGTCTAGTGAGAGATATTACATCCACCCGGAGTAGCTTAGTCAATTTACTGAATTCCTGGTTCTGTCCAAAGAGTCCCTTCCTCCTTAAGAGGATTATATAGTATCTTTAGGAGGGACTTAAAGATCGGACGACGAATGTATTAGGTCCGAGTTGAACCATCGTAGTTAAGAACAGACTTAAAGGTCAGACGGTCACACAGGACGTCCAAGTCATTACTATCGAGGTTATTAGTGTACTTTGTTAAGGGATTTTATTTAGTTAGAGGGGGAGAGAGAAAAGTATATATATGTACTTCACTTCACTTTCGACGAGTCAGTACAGGCTGAGAAACGCTGGGGCACCTGACATCGAGTGGTCCGAAGAATCAGGTACCTTAAGAGGTCCGTTCTTAGGACCTCACCCACCGGTAAGGGAATAGGTCCCCCAGAAGGACTGGTTCCTTTCCAGAGGATGTAACGTCCGTCTAAGAAATAACGGACTCGGTGGTCCCTTCAGACATATGTATATATAACCCAAACAAAGAATCCTTTTGAAATGATGTATTTTCCATTCGACATAAGATTTATAGATCCTTCGAACAATTTTTACGTCTAAACTACTGAGGTGGAATAGACTCTACTGTGGATTCTTAGATATCAAAATTTGTTCGTAGTGGCCACTGAGACTCTGTACCATTTTAAATCTTTGGTGATGTAATCTCGTTAAACATTCCTGAAGGGTCTGTCGGTAAAAATAAAAAACGTAAAGAAAAGGTACCCCTACCAGAACTAGGGACAGAGGACATGTTACAGTACTTGGAGGTAGGCATCATGTAGTCCGTGAGATAGTCTAGATCAAGGAATTTAGATAAAGAGTGTGGGTGACATATTAGTATTCCCTAAACTAAATCCAGTATGGACTTACCAGATCACCAAAAGGGATGAAAGAAGTTAAATTCAGACTTAAACCGTTGTTCCTCAAGTACTAGACTCGGTGTCAGTCGAGAACCAGAACAAAAACAACTGACATATCTCGAAGAGGTAAAAACCGACGTTTCTTATATTAGTTAGACTAAAACCACAATTGGTAGACCATTACAGGTACACATCTCAGAAGAGGACACAACAACCTTCTCCCACAAACGATGTTGGTCCCGTAAAAGAACCGTTTTGAGATAATTAGAAACGGGACGAAGTAAGACGTTAGGTTCCGGTTTAAACGGACAATGAGGTCCACAAAGAACTAAAGGATGAAAACGTAAGGTCAGGGGATATTGCTTTTCCTGCAGAAAAAACCCACAATCAAGATTTTCCAGAACATCCAGAAGTATCCTGGCAAGTTGAAGTCGAAGGATCGCAATGACCAACCCCGTATCTGAACCTAATGACACTATAACTTACCAAACGGAACCTTTGTTTGTTTCTAGTAAGACAGCAAAAACTCTAACGTAGGTTCATGACGTAAAGGCTGAGAAAACAACTAGTACTACCGGTAAGGTAAAGAAGATTCCCTAAGGACGGGTGTCGTCATCTATATTACCAGTAGACTCAATTTAAGTGGGTAAGGGTAGGTAAAATCAAACGACTAAGGATCTTCCAGCTGCAAGTGAGAACGGTAGAGGACAAACTGGTGAAGGTTAAACGGAAGTAAGTACCTGGACTGTAAGGTGCAAGGTTACGTTATAACTAGAAATGTCGTAACCTGGAACGAAGATAGTGGTCAGTGCAGGTGTTGATCCATAACAAAAGCGAAGTAAGAAAGACCTCAATAAAGAGGTAACTAGAGGTCATCGAATAACCCGTGGATTACTGGACCCCTCAAGGAGAAAGTCATAGGATAGTAAAACGGAAGAGTATGACAAATACCCAAAGAGTTCCGTTCTTATGACTTCACCAAACGGTAAGGGAAGAGGTCACCTGGTGTAAGACAATCTGGAGAGGTGACACTGGGCGGGTAGAACTCACCGGGGTACCCGTACCGAATCAAAGTGAATCTGTACCGACACCAGGATCACACTAATCTAACCGATCAAAAGACACTAATACCAAAGTCACACAGACGAGGGACTACGGGAGAACGTTGTGGATGGAAGAATGAACCCAAAGAGAATGGAACCTGCTCCCCATAGAGGAGTGACGACGGGCAGGACTGGAACTTGTACCTCATCGAGGAGATCCGGGAGGACACGGGGACGTGGGTGACGAGGGACCGACACCCCATCGGGGAGGGCCGACGACGGGGACTGGAACTTACACCCCATCAAGGAAAACCGGTGAGGACGCGACAACGTCGGACCGAGAGAGTCTACGACGGGGACTGGAGCCTACACCCCATCGAGGAGAGTCGACACGATACACGTGGTGACGTCGACGGACGCGATACTCATCGTTCTTCTCTATTCTTTCGGAAGGAGCCACTAGTTACGTTTCTTTGTCTCCTTTTGTTGTCTTACCCTTCGTTATCTCTAGAGAAGTTCTTTTAATCTCTATGGTTCCCTGGTAAAGTACGTTCTACCCGATTTCCTGTCTTTACCATACCTGGATTGTCTTCGTCTTCTATAATTCTTCTCCACCGTCCTTATGTGTCTTCTTGACATGTTTTTTCTAGAAGTACTGAGTCTATTTGTACTGCCACACTAGTGAGTGGATCTCGGTCTGTAGACCTTACACTTCAGTTCACCCGGAATCTTTCGTAGTGATACTTGTTTCGATCACCTCCACTACCTTAAGGTCAACTCGACAAAGTTTAGGACTTTCTACTACGACACTTTCACGACGTGAGTTATACGGTCGTCTAAACCTTTTGTGTCGTCACCGGTGTCCTGACCTTTTCCGGTGAAAAGTAAGGCTAGGATTTCTTTCCGTTACGGTTTCTTACAAGTTTGATGGTGTGTTAACGTGAGTAGAGTGTGCGATCATTTCATTACGAGTTTCAAGAGGTTCGGTCCGAAGTCGTTATACACTTACCACTTGAGGGGCTACAAGTTCGACCAAAATCTTTTCCGTCTCTTTGGTCTCCAGTTTAACGGTTGAAGGTGACCTAGCACCTTTTTCGTTCTCTCAAGGTCTTTTTGTAGATAAAGACGAAATAACTGATACGGTTTCGGAAACTGACACACCTAGTGTTATTTGACACCTTTTAAGACTTTCTCTACCCTTATGGTCTGGTGGACTGGACGAAGAACTCTTCGGATATACGTCCAGTCCTTCGTTGTCAATCTTGACCTGTACCTTGTTGTCTGACCAAGGTTTATCCTTTTATATGTAGTTCCGACATATAAAAGTGAGACGAATAAATTGAAGATACGTCTCATGTAGTACTCTTTGCGACCTGACCTTCTTTGTTCGACCTCAGTTCTAACGGCCCTCTTTATAGTTAGTGGAGTCTATACGTCTACTGTGGTAGGAATACCGTCTTTCACTTCTCCTTGATTTTTCGGAGAACTACTTTCACTTTCTCCTCTCACTTTTCAACCGAATTTCGAGTTGTAAGTCTTTTGTTTCTAGTACCGTAGACCAGGGTAGTGAAGTACCCTTTATCTACCCCTTTGTCACCTTTGTCACCGACTGAAATAAAACCCCCCCGAGGTTTTAATGACGTCTACCACTAACGTCGGTACTTTAATTTTCTGCGAATGAGGAAATTTTTTTTCAATACTGGTTGGATCCATCGTATAATTTTTCGTCTCTGTAATGAAACGGTTGTTTCCAGGCAGATCAGTTCCGATACCAAAAAAGGACACCAGTACATACCTACACTCTCAACCTGACACTTCTTTCGACTCGTGGCTTCTTAACTACAAAAACTTGTCACCACAACCTCTTCTGAGAACTCTCAGGGAACCTGACGTTCCTCTAGGTTGGTCAGGTAAGACTTCCTCTAGTTGGGACCCTAAAGAAACCTTCCATACTACGATTTCGACTTTGAGGTCATGAAACCGGTGGAGTACGCTTCTCAACTGAGTAACCTTTTCTGAGACTACGACCCTCCCTAACCCCCGTCCTCCTCTTCCCCTGCTGTCTCCTACTCTACCGACCTACCGTAGTGACTGAGCTTCCTGCACTCAGACTCGCTTGAGGCCCTTGACCACTACCTGTCCCTCCGGACCGCACGACGTTAAGTACCGCAGCGTTTCTCAACCTGTGCCGACTCGCTGACTTGACTTGACTGAAATCTCGTCATTGTCGTACTCACACGTCGAGGAAGGGATGTGTTATTTAGTCTACTTCTATAAACCCCAGGCGTCCGGTCTATTAATTGTGGGAATTGGATTGACCCTAAAAAGGTAGTCGAGTTTAGTTCTCAAAGATGTATTGATGATCTATTTCGTCACGATCCTTGACGATAGTTCAAATTATTTAACTATCAAAAACACCTTTAGAGTTTCTTGGAACTAGTTTAGAAATGGATCAATCTTGTCCTAGATGAGATCTTTGTGAGGGTTTCCTTAGTTTGTAAGACAAGGAGTGACATTTATTATCAAAAGTTACATAAGTAACGTGATAAGAAATGAGTACGATATTTTTTTACTTTTTAGTTGAATTTATTGTGAAAGTAGAATATCTAATTCCTTTCTCTGAATCCTTTCAAAACGGGTCAACAAGTCAACATCGGTAGAGAAACACTGAACAACCTGACATCTAAAGGTCCGAGGAGACACGTACTTTAAAAAGTCGTTCTTAAGACCTCACCCAACGGTAAAGGATGAGGTCCCCTAGAAGGGTTGGGTCCCTAGTTTGGGAACAGAAGCCGTAGAGGACGTAACGTCCCTCTAGGAAGTGAATACTCTATAACATCTTCAATCTACTGAAATTTTTAATACCTCCGACTTCGTAAACTTAGTAAATTCATAAGACTAAACAATTTTTAATAACTATTTTTAAAGACATCGAATTAAAGAAGAGAAAACTGAAAAGATATTATCGTCAAAGTAAAAGTCAAAACTCTTACTACAATTTAATTAGAAAATTTCGAGTTTATGTAAGATGTCTCAAAACAAGGACGTGACTGAGTCCAAATTAGAATTTCAAGTGGTATCCAGTGAAAGATGAGTACTTTGAATTGTTTGTTACACTTTCAATTTATCTTTTCGGAATATTCAAACTCAGTTTATAGTGGTCAATCTTTTTAATTAGTTTATAAGTGAAAAATACCTTTTCATCTTTAGTCGAACGAAACCCCCCGTTGAATTTACAAGACGGACGAAGTTGACACCTCTTTAAGGTCGTCACAGAAGATTACTGACACTATTAGTGTCACAATGTAGAGTAAGGTGTGTTCTTCTTTGGTAATATTTTATTAACTATCAAAGTTTGCGACAGTTCTGTTTTAATAATTGATAATTAGTTCTTAGAATCACTAGTCTACCCGAGTATCTTGTTCCACTAACGTCGTAGGAAAACCTCGACACCCTTGACTAAGATCTTTTTAGTCACAGAGTCCTAATCAAGGTTTTCGAAGAAAACCTGTCTCAATCGGAACCCTTTCCGTTGTAAAAAAAAGAGATTGTGATTACAGAGAGTTCCCGAAGGGACCACCGGGTCACCTCTACGTCCAAACTAGGCTAGGGACCCAGTCCTTTTAGGGGACCTCTTCCTTTACCGTTGGGTGAGGTCATAAGAACGGACCCTTTAGGGTACGTGTCTCCTCGGACCGTCCGACGTCAGGTCCTCCGACGTTTTCTCAGTCTGTGCTGACTCGCTGATTTGTTGTTGCAGAGGTTTAAAAACGCATGTAGTGTGAGTGACCTCCGAACATCTTTGTCTAATCCGATCCGACGTAGAGATCCTAAAGAATAAGTGATTATGAGTTCCATTCCGAACTATTAAACGAAAGATTGTACAGGAATAGACACCATTGTGACCGTCGGACCTTGGTGTCAAACTCTTAATGGTGGGTCATTCGTACTACGGGATTTTCCCTTTTTTTATAAGTAGGAAATTATATGTTTTGATCATACGGTATAAAAATTAGTTTGCTTACACGTGTTACTATCGTTAAGTGTGAATGACTGGGGACTCGTTATGTCCAGTAAATTAAGAGAGTTCTTAGGACTCTACGTACGGGGGATTACAAGTGACGTCGTGACAAATGTTATCTGTGTCTTTGTTGGATTGACAGGTAACTGTCTCCTTTCCTGTTTCTTCTACACCACGTATATATGTTCCTTATTGTGAGTCGGTAATTTTTCTTGTTTTATTATGGTAAACGTCGTTGTACTTACCTGGATCTCTAACAGTATGACTCACTTTATTCAGTCTCTTCCTCTTTATAGTATATTGTAGGCAATATATACCTTAGCTTTTTCTTTACTATGTTTATTTGAATTGACGTTTTGTCTTTCTCTGAGTGTCTGAATTCTCTTACTTGAATACAAACGGTCCCCCACCCCCTTCTCCACTCCCCCTTCTTTATCTATCCCTCAAACCTTACCTGTACATGTTTAACAATATAAATTTTACCTATTAGTTGTTCCTGTACCGTGTACCTTGAGACGAGTTACAATATACCGTCGGACCTACCCTCCCCTCAAACCCCTTCTTACCTATGTACATATGGATACCGACTCAGGGAAGTGACAAAGTGAACTTTTGATAGTGTTATAACAATTAGTCGATATGGGGTTATCTTTTATTTTTCAAATTTAATTTATTTTTATTTTATTTTCTTAGAAGTATCCATTCATTGAAGTAATACAGGTAAATGTCTCTCTTTTGACTTCTATTTAACGACAACAAATCAGTGATTCAGTACAGACTGAGAACCGTTGGGGACCTGACATCTGGGCGGTCCGAGGAGACAGGTACCCTAAAGGGTCCGTTCTTATGACCTCTCCCATCGGTAAAGGAAGAGGTCCCCCAGAAGGGGTGGGTCCCCAGTTTGGGTACAGAGGACGTAACAGTCTGCCTAAGAAATGGTGACTCGGTAGTCTCAATTTATTTATCGGACTTCAGTCTATCGTCTTCTACCTTGACTGTAAACCTGGGTCCGTCGGACTGTGATTTCGTATCATAACTGGAAACTGAATACGTATGTAGAGAGTTTCTCTCGAACAGTATATCATTCTTCTCTGATTCGAAACTCCAGTCTATCTTAATGTCACTTTGGATTCGAAGTACAGTGTAAATGACGACATTTACTGTTTGTTTAATTAGAAAATAGAAGTCACAAAAAACTCCTGTTTACCTTTACTATAGATAGAAACATCTTTCCAACCTTTTACTTTTAGTCTATTAAATACATTTTGCTAACTATTTTCAGATCGTCCACACCACTAGTTGTTTACCATAAGTAGTAGACAAGTGTAACTACCATGGAGATCTATGGAATTCTTAATCGAAGGGTTAAGATAGTAGGTAGGTATATAGGTTAAAAGTATACAATTTGTTAATAATTTTTGTTTGTAACTCTACGTAAAGACTCTTGATGTCTAGATATTTGGTTATCGTAAGATATTTGTGATT
Source organism: Capra ibex (assembly GCA_006410555.1). Taxonomy (NCBI): domain Eukaryota; kingdom Metazoa; phylum Chordata; class Mammalia; order Artiodactyla; family Bovidae; genus Capra; species Capra ibex. The sequence continues at coordinate 6,364,111 of SJYO01038983.1, read as the reverse complement.
ACTATTTGACCTAAGTCTACTTCTGGTCAGTTACACTACTCTACGTCACAAATGACTAAGTTCAAACTCCAAAAGATGATGTCGACAAGAGAGTCGTCGGGGGAAAAGGGGGATGTGAAAGGTTCACGGTCGAGTCGTACACCCATAAGTCAGAAAGTCCTGTTTACGAAAAGACTCGGAACCATAACAGGTCTTTGTCCGTTGCATCGGATGACTTGTCAACGGAGCCGGAACCTTCACAACTTAGGTAGACACCTTTCTCAAAATGAACGGAGGAAACCGACGTCGTTTAAACGGTATACCACGTGACGTCGTGACGTCTACATCACGACGGGTTATACACTAAGTATTGACGTCTATCACACCCCTCTATAGGTATCGTTGTCCGGGGAGTTTTAATTCTGTTAATTTTTCGGTTACAATATATTGTCCTAAAAAAAAACAAAATAAAAATATAACCCTCCCTTTGATCAAACATAAAAAATATCTAATATAACTCTATTATGTTACTTAAATTGTTAATGTAATTATTAGGTGAAGAGGACATTCAGTACGGTGGTTTTTTTTTTTTTCCTTGTGTTTTCGAGTTTTTCACGGTCTACAAGATAGTAGTCAATTATTTTAAAGTTTAACCTTAAAGAGACGGACCAGGATTAATATTCAGGTGTTTAATCTAAATATTCATTAGTTATTCCTTGTTCTTTTACACTAAAATACATCTTAAATGACTATGAGTAAATAAGTTATACATAACTCAGGGATATTCGGTCCGTGACTTTACTTGTTTGTCGGAAACAGAAACTCTCCGATGTTAAGACCGTCTCTTCTTTCTTTGAGTTTATGTAAGTTATGTAAATAAAATTGGGTATGTACAACATGATACTCTTCGACGTTCCGATAAGAAAATCATTCTGTCTTCCACTCAAAGGACCTAGTGAGGAAGTACAACTTTATAGGATTTTTATGATCTACTATATAATTTTTATTTAAACTTCGTGATTATTCGATGGTCCTTTCATTCCGTAAGATCCAGTCCGTGACTATTTCTTATCGTTAAGTTTCTTATCGATTGTTCTCGAACCCTCTACTTAAGTGAGATTTCTGTCTACGGTTTGATGTACTTGGACTCAAATCCAAGAGTACCTACGTACCTTACTTTCTCTACCCTTTGTTTCAGGATCTCGGTCGGTTTTGACTTTCGACTCCTCTAAAGAGACGTTTTCGATCCTGAAACCTTCATCTTCTTGGAGAGGTCTTACCTCTATCTAATCTTGGTTTTTTTTTTTTTGGTTATTTTAGCGAAAGTCACTTACTTTCTAATTAACACAACTTTGGACCAGTGTGTAAATTTAATTTCACCAGGACATAACCGTTGTTAACCGTTCGTTCCGTTTATTTAGGAGTAACATCATAAGTAGAAATATGGTCCGGAGTTTCTTAAGGAGAAATATGGACCGGAGTTTATTAAGGGTACATATTTTCAGATTCCTTTCATTCATTTACTTTTTTATTCTATTTTTCGGTCGTTTGATTTAGGTGTTCCGTTGTTCGATGGTATTTATTCCTGGTCATAATTTGTCTACCGATTGTGTAATAATATTTCAGTCTATTAATTTAATAGTCTATGTCTAATATTGACAAATTTCTTTATTTTATGTTCGAACTTTAATACATATGTCTTTTTTCCTTGATCTCAGTTTCTGGTCTAACTTTTATCAAGTTTTCTTATTCACCTAAATCGTGGTACAATCTTCTTATTCCTTAATCATTTCATTTTCTACCTAGACTCTTTAGTAGAGTTTGGTCATACCTCTCTAACGTACATTATATATTTTCTCTTCGTTTCTCCGTGTCTATAACTTCTTTTAGGTTATAAAGAATCCTAAGGGTCTCCTCTTTTTTCCTTCCCGTATACATTGTTACCTCACTTAAAACCGACTCTTAAAAGGTCATGTATAATACATATTGAGAGTACTATTAGTGTTTCGGTTTAGGATATTATATATGTGTTTTCTATTTCTATCTCCTTATATTCGTAAGGTGATTTCTTTCAGTACTACGAAAACTTGACACCACAACCTCTTCTGAGAATCTCAGGGAACCTGACGTTCCTCTAGGTTGGTCGGGTATAATTTCCTCTAGTCAGTACTCATAAGCAACCTTCCTGACTACAACTTCGACTTTTAGGTTATGAAACCGGTGGACTACACTTCTCGACTGAGTAAACTTTTCTGGGACTACGACCCTTTCTAACTCCCGTCCTCCTCTTCCCCTGCTGTCTCCTACTCTACCGACCTACCGTAGTGTCTGAGTTACCTGTACTAAAACCCATTTGAGGTCCTCAACCACTACCTGTCCCTCCGGACCGCATGATACGAAGTACCCCAGCGTTTCTCAGTCTGTGCTGAGTCACTGACTTGACTTGACTTTCTTTCAGTAGTTTGGTTTTTCATTCTATCATTCTCTTCTTTCTTTGTTTTTCCTAACTTTTTGTCGGGTATTTGTCAATTGTTTTACCGTTATGTTTATACGTACACACACACGATTCAGTGAATTCGACACAGACTGTGAAACGTTTGGGTACCTTACATCGTGTGGTCCAAGGAGACAGGTATCCTAAGAGGTCTGTTCTTATGACCTCACCCAACGGTCAAGGAAGAGGTCAAGGAAGAGTTGAGTCCCTAACTTGGACGTCCAGGACATGACGTCCCCCTAAGAAATGACGACTCGGTGGTTCTTTTGAGGTCATGTTTATATGGACAGTTATTAATGAGATTTAACTTTACCTGATTTAAGAGGTTAGTTTTCTGTGACCGACTTATCCATTTTTCGTTCTGGGTAGATACACAACGTATACTCTCTGTAAAATCTAATGTGTCTGACTGTTACTTTTCTAATTTTTTCATAAGTTACGTTTTCCTTTGGTTTTCTTTCGACCTCAACCATATGAATATAGTCTTTTATTTGAAAAAAGATTGAAAAAATTTACCCGTTTCCTAAATAAAAAAATTAAATTTAAATAAATAAAATTAACCTCCGATTGATGAAATGTTATAACATAACCAAAGCGGTGTGTAGTTGTACTTAGGTGGTACCCACATATACACAAGGGGTAGGACTTAGGAGGAGGGTGTAGGGACATGGTAGGGAGACCCAGTAGGGTCACGTGGTCGGGGTTCATAGGACATAGGACGTAGCTTGGACCTGACCGCTAAGCAAAGAATATACTATAATATGTACAAAGTTACGGTAAGAGAGTTTAGTAGGGTGGGAGAGGGAGAGGGTGTCTCAGGTTTCTACAATATATGTAGACGTAGAGAAAAGGACAAAGCGTATGTCCCAATAGCAATGGTAGAAAGATTTAAGGTATATATACGTAATCACATGACATGACCACAAAAAGAAAGACCGAATGAAGTAAGACATATTAGCCGAGGTCAAAGTAGGTGGAGTAATCTTGACTGAGTTCACATAAGAAAAATTACCGACTCATTATGAGGTAACACATATACTTGGTGTCGAAAGAATAGGTAAGTAGACGACTACCTGTAGATCCAACGAAGGTACAGGACCGATAATATTTGTCACGACGTTACTTGTGACCCCATGTGTACAGAGAAAGTTAGGACCAAAGGAGCCACACATACGGGTCGTCACCCTAACGACCCAGTATTCCGTCAAGATAAAGGTCAAAAAATTCCTTAGAGGTGTGACAAGAGGTATTACCGACATGATCAAACGTAAGGGTGGTTGTCACATTCTCCCAAGGGAAAAGAGGTGTGGGAGAGGTCGTAAATAACGAACATCTGAAAACCTAACGTCGGTAAGACTGATCGCAGTTTACCATGGAGTAACACCAAACTAAACGTAAAGAGACTATTACTTACTACAACTCGTAGAAAAGTACACAAACAATCGGTAGACATACAGAAGAAACCTCTTTACAGATAAATCAAGAAACCGGGTAAAAAACTAACCCAGTAAATAAAAAAGACCTTAACTCGACGTCCTCAACGAACATAAAAAAACTCTAATCAACAAACAGTCAACGAAGTAAACGAGAATAAAAGAGGGTAAGACTTCCGACAGAAAAGTGGAACGAATATCAAAGGAAACAACACGTCTTCGAAAATTAAAATTAATCCAGGGTAAACAAATAAAAACGGAAATAAAGGTCATAAGACCTTTCACCCAGTATCTCCTAGGACGACACTAAATACAGCCTCTCACAAAACGGATACAAGAGGAGATCCTCAAAATATCAAAGACCAGAATGAAAATCTAGAAATTAGGTAAAACTCAAATAAAGACACATACCACAATCCTTCACAAGATCAAAGTAAGAAAATGTTTACCAACTGGTCAAAAGGGTTGTTGTGAACAATTTCTATAACAGAAAAGAGGTAACATATAAGAACGGAGGAAACAGTTTCTATTCCACAGGTATCCACACACCTAAATAGAGACCCGAAAGATAAAACAAGGTAACTAGATATAAAGACAGAAACACGGTCATGGTATGACAGAATTACTGACACCGAAACATCATCTCGGACTTCAGTCCGTTCAACTAAGGAGGTCAAGGTAAGAAGAAAGAGTTCTAACGAAACCGATAAGCTCCAAAAAACATAAAGGTATGTTTAACACTTTAATAAACAAGATCGAGACACTTTTTATGGTAACCATCAAACTATCCCTAACGTAACTTAGATATCTAACGAAACCAATCATATGAGTAAAAGTGATATAACTAAGAAGGTTAGGTACTTGTACCATATAAAGAGGTAGATAAGCACAGGAGAAACTAAAGAAAGTGGTCACAGAATATCAAAAGATATATATCCAGAAATCAAAGAAATCCATCTATATAAGGATTCATAAAATAAGAAAAGTAACGTTACCACTTACCTTGACAAAGGAATTAAAGGGATAAAGGAGTAATAATCACATATCCTTACGTTCCCTAAAGACACACAACTAAAATATAGGACGTTGAAATGATATAAGTAACTGATCGAGATGATTAAAAGACCACCTCAGAAATTATTGAAATTTTGTTTCAGATATTGTTACTCTCTGTTACTACTCACAATGTATTACTATTTTTATAGGTAGGTTGTTTTCCTATTTTACATACATTTATAAATACAATTATAGATTTGTATCCTCATGGATTTCTATGTCTCGTTTGTAATTTTCTGGATTTCCCTCTTTGACTGTCGTTATTATTATCATCCCTCAAAAATCTGGGATAAATGTAGTTACCTATCAATTACGTTGTTTTTTTTATTCCTTTATAATCGGTCGGAATTTGTTGTACAATATGGTCTATATATATCTTGTAAGACATGTTTTCTTTGTCCTCTGACTGTATACATGTGGTGATACATATTTTTCTATTGATTACTCTTGGATGACAACCCGTGTCCCTCGGAAGAGTCACTAGACACCACTGGATTTACCCTTCCTTCAGATTTCTTACCTATATACATTTGTACATTACTAAGTAAAATGTCGTCTTTGATTGTGTAAAATTTCGTTGACATAAGGTTAATTCTAAAAATTTTTATTTGGATTATTTTAGTTGTCCTCGTAAAGGGTCCTATCTAATATACAACCCAGTGTTTTGTTCAAATTATTTATAGTCTCCTCATTTTAGTATAGTTCGTGGCAAAGGTTAGTGTTACCATACTTTGGTCTTTAATTGATGTTCATTTTTCGACCTTTTAAGTGTTTATACACCTCTAATTTTGTTGCACGATGACTTGTTTCTTCTTTGGTTCCTGGGTAGAGGTTTATATTAGTTTAAGTCTCAGTGAATCCCAATCCCGAAGTCTACCTAAAAGTCAAGACAAGTCAAGTGAAGTCAGCGAGTCAGCACAGGTCGAGAAACGTTGGAGTACTTAGCGTCGTACGATCCGGAAGAACAGGTAGTGGTTGAGGGTCTCAAATGGGTTTGAGTACAGGTAACTCAGGCACTACGGTAGATTGGTAGAGTAGGAGACAGCAGGGGAAGAGGAGGACGGAAGTTATAAAGATTGTAGTCCCAGAAAAGTTTACTCAGTCGAGAAACGTAGTCCACCGGTTTCTTAACCTCAAAGTCGAAGTTGTAGTTAGGAAAGTTACTTGTGGGTCCTGACTAGAGGAAATCCTACCTGACCGACCTAGAGGAACGTCAGGTTCCCTGAGACTTCTCAGAAGAGGTTATGGTGTCAAATTTTCGAAGTTGAGAAACCACAAGTCTAAAGAAATCTCAGGTTGAGAGTGTAAGTATGTACTGATGACCTTTTTGGTATCGAAACTGATTTACCTGGAAACAACTGTTTCATTACAGAGACGAAAAATTATACGACAGATCCAACCAGTATTGAAAGGAAGGTTCCTCATTCGCAGAAAATTAAAGTACCGACGTTAGTGGTAGACGTCACTAAAACCTACCTAAAATCACCCTGTGTTAAGTCAGGAAATGTCTTTCCCTTATTTCTTTTTTCGGGACACATTCCGAGCCCCGTTTCCAGTCCCTTTCTGAAGAAATTTTTTTCTCTCTCGGTGATAACCTACGTAAATGACAACTCTTCATTACCAAGTACCCTCAAACTCTTCTTCGTTATTATTCATATAGTAGAAATTTGTTTGTTTAGTACTTTGTTAATGATTAAGGTCCTTTGGTTTTCTATTTTTTTTTTTTGTTTGATAAATCAAATCGATACTCAATATAAATGTATCGATATTATTGGTACGACATGTTACGAAATTACTCTTTAAGACACTATATAGATGACCATTCCACCTCTCTTTATAACTCTTTAACCTAACACCAAAAATAGAAGGTGTCATTTTTTGGTTATCCAGGAATTTTACCATTTAGGCTCCCAATTATATACGTATAATAATTATTTATACTTCTATATATTACCCTTTTTACCTTTCTAAACTTTTACCATAGGAAACCCCGAGTCACAAACCATGTATTCCTCACCGTCCTTCCATCTGATATGCGTATATACTGAAAATATTTTATTTACGTTACACCAATCTTGTTATATTGTGACAAATAAAGTCCAATATTTTAATTACGTACAAGTGACATCTTTTAAACCTTTTATGTCTCCACGGTTTTCTTTTATGAGGTGACAATTGTACCAATAGAGTGTATGTACGACATAGACGACAAAGTATTAGAATAGTAAATTTTTGCATACTACTAAAAGGGTACTGAAATTGAAGATATAAAAAAGTTTATTTTTTTACGTTCCCTTGAGTTTCATTTTTAGTGATTAAGAGGTACTTTTACTTTCCTTCAGAGGTATTTTCTTCACTGTGAACTTGACCTGGAATTTTGTGTCCTTTATTATTTTATTAGCTTAAGAATGATAACGAGTCTGTTAATTGATTTACGAAATGAACGTAGTATGATAAATTAAAAGTATTAGTTAGACTTTTAGTCGATGACAATTATATAGAGTTTAAATGTATCAACCTCCAATTTCGAATCACTCCAAAACGAGTTCCAGTAAACCGATTATACACCGTCACAATCTTCAAATTTTTAGTACTGGTGTACCATTTTTCGAGAGATGTACAACCACAGTTTGTCTGGGTCGACGGGTCAGAGTCAGAGGGGTTGAGTTTAGTGCTGTGTCTCCTGAACCAATTACTTCTGCTCTTCCCTCCTGTGGATTTTATCTTCCTTGGTGAATAATTTATCAAGTCTTCGTACTGTTGAATTCCGGACCTGAACTCTGTCTACAAAAAAAGAACGTACCTTTAGTACCATACACATCCTTCTAAACCCGAAGGTACACCGAGTCACCATTTCTTGAACGGATGTCGTGTCCTCTGAGTCCAAGTCAAGGACCCAACCCTTCTAGGACACCTTCTCCTTTACTGTTGGATGAGGTCATAAGAACGGACTTTTAAGGGTACCTGACTCCCCAGACCTCCCGATGTCAGGTTTCCCAGTGTTCCTTAGTCTGTACTGAATGGTTGACTTGTACGTGTGCACATCCTTCTAAACTGACTTCTTCAATAAACTACAGTGTCATCCTTTGTGAAACTGATCCTACCAGGGGTTTTTGGGACGTCTACCACTGATGTCGGTACTTTAATTTTCTGTGAACAAGGAACCTTCTTTTCGATACTGGTTGGATCTATCGTATAAGTTTTCGTCTCTGTAATGAAACGGTTGTTTCAAGGTAGATCAGTTCCGATACCAAAAAGGTCATCAGTACATACCTACACTCTCAACCTGATATTTCTTTCGACTAGTGGTTTCTTAACCACGAAAACTTGACACCACAACCTCTTCTAAGAACTCTCAGGGAACCTGACGTTCCTCTAAGTTGGTCAGGTAGGATTTCCTTTAGTCAAGACTTATAAGTAACCTTCCTGACGACGACTTCGAGGTTATGAGACCGGTGGACTACACCTCTTGACTGAGTAAACTTTTTCTGGGACTAACACCCTTTCTGACTTCCACCCTCCTCTTCCCCTGTTTTCTCCTACTCCTCCAACTTACCGTAGTGGTCGAGTCACCTGTACTCAAACCCATTTGAGGCCCTCAACCACTACCTGTCCCTCCGGACCACACGACGTCAGGTACCCCAGCGTTTCTCAACCTATACTGACTCACTGACTTGACTAACTGACTGATCGTACCTGGAGGTAGTCGACCGAGACAAACAGTTTGTCCCTGGAGCCATAGCGGCTAGTAGTCACATTTTCCTCCAAATACTTCCGTGTCCTATTTGTCGTGAGTCAAAACTGAACAATCATTTATTAAATTTTCTAGTTAAAATGTAATTTTGTTTACGTTTATAGGTACCTTATCTTAAACTTTAAATAAAATTAAAAATTGAATTTCGACTTCTGAAGTTTTTTTTGAATCCAAAAGAAAGAAAGAAAAAACCGAAAGCCGTCCGAGAATACTGTTAGAGAGTTTAAAGTTCCCAGGTTCAAACTAAGAGAGTGATCTTTTTTAAATCACCTTTTAAAGATTCCTTATAAGACCCTTTATAATTAGATTAACTCTTACTGTACTGACTACTCAAAATAAATTTTACAATGAATGGGGATTCCTTTATATTGTATATTGGTATTATTATCATTGTTTTTAAATCGATACAAAAAAAGAAAGTGATTGGGATCGGACTTTTGTATACTTAGACGAGGTCACCATCACAACTAAATCCTTCTTACACTCACTCAATCTTCGGTCCGATTTAGTCTTTTATTTTTAGGGATTTTCGGTATAATAACGGTACGTAACTTTTACAGAACTACAAGAAACATAAAGATGGTGGTTTTATTAGTCAAGTGAACATCTTATAAACATTTTGAAGTCTGTTTTTGGTTAGAACTTATGTAGAAAAAAGTTTGTCTTTAAGATAATTATCGCTGTACATCTTTAGCGATATTTGGTGTCGAATGTTTTACCTCTTTAGCCAACAGACGATATCAATAATTATCGAAACATTTACCCTTTCTACTCTAATTTGGGGTCATCGTAGATTTTTGTTACACCATTAGAACCTAACCTAGGTCTCTATCTTTTTCTTATAATCACCTTTTAGACCACTTTAAGTTTATGACGGGACCTCAAAGTCAAGTCAAGTCAGCGAGTCAGCACAGACTGAGAAACACTCGTGTACTTAACGTCGTGCGGTCCGGAGGGACAAGTAGTGGTTGAGGGCCTCAAGTGAGTCTGAGTGCAGGTAGCTCAGCCACTCCGGTAGGTCGGTAGAGTAGGAGACAGCAGACGAAGAGGAGGATGGGGGTTAGGGAGGGTCGTAGTCTCAGAAAAGGTTACTCAGTTGAGAAGGGTACTCCACCGGTTTCATGACCTCAAAGTCGAAATCGTAGTAAGGAAGGTTTCTTGTGGGTCCCGACTAGAGGAAATCTTACCTGACCAACCTAGAGGAACGTCAGTTTCCCTGAGAGTTCTCAGAAGAGGTTGTGGTGTCAAGTTTTCGTAGTTAAGAAGCCGCGAGTCGGAAGTGTCAGGTTGAGAGTGTAGGTATGTACTGGTGACCTTTTTAGTATCGGAACTGATCTGCCTTGAATCAACCGTTTCATTACAGAGACAAAAACTTATACGATAGATCCAACCAGTATTGAAAAGAAGGTTCCTCATTCGCAGAAAATTTAAGTACCGACCTTAGTGGTAGACGTCACTAAAACCTCGGGGGGTTTTATTTCAGACTGTGACAAAGGTGACAAAGGGGTAGATAAAGGGTACTTCACTACCTTGGCCTACGGTACTAGAAACAAAAGACTTACAACTCGAAATTCGGTTGAAAAAGTGAGAGGTGAAAGTGAAAGTAGTTCTCCGAAAAATTCAAGGAGAAGTGAAAGACGGTATTCCCACCACAGTAGACGTATAGACTCCAATAACTATAAAGAGGACCGTTAAAACTAAGGTCGGACACGAAGAAGGTCAGGTCGCAAAGAGTACTACATGAGACGTATATTCAATTTATTCGTCCCACTGTTCTATGTCGGAACTGTATGAGGAAAAGGATAAACCTTGGTCAGCAACAAGGTACAGGTCAAGATTAACAACGAAGGACTGGACGTATGTATGAAGAGTTCTCCGTCTAGTCCACCAGACCATAAGGGTAGAGAAAGTCTTAAAAGGTGTCAAATAACACTAGGTGTGTCAGTTTCCGAAGCGTACCAGTTATTTCGTCTTTATCTACAAAAAGACCTTGAGAGAACGAAAAAGGTACTAGGTCACCTACAACGGGAACTCAAACGACGACGACGACGATTCAGCGAAGTCAGCACAGGTTGAGACACGCTGGGGTATCTGTCGTCGGGTGGTCCGAGGTGGTAGGGACCCTAAGAGGTTCGTTCTTGTCACTTCACCTAATGGTAAAGAAAGAGGTTACGTACTTTCACTTTTCACTTTCACTTCAACGAGTCAGCACAGGTTGGGGGTTGTTGGGGTACCTGACGTCGGAAGATCCGACGAGGTAGGTACCCTAAAAGGTCCGTTCTCATGACCTCACCCCACGGTAACGGGACCTCAAATCCTTTATCATTAAATGGTTACAACCAAAGAATCAAAACAGTTTACATGGTACTATTATATTCTAATTGTGATCGTCTTTTACTCACTCCTAATATACCCTTTAGGGAGACGATAGAAACTTTGTAAATACATTTAGATTTCTAATATTTTATGTTATAAATGATTTTTAATAAAATTTTTGTGACTTAAGTTGTAAAATTTTTGTGACTTAAGTTGTAATACGTTTGTCTTTATAAACAAGTTTTGATGTTACTCTAAAGTGGAGTATGTACAGTCTTTCCACTAGTAGTTTATCTGTAGTTTATTGTTTATAACCACTCCTACGTCCCTTTGTGTTGGGATCAAGTGACAATCATCCTTACATTCAACCATGTTGGTGGTACCTTTTGTCATACGTCCAAGAAATTTGTTAATTTTGGTCTTGATGGTACACTAAGTCGTTCAGGTGAGGACCCATATATGAGTTTCTTTTGTTTTTGTAATTACGGTTTTCTATATACGTAGGGTTACAAGTATTCTCGTAATAAATATTATCGGTCCTGTATCTTCGACCCTCTCTAACTCCCGTCCTCTTCTTCTTCTGCTGTCTCCTACTCTACCAACCTACCGTAGTGGCTGAGTTACCTGTACTCAAACCCGCTTGAGGCCCTCAACCTCTACCTGGTCCTCCGGACCGCACGACACCAAGTACCCCAGCGTTTCTCAATCTGTGCTGACTCGTTGACTTATCTTAACTTGACTTCTATACCTTCCTCGGATTCACAGCTTGTTTTCTAGTTACCTATTTCTTCTACCCGATATATACGTACGACCTTATTATGAGTCGGTATTTTTCTTACTTTAAGACGGTAAACGTTGTTGTATGGACCTGGACTTTCCATAAATACGAATCACTTCAAGTCAGTCTGTACAAACACTGACTGACTTTTATGACATACAAAAGTGAATATACACCTTACATCTTTTATTTTGTTTACTTAGATTATTTTATCTTAGTGTACATTGTGTCTCTTGTTGGTCTTCGATGGTCACCCCTTTCCCCATTTTCCTTCCTGTTTCTATCCCATTCCCATAGTTCTTCATACGTGATGGTGATATTTTATTTATTCTATGTTCGTGTGTGACATTTCCCTTATAACGGTCATAAAATATAATTGAAACGCATATTAGACGTTTTTATGACTTAGTGATATAACATGTGGACTTTGATTATATCGTGACATTTAGTTAATGTGAACTTACTTTTTTAAGGGTCCGTCCCACAAACCTATCGATACTGAGTTCACTCTTTTATGACCGTATAGACTCCCTGAGATTCATCCAGTAACACTAACGTTGGAACATCTCACTCCGTGTAGTGATGTTTGTTTCGATCACTTCCACCGTCTTAAGGTCAACTCGATAAAGTTTAGGACTTTCTACTACGACACTTTCACCGCGTGAGTTATACGGTCGTTTAAACCTTTCGAGTCGTCACCGGTGTCCTGACCTTTTTCAGGCAAAAGTAAGGTTAGGGTTTCTTACGAGTAGATAGCGTGTTAACGTGAGTAGAGTGTGCGATCATTTCATTACGAGTTTTAAGAGGTTCCGTCCGAAGTCGTTATGCACTTGACACTTCAAGGTCTACAAGTTCGACCAAAATCTTTTCCGTCTCCTTGGTCTCTAGTTTAACGGTTGTAGGTGACCTAGTACCTTTTTCGTTCTCCCAAGGTCTTTTTTGTAGATAAAGACGAGATAACTGATACGGTTTCGGAAACTGATACACCTAGTGTTGTTTGACATCTTTTAAGAAGTTCTCTACCCTTATGGTCTGTTGTGCTGGACGGAGAACTCTTTGGACATACGTCCAGTCCTTCGTTGTTAATCTTGACCTGTACTTTGTTGTTGACCAAGGTTTATCCTTTTCCTCATACAGTTCCGACATATAACAGTGGGACGCATAAATTAAGTATACGTCTCATGTAGTACTCTTCGCGATCCGACCTTCTCCGTGTTCGACCTTAGTTCTAACGGGCCTCTTTATAGTTATTGGAGTCTATACGTCTACTGTGGTGGGAATACCGTCTTTCACTTCTTCTTGATTTTTCGGAGAACTACTTTCACTTTCTCCTCTCACTTTTTCAACCGAATTTCGAGTTGTAAGTCTTTTGTTTCTAGTACCGTAGACCAGGGTACTGAAGTACCGTTTATCTACCCCTCTGTCGCCTTTGTCACCGACTGATAGAAAGACCCTCGAGGTTTTAGTGACGTCTACCACTAAGGTCGGTACTTTAATTTTCTGCGAACGAGGAGCCTTCCTTTCAATACTGGTTTGATCTATCGTATAAGTTTTCGTCTCTATAATGAAACGGTTGTTTCCAGGTAGATCAATTCCGATACCAAAAAGGTCATTAGTACATACCTACACTCTCGACCTGATATTTCTTTCGACTCACGGTTTCTTAACTTCGAAAATTTAACACCACAATCTCTTCTGAGAACTCTGAGGGAACCTGACGTCCCTCTAGGTTGGTCAGGTAGAATTTCCTCTAGTCAGGACCGACAAGTAACTTTCCTGACTACAACTTCGACTATGAGGTTATGAAACCGATGGACTAAACTTCTCGACTGAGTAACCTTTTCTGGGACTACGATCCTTTCTAACTTCCTTCCCCCTCTTCCCCTATTGTCTCCTACCCTACCAACCTACCGTAGTGGTTGAGTTACCTGTGCTCAAACCCATTTGAGACCCTCAACCACTACCTGTCGCTCCGGACCGCACGACGCCAGGTACCCCATCGTTTCTCAGCCTGTGCTGACTCTCTGACTTGACTTCTCACTCCGTTTTTCTCGTGTCTCTTCTATTTCCTTTAGTCTAAGGTATTCAGGGACACCACTCTTACTTCCTGAATGTACAGTCTTGTCACCTTCGATGTCTCACTGTCCTGAACTTATTGTTTGAAATCTCTCGTGAGACCGTGAGACAGCCTCCTCTAATCTTTTCTCGTTCTTGGTTTAGTCCCTTTTGATTAAACCTCAGATACCATTTCCGACTACACTTCTATTATAAACTCTGTATAAAGTCTTGAACACCATCCGACTTATCAAGTAAGGGAGGTTTCTACAGGTACGAAGTTAGAAATCTCAAACACTTATACAAGAGAACGTACGTTTTACCCTAAAATATCTACGTTAACTCCTCTGTTCGAACCGAATAGGTTCGCCTATATAAAATTAACGTTCTCGAGAGTTTTCCTCTCTTGATAGAGGTCGATCTTCGTCTTCTGAAGTCACTGTACGGTATTCCTCTTCAGTCTCTTAGGTTCATACTCTTACTGACCTACCCCACAACGACTGGGGACTCGTGTCCTGTCCGACACGGAGCAACTCTCCAGATTATCTCGAGTCTCAAGGGTCCGTAGGGTTCCACCCGTCCATGTCATCTTACAAAGGATGCACGGGGTATCACAGAACCTTTACGATTTCTACTCTCTATCGGGGTCACTCAAAAACTTTAAGGTCTACCAATTCCTCAAAGGCTTCCAGAACACTAGATCTCTCCTTATCTTCGAACTGACGTTCTTACTATTTAGGGTTTCCCGTACGGAGGACGTGGGGTGACGGAACAGTGACTCCTGATACGTCTGTGTCGGGAACCTTTTCTCAAGGACCTCTAAAGTTCTGTGGAACTTCTTACCTTTGAACCTTTATATGTAAGTCAAATCCACATCCTTTTATTTTATTTCCATATAAAGAATGTCTCCGCTCAAAGACCTGACGATAAGTATGTGTTAATTTGGTGACAGTAGGAATAGTAGTAGTGTCCTCTGACTCTCCGTTTAATCCTCAGATCTTTCATTTCGTTCCGACCTTCTCTACTTCTATCAACACTTCTACTTCCGACAACTTCAGGGGAAATAAGACACAGACCACATGTCGGTCACCTCCTCCTCCAGTCCCCTTCTAGTGGTCCGACAAGAACGAGTCTCCCGTTGACGACCCGTTTCTGGAACGTGTAGTAGGTACCGACGGTACGAAATGAAGGATGAGGTGGGAAAACCATAGACAAGAGGTTATTGACGAATAAGTAACTGAATAAGACACTTAATAAAAAGTTCAACAAGTAGTCGAAAAGACTAATGGCTTGTTGTACGAAATTTAAACCGTTCGATTAACTGAATCACTACTTACTAATATTTACGTGTATAAATAAAAAAAGACGTTGAAGGACAAACTTGTTACGTGAGTAAATTTGCCTAAATCGTTTCCCGTATGTAAACTCTCAATTATGGAATTTCTCTGAATTAACGACTAAGTGGAACGTTCACGAGATTGTTTAGAGACAAGAAAACGGAGACACGGATATTTCACTATGTGTCTAAAGAGTCTAATTAGACCCTATTTTATAACACACGAACTAATTTAAAAACCTTGTGAGGATGCTACCTCAACATGATTTGATTAAGAGTTTTACTCTTTCTCCTATGCTTTCCGTTAATTGATGTGTACCTTTTAAATCCATTTTGGTCTATACTTTGAAAAGTGTTATCCATGAAGACTCGTCACCCTTATCACTCCCCACTCCTCTTTCCTAGATAATGGAAGGGAAGAGACAATGACCTCAAAGTAAAAATAATTGTTGTATGTGGTTAAATTAGTTAATTTAAAAAGTTTTTTATTTTAATGGATTACTAATATTAAAAGGACAAGGAATGAATTAAACTAAATATATATTACCTTATTAAACGTCGACAGTAGTGGAGGGTTTAATAAAGGACCAAAGACAGTTGACTTACGAGTCAAGTCAGTTATGAGGAAACTTGGGAAAAGGGTTAAGACGAGATAATCTAATCGGTCGATTATATCGAATAAAAAATTTATTAATAAGTCAGTTCCCGTAAATAGGTTATGTTTGATACACAAGTCACAATATGATTTGTAACATCTTTCATATCCTATCATCGTTTCCATTATCATTATTTTTTATTGCTGCCTATTACAACTCATACATCTACAGTCACTCGTAAAATTCAAAAAGTACTCAAGGGAGGAAAATAAAGGGTCTCGTTGGGTTACGTCATATGTTAATAAGAGAAGTGAAAAATCTATTTCATAAATTCAAAATCTCTTCCTACAGGAGGTTCCACTTTACCGATCATTCTTTATCGGTCCTAGCTTACATATAACCTTACATAAGGTTATATGTCATCCACATCTGTTTGTGACTAACTAAAGTGAATGTGTTCCATGGATCTTATTAGCTTAAGTCTCAGTCTTTCATATGACTATCTCCGGTCCCCGGACCCTCCCCGTCTCCCTCCCCCTAACCCCTCAATCATAAATTATCCCTGTCTTAAAGTCAAATCCTTCCACTTTTTAGGTTCTCTACCCACTGCCACTCGTACCGAGTTGTTACACTTGCATGGATCACGGTGACTTGAGATGTCAATTCATACCAATTTTACACAATATAATACACTAAAAATGGTTTTATTAAAAAAATTCTCTATCGGTCCTAGACTTACGTCGGACAACCTGAGGTCTTGAATGGAGAATCCCCCGACACACTCCTCAGACGTCATGTCATCTTCTCTGTTCTGAATGTGTGTGTAGTCGTTTGATTTTTTGTAATTTTAAACCCGTTTGCAGTGTCCAATACGGGTCGTGTTTACTGACAGTATAGTTTCTGTATATATATATATATACATATATACCTATCGTATCAATTCTTCCTGAAGCACCTCGTCCTCCACCCAAAAGTTCGACCACAGACCTGTTATAAATCTTTCCCTTGCGTCTCTCCCGTATTCGTTTCCGGATCGTTTTGTCCCTCAATAGCTACGAAGAGGTTATCTTTCTCTTTCCGAATCGGACGTGTTTCGTACGTAGGGTTCCTTGTCTCTCTTTATTCTGTGTCGTCTGTCCCGTTCACCGATCCTCTTCGTCCCGAGTCTCAGATCTAATACACCATACCTTCATCTTTCACACTTTCACAATCAGTGAGTTAATACAGACTGAGAAACACTGGGGCACCTGACATGTCACGGTCCGAGGAGACAAGTGCCCGAAGAAGTCCGTTCTTATGACTTCACTCTATGGTAAGGGAAAGGTAATTTCATCTTCGTTACCATTATCATCTTTGGTAAGGATCAGAAATGTCCACGAGGAGAAGAAAGTTTCTGTACTAGAGTGAACTACACAAACACCTTATAATTAGACCGTCCTTTATCTAAATTTCCCTGTCACAAATCACAGTTATTCTGAATAATCCTACAATGATAATCGGATGTTACGTCACTCCTCCGAGACTCTACCCCAGTCCTACTATATTCCCTTTACCTCCTATAATATCGATACTTTACGGATGAGACATAGTCAAGTCAAGTCAAGTCAGTGAGTCAGCACAGACTGAGAAACGTTGGGGTACTTAGCGTCGTGTGGTCCGGAGGGACAGGTAGTGGTCGAGGGTTTCAAGTGAGTTTGAGTGTAGGTAGCTCAGCCACTCCGGTAGGTCGGTAGAGTAGGAGACAGCAGACGAAGAGGAGGATGGGGGTTAGGGAGGGTCGTAGTCTCAGAAAAGGTTACTCAGTTGAGAAGCGTACTCCACCGGTTTCATGACCTCAAAGTCGAAATCGTAGTAAGGAAGGTTTCTTGTGGGTCCCTACTAGAGGAAATCTTACCTGACCAACCTAGAGGAACGTCAGGTTCCCTGAGAGTTCTCAGAAGAGGTTGTGGTGTCAAGTTTTCGTAGTTAAGAAGCCACGAGTCGGAAGAAGTGTCAGTTTGAGAGTGTAGGTATGTACTGATGACCTTTTTTGGTATCGGAACTGATCTGTCTTGAAACAACCGTTTCATTTCAGAGACGAAAACTTATACGGTAGATCCAACCAGTATTGAAAAGAAGGTTCCTCATTCGCAGAAAATTAAAGTACCGACGTCAGTGGTAGACGTCACTAAAACCTCGGGTTTTTTTTATCAGACTGTAACAAAGGTGACAGAGGTGTAGATAAAGGGTACTTCACTACCCTGGTCTACGGTACTAGAATCAAAAGACTTACAACTCTAAATTCGGTTGAAAAAGTGAGAGGAGAAAGTGAAAGTAGTTCTCCGAATAATCAAGGAGAAGTGAAAGACGGTATTCCCACCACAGTAGACGTATAGACTCCAATAACTATAAAGAGGGTGTTTAGACCTAAGGTCGGACACGAGGAAGGTCGGGTGTCAAAGAGTACTACATGAGATGTATCTTCAATTTATTCGTCCCACTATTATATGTCGGAACTGTATGAGGAAAAGGATAAACCTTGGTCAGACAACAAGGTACAGGTCAAGATTAACAACGAAGGACTGGACGTATGTCCAAAGAGTTCTCCATCCAGTCCACCAGACCATAAGGGTAGAGAAAGTCTTAAAAGGTGTCAAATAACACTAGGTGTCTCAGTTTCCGAAACCGTATCAGTTATTTCGTCTTTATCTACAAAAAGACCTTGAGAGAACGAAAAAGGTACTAGGTCGTCTACAACGTTAAACTAGAGATATAGTCTCCGAAATATATATGAGAACATTACAGAACGGACCTCTTAAGGTCCCTACCGTCTCGGACCACCCGACGGCAGATACCCCAGCGTGTCTCAGTCTGTGTTGACTTGACTGAATCATCGTCGTCGTCGTTACAAGTTTTGCTACTGTATAATACGCACCATAATACCGTGCTCGAGTTCCGGATCAAGTTTGTGATTGAGATACTGTACTTCGTTCAATTCATTTGTGATAAGGGAGTAAAAAGATTGTTTTAGGTAAATCTTATGAATGATATACGGTTCTTGACACGATCCAGAGTCACTACCTCTCTGTGTCAGGGATATGAATGTCTTGGGTGTCATACTCCCTCTGACTGTAATTACGTATATACACAATCAAAGAATAACAACGTTATTGTTTAATCGTGTTTTATCTCCGAAATTTTTGTTTTCTTTTGTTTTGTGGGTCGAATAAAGAGTGGTAAGACGTCACGTCTTCAGGTCGAACGAGTCAACGAAAGAGTCGAGGACCAAAGAGTTCCGGTTTAAGTTCTATAACCGGTCGACCCGGGAATGACCCTCCGAAACCCTTCTTAGAGGAAGGTTCGAGTAAGTCGAACAACCATCTAAGGTCACAGAGCACCGACATCCGGTAAAGAAACGGCCGATAGTTACCCCCCAAGGGACTTGAAGAGATTTCCACAGAGAGGTCAGGACCGTGTTTCCTGTGAATGTAGAGTCCCGGTCGTTTCGCTACGGTGCAGGAAGGGTGAGAACGTTAGAGACTGAAGGGTATGGTGCAGAGAGAGGGAGCGGACGAAGGACGACCTCTGTCAAGAGAAAAACTCCCGAGTGTACTAATCTGACCCCGAACGAACAACCACGATCACCACTTCTTAGGTGGACGGTTGCATTCTCTACGTTCTCTACACGTAAGCTAGGGACTCAGTCCATCTAGGGACTCCTCCCGTGCCGTTGGGCGAGGTTATAAGAACGGACCTCCTCGGATACCTGTCTCCTGGGACCATCCGACGCCAGGTACCGCCCAGTCCCAGTGTTTCTCAACCTGTGTTGACTTTGCAGTCACACGTCGTACGTACACCGATCCACCTCGGTGAACCCATTAAGTCTACGAGGGATAAAATTCCGGTTATTGGAACTAATGTGTACGTTTCAGGAAAAACGGTGGATTGTATTGTATAAGTGTTCAAAGTCTATAGTCACACATCGGTAAAAAACCTCCGGTAATAAATCGGATAACGTTGGAAGTTTTATGTATAGTTCATATATGTCTATATAATGATACATGAGTCGTAAAAGATATTTGAAATTTGTGCCAATAAATAAATTAGAAGGATTCTTAGACACTCCATTCATGTTAATTGTAATAATAAAGATAAAATATCCACTTCTTTGACTTCGTGTCTCTTCATTGAACAGGTTCCGTTATCGGTTATCCATCTTGGGGGGTCCGTAGGTCCAGGTAGTTGATATGAGAATTGGTTTCACAGTGTAACGATAATTTCACACAACTCTCCATTAATACACGAACGAATGACACACATCATCCGTCTCATTACAGGAGGGTTTCTTCTGGTATCGGACTTAGGTTTCGGACAGTTATACAATGTAATGTGTCTTTTTTACCTAAAATGTCTACGTTAATGTCAATAATGAGTCGACCAAAATTGTGTCCTTCTCATAGGACCTAATAAGTATTCGGAAAGTTTCGTCTCTTGAGAGAGGTCGACCTTCTCCTCCCTACGTCGTTTTTTCAGTCTCAGTCTCGTACTCCCCCTTGACCTCGGTGACAACCACCTCCTCGAGGTACCTTCCACACTCTTCCCTGACAGTTAGAGGTCGTAGTTTCTAATCGGGGTCGACTGTTGGTCGTTTCTTTGACCTTGGAGCCAGGATGGTAGTGTTTTGTTTTGACTTGAGTAGGTTGTCAGAGTTACTCAAGTCTTTTTCTAAATGGGGCTCTTGAGAGGTCTTCCTCTAAGTAGTGATGGTTGTAGAACTAAAAATCAGAACACTCTAAGATCCAACTCCCGGTTAACCCGGTGTACCATGGGTCTACAGACTGGAAACCTTCACCCTCTCACTTACAAAATCGGAAGATTTGACCACCATTAAACAAGCTCATCGCTCTCTGGTTATGTCTCCGATTTAATGGTCCTGAAAAAATACTACCCTCCATCCCCTCCACTTCTTTAATCCCCACAGTTGTTATTGGTTCTAAAATCCTAACTCTTTGAACCAACAGTAGTAAATAACTCAACCCCTTTCTTAGTCTCGAGTTCTAAAGTAAAAAATTATATAACTCAAACGTTATATAGTCTGACCATCAACCCGTATAACCAAACCCCGAGTCTTCTGTCTGGAACTCAGACCCTCTTCGTAAACCCTCAGCGACTCTTCGTCGTAGTAATAGAAATAGATATTTCGACCATAATTATTATGAACAATACTATTCCCCAGTAAGACTTCTAGTCGGGACCCTAAAGAAACCTTCCTTACTACGTTTCCGACTTTGAGGTCATGAAACCGGTGGAGTACACTTCTCAACTGAGTATCCTTTTCTGAGACTACGACCCTCCTTAACCCCCGGCCTCCTCTTCCCCTGCTGTCCTACTCTACCGACCTACCGTAGTGACTGAACTACCTGTGTTCAGACTCACTTGAGGCCCTCAACCACTACCTGTCCCTCCGGACCGCACGACACTAAGTACCCCAGCGTTTCTCAGCCTGTACTCACTCACTGACTTGACTTGACTTGACTACTCTCTGTTTACTGTACTACATATATTTTATGGTTTCTCTGTGGACTTCAGACTATTCACGGACTGTTTACAAACCATAATATGTAATACTAAAGTTTATAAGAATGCTCCTTTGACTACGAGTCTAAGTCTTTGATCGAGTACGGACCGTTTATCACTTCAGTTCTGAATTTGGGTCCAGACGAACGCGACGTCTAACTAGAGGAGTATGACATGGTGTTCTTTAAAATAGTATTAAGTTGTACCTTTTCTTAGAGGTCCACGAAGCAATAGTTCCCAAAAATCAATCTTTATACTCCTTAGTATAGACTGATTGACTTAGTCTCTTTCGTTTTGCGACCATGAATCACAGGAGCTTTTCGACTTCTTACTCCGATTCTTCTACTCGTCTCTGGTTCCCTCCGTTTTCGTCTTCTTCACCCTTCTTGATGGTCCATTCGGAGGTAGACGGTTGACCTGGTTCCGGTACACCGACCGTGACAGAGGTGGTTTCCGTGCCTTGCTGCCCGTACGACCGACAGTGGTTACCTGGAAACAGGTCCACAAGACTGAGGAGAGAGATTTGAGGACCCTACTTAAGGATGACAGAGATATCAGAGACTTAGTACGGAAGATAACCCAACCGGTTTTCAGGTAAGCTCAAAAAGGTCTTCTACCATGTATTTGGGCTTACTTGAAAGACCGGTTGAGGTACATACCATAAGGAGGAATCCCGTAAAATGGTTTCTACGACCATGTCATACACAGAAGGGACGGGCGTCAGAGTGTGCGACTTCAGGCTTGTACGTCATGGAGTTTTACACTGTATAAACCTCCATCTCAGAAGTGACTTTATTTCAATTGTACTCCAGTAACCGGGGTTGTGTACTCCGCAACCGGGATTAGGTTGACCTGACTACAGGAATATTCTTTCCTTCAAACCAGTACCCGAACACACCGGTCTTCGGTGACACTTCTATCTCCCGCTTCTAATGGTTCACCTCTCAGGACCTTCTCTAGGACGGGAGTCTCGGGAGTTCTCCCCGACGGTGGTGGAACTAGAGTCTGAAGGTTCGGAGGTATTAACCCTCTTTTATTTAATGGTGACCCCTTACATGGGTCGGACACCGTGAAACTATACCGTCGGGAACGTTTGATCACGTTTTCTTTTCCCCAAGTCTGTGCTTAGGTGACGGTCCAACCTACGAAGTCGAAAGAGGTAACTGTAGTCCTGCAGATAAGAAGAGACGTAATCTTACTTCAGGTCCTATTGTTTATCTCAAAAATCGGACGCGAGAGGGAATTTGTTCAGAGTTTTAAAGGTGGGTAATATGTCGGTACGATTACACCCCTTTCGGTTACGTTAAAGGGAATATTTTCCTTATTAGCTACTCGTCTAAGAAGTGTCACTGAAAATACGTTCTGAACTTGAAAAGTCTATTTAAGTAGAGACTTTTGGAGTAAGTTTTGGCTAGACCCCACAACGCGTGTCTTAACACGTTAATCTATTGATTTGAGCTAAATAAAGAGAAACTAGACAGGAAAGAGACGGTAAGGGAAATGACTGTTTACTTTCAAGACAGGTGGATCAAAGAGTCGGGCCTTTGGACACTCGATAAAAAACTGTTTGTAAGAGTAAGTTGAAGGAGTAAGTTAATTGGCGGTAGACAACAACTGAGTTAATGGAGTCTCTCGACAGATGGGGAAGATCAAGAGAGTAGGAAAGACGACGATGGGATCAGGTCGTGTAGTAGTAGAGAGAGAGTTTTGACGGTGGTCTTTTAGGGTTAACAAACGGAGCTGAGGTTCGAGATAAGGAGGGTAGGAAAGAGACATGACCTCGGTAAGGAAGATTCACGTTCAACCAAGACCAGGTACAAGTTTGGGAGGTGACCGAAAGGTGCCGGGAGTCTTATTTCGTACCCCTGAAGAACGGGTCAAATAAGTCTAGAACAGACAGACGAACACGAACACTAAAATGAAGGAAAAGGGGGTTCGGGGGAGAATCGAGAGTGGTGTGGTGGTGGTAAATCAAAGAGAAAAGACACAAACAAGAAAAGAAAAAGAAGTTAAAAAACCAGTGCGGTGCGTCGTACACCCTAGACTCGAGGGACTAGTCCCTGGTTTGGGTGTCAGGGACGGAACCTTCGTGTCTCGGAATTGATAACCCGGCGGGTCATTCGGAGATCAAAGAGAACAGTACGAGACAAAGGTCCCGAAACCTGAACATTAGAGGAGACGGATCTTCGAAAACGGGGGTGAAAGAAGGGTCTAAAGGCGAAAATTGATTAATTTTCAAAGATAGATCTATCGTCTAGGGTCACAGAGTAAATGATCCACACAGTAGCATTTTTAATGAACTAGAGACACGGAGTCAAGAAAGTAGTCATTTTGTCCATAGGAGAAGTGACTTGATAATGTCTCTTTTTGTTTAAATCCAAACTATGTCGTGAGTATTATCGATTCACTGGTAACGGTCGTGAGTTATTTACCATAGGTAATGATAAGATAACAGTAAGAGAAAGTTGTTCTAAAGGAACTCGTGAGGTGAGGATTTGAGTTTTGACTTTACGGAGAATGTATGAAGGTACCCTGGGATGTACAGGGGGTATAAGTGTGTATTTAAAACAAATTTCATGACTTATGAACAGACACTTCTGAGTAAATATAGGTATTATGGTCCGTATTACACTCATAGATTATATATAAAAAGGACTTACTTACTCTAAGACGATGGTAGGTAAGAAGGTCGTCTTTGTATTCCAAACTAGATTTTAACCGAAACCGTCCAATAGTGAATTTCGTGATCTTATGTGAAGACTTCAAGATTTAGACATAGTCAGTATACATTATAATTTATTTTCTAATTTTCCTATGTCGTCACGATGTCATATTCACGGTACTTTATGTCATATTGACTTCACCCCCCCCCGTTTAATTTTATCACAAATGAGTTTCACCACAATCGGTTACCAAACTGAGTTAGAAGTGTTGTCGATTTATTTCATACCAAGGGAGTAAAATAACTACTCTGTTGACTCCTGTTTTATTTGACTCTAAAAACGAGGTCTAGTATGTGTATCATTCACAATTATGAATGAAACTTTGATTAAAAACTAGTGTCGAAAACATGTGAGGTAGGATGATTCAACCTGTTAGTAAGGGGTGTTCCCTTTTCTCACTGTTTTTATATTTTGTAATTCCTATAGATGTTTCCAGATACTTCTGTCAGAACTATAATTCAGATGTTTAATTATCAAAACGGAATAAAACTTTACTTAAAAGACGAGAACTTTAGTTGATGAAAGAGGATTCGTCTCAAATAGTCACTCGTTAAAAAGTTATTTACGAGTCACTTATAAGGTGCACACCTACAACGAATTATGAAACACTATACATGGGTCAGGAAGAGTCACTTGTTTACATCTTTCTTTACCAACACGAATAAAATACGTTGTCGGTCTGAGTCCTTAGTCATCGATAAATAATGGTCGTTAGTAGGAAGTGAATACTTAAACTTAGGTACCAGATATAAAGAGGTCTACCATTACCATACCGAAACACTCTAGACTGAAAGAAGACCTCTCCCGTTTTCTGGATTGTCCTCAACTCAATAGGGTCTCTTAGAACCACACGAACGATGGAAATTGTTCCTCTTCGTGAGACCGTTCGTAATTGAAAAAGACCTTTCTTCTTTTACGGTTGCTACACCCACGTGGACTTGGACCACCTGTGAAGTATAAAGAGACAACATTAAGGTTAGGATGTGGTACTTTTGTTGTATACTGTAGAACTGTATCAAGACGGTCACACAGGAGACGATTGAAATTTTTATTGATTGTAAATGCCTCACGAATGATGTATGGCTGTGACATATTTTGAGTAATGACAGTAGTAGAACGAATCAGGAGTATTGTTACGACCATTTAAAATTATAAAAGAGATAAAGTGTCCATTCAACAAGTTTGAGGTAGTCAGTTATTCTGCGGATCGGTTTCCGGACACAAGGATTAGTGATACGATACAATGAAACCAATTCTCACGATGAGGAGTACCCTGTGTTCTCTCTATAATCTAACCCTATTAAATTAGAATCGATTATAGGGTCACTTTCTGGGAGACAAATTACCGAAAGGATTTAAGACGACAATCTTTGACTTAAAGTCCACGAAGAGAGAATGGAGGACGAAAATTCACACGGGTTACCTAAAGACAGGAGTCAGGAAACTAGTTTATAGTACAGAATAGAAAGCAACCACAGAGGTTAATGAATTGTGTTACGAAACGTTAACTTCTGTACGTTATTTGTGGAACAATTAATTTAATTTACTGGTCTCTACGGTGTCTTTTGAGCACTAAGTCCGACTACCACCAGTTGTACAGACCCAAAACTGGGAACCAATAGTTTGTATCCTTAGAGTCTAGTATGAACCGATATAAACAGACGAAAGATTAATATCTGAAGAACCGAAAAGTCATTTTTCATAACAGTTTGATCGGTTCGATACTAAGGAATTATGTAGACTGCTTCTGGTTGAACTCATCTTACTGACTTTTATGTAGTGAAACAATGAAACTCGTGTGTTCTATTTTGATAGATAATTTTTTCAAGGATTCACTGTTCGGAAAATTCATCTTCTTTAAAATATCGTCTCTGTAATGAAACGACTGATGTCAGGCAGATCAGTTCCGATACCAAAAAGGACACCAGTACATACCTACACTCTCAACCTGACACTTCTTCCGACTCGCGGCTTCTTAACTACGAAAACTTGACACCA
The DNA here is from genome assembly GCA_006410555.1 of Capra ibex. Classification (NCBI taxonomy): domain Eukaryota; kingdom Metazoa; phylum Chordata; class Mammalia; order Artiodactyla; family Bovidae; genus Capra; species Capra ibex. The sequence goes on along the minus strand of SJYO01038983.1, from coordinate 6,338,037 downwards.
CAACCTCTTCTGAGAACTCTCAGGGAACCTGACGTTCCTCTAGGTTGGTGAGGTAAGACTTCCTCTAGTTGGTACCCTAAAGAAACCTTCCTTACTACGATTTCGACTTTGAGGTCATGAAACCGGTGGAGTACTCTTCTCAACTGAGTAACCTTTTCTGAGACTACGACCCTCACTAACCCCCGTCCTCCTCTTCCCCTACTGGCTCCTACTCTACCGACCTACCGTAGTGCCTGAGCTACCTGCACTCAGACTCACTTGAGGCCCTCTACCACTACTTGTCCCTCCGGACCGCACGACACTAAGTACCCCAGCGTTTCTCAGCCTGTGTTGACTCGCTGACTTGATTTGACTTGACTTGACTCTATATAAACTTGTTTGGAAGAAATATATTACATGGCCTTTTTCTTAATTTATCTTCTATTCCTTATGTAAACTGAATCTGTGTTCAAAGAGGTCGTAGTAGGTAAGTTTTATTACATGACTATTGACTCAACTACAGTCCTTGACCTGGGTTGAGACTCATATGATTCTTACTAAGAAGTAGACCGTCATTTGTCCTTAGAAACCTAGTAGCGACACGAAGTTTACCAAAGACAATCCAACTGACACCTCTAATATAGTATCTCCGAACTTTTCGTGTCTCTGCTTTTGTTTCTCTTGTTCTTATAAGAACAGCGGGTCACTGGGATGTATTATAGTAACCACTCTGACCCGAGGTCCGTTGTCCTTTTATTAACCGTTTTCAAGTTTCTTCGGAGATAACCTCTTATGTTTACTAAGACTTGATACACCTTTCTCCCTCTTTCTCCCTCTCTACTTTTCTCTTCTCTCCTGTCTCTTTACTATTGTTTATTCATTATTCCTTCTCAATCCCTCTACGACTATAACTTCACGTACCACTAACGACCTTCCTAATGGTTTAAAACAATCCCAGACTTGGTCTCTTTTCTTTACTCAAGGGAAGGAGGAACCATTTTGACTCTTCACACCCTTCAGTTATATTCGGAACTCAAAGTCTCACTTTTTCGTTCTCACGTCTCCATTCTACGGGTTTCTGATGAGTCTCTCGTCTTTGTCAGAACTTAAAGTCCATAAGACATGGATTAAGAGTCTTATACGTTATGTCTTCCCTACACTTTTCTGAGTGAGAATTATAAAAGACACCCATTTGTTTAGATCCACTAAACTTCCTATTTCACACCACTATTGACCAAACCTACACTCCTGTTCTCTTTGGTCCTACAGGACCCGTTGTACCCTCCTCTTCAGTGGGTGGACATTGAATGAAGACGAAAGATAACCCCCTGTAAACTTCTTCCGTGCCACACTCACCGAAGGACAAGAGACTCTGAGTGGGTCGACACACAATAGAAAAGGAAACAAAGGAGGAAAGAAAAACAACAGGAAACTTTGTAAAAACGGTGTCCTTCCCTTCGTCTGTCCCACGTCTCCGACTTCCTCTGTTAATAGAAAAATATTGGACTGAAAAAACGACAGGATAATCTCACTCTAAACTCTTCACGGTACCTATTTATTTCTTCTTACACAGTGTCTCTGACAAGTTTCTTTCTTGTTCCTTAACGTCGAATCATCGGGTCTCATTTACTGCACTTCCCTCTTCTACTGTGCCTTTAGATGTCAGGGTCGCTTTCAGTTCTTGAGGGGGTCTCTTTTCTGTTGCGTAGTGATTCGCCGCAATTACTCTCTTATTCTCCCTCTCTTCCTTTTTATAGAAGTTGACAAACACGGTCTATACTACCTTTCAGGTGTACTCTGTTCGACCTTAAGAACTCAGGTGTATTCTAACGTGTTTCTCCGAAGATCCGAGGGAGAAAACTACTGTAGGCTTCGGGTTTCTTCGAAGGAGACGTTATCTCCCACCGCTCCCAAGTAAGAGTAACTCTTTAAGTCTCTCGTTGAGGACTAACCTTAGACCTTTTAATTAAACACGGTATTTATAGAAATTTCCTTCGAATAGGTTTTAAATATTATTTGACACTTGATATGTTTACTTACACAGAGGATTATAAGGGATTTGTTTTTTAATAGAAACAACAGAAAATTAAAAGAGGAAATAAGACGACTAATAGAGATAAAGTTGGACTGAGAGGACTTTTACTGAGATGAAACAGTATGTGTTCGGTAGGTATGACGGGTTTTGTAGTTATCGGAAGGGAGTAGTCGTCGATGTGAGGGTGGCAGAGGTGGGGTACGTATTAGAAGATAGTAAACTCTCCGTTAAAAGTATTTTGTATGCTCTAAACAGAGTTATCCTTCAAATATAAACCGGTTCGACCCGAAACTTCGGTACCTTTGTTCACCATCCTGTCACAATCAACATTATCCGTCTCGTCCCGAAATCGAATCCCCGATATACTCGAGAAAGGGAGGGTATTCTAGGTCCATATCAAACAATAAAAGAGTATAGACTATGGAGTATAGATTTGTTTTTTCTACAAAACAAATCTGTCGAATAAAACGGGGTGACTCTACGTGACTCTTCATTCACCCGTAGTGTTTCGAGTACAACTACGGGGGTGTAAAAATTATCTGTCACCATACGTGAAGACAGATGGAGACGTTTAAGATACAACTAGTCTACATTCCACTCGTAGAGAGTTATCTTCGGATCAGGTGTATACAGGGTTTGTTGGTCCTGGACTTGAAGAATATATTTTAAAATGACCGAACAGAGGTTGAGGACCTCTTCCCTTATCGTTGGGTGAGGTCATAAGAACGGACCTCTTAAGGTACCCATTTTCCTCGGACCGTCCGATGTCAGGTACCTCGACCTTTCTCGACCTGTACTGACTCGTTGATTGTGTATATGTGTGGAAGAAAAAAAAGAAAAAAAGTCAAAAGAAACAAACCTCCAACACTACCCATCAATTCCATGCTTCTCTGAGGTGTATAATAAGTCTCTTCGTTCTTGGTACTGACTCACAACGACGTATCAACCGACTTATCAATCGAGAGTTGAGGAGTCTTCGACCTATAAGTGAATCAGAGACGACGGTGTAGTTCCGGTTCCATAACATGGAGATGCACGAAGACCTTCGAAGTAACTGACCGTATACGTAACTATTGATGATTATTTCGTCCTCGTCGTGATGGAAACCTCAGTTTTCTAGGTCCAACTTTAGAGTCGAGGTACCAAATAAAGACTCTATTAAAAGAGATAAGATAAATTTGGGGATTTGGATTTAAACGAGTATTTTTCACTTTAATTATAGACGTAATGGAGTATTCCGACGACATTTTTATAAGGTCACTTTTTTATTTACTCCTAAATCAAATCTTTGGTTGGTTGTTTGTTTTTTTGTACCGTACTTTTATTTCATACTAAGGAGGTCTGACGATTGTTTTTCCACATCACATCCGAGACCCATAGATTTAAAAGGTAAGAAAGAGAGAGTTCTCCAAGTCAATCAATGTTTTTGGAGGAAGTGACGTGAGTAATAGTGGAAAATTAAAGTTTCCGTGTAACAAGAAATCTGTAATAGGATAATAATTAACCAAACCTGAAAATTTTGGAAAGGAGAATCAAATTAGATAAGTCCTACAAATTGACCAACACAAGAGACGAACACTCGAAAGTGTCTTAAAGGGTAATTTCAATGTCATGAGGAAACGTAAAACATACCAAGAGATACCAATGGTTTTGTAAAAAGATATCTAATAATGGAAACTAGGAGTGTTATTATTAGGAAACTTTTCTTACTTCTGATGAGGAAGTTTGACCGAATGTACCTTTGATTTTATATGTCTCTATCAATTAGTAAACTAAAGTCCTGGCAAAGATTGAGTATTTGTGATGGTAAAAAGTTGAACAAAGTTCATACTAAATTAATAAAAGAAGGATATCCAACTTTAAAGTTGCATACAGTCCGGGATACGATTCGTCAAACGTGTTAATGTACCTTAAGAGTACTCTTGGAATACTCTCTCCTTAGTAAGAACAGTGGCGTCGACTCATTTGTCTCCGATTCTATCCTTTTCATTAAAGGGATTCCAACGTCTCGATCTGCCATCTAGACCCTGAACTAAGGTCAAAACAAACTAAGGTTCCCGATATGAGAATTGGTAACGAGATATAAGAGTAAGTCTAAGTAGAGAACAAGGAATGAAAAGAGTTTTATATAGAATAATTAAAAACCGATAAGAACTGTAAAAGTACCACTCAGAAGATGTTGAGACGTAGTGATGATCGATTAAATTTTGATTTGATTTCGTTTACAAGTGAAAACTGGAATAGTCAAACGGAACATATATACCCCTTTGTGTTAATTGACTGTTTGGAATTGAATTTGCGACTTTTTTACGTACCCTGTACGGTTTTGACTATATCGTGTTTAGAACTATTGTTTCGACTCTAAACTTGGTGATTATGTTCTGATTTGGATTAGGGACTTTTCGTGTGTATATCTGTTTAAGTTTAGTCGTATCGTTTTCAAAAATTTTGATTTGACTCTAAACTTAGTAGACATGTTTAAAGTCCTATTAATAGTTTACGTATGGATATTATCAGTATTTATTCGTGTCAGTATTAAATTTCTTGATTTGACGTTGAATTCCGTAGTTGGTGTTCTATTCTGTCTTGAACTCCAAGTGTAGAGTGAACACATAACGAATAATTATATTTTTATAGTTGTAAGAAGTTTTCTAATAATATCCGGTGTTTCAGATTCTATGTTAGGGTCTAATGGACTGTGTGTTTGTTACTCCTTTTACATCGAGTATAAATTTTTCCGTTTCCTATGGTACGGTTTTACTATTTATGACCTTGTAAGTTTCTGAAATTTTGTAGTGACGCAAGGTCATACATGTATGTGTGTTACCTCATAATGAGTCGGTAATTTTTCTTAGGTAAACTTAGTCAAGACTACTCTACCTACTTTGACCTCGGCTAATATGTCTCACTTCATTCGGTCTTTCTTTTTGTGGTTATGTCATATGATTGTGTATATATACCTTAAATCTTTCTACGGTTACTACTGGGACATACGTTCTGTCGTTTTTTCTGTGTCTACACATATCGCCTGAAAACCTGAGTCTCCCTCTCCCTCTCCCACCCTACTAAACCCTCTTACCGTAACTTTGTACATATGATAGTACATTCTTAGCTTAGTGGTCAGATACAGGCTACGTCCTATGTCGTACGAACCCCGACCACGTGCCCCTACTGGGTCTCCCTACAACACCCCTCCCTCCAAGTACAAACCCTAGTGTACATGTGGGCACCACCTAAGTACAGTTACATACCGTTTTGGTTATGTCATAACATTTCATTTTATTTCATTTTTATTTTTAATTTTTTTTTTAGTGATACAAGGTATTTCAGTTTTTGTTGTTTGTGTGTACCTTAATTAATCTTACGTACTTTAGAGTTGTTCTTTATTTTTATTATTTTTTTTCTTCGTTCACTTTTAAGATCTGGACTTTTAAATCATAGTCTTTACTTTTTTTTAGTGACTTACCTGAGTTTCATTTGACCTTTAATATTACCTTTAGTGTTTCTTTCTTTTCCAATTTTTGCAGATTATATACATATAAACTTTAAGTCCTTTTTTTACTTCTCTTTCTATAACCTCATCTTTTTATAAAACACTATATTACTGACTTGTGAAAGGTTGGAAGTATTCTCTGTATGTAAATATCTAAATCTTTACAAACCACTTGAGGGTTTATTTTATTACGACGTGTCTAATCTCTTTTTGACGGTTTTAAGTTTATATTTCAGGACTTTTGTAAATCTCTTTTTACTTCAATGAACGACGATGACGACGATTCAGCGAAGTCAGCACAGGTTGAGACACGCTGGGGTATCTGCCGTTGGGTGGGTCGAGAGGGTAGGAACCCTAAGAGGTCCGTTCTTATGGCCTCACCCAAAGGTAAAGGAAGAGGTTGTGTATGAATATCCTCCAATGAATATCGTCCTGTTATTAAACTTATTAATAACTAAAGAGTTGTCTTCGATAGTTCCGGTCTTCTATTGTAGAAGTTGCACGATTTTCTTTCTTAGAATAGTTTCGTTTAAGACATAGATTACTTTTATAGGGAGTCCTTACTCCCACTCAATTTCTGTGAAAGTCTACCTTATTTTGATTGTCGACTATATGTTTCTTTAAGATTTATCAGACACTTTTAAATCAATACATATGACACTAGGAGTTTCCTTGTTGATTTTTACTTCGTTTGTTTATTTTGTGTGTGTCTATATTGGTTTTTCGGTTCATTGTTTTACTTTATGATTTTTATGAGGTTTTTTTTTTTAGTTTTTTCTCTCTTATACCCCCCGCCCCTCCTGTTTTTTCTTTAAACGTCTTGATTCAGGTTGGTATGGTTATTGATATATTTGGTAATAACTAGGATGATAAGGTTACTTGTCTTTAACTGTTCACCCATTTCCGTTCTGACTTGGTAACCGACGAGTCACCGAGTCAGTGCAGGCTGAGAAACTCTGGGGTACCCGACGTCGTGCGGACCGAAGAGACCAGGAAATGGTAGAGGACCTCAAATGAGTTTACGTACAGGTAACTCAGCCACTACGGTAGGTTGGTAGAGTAGGAGACAGCAGGGGAAGAGGAGGACGGAAGTTAGAAAGGGTCGTAGTCCCAGAAAAGGTCACTCAGTCGAGAAACTTAGTCCACCGGTTTCATAACCTCAAAGTCGAAGTCGTAGTCAGGAAGGTTACTTATAAGTCCCAACTAAAGAAAATCCTAACTGACCAAACTAGAGGAAAGACAGGTTCCCTGAGAGTTCTCAGAAGAGGTCGTGGTGTCAAACTTCCGTAGTCAAGAAACCACGAGTCGGAAAAGATAACAGGTCCCGTTTCCGTGCTGACTTGTTGATATACCACGAAATTCTTGGTGTGAATTTCTGTGTCTATTCAAATTTCATTCACCTACGTCTGTTGTACTTTGTAATTATCATTCGTATACTTCTGACTTTACGGAAGTGATCATAGTCTATTTTATTTGAAATTATTTTATTCAAAGTGGTGTCTAGTGAAAAATATTTGTTGCTATTCTCTTTAATTAGTCCTTCTTTATTAATAGTCACGGATACATAAATTAATGCTTCGGAGTTGTATGTATTTAGTTTATAACTCTCTTAATTTCCCTTTGGTAAAAAACTGGTATGATCTTATAATATTGTTAAGAGAAAGTAGTAAACTATATTATCGATCTATTTTTGAGTTATTCCTGTGTCTTCTAGAACATTATCCCTTCTTGTTTATACTGAGGTATAATCTAGACAAGGAAAGACAAATTTGAAACAAGAGACAACGGACATGACTCAGTACGACCGAGACGTGGAAAAGATTTTCTTACAACGGATATCGGACTTTATGTGTCCTGTCGGATAAGAGTCCCGAGACTATAAATTCTCAAGTACATATATGTGTCTATTCTTCAAAGGCTCGTCTCTTTCTGTAAACAGAACAACCTCCAAATGTCCTTGTGTCACTGTTGGACGTATTTGTGGACGTTCTTGTTTCATGAGGACGTAGTTCTTCGAACGTTGTTTGTCGATGGCGAACGCGAAAGACTTTAGACTGACCCCGTTCTACAAAGAAACTCTGTCATCAGACTGTAGAGTCAGACGACCTAAAGGTTTATTTCAGTGATAAGGAAAGGGGTTGTTAAGTAGGAGGCTAAGTGACCGGACAACACACTACTCGTTGACTCAGACCTGAGTCGTCGTTAGAGTTGACGTGAAACTTGGTGAAATTAGATTAATATCTCGTTGGGTAGGTCATTCGTTTCTTATGTATAAAAAGAGTTTCATGTGTGACACCTAAGTAATTCTATCTAGTATAAGACCTCATACTTTGTTCCGACAATTTTTAGGTCCAATATGGTTCACATAAGAGTATAGTTACCTTAAATTAGTCTTGATTTATTGTTTTTTATAACAATTTTAGGATAACTAGACCTCTAAATTTTGTGACAAATTTATTCTGGTTTAATGTTCTTCTAAATGTTTTGTAAAACTTGACTATATTATTAATTTTATCTTGTATGAGTTTTAGACATCCTACGTCCATTTCGTGACCATTCACCTTTTGTATTGTAATTTACATGTTTAATCCTTTCCTCTGGATTTTGGTTATCCTAGGGTAGGATTCTTTATTTTTAGTTCTTGAGTCATTATTTTTTATTAATTAGTTCTATTCTTATCTTTAGTCGTAATAATTTTTCTCTGTCTTTTTTAATTCATTTTTAGACGAAGAAGTTTTGTTTTACTTCTTTTAACTGTTTAGAGGTCAATCGGAAAAGTACTCTTTTCCTCTCTCTGATATTTAGTTTTTATCATTATTTTTACAAATTAGACTTCCTAAACAGTGGTTCCTAACATGTGTAATTTTTTATTCCTTTGTGACACTTCTGCAAACCCGATTCTTCAAACTGTCAAATGTACTTTACCTGTGTAAAAAACTTTCTATGTTGAATATTTTTGACTTGTCAAAAATATTCTTTGTCTTGTCGAACAACACAGTCCATTTCTTTAACCCAGACAATGGTCCGAACCCCAAATTCGTACTCTGGTTGTACAGAAGACACTTATCCGAAGAGGACCCGTGTAATGTTGATATTTAAATTGGACTTTGTGGTCTTCAGGTCTTTAGGTCACCCTCCTTACCTCTGGGTTCCATCCTTTCTGTTCAAGAAAATGACTGGTGGTTGTTACCGTCACAAGACTCCGCTTGTGTAGGATAAGGAAGGGAATTTCTTGTCTTCCCTCCCTTCTTTTTCTCGAGGCTCACTTTTTTTTTTTCGGACTGTAGGAATTGGTCTCCGGTTGTCGAAGGTTAATTTATTTGGAGATTTACAGTTTCATATGTTAATTTAGATCATTCGAAATTAGATAATACTTACTAAGAGATTAAGACGATATAAAAGGGTGAAAAGACTTTTTCCCATTGGTTAATTAAGAGTTAAAGGATATTGGTGAACATAAAAATTAGATTGAAACTACATAACGGAAGGACGGGGTAAGGGTTAAACGTCAAAAGTCCTTTATAAAAAATGGTAGGTCCCTTTGTTTAGTGGTAGATGAATCGTTCAAGTCTCATTGTCCCCACCTGTTTCAATGTTTCTTACCGGTCTTAGATTAAAGGAGAGGTCTCAGAAGACCGATGAGTTAATTCGTATAGGAATGACGACCAGACGTCAGAACCTGGGAGAGGGGTTGAGGGTCTAGACTAGTAAATGCTACTTTCTTATTTGTGTAAGAGAAAGACGATTTTACAACCTTCACTATTACTTAACTTCAAAATTACCACATTAGAATCAAGTCCGTATGTTTTTACCACGACCCGCCGGTGACTCGTAGACCAGAGTCTGTAAGACGACGTAGTGACTCTTAAACTTTAAAGACTTGACATAGTTTGTATTCCTACGCACGTGCGATTCATCGAAGTCAGTACGGGTTGACGCTGGGGTACCTGAAATCATCCCGAGTCCGAGGAGAGACAAGTACCCTAAGAGGTCCGTTCTTATGACCTCACCCAACGGTACGGGAAGAGGTCCCCTCGAAGGACTGGGTCCCCAGCTTGGGTGCAGAGAATCAGAGGACGTGACCGCCCGTCCAAGAAATGGTGATCGTGGTGGACCCTTCGGGTTTGTATTCCTAGGGTCGTCAACAAAGGTCTTGTTGTAGATGATCGTCGACGATCGAAGTGAGAACGTCACAAATTCAGGAACGGGACGAAACGTTGATCCACTAATAAACATTACGGATGGTTAGGAAAGAATTTTAGTAGGAATGGAGAACGGTCGAGGTTGGTATCAAGAAGTGTTTTTATAATACATTGTAATAACGAAAAAACTGAAATATTCACACGGAGTAAAACATAAGGACCGTCTTGTTTTAAGTTCACGAAAGAACCTAAACACGAAAGACTCTACCTCAGGAGTCAAGTCAAGACAAGTCAAGTCAGCGAGTCAACACAGGTTGAGAAACGCCAGGATTGTTTGGGGTTTATTTTAGAAAATACAACAGGGTTGGTCCAGAGGTAAGAACCTTACGAGGTAATTGTCTTAATTTATAAGAGAAAATAAAACTCATTCTTTCCTTACCGATAATTTGAGTTAATTCAGATTAATTAACGGAATTTTAATAGGGACAATATAGAATAATATAAAATGAACATTAGATAGTAAGATGAATAGAGGGTAATTTTGTCTTTTTATACAAGTGTACTGACATAACAGGTGTTGTTCTAGGTCAGTTGTTTTTCTGACTTTTCTTATTTGTGGTTTAAATCTTTGTAGAAGGAAGATGTAAGCTTACTTACGAGTTATGTATTATTGTATAGTACAAGTATGTCAAAACTTCCAAAAATAGAGAGACACGGTTGTCATTTTGTCGTTTCGAATTGTTTCCAGGTGTGGACTTTGACGTTCTCGAAACCTAACAAATCTTTGTTTAATAGTCCTTTAGTCATGTATGGATTCCTTCTTTTCCTCAATGATTGGATAACATCCTGTTGTACGGGATATAGTGACTGAATGGGGAAGTAAGTGTATCAGTTCGTAATCAAAGTTGTGGCTACATCGGTATAAACACTGTCAGTCCAGGAGAAAATACGATTATTTCTCTCGGATACAGAGATCGGCACAATGGTCGTGAATGAAAACTGAAACCTGAATCCTTGTTCGAAGTCAGAGAGTGTTCCCGGATGAGTGTAGACTTGTCACGAAACGTAAGGAATGTCGTTTCGTGTCCCGGGACTGTGAGTACTGCAAACCGTGATATCTCGTAAAGAGACTTTAGTGTTTTAAGTATGTGACCTTATCTTAAGACCCAGGATGCCCGAAGGGAGCACCGAGTCCGTCATCTCTTAGACGAACGTTACGTCCTCTAAGTAGCTGGACCCAAGTTAAGGACCCAATCCTTCTAGGGGACCTCTTCCCGTTTCGTTGGCCGAGGTGATACGAACGGACCTCTTAGGGTACCTGTCTCCTCAGGTCCTCCAGTGTTTCTCAGCCGGTGCTGCTCACGGAAGTGAAAGTACCCAGGGAGTACAATGGTGAGAGGAGACTTAGTGTACTGACGAAATGTCCCAATGACACTACGGAACCTTCCTCAAAGTCGTACGGTGTATGAGGAGTGTAGGGATGGAATAGTGTCCGGAGCCGGAACTCGGGTCGAGAATGGAGAAGGACTACCACCTATAGTGAACCCTCTAAGGCAACAGAAGACGGTCGACTGGTTCACGAGTCATTGAAATCAGAAGTATCTCTTTATTAGAGAGAGGAAGGTAAAAAGGTAGGTTTTTCAAGGGACTTCTTTATACTGCCTAGTTTGTTCATGATCCATTCATATAACCTTGAAGTGGAAGATCTTAAATTTGGGATCTTAGAAGTCTCGGTTTTTTTCCCAGAACAGGGAGGCGAGTTGTTACACACCCGTAACAAAACGAAAGACACCATATTGGTTTCCCAGGAATCCTGTCAGAAGAGTGGGGTCATTGTAAGGGCAGTTTCCACCGAACTAGTGTGGTGGTAGTCGTTGTCTTTGTCGTTCGCCGAAACTTTACCGACAAGAGACCTTGTTTTCTTTCAGGACGGAGTGACCCAGGAAGGAACATCCGAGTGTGTAAATATGTCGTGTGTGTGTGTGAAAACATTATCCCTTCTTTCTTAGGCTGAGGTACGTCCTAGACAAGGAAATGAATTGGAAACACGACCCAACCCTTCTAGGGGACCTCTTCCCTTACCGATGGGTGAAGTCATAAGAACAAACCTCTTAAGGTACCTGTCTCCTCGGACCGCCCAATATCAGGTACCCTAGTGTTTCTAAACCCGTGTTGACTCGTTGACTGTGACACGAGACAACGGACGCGAATCAGTACCACCACGACGTGGAAAACATCTTCTTAGATCTTTTTATATCCTATCAAATAAGAGTCCCGAGACTACGAATTGTCAGATAAGTATATCTCTAATTTTTCAATGTCTTATCTCTCATTGTAAACAAAACAACCCGTAAATATCCTTGTAGTGCTGGACCGGAGACTGGATGGATACATCTGTCGACATTCTTGTTGTCTAAGACTGTAGGTACTACGGAAGGAGGGAAAAGGAACGGAAATTTTTACGAAATGACTTTGGGAAGTTCCCCAAACCCCGAAACCCCCGTTCTCGGTGAGTAGAGAAACGATGACACGTACGATTCAGTGAAATCAGTAAAGGTTGAGACACGCTGGGATGCCTAACATCGGACAGACAAAACATACAGGGTCCCTAAGAGGTCCGTTCTTATGACGTCCCTCAACGACACGGGAGGAGGTCCCCTAGAAGGACTGGGTCCCTAACTTGGATGGAGAGAATACAGAGGACGTAACCGTCCACCCAAGGAATGATGATCGTGACGGATCCTTAGAGAAACGTACCAGGATCTCGTTTGGAAAGAGACCGGATTTCAGACTACAAAACCAAACGAACCGAGGTGACACACAACCCGTATGTTCGGAACACAAGCTATTGGGTAAAAATGTATTTATATAAAGTTTGAATCGTGTCCTTGAGTGAGTTGATCAATTCGTTAAATTAGAAACAGACGTTTTTCTGGTTCAGAAGCATTCTATTCGGTATTGCTTTCATGGTTTCGTGACTAAGTCGTTTTATAATAGTCAAGACGACGTCGGAGAAAGGGATCCCTGTAGTAGAATATTATCAACTAAAAAGGATCTTTACTTTTTTCAGAGAGAAGATGTAAATTGTGTGTTTGTACGAACGAAACATTTAAATTTCCAATGTTAAGGGAGTGGGGTAGGGGCATTGAGACTGTCACAACGAAAAATGGTATGAAGGATGGCGATGCTTATTAGAAGGAGAATTTTGTCTCTCAAACCACACACATACATAATCCCCTCCAATCACTTCTCACATGTTCGGGGAATCCTTGACAAGGAAACACTACCGAGTATCAGAGTAAGTCGAAACATCAGAAGTCTAGCGATCAGTTTTATCAAATTCGTGTTGTGGACGTAAAAGAATTAGAGAAGGCGACGTGGGGAAGGGGGGGCGGGGCGAGGTTTTTATGTGGTGGCTTCTGACTAACTTCTTAAACGAGATCTCTAAGATTGGGTCTTGATTCTGTGTGTGTGTGGTCGTCTGTGTGTCTGTCACAGACGGAAGGTAGTAGTTACACAATCTTCATGAAGAACTATAAATTAGAATCCCTAAAATAGAATTACGAAGTTGAGTAAAGGTTTTGGCTAGAGTGAACGTAGGACCTCGTAGTTTCCCGAACAAGAAAGGTAACTCGACACATCGTTAAGTTGTCATAAGTGTTTTAAGTTTATATGAGTAATTTTGGCTAGATCGAAACTCTTAGATGTAAAGTACCAACAAGGTCGTCGAAGTCCAACCTCCACCAGGAGGGAGGACAATTCCTCTTCCTACGTAACCGTGGATTATATTATACGTAGGAACCGGAAAGAAGACCTTCTCCATGTGTCAGAGAATATCATTAAAGGAAGTGAAGGAAGTTTACTCTTGTTGTTGTTGTAAAATGACTCTCACTGATATCGTAGACAATGGGATCCGTAAATAAACGAATGGAGAGAAGGGTGGGTATCGAGGGTGGTGATTTAACATTTGGGGAAGTTACGTCTCCGATACAAAGTGACTGAAGGTATTGAAATCGTAAATCGTACCGTGTGTGACGGACCGTATAATCCTCAATTACTTTTACCTAACTTCACTAAAGGTGTAGTATTTCAGTATGGTAAATTTCACTTTAACTTAGGGTTTAATAAAAAAGGGGTGTCAAGTGTCTTGGCAATAAATCTAATGGATTTCCGTCACAAACCTTACAGTGAAGTACGGATTTATTCGTTTGTAAATTTCTATTTGACAAAGTCAACAGACAAACAAATCAGACTTGATAGACCCTTTGAACGAATGTCTTAACAAGACTCAATAATAGACGTATACTTGCATTCAACTTGAATTACAGTAATTTTCTTGTTTTCTTGTCTATTATTTTCGACTCCGATATATCGACCACAGTCCCTCCTTTTTAAAAGGAAGATAAAACGATCCAAGAAACCGACTAAATTGTTGGTTTAATTTTTTTTTTTGTCTAATTGTTTTCTTTTTGTTTGGACATACATGTCCTTGGAATTTCTATAATCCGAGGAATTGTCAGTCCGTTAACGTTAAATATACAGTAACACTTGATGTCTTTTCCCCATACCCAGACCTTGAAGGTCCCTTCCTGATTTCAAATGTCCTTCTACCCTTTTCGTTTGCAAACCATTTCTTCACAAACGGTACGGTACGGTACGTCTCTGTTGTCAATGTTTCGTCGGAACGTATTCATAAAAGGTTAGATGGTGTCGATCCAGAACAGGAGACATCAATAGAGGGCCACTATCGAGAGAAGGACCTTATCTTGAAGATAGATTTAAGAAAAGTCCTTCAATTCCCCTTCCACTCTATTCTTCATTTTGAAGGACTCAGAAGACAGACAAAAAAATTTAGTCGGATCTTATTAAAAGTACGGTTTCTCTGTGTAAAATCCCACCATTACACGTGAGGAGATGTGACCCTTCCCTCCCATCAAAGGTAAATTCAATTCAGCGAGTCAGTACAGGCTGAGAAACGCTGGGGTACCCGACATCGGGTGGTCTGAGGAGACAGGTACCCTAAGAGGTCCGTTGTTATGACCTCACCCAACGGTAAAGGAAGAGGTCCCCTAGAAGGGTTGGATCCCTAGCTTGGGTCCAGAGGACATAATCTCCATCTGCGAAATTGGAGACTCGGTGGTCCCTTCGGGGTAAATCATTAAAGATTTTTGTGTACACCGACTTCAATAGTTTTAGAGAATTTAGAGTTTTAATTTGAGACGTGTCTCGGACCTAAGAAGACTCTTACGTGAGAGTTGTGTTGGACCCAGTAAGACCCTTTAAGATGGTGGACTTTTTACCAACCAACTTGAGACTTGAGACTTTGAGCATTTGTACGGGAGGATTAGTAAAATGAGGGGTGGGGGTGGTGTGTGTGTGTGTGTGTGTGTGTGTGTGTGTGTGTGTGTGTGTGTGTGTGAAGTGTCGACAACTTTTGGTGTCGTTGGTTCCGTTTAAAAGACGACCCTTCTTCACAAGAAGGTCAAACTTTTCTAAGACTCTTTTTATAAGAAATCTTTTATCACAGACAAGGACTAGTATTATAGAAAAAAAACAATGTTGAAAATAACCGCACATCGACGACATGTTGCAACACAAGCAAAGACGACATGTCGTGTCACTTAGTCGATGCACATGTGTACATAGAGAAGAAAAAGTCTAAAGGACGGGTAAATCCAGTGGGGACTCGGGACTCGTCTCAAGGGACACGACATGTCGTCCAAGGGTAATGAATGACTAAGATAACAACAACAAATCAACAATTTAGTACAGGTTGAGAAAACGGTGGGGTGTCTTATATCGGGAGGTTCGAGGAGACAGGTACCCTAAAGGGTCTCTTCGTATTACCTCACCCGACGGTAAAGGAAGAGGTCCCTTAGAAGACTAGGTCTCTAACTTGGACGTAGAGGACATAACGTCCGTCTAAGAAATGGTGACTCGGTATTATAGTTATCCCGTGTATACAGTTAGGGTTAGAGGGTTGAGTTGTTAGGGTTATGACCCGTGTGTGAGTTTATTTTGGTATTAAGTTTTTCTGTGTACGTGGGGTCACAAGTGACGTCGTGATACATGTTGTCGGTCCTGTACCTGTGTTGGATTTACAGATAGTTGTTTCCTCACCGAATTCTTCTACACCATGCATATGTGTTACCTTACAATGAGTCGGTATTTCTCCTTGTTTTGACACAGTGAACGTCTCTACAACTACCAGGATCTCTCACAGTATGTCTTCAGTCTTTCTGTTATAATTACGTATATACACGTTAGTCTTTTGACCATATCTACTGGAATAAATGTTTCGTCACTTTCAGTGAGTCTACACAGGATGAGAAACGCTGGGGTTCCTGATATATTAGGTACCTTAAGAGGTCCGGTCTTATGACCTCACCCCTCGGAAAGGAAAAAGGTCACCTAGAAGGGTTGGGTCCCTAGTTTGGGTCCAGAGGGTGTAACGTCCGTCTAAGAAATGATCGACTCAGTGGTCCCCTCGGGTTCTTATGGTCTCATCCATCGGATAGGGAAGAGGTCGCCTAGAAGGACTGGGTCCTTAATTTGACCCCAAGAAATGGTTGACTCGATAGTCCCTTCGGGAATGTTTCTTTTTGATCTCTGTTTCTACATCTCTTGTTTATATGCCTACGGTTCCCCCTTCCCTCCACCACCAACCTACTTAACCTTCTAACCCTATTATATAGAAAGAACTGTAACTAGAATTTCTTCGGGTACTATAACTCTATAGTTATCGTACGGTACTAAGTCAGGATCCGTTGTCTAAGGTTAACATTTTCGTTCAAAGTTGTCTTTTCGTTCTATAAAAAAGGAATAGAGTCTCAATTTATATAAATATAGAAAAAGTGTCCCGATTTGTAGTTTATGACGACCCTTATCTATCCTGGTAAATGTATATGTCTATTGTCGTTGACTCTCAATCCCCCTCACCATATATTTGACGTGTCGTGCGTAGGAACAAACGACGAGGAGAGGGAAGACGATCAGACGTTTGACCGGGGGTATGTTCCTCCCTTTCTCTCTGACTTTTTTCTCGGTCTGGGGAGGTTTATCCTTTCACCGTCCAAATTATCCGTTCCCTCGAATGTATGATCGAAACAGAAACCCCGACGTTCTACTCATCGAGAAACGTGGACGAACGGTCTTAGAATTTTCAAATGTCTTTCCGAAATTACCCCGAGTCGGTACGTGTGACAGGTCTACAAGTGTCATTGTGTGACGAAAGAGTTCTGAAGTAAGTGCTTCACTGAGGTCGGTATCCTTCCCACCTGTCTTACATATAGGTTTACTAACCCTACCTCTATTTCTGGGAGGATAACAGACCCAGGTCAAGTACCCAGTCGACCACCAGTGAAGGAGAGTCACCGGAGGAGGCTGTAGAAACGGACAAGAGGAAAAATGACGGAAGAAATGTTTAGGAGGACCTAGAGAGTCGTTACGAAGAAAGTGAGACGTTTACAGAAAAGGAAAAAGATTTCGGACCTACGATCGATTTAGGTCTAGGACCGCCGATGTGTAGATGGACTTTAACTGAATAGTTCCGTATACAGTGTTGTTTTACCTTACGAAGAATTGATTGTCCTTATGAACATTATTGGTGTTCCATTTAAAATTTCAGACGGAGAATATTTATTTACACGGTGTCACAACTATAGTGTCCACTTCCTCTTGTAGGTAAGTCCAATTCTTTTCCTAACCAGTCCATGTGGACCCTTCCAAACACTTACGAGATGTTTCCTGTACCGTAAAGTAAATTCAGTCTTCGCTATTGTTTTCGGTTCTTTACGTTCATGTCCTATTTACGATACCAGATCCTCTACTTTCAAATTAACCTCGTGTGTACACTAAACCCTCGTCATATTTTCCCTGGGTGTTTTATAGACTTAAAAATTTAGTCGTTTCAGAACTTACACTGGTTTGACGTCCATATAATCAAAAGTTGATGATAACGTTATTCAATAGTATTTGAATCCCCAAATTTTGTTGTGTTGAAATAATAGAATGTTAGGACACAGGGTATTCGGGCTGTACCAGTGTAGTCGGATTTTAGTTCCACAGTCGTCTCGATGACTCAGGAAAATATCTCCGACGTCCACACCTAGGTCAAGTTGAGTCAAGTCAGCGAGTCAACATAGACTGAGAAGCACTGCGACACCTGACGTCATGTGGTCCGAAGGGACAGGTAGTGGTTGAGGACCTCGGATGAGTTTGAGTACAGGTAGCGTAATCACTACGGTAGGTTGGTAGAGTAGGAGACAGCAGGGGAAGAGGAGGACGGAAGGTAGAAAGGGTCGTAGTCCCACAAAAGTTTACTCAGTCAAGAAGTGTAATCCACCGGTTTCATAACCTCAAAGTCGAAGTCGTAATCAGGAAGGTTACTTATAAGACCTGACTAAAGGAAATCCTACCTGACCAACCTAGAGGAAAGTCAGGTTCCCTGAGAGTTCTCAGAAGAGGTTGTGGTGTCAAGTTTTCGTAGTTAAGAAGTCGGGAGTCGAAAGAAATATCAGGTTGTGAGTGTACTGATGACCTTTTTTGGTATCGAAACTGATCTACCTTGAAACAACCGTTTCATTACAGAGACGAAAAATATACGATGGATCTAAACAGTATCGAAAAGAAGGTTCCTCGTTCATAGGAAATTAAAGTAAGTCCAACAACCGTCTTAACTACTACTGGGAGGTGGGGAAAGGGAGAAACAAAGAAGGACCGACCGTCGACTCCCCGAGAAACCAAAGAGTTCCGAAAGGTCCAATTACGGGAGAATGAGGTAGAAGTTTGGTCGTTATCGTCCATCTCCGGAAGAGTACGCACAGAGGGGGGTGTCGGTGCCTATCAAGAGACGAAAGCGACCGAGTACAGAATCCACCCCGGGTAGACCTACTAGGTCCAATAAGAGAGGTAGACCTCTACTACCGCTCTTGGAAGTGTAGACGTCTCAGAGAAGACAGCACACTCCATTGTATCCGTGTCCAAGATCCCTAATCGGACACCTGTAAAAATCCCGTAAAAGATCCGTAATCGGACACCTGTAAAAATCCCGTAAAAGATCCCTAATCGAACACCTGTAAAAAATCCCGTAAAAGATCCCTAATTGAACACCTGTAAAAATCCCGTGGTAATAAGATAGTTGACGTCAACCGTTTTATTTCATAAAGTCAACTACACTGCCGTCTATTTAATCAACTATAAGATATGTTCAATGGACTTTTCCACCATAGAGTAATCGTAAACTCGAACTAAAAGGAACCATAAGTCTCATCTCACAAACGACACTCTGAGATACCCTTTAACTTTCTTAAAGGAAAGTAAACAGAGTCCAAGACAAGAACGTAAGAGAAGAAAGGAATATGAGAGGAAAGATACCCTGTTTATTGTGTACACCACTTGTCCCTTTACTCGGTGAGAACTGTGTAATTTGAACGATCACCTTGTACTTAAACCTCTCTTGAGTCACAAGTAGACTATCCTTCGGTAACCAAGGGAACCAGAAAAGTGAATCAAGTACCATCGTTGGTGTACATTTAGGTACTATTCACTTTATAAAAGAGGGTTCCACGTTTTAAAATATTAACTTAAAGACAAGTGTTTTGAATTAAAATACTATACTTTTATGGTTTTAACTAGGGATTTTTATCCCTTAATTTTTTATTTTGTCGAAAAAATTTGTTTCTAAAGAATTAATACATTTCTAGTTTGTCATTTGTGTCTTTTATTGTCCTATTACAAAGGGGACATAAAATATGTAAACAATCTGAACGACTCTAAAGAATTTTATAACTTCAAACCTGATTTTTAAGGTAGATAAAAAGTACCTTTTAAAAGGACAATCATTCGTCTTCCTTAAACATAATAAGGTAACGAGACTTTTACGAGTCTAAAGTAGTTTTAATCTTATTAACCAAGAGTTTAAAAAGTATCAAATAAGTCACATATACTTACAAAGGAATTTCGACACCTACCTTTCGGTCTCTCTTCATGTCGAAGGAACCAGAGGAAAAGAAGTTATTTAAGGACTAAAAGATAAAGACGTCATAGGGACATCTGGAGACGACCGGATGACTCCAACATTTAGTTAAGTCTTGTCACCGGAACAGTT
This sequence comes from Capra ibex, assembly GCA_006410555.1. Classification (NCBI taxonomy): domain Eukaryota; kingdom Metazoa; phylum Chordata; class Mammalia; order Artiodactyla; family Bovidae; genus Capra; species Capra ibex. The sequence goes on along the minus strand of SJYO01038983.1, from coordinate 6,318,280 downwards.
GTTGTACGTGTCAGTAGTCTATCATTGTTTATTGAAAACCAGTAATACGATCTCCGTAATAAATAATGGTACCGAAGTTCAACTAGTTAAGGTTCCATAACTTTAATTACACCTCTTATCTCTTCCACCTTACTTCATCTTCAAAATTATATAGTGAAGTGTTTATTACCAAACGGTATATAATAGTTTCTACTAGTCTTTCTTTTTAATGCATTTTCACAAAGTATCTTATTTGTGGATCGGATACCTTATATTTATCCTTACCTCGTCAATCTTAAATCAGAAAAGGATTCATCTCTTATATGTTAGATTAACGTCATCTATAAGTCTAAAGAAAAAGTATAAGTAAAAAATTCGTTAGGACTTGTTAAGACCACTAATCCTATCGAAGTCGTATCTCCCCAAAAGGACCACCGAGTCTACCATTTTTTAGATGGACGTTCCGTCCTCTGAACCCAAGCTAGGGACTGAACCCTTCTATGGGGACCTCTTCCCGTACCGTTGGGTAAGGTCATAAGATCGGACCTATTAAGGTACCTGACTCTTCGGACCGCCCGCTGTACCGTTGATTGTGAAAGTGAAAGTGTAAAGGTTTCGTGTCGACAAGTCGTAGAGAAAGATACATAAAAGGTCAAATATGGAAGGTATCTAAAGGATGTTCCTTTTTAAGTTAGATATCATTTTGTCTTGAAAAGGTTGTAAGTCAACACAAGGAGTTTGTAAAATTTAATTACCGAAAGATTTTCAGTAATAAAGTATCTTGTGGTGCTACGTGACTTTATGTTACGATTTTGTTTCTGTATATTACACTATATACATTTTCTCTGTTACTATTTAAGTGGTTTGAATAAAGTGAAAGACTGACACGTATGTCTTTCTGATTTATAGGATTCGGAAGTCAAGTCAAGTCAAGTCAACGAGGTAGCACAGACTGAGAAACGCTGGGGTACTTAGCGTCGTACGGTCCGGAGGGAGAGGTAGTGGTCGAGGACCGTAAGTGAGTTTGAGTGCAGGTAGTTCAGTCACTACGGTAGGTCGGTAGAGTAGGAGACAACAGGGGAAAAGTAGGACGGGGATTAGGGAGGGTCGTAGTCTCAGAAAAGGTTACTCAGTTGAGAAACGTACTCCACGGTTTCATGGCCTCAAAGTCGAAATCGTAGTAAGGAAGGTTTCTTGTGGGTCCCGGCTAGAAATCTTACCTGACCAACCTGGAGGACGTCAGGTTCCCTGAGAGTTCTCAGAAGAGGTTGTGGTGTCAAGTTTTGGTAGTTAAGAAGCCGTGAGTCTAAAGAAGTGTCAGGTTGAGAGTGTAAGTATGTACTGGTGTCCTTTTTGGTATCGGAACTGATCTACCTTGAAACAACCGTTTCATTACAGAGACGAAAACTTATACTATAGATCCAACCAGTATTGAAAAAAGGGTTCCTCATTCGCAGAAGATTAAAGTACTGACGTCAGTGGTAGACGTCACTAAAATCTCGGGTCTTTTATTTCAGACTGTAACAAAGGTGACAAAGGGGTAGATAAAGGGTACTTCACTATCCTGGTCTACGGTACTAGAAGTAAAAGACTTACAACTCGAAATTCGGTTGAAAAAGTGAGAGGAGAAAGTGAAAGTAGTACTCCAAAAAATCAAGGAGAAGTAAAAGACGGTATTCACACCACACTAGACGTATAGACTCCAATACCTATAAAGAGGGCCGTGAGAGCTAAGGTCGAACACAAAGAAGATCAGGTCGCAAAGAGTACTACATGAGACGTATCTTCAATTTATTCGTCCCACTATTATATGTCGGAACTACATGAGGAAAAGGATAAACCTTGGTCAGACAACAAGGTACAGGTCAAGATTAACAACGAAGGACTGGACGTACGTCCAAAGAGTTCTCCGTCCAGTCCACCAGACCATAAGGGTAGAGAAAGTCTTAAAAGGTGTCAAATAACACTAGGTGTGTCAGTTTCCGAAACCGTACCAGTTATTTCGTCTTTATCTACAAAAAGACCTTGAGAAAACGAAAAAGGTACTAGGTCGCCTACAACCGTTAAACTAGAGACCAAGGGGACGGAAAAGATTTTGGTCGAACTTGTAGTCCCTCAAGTGGTCAGTGTATAACGACTTCGGACCGAACCTCTTAAAACTCGTAATGAAATGATCGCACACTCTACTTACGTCAACACGCCGTCAAACTCTTAAGGAACGTAACGGAAAGAATCCCTAACCTTACTTTTGACTGGAAAAGGTCAGGACACCGGTGACGACTCAAAAGGTTTAAACGACCGTATAACTCACGTCGTGAAAGTGTCGTAGTAGAAAGTCCTAAACTTTATCGAGGTGACCTTAAGGTAGTGGAGGTGATCGAAACAAGCATCACTACGAAAGATTCCGGGTGAGCTGAAGTGTAAGGTCCTACAGACCGAGATCCAATCACTAGTGTGGTATCACTAATAGAACAAGCACTTCTAGAAAACATGTCAAGACACATAAGGACAGTGGAGAAGAATTATAGAAGACGAAGACAATCCAGGTATGACAAAGACAGGAAATAACTCGGGTAGAAACGTACAAGGGAACCATAGAGATTAAAGGAACTTCTCTAGAGATCAGAAAACGTAAGACAACAAACGGAGATAAAGAAACGTTACTAGTGACTCCTTCCGAAAGAATAGAGAAGAACGATAAGAAACCTAGGATTCGGAATCTTCATTTATATTTCAGTATTTGGTGTAAGACGGGTATTCCTAACTCACCTTCACTGCACGAGGTGCAGACACTGACTGTGTATTTTGGTAGACCTACTAAGAGGTGTATGAGGAGGACAGGATAACTTTGAAACACAATTCTGTCTCCACTGTACTGCACTTTCCTAAGACTTAGACGCCTATTGACATACGTCGTGAGTGAGTGTGACCTGATGCTGTACTCACTTTCTGTTTCGAAATAATAGAATCCGGTGACTCTAAACCTCCAACCTACGACGTCGTACATCCGTATGAATGAGTTTATTTTGTAGAATATACCTTAAGTCATACACTTTCCATAGTGTCTGTGGTGTACAAGATCTATTTAAATAATAACTTTTTATAAAAAAGTAGTATAGATCTTTATTGACTTTATTATGTTTAAATTACAAGTAAAGTCTAGTCAAGTCAGCGAGTCAACACAGGTTGAGAAACACTCGGGTATTTGACATCGTGCACTCCAAAGAGACAGGTAGTGGATGAGGACCTCGAATCAGTTTGAGTACAGGTAGATCAGTCACTGCGGTAGGTTGACAAAGTAGGAGACAGTAGGGGAAGAGGAGGACGGAAGGTAGAAGGGGTCGTAGAAGGGGTCCCAGAATTGTTTACTCAGTTAAGAAGTGTAGTCCACCGGTTTCATAACCTCAAAGTCGAAGTCGTAGTCATGAAGGTTACTTATAAGACCTGACTAAAGGAAATCCTACCTGACCAGTCTAGAGGAACGTCAGGTTCCCTGAGAGTCTCAGAAGAGGTTGTGGTGTCAAGTTTTCGTAGTCAAGAAGCCACGAGTCGAAAGAAATATTAGGTTGAGAGTGTAGGTATGTACTGATGACCTTTTTGGTATCAAACTGATCTACCTGGAAACAACTGTTTCATTACAGAGACGGAAAACTATACGACAGATCCAACCAGTATCGAAAAGAAGGTTACTCATTTGCAAAATATTAAAGTACCGACCTTAGTGGCAGACGTCACTAAAACCTCGGGTTCTTTTATTTCAGAGAGTGACAAAGGTAACAAAGGGGTAGATAAATGGTACTTCACTACCCTGACCTATGGTACTAGAAACAAAAGACTTACAACTTAAAATTCGGTTGAAAAGGTGAGAGGAGAAAGTGAAAGTAGTTCGTTCTCCGAGAAATCAAGAAGGAGTGAAAGACGGTATTGCCACCATAGACGTATAGACTCCAATAACTGTAAAGAGGGCCTTTAGAACTAAGGTCGAACACGAAGAAGGTTGGACCGTAAAACGTACTACATGAGATGTATATTCAATTTATTTGTCCCACTGTTATGTGTCAGAATTACATGAGGAAAGGACTATACCTTGGTCAGACAACAAGGTACAGGTCAAGATTGACAACGAAGAACTGGACGTATGTCCATAAAGTCCTCCGTCAAGTGCACCAGACCATAAGGGTAGAGAAAATCTTAAAAGGTATCTTAAATTCTTAAATTGTAATCTTATAAATGAGGGTGATTTGTTTCGAACCCTTGTTGACGAGTTTGTTTTGTTTGTTAAGACTGACTTAATACAGTCTTTTAGATCTAGTAGTTTCAAATAGATATCAACTGACTCCATAAAAATTTGATATAAAAACAGATCGTCTATTTATAAAGTGAACTGTCTCTTTGGCATAGTAGATGAAAGTCCACTTCTCACACTTTTTTTTTTTATTTCCAGTTCTTATCAGTTTGTGAATACTCCTTATTCTTATCCCTCATTGTGAAAGGGACATTATATTATCCTAAATATACTTTAGATACAATTAACTCTTTTACACCATGATAAGGTCCTTATTTAAATAATTAGCATATATTATCTCTCCGGTCTGTGTCTGACCGTATACTTCAGACCGTATGCCAACTTAAAAGTAAATCTAATTACCCCTTTTCTTCTTTACAACTTGTTGATCTTTTGTCTTACTTAACGGGTTAGGTGTATTTTTTACAGTAATCGAGAGATGTATTTTTGTTTTTGGGATCTAGTTTCTGGTCGTTTGTTACCAGGTACCCCGTGCAGGTCCGACGATGGACGAAAATATTTACTTCAAAATAATCTTATGTCAGTGTGTGTAATTAAATACCTAATGGACATCGAAGAAAGTACGATGTAGTAGACTTGACTTATCAAAGCTGTCCTTAGTACACTGAGTGTTTCGGTTTAATAAATAATAGACCAAGAATTGTCTTTTTAACAAACTGGGGACGGGTCTACCTAATCATTTATTTTATGTGAAATTTTGAGAATCATGTTAAATGTTCATTTATAGAAAGTCTAGTGAAATCCCCTTTATAAAAATTCGTTTTATTGTTCTAATAACTAATATTTTATTTTTAATATCAGAACAGATGTAATTTTATTTGTTGATATCGAGTATTTATTTGTGGAATTTTGTACTTTTCTGTTCAATATTAACCCCTATGAACGTAATATGTGGTGACTGTTTCCTATGCTTCCTAATCATAGTTCTAGTTACAAAATATTTCCTATATATTTGAAATTTATATATAAAAAAAGTCATTATTTTACATGATACTTAGGGTCTTTGTACTTGTCTGTAAAAGTGTCTACTCCGTTGTGTATTTCGTTTGTGTTCTTCTATGCAAATTGTATTACAGTAATAAGTCCATTTACGGTTTGTTTTCATGAACTTTACATAAAATACGGACTAACTTTTTGATTTTTGAGATTATGACGGTTTACAATCTTTTCGACATCTCACTCTCTTCTGTAACGACCGTTCGTGTTTCGAATCACGATGGTGCAACATTTTCATAAACCGTAATAGAGGATTAGGACTTATAAATACACGGGTTGAAATAAGGACCTATGTGTACGTTCTCCTTTGACGTGTACAGTAATGACGGGAGTCTGTGTCCATTCTCCTTCGGGGACGGGACCTGGGATTTAGATTGGAGGGACGAAATCTCATTGAAGGAGTCGAAAAAGATTCCGGGGAGGTTACGATCCTACTCAGAACTAGGTCCCACGGTGAGGCCACCCGTGGAACTAAGGTCTGGTCTGGGACACCGGGAGTCAGTAACAAAGAGAGGAAACCCTATGAGAGACTGAGAGATGAGACAACACCCCAACTAGTTTGTCAGACGTCTTGAGACTCGAGTACGGACACCGTAAGATCTCGAGTCACCGTCCCAGGACCAAGGTCTTCTCGTTGGACTATTCCTAACGAGGATGTCCGGTATTTCCATAAGACACACTTGGGTACCTGATAACGGCGGGGGTGAGGGGCGGGGGGGCGGTTTCCGAAAAGATAGGTACTCCAAAAGGTCCGCTCTATGACCTCAGCCAACGATACGGGAGGAGGTCCCCTAGAAGGACTGGGTCCCTAGCTTTGGTCCAGAGAATACAGAGGACGTAACCGTCCACCCAAGAAATGGTGATTGCGGTAGACCTTTCAGGGGTGTACTCTAACCCGTCGATCTTTCCAAGACCGTACGAATAAACCCCACTAATTTTAACAAATATCAGTTTCCAGGGTGTTTTTATAAAAAGGTTTCGGGACACCTACGATTCCGGTAGAGACTAGAGTGACAAATTTCAATTGTTTAACTTTATTTACAAATTAAGATCTTCATTAATATCTTGAATATTTCATAAATATTATAAATGTTGTCATAAATGTTTCCTTTGTCCTCTTGTTACCCAATCGTCCTTTACCCTATCCCTCTTCTGCTATCGGTTTTTTTACCCTATATAGGTTATCCAGGTAACAATTCCAGGATCTAAAACGAGGGTCAATAACTCAACATCCATAAATAATTTAACAGTTTGGTTGGTTTATTTACTTTAATCCATTAAATCTTTAGTTACCACTGTCCTATGTTGTTTTATTTCTTGTACTAATGATGTAAATACGTCGACGACGACGACGACGATTCAGCGAAGTCAGCACAGGCTGAAGACACTCTGGGGTATCTGCCGTCGGGTGGTCCGAGGGGCAGGGACCCTAAGAGGTCCGTTCTTGTGACCTCACCCAGCGGTAAAGGAAGAGGTTACGTACTTTCACTTTTCACTTTCACTTCAGCGAGTCAGCACAGACTGGGAATCACTGGAGTACCTAACGTTGGGTGGTCCGAGGAAGCAGGTAAATACGTATGGACTCCGGTTTTCTTTTTCTTTTCTTCACTTTATCTAGTCACTTCGTCTTATTTCGATTCGTTGTCTGATTCCACATTGCTTCTATTTTACTGTGAAGTTTAGTGACCTTTCCTTACTCGATAAATTATTTATCGGAATTATAAATCGTATTTGTTGTTAATATATAATGGAATGTTATACGTTGTTTAAGGTTTATAAAAATTTTCGTTTATCATTTTATTTTAAAATTTTAATTCATATTTTATTTTTAAGTACCTCCAATTATAAAAAGTCATTCAGGTAGATTTAATCTGTTTATTTAGTTGATGTCTCTTTTACTGATTGTCTACAGTACTGTGACCATTTTAAACTTTACTAGGTATACTCTTAAGGTATTTATAAAAAGTTCTGTTCCCCAAACCTTCTTGTATGTATTTGGAGTACATTATTTCCTAATTAAATTTCCCATACACTTCTGACGGATTTTCAGTATACTTAATGGATTATCTTTTTACCATTTTTTTTTTAAATACGTCTTAATTTAGTGTCTTCTTTTTAATATCAGTTTTGTACATATTTTTCTACTAGTTACTCAATAGTCTATTATGTTAATTTTTAAAAAAATATGAAACAGTTTTCTATTTTAAAACTATAAGAACTATCGACCCCAAAACATAAAACCAACCATCTTAGATACCTTCCCGTTAAACAATAATAGATGGTATTAAAGTTAACATATATGAGAATAAACGAACTGTTAATATGAAGATCCACGGTCGTGGTGGTTCTATAGAAAACCAACAGTAGTTGTCTTTTCGATTAAATACTACCGAATCAGTCTTTTCCCTTTAAATAACCGAGTGTACTGGCATTTCAGGGTCCCGATCAATAACGACCGTCGTCCTTTGTAGAACAAACTCTTTGACCGTAAGCCAGTCGTCCTGAATGAAGAGACGACGAACCGAGACGAAGGAAATAAAACCGAGGTAAGGGTCTGTCCAAGTGAGTACCATCGCCGTCTTTCCAACGTCGTCAAAGTTGTGACATAACATAGTCGGAATGTAAGTCATCTTTTACTACAAAGAGAAGGAGGTTTAATTCACCTTTAGTCGTACAAATGACTGAACGTACCCAGTTCACGAGTAGTGGTTTCCTTTGTCGTACAGAAGTCACACCCTATAAGACTGACCGTGTCCAGACCCAGTGTGAACCAATTAACCCTATTCCAGGAGAGACTTAGTGTACCTTCTCACCATCCCTCTAAGGTTTTCTTCAGTAAATCAGTAACCCTAAAGTGATAATCTTTTTTTGTCTATTACCTACGACCTACGGATATTTAAAGTGATATGATACCATTTCTATGTATAACATTTCCATATAGTATTTCTATGTTTCTGTCTTGACATCATCAGTGTCGTATCTGTTTATGAATTAGTAGTTATTTCATCATTAAGTTCTTTACTTAATTTGCTGAAGTCAAGTCTACTTTCTTTCACTTTCACTTCAGTGAGTCAGCACAGACTGAGAACGTTGGGGTACCTGACACCGGATGGTCCGAGGAGACAGGTACCCTAAGAGGTCCGTTCTCATGACCTCACCCAACGGTAAAGGAAGAGGTCTCCTAGAAGGACTGGGTTCCTAGTCCTTCCAGAAGGCGGAACGTCCGTCTACGAAATGGCAGACTCGGTGGTCCCTTCAAGGATTTATTCAAATTAACATGACTGAATGTTTATAGTGACTCTATATAGTAATTCATTTCTCCCGTAATGTTTTGTTGTATTTGACACACTGGAAAAATACATTTTTAATTTAATATTAAACATTTCGATTTACATGTACATTACATGTACTTCCAATATTTTCTTAACTATAGTTTGACAATTGTCACTAATGAAAATCCCTTCTCTCACTTCTTAAACTCCCCACTCTATTTCACTCTGTAAAGGAAAAGTGACATGTATGAACCGTAATATATATTAAAATTTTCCTTTACATAAAAAGTATTTTATAATGTTACCTAAGTCGGAAAATTTTATTCTCATCCCTCAATAGACGGTTCACTGTCTAAATGAATTAAGAATCTGATTCGACTAATTTTAATTACGATCCCTTTATTTTTGTTACTTTGTTTTTGAGGTTGAATAAACTATCTTTTATTTATTGTAGACTTGGAACATAGAAGACTCTTTCAGTTTACATTTTCTATCATTAACCCAAAAAATAAACAAACAAAAATAGAATTTTCAGTCTCGATAAATATATTGGGTCGACTTCGAAAAACTTCTTTCCTCGACAACAAATCAGAGAGTCAGTACGGACTGAGAAAAACTGAGGTACCTGATATCGGGCGGTCCGAGGAGGTAGGTACCCTAAGAGGTCCGTTCTTATGACCCCACCCAACGGTGAAGGAAGAGGTCCCCTAGAAGGGTTGGGTCCCTGACTTGGGTCCAGAGGACGTGACCGTCCGTCCAAGAAATGGTGACTCGGTGGTCCCTACGTGTTTCCTCGACATACAAAATTAATTCTTAGGGAAAACTGATAAGATATATATCGATACTTCAGGAATAGTACTGGTTACTCATTTGAATGGGTGCTCCACTCATGGAATTGTATTCCGAGTGAAATTTTGTCACGAAGTAGACGACACGAAAGGAAGACGTACCTAGTAGTGACAAAGGGATCACGATGACGTACACATAGAAGTCACAGAACTCATAGTGGTCTATGTGTCTTCTATAAACTTCTACAAGTGACAATCCCATACCTACCTCTTCTCACTCCTCTTCTTACTTGTCACCTCCGTGCCACTAGCACCAGAGGGTTTCAATATCTCCAGACCCAAGATTATGGTCAAGGCGTTCTCCTCTTCGACGGATCATACATAATGTACGGGTTACATACAATACACGGGGTTTGTCAAACCAAAGGGAAGAAAGACGTAAGAAAAACATTCTGGTGGTGACTCGTTACACGGAGTGAGAAGTGGTCGTTCGTACTTCACCCTCACTCGACTTCCCCGTTCTAATATCGATGCCCACCACATAGATGTTGGATTTAAGGGTACCGCCCTTCACGTGATTGAAAGTCCGTGTGTTGACCCGGTCTTAGTCGTCTTTATCTACTTTCACTTGGTACTTTGTATTCTGTGTTGACATTAAACAAAGTACCTGCACATTTGTGGTGTCACGAGATTTATTTTTAAGCCTCTTACTGTCAATCTAACTCCGGGGGGAGTTTCCAGTATTGGGTGACGAACCATCTTGGTGTGAGACCACCGACATAAAAATTAGGAAACTTTCTCCTAACACCAACCATGATTCTGAATCCTGAGGCCGTAATAAATCATTAGTTACGTTAATGAGTGACTTTTAGACACTAAAGTTTTAACAAATAAAGAAGAGGATGAGCATAGAGACCAGTAAATCGAGTACGTAAGAAGGTTTCAGACTAAGTGTCTAAAAATAAAATCCAGTTACTCTTTTTCACCACTTTTCTTGAGTAAAACGTCGGTCTTCGGGAACCGAACTTAAGATCAAGGTACTGACAGAGAATGATACTGGAATCCGTTAAAGGAGAGGGAGTCGGAGTTAGAACCCAAAACGTTACCCTTATTATTTATAAATTATTCAAACGGGATTCTTAGTTAATTCACTGCATACACTTGTATTAATCTTGACACGGATCGTATATCGAACTAGAATTTTTGGCACTTTATGTTCAATCTTTTTAATTTTATTGTAATTAGTTGTACAATAAAAGTTGAAAAACGTGACCGACCTTTTGCGAATGATTTATATGTAAACATAAAATGTGTGCTCAAACATTCCGGAAAAACCGTCCCTAATACAGACGAAAACAACGATAAACTGAGAAAAGGACCTCATGGGACTTCATCGATTAGTCATAATTAATTAATAAGTCTTACGAAGTTGTTGACAAACAATAAAGTGAGAGAGAGATCACAGAGTCATGTTGTGATTTTAGGAGGAGACGTACCTTATCGTTCCAGGAAAAATTAATCCAAGGTGGAAGGAATAACTGTCCTGAAGGGATTACCGCGTCTGCCATTTCGCAGACGAATGTTCCACCCTCTGGACCCAAGCTAGGGACCCAGCCCTTCTAGGGGACCTCTTCCTTCACCGTTGGGTGGGGTCATAGAACGGACCTTTTAAGGTACCTGTATCCTCGGACCACCCGATGTCGGGTGGCTCAGGGTTTCTCGACCTGTGTTGACTCGCTGAAGTGAAAGTAAAAAGGAATGACTGTGGCAAAAGGTAATAAAGATGGAGACTTAAATACGTCACAAGTACCCTTGTAGTCACGTTACCCTATAGTATTTCACAAGGAATTTTCTTTCTCCTAAGTCCCTCCACCCTCCCCCCAAGTACAAACCCTTGCGTACATTCTTAATTTCTAAAATTTTAAAATTTTTATTTTTTTTTAATTTTTAATTTTTTTTTTATTTCTAAAATTTTAATTTTTTTTTGTTTTTGTTTCTTACACCTCTACCTTTATCCCCTTTTTATTAACTTTGTAGTGATCTACTATGGTCGTAATTAATCTTCCTCACTTTGTTTTATCCCTTATAATATTATTTTACCTCACTAAGAAAAAGGAACGAATTTTTTTTTTTTTCTTTCTTTCTCCTAAGTACCAGTTTAAGTAGTCCCTTTAAAATTCATCCAAAAAGATAACGATTTAAACCGTTTCGGAACTTACATTACTTTATGTTGTTCGGAGAGGTTCTTTCATTATAGTACAGGTCATAAAGGGTCTGGTAGAACTGTTGCCTTAGAGAACGAGTGTCTCAGGGAGTATCTGTCAATGTACCCTTAAGACTTTTGGTGTGAGACGGATCTTTCCTCACAGTCCTGACGGAAGGATGAACACGACCACCAGGGAAGTAACAAAGGGAGGTCTCGGACCACCACTGGAGTGTAACGGTAAGATGATCTAACTATATTAAGAGGGAGGTCAGTTTAGACGAGTCTATGAGGAGAACACCTGTTAAACGAAATTTTGGAGAATATTCTCTGGGACGGGTTATTCAAATTAACGACTAAAAGGTCTAGTACATTTTGTGCATCCCAAATTATGATGTAAACTCCGTAGAATGATGTAATATCGTAAATACAATGAACTCCTGAATGAGACCCGGAGTTTTATCATACTTCAATTTCTCAGTAGTCTTTTATTTGTATTAAAAATTTATGGATGGAGAAATCGAACTCTTTTACGTAACCAACGAAATTTCTAAAATCGTGTTACGAACCGGATGTCTTAAGTGAGTTGTGTACATTTAATAATGATAATGATGGTCATCCTCATCGTCGTCGTCGTCGTAAGATGAAGTAATATAAATGTAGTGGAGTAAATTAGAACTTTGTTGGGAGAGTCATTCAAAGTGTCATCAGAATGCAAGGACCTAGTGGTATCAAAAGTCCGTAACATACTTAATAAATTATTAATAACAGAATAAATTAAAACTGTCGTACAAATCTTCCATTCTGAAAAATTGGAAAAGAAATTAGTATATTTCTTTAAGTCAGAGTTTCCTCGATTCACTAAACAGGTTTCGGTATGTCGATTACTGATAGTCCGATCCTAGATTGCAGTTAATAAACCTTAAGAAAAAAATTTAATTAAATAAATAGAATTAACCTCTGATTAATGAAATGTTAATAAACCTTAAGATTAGATTCAAGAGAGGAGGTGTGGTTGACGTTTCTCTTATTGTCTTGTCGATGTTTGTAACTTTCTTTATTCTTTCTATTTCACACTTTTTTTATAATCAACTTCTTTTCAATCTACTCCCTTTTCTCTCTTATCCAAGTGTAGTGTCTACGTGTCAAGAGTCACACCAACTAGCGGTGGTTGTATTTGAGGGTCTCTACTTACTTGTTGTCTAGGAGGTTGGTTAAATACATAAACTTCTCAGTCAAAAAGATGGAGTTTTAGATTGACCCATTGATACTGATAAGAGGACAGTAGACGTGAAACGTTGCACAAACTGTTTTACTACCAGTGAATAAAACTGGTACACACTATCTTTTTCATGTCTATACGAGGACATTCTCCCAGTGGTCTTTCCTTTTGCCCCCGTCCCTTCTCATCTTCCTTTTACCTTCCTCTTCCCTTCTTTCCCTTCTTTGCCTCACACTTTCCGACTCATTACTTGGGGGGTTTTACAGGTACAGGAATATGGGTCTTGAACACTGATACAATGGAGTGTGTCATTTCCCCTAAAAGTCTACACTAATTCCATTTCTGGCTCTACACCGCTAATATGACCTAGTAGGTCCACCTAGGCTACGTTAGTGTTCCCGGGATTATTGTTCCTGAGTCTCAGTCTCTTCTATATTCCTTTTTTTGTTTCAGCCTCTCCTCTCTTCTACGATACGTCGACCGAAACTTCCACCTCCTTCCCCGGTGTCCAATTCCTTACGTCCATTGGAGATTTTAGATTTCTGTTATTCCTTTGCCTAAGAGTTCGTCTCGTAGAGTTTCCTTGTGTCTAGACAACTGTAGAACTAAAATCTAGTCACTTTAACTAAAACCTGTAGACTTAAGTTTTGGTATTTTATTATTTACACACTTCAGTGACTCAAACGTCATCAAACAATCTCGTCGTTATACTTTGATTAAGTATCTCCTTCAGTTCTTTTCGCCTTCCCTTCCCTACCTTCTTCTCTTCTGCTCTGTTCCTTCCCCTTTGAGTTCCGATTCGTTAGTACCCTCAGTCGTCTGGGTCTTTTAGGCAGTCGTATTTGTATTGTTCCACACACCATCCCCCCACTAGACATAAATGATCCTAAACAGGGTCTTCTCATAAAGTACACCAACTTTCTTGACTCCCCATCTCCCAACCCACCGTGCAAACTCGTTGTTGTCTACCGAGGAGTAGAAAGAAGAATTGGAACCTTTCTTCCTTTGTCTCCCTTTAAATGTAAATAGTTCATGGGTGTTACCCGACCGACAATCGAAAACGTTATCTATTATAATAAAAGTTAAAATCTCTTCTCTTTAGACTCCGTGTCTTCCGTACGTACTTTTCACCTCGGTTCTAAATTTTGGTTCAACCAAAGGAAGGTCCTACTCCTTAATGTGATGGACTTTTCCTCTTTTAATCCCTTTTCTTGTTTTCCTGTGGGTTTCGTTCTTCCCTCAGTCCTACTTCCCTCTCTCCGACTCTCGATGGTTTGGAACGGTCTTGTGGCTCTTTTCTCAATTTCTTCCTCATTCACAGTTCTAAAGACCCAGGGACTCACGTGTAGTTGAAATTAAAACCCGTTCACGACTGCGATGAGGTGCCCGTTAGGAAGGTTGACTCAGTGAAGGTTATGGTGACGAAAGATATCTAAAGTACTGTACAAAGAGAAATATTTGTACAAATAGTCCATTTTTTTCATGCTGTCGGGAAGAATTAGAGATCAAAATCGAAAGATAGTATTGACTTTACTCGACCTAAGATAATAACTAGATTCGACGAAAGATTTCGTAGAATCGTGAAGGGACTACTATATGTGAGTAACTCTTTTGAGGGAAGTGGTTTTGAGGAAGAAATAAAAAGGCGAGAGACAAGTAAGATAAAGTTAATCGTACATACTTTGAGGATGGTACACGGTCTAATACCCGTTCCACAACCTCATTCTGTACCAGTGGATGTGATTAACTTATTGCTTCGTTAATACCTTAGAAGACCCTTTTTTTCAGTCCTCCATTTATCGACTTTACGGGTCATACCTAGTTCCCGTGTCCCTACTCGTAAGTTGATTTTTACTCCACAGTCCCTTCACCCGACCTAACACAACTTCTGTCGATTCGACCCTTGGTACAGAAAGGTAAAGGTACACTTTACGGTCCGACCTACCTACTTCGTGTTCGACCTTAGTTCTAACGACCCTCTTTACAGTTATTGGAGTCTATACGTCTACTGTGGTGGGAATACCGTCTTTCACTTCTCCTTGATTTCTAGGAGAACTACTTTCAATTTCTATCACTATCTCAACCGAATTTTGAGTCGTAAGTTTTTTGTCTAGTACCATGGGCCAGAGTAGTGAAGTACCGTTTATCTACCCCTTTGTTACCTTTGTCACCGACTGAAATAAAAGAACCCGAGGTTTTAATGACGTCTATCACTGACGTCGGTACTTTAATTTTCTGTGAACGAGGAACCTTCTTTTCGATACTGATTGGATCTGTTGTATGATTTTTCGTTTCTGTAACGAAACGACTTTTTCCAGACAGATCAGTTTCCATACCAAAAAGGTCATCAGTACATACCTACACTCTCAACCTGATATTTCTTTCGACTCGTGACTTCTTGACTACGAAAACTTGACACCACAACCTCTTCTGAGGACTCTCAGGGAACCTGACGTTCCTCTAGGTTGGTCAGTTAGGATTTCCTTTAGTCAGGACTGATAAGTGACTTTCCTGTATACAACTTCGACTTTGAGGTTATGAAACGGGTGGACTACGACTCTTGACCGAGTAACCTTTTCCGGGACTACGACCCTTTCTAGCTTCCGTCCTCTTCCCCTGTCTCCTACTCTACCAATCTACCGTAGTGACTGACCTACCTGTACTCAAACTCCTTCGAGGTCCTCAACGACTGCCTGTCCCTTCGGACCGCACGACGTCAGGCACCGCAGTGTTTCTCAGTCTGTGTTGACTCACTCAATTGACTACAGAAGGTCTTAAGGAAAGGGACATGTCAAGATCGAATCTCAACCCAGTTTTTCTTTGGACACCTTCTAGTCCTCCCGTCTTTACTTAGTCGCCGGTGACAGGGGACCGTCATAAACTTCAGTAAATACTACTACCCACCTACGTCTATATTGACCTATCTTAGTTGGATAGGAACAAGAAGAGACCAAATGTAGGTCGAGTAAAAGGACTTAAGACCAACACTTATACTTGTGGTGGCGGGGGTAAGGGGGGGATGGGGTTGTGTGTATGGTAATATACGATCCGTCGTCCGGTCGTCTATGTCGACGATGTGTCTCCGTTGGTAAAAGATATCTGGGAGGGTGTTTGTGGATGAACTACTAGGATCGAACGATGTACCGGTTCGAACCGAGGAGTTTAAAGTGACGTTCGAGACTGAACGGCGATTTTACCTTCTTAGAACGAAACCTTCCTTGAGACTTTGGTCCATACTCTTTATGTATTTTACAAGTCTTCTCCGAAACTCTCGAGACCAAACCCATCCTACCCGTCTCCCGTGACGCCATCGGATATGGGGATCTCCAAGAGTCGTCGTGGAATGTTTGGTCGAGTGTGTCTTGTGTCTGAGGAATCCTCTTTGAAGACCCTCGTCTAAGGACTAACTCGTCCTTCCTTCCTTACAACCGCCATTTCTTCGAAATTCAAGATGACCTCTACCCTACTCTTTTATTTAGAGAACTTTTGTTGACACCTTTAATGGTGAACCTACTCGGTATAAAGAGGGGTTTTATAGGTAAAATTCTGTAAAGTTTGGATGTCTTTTTCACTTTCTAATTATATAACTCGTAGGTTTATGGATGTAAATTCCAACTGTTTGACAATCATGGTACCGTGTAGACAATGAGAGAGTGTGTGGATACACGTGTGTATGTGACAAACACGAATTTGATTTTGTGTGCAGTGTGAAAATATATGATGGACTTGGGCTTCATAAAGTTGCAATTCAGTACAGAATGAGGAATCATAGAAAATTAGGATTCAAGGACCCAAAAAGTAAGAGTGATTGCTACATCTGAGAAAACTTCTTAGGTCATATTGACAGGATGTCTTACGGGACGGATATATAAACAGATTAGTAAAAGAATAATTTAAGTACTCAGGAAATAAATAGGTTTCTATGGTCTTTGGAAATCGGTTGTGATTATGTGTTTGACACGATGGAATTGATACATATTGTTAAACAACAACGACAACAAGTCAGTGTTGTAGTGCAAGTTGAGACGTTGGGGTACCTGACATCGGGAAGTCCGAGGAGACAAGACTCGACAGGAGGTCTCAAACGAGTTACATATTGTTCTTACTAACTGTAAATTTATATGAAAATATATAATGGAATGAACGAGACATGTCGATATTTATCGGTCCTAATAATCGGAACTAAATTTTTCTCTCCTTTCTCACCGTATCACGATAGACTACTGGTGGGTCTCAGTGGTAATGATTCGTCAGAATCGTTGGTGATGTCGCGTCCCGAAAGGGGTCACATAAGATACTTTTGGCGGCTTTCAACGTTGATATTTACCTCTGTCTTAGTTCTTGGACCACATTTCACTGTAAATAAGATAGAAATGAGTGATTTTAATGTTAATTTTCGTTGACAGTTATTTATTTGCTGTTGTCGTTTAACGAATTTATTCTCTTTAATTGGTCATGGACGAAAAGGGACTCACAGTTGAAACTACTTCTTTCTGTGTTATCTACGAAATCCTCGACCAGATCCGTTTAGAAAAGACACACACACACACACACACACACACACACACACACACACACACACACACAAAGGTCCCGGAACGGATACATCCTGGAACCACGTCCTCCGGGACCCCGTCGACTCCATCGGATGTTCAGCACCCATACTTTGTCGACCTGGGTCTTAGAGACACTGGAACATACACCTGACTTAGAGAGAGGGACGAAGAAAAAAGAAAGAAAAGAATTTAACTTCATACCAACCATTTTGTAATGATTGCAACATTTTACAATCAAAGTCCACATGTTGTATCACTGAGTTGTGAGAATATCTGGTATGAAGTAAATTTCAATGATACTTTATCGCCAACTTTTGAAGTCATAGAGTAGATGTGACTCGCCGCCCACGGCGAGTCGAGGGAAGGGAGCATAGCGGAGAGGACGTAGGGAGAGGTAAAAGACTATTGATGCTCAATGGTCTGAGACAGATACTCAGACAAAGACAATGTAAGCAGGGGAACACAATATAAAGGCCAAGGTGCACAGTCACCTTTGTATGTCATATATAGAAAAGAGACAGACTGAATGAAGTGATTCGTATTATGGGAGGTCCAGGTAGGTACGACATCGTTTACAGTTCTAAAGTAAAAAAAATACTGATTATCAGGTAAAAATATACATATACTGTGTAGAAAGAATAGGTAAGTAGACAACTATCTGTAAATGTAACGAAGGTATGAAACCGACAACATTTATTTCGACGATACTTGTGATCAGTGTATATAGAAAAAATTGATCACAAAAGTAAAAGAAACCTATATATTGGTCTTCACCTTATCGATCTAGCATGTCATTAAGATAAAAAGTAAACATCAGTGGAGGTTTGACAAAAGGTATCACAGACGTGATTAAGTGGTTAAATATAAGGGTGGTTTCCTAAGGGAAAAGAGGTGTAGAAGTGGTTGTAAATAATAAACAACACAAAGACTGTTATCGGTAAAAACTGTCACACTCTACCATAGAGTGGCACCAAAAGTAAAAGGATTATTAATCACCACAACTCGTAGAAAAGTACACGGAAAACCAGTAGCTATACAGAAAGAAGAAACTTTTTTTTTTTTCGGATAGTCCAAAAGACGGGTAAAAAATTTATTCCCAACGAAAAAATAACTCAATATACTTGAGAAATATATAAAATCTATGATTGGGGAATAGTCTCTATAGTAAACGTTTATAGAAGAGGGGAAGTCATCCGATAGAAAATCAAAATAACTACCAAAGAAAACGACACGTTTCGAAAATCCAAATTAATCCGGGGTAATAAAAACGAAAACAAAGGGAACGGATTCCTCTATCTGGGTTTTTACAACGATTACAAACAGTTTCTTACAAGACGAACAAAAGAAGGTCCTCAAAATACTAAAGGTCAGAATGTAAATCCCGAAAGAATGACGAAACCAAAGATTTAGTTACCCCTATTATAGAGAATCCCATTATAAATTCTCATTTCCTTGTGGTGGTACCGGTTTATCGCCAAGTATAAAGATTTCTGATTTTAAACAGAGGTACTCTGTTAAAATAAAAGTCCGAAACCTCGAACTTTTTGTCATCTATCCTCTGTCTTTTTTATACGGTATTTTTCTTTCCTGAAGTACCATGACTCCTTCTCAACAGGTACGTTGCGAACCAGATTTTTAGCTAGTATCCAAGTACTTTTTCGTGTGGATTAATTATGTCAGTATCTCCCATAAGTATTTCGAGAAGATCTTTGATAAACATCGGTCTTCTGTAACCACCTCGAACGACTATAAACTCCTTCTTAATCTGGAATATCTATGGGTTTTTAACATGTATACACCGTTATCGATAGCTCTACCATTATTGGTCTCTTAATTTTCGTATTAACTATGTCAGACTGTCAGTTTTTCCATGGGAGATACAAACTCCTGATGTTGGTGATCCATTAATCGATAACGAAGGGGACATAGTCTATGACAAGACTCACGAAATTGACATGATCGAGTGACTTAATAGTTCCTTGTAATTCTACATTCATTGTGAAGATAGTCTCCGTCCATAAGTCAAAATGTCTATATCTCTGACTCTGTGTCGCATCGAGAGACTCGGTCATTTACCACCTCTATTTAAAGTTTGGGTTCAATCCAGGGACATGGGACCCGGAGTGGGTGCAGTGAGACGTCACAAAGCGTGAAATTCCTGTTTTGTGAGGTCTCAAAACCTGTTTCGACGACTTTGGGTGACGTCGTCCATATGGTTCTGACTATGTGACTTTACTGTTCATACCGTACCTTATAGAACTTGACATCCTGTAATACCTTGTTTCTTACACTGTTGTCTTTAATCTGACTAGGTCTAACCCCCCCGCCCCCCTCCCTTATTTTCTTTTTTTTTCCTATTCAGAAAAGGAATAGAAATTACACACTCCCATCCGTGTGTAATCCGGTATATGAGGGTCGTCTCTCGTAGAGACGATGACTTGTCGGGGAGGACTCAAGTCTTCCATCAGTATCCCTGGGATACACCCCGAGATGGGTGTAGGGGAAATGACTAACCACATAGTGGGGTCCGCAAAGTTCGCGAAGGAAAGGTCCTCACGGGGGATAATCCGTTCTCTCGAGGGGTGGAGCCGGGCTCAGGAAACCTAGGTGTACACCGCCGGTTACTGCTTGAAGGGACCCTCCCCACATTGTTTCCGGTGGCGACGGTCTGACGGTCTGACGAGTACGCAGTCTCGAAGGACGACCCTTGTCTGACTTCCCTCAGACGCCGACCCGGAGTAAGGACCAACTGAAAAGGGTGACGGGATAGGATAGGAGTGAGAGGATGGTCGTAGGTCCCTTCATTTTGGTATTTTGCTTGGTAAGTTTTACAGTGATAATAATGTTGAATGTAAAAACACCGTTTTACAGGAAATTACAAGAGACGAAGGACTAGTAGTAAACGAAAGTAGTTCCAGAGTCAATGATAAACGATCTAGCAAATCATACGAGGTGAATAATAATCTATTATGTACAATACATTAAATTATAAGGAATTATAATCCACCATTTATAATATGATTTGAATTTATAATCTGTTGACCCTAAGACTTTTTCATTTACTGGTGAGTGTCAGTGATATCGAAGTCCCGGACTTGCCCTTGGGACTCTTCTCCGAACGGGTTAGGTGATGTGTCGAAGACACTTGTCCAGACGTAATTGTTTTCATAGCTGAGAGGAACCTTTTACGACGCTAAAATAACACTGTCGACAATATCACGACAGTAAGATTCCGTATATAGTCCGTTAAAAACAACAAAAGTAACTAAAGTCGATTCATAAACACTTCCTAAACGATTTTTTGTAACCCCATGTGAGTTTTACTAGAAATTATTGTAGCAGAAACAAGTAAACGTAAGGAAATACGAAAGAACTCATTCTCTGTCGGGTATTGGATGTAGGAGGGATAGTCAGATCGTTTCGGGTTGGCTAACCGACACAAGGACACACTATGTGTCTTATGAAGGTCGTGACTACAGTTTTCGTACGTGGATGATGGTTTAGTTTTCGTTGATCTAATTCGATTAAGACCTCTTTTTTTTTTAATCATGGTATTTTATGTACTACTTTCAGTCTTTTAAGATAATGTTGAAATTGTTATTTTTAATACAAACACGACTAGGTCTTTACTTTAATTTAACAAGTAGAATTATTATGGACACCTTGTCTTCAGGTCCTTTTTTTGGTCTGGAAAGATTTTTGTTGAAATCAGTACTATAAGAAATCGGAAAATTTCGTTTATGAATAAACCCTGACTAAAATAATAGTTAAAATAATAACTATCCGAGAGTTATTTATAAAACGTACTCACGAAGGGACTCTCGAGTCAACCATTTCTTAGGTGGCCGTTACGTCCTCTAGGACCAAGTTAAGGACCCAACCCTTCTAAGAGACCTCTTCCCTATCCGATAGGTGAGGTCATAAGGACCCGAAGGGAACACCGAGTCGACCATTTCCTAGACGCACGTTACGTCCTCTGGACCCAAGATAGGGACTTAACCCTTCTAGGGGACCTCTTCCCTTTCCGATGGGTGAGGTCATAAGACCGGACCTCTTAAGGTACCTGACATATCAGGTACCCCAGTGTTTCTCAGCCTGTGCCGCCTCGCTGAAAATGAAAGAACTCACGGAGTGTCTTTTCATTACTAAAGACACCCCGATCAATGACAGACAAAAGTGTTTTCGGAGACATCAAGACACTTTTTAGACACATACGGGTCTTACTGTCCGTATACTTGTAGTGGACGACACTCAGTGACACTTTTTCCGAGTCTTTATGACGATATGTCCCCACATATTTTGTCTAAACACGGTTTCGACTTAATCCAGAAGGCAAGTACTACATCGTCGAACACGAGTGAAGATGTGTATTAAGAAAAAAAAAAAAAATTCTTTGTGGAAAACAGTTTATTTTATTTTTAGTAACGTCCCGGATGTGTGGATGATAGTGGTCCCGAGGTAGTGAGAAGGAATGATATCGATGACAGGAGACCAAAAGACTCAACATGAACAAAGAAATAAGAACAAAAGGAAACCCCCTAAAACTCGATTTAATCTTGGGACAAATATAAAAGATTATTGTAAGTGTAATTTTTTCTACAGGTACATTTAACGTCGTCTCTTTACTAATAGTTCGTCTCTGTGTTGTGTTAACGAGAATATGAGACGGGTTCGACCAAGCGTCTGAGGTGAGGACTTCGACTCCAGACCTTTCCTTTTCATTCCTCTACCCTCGCTGTCGGAGTTGGCACACCCCAAAGAGGGTCAGACCACAAACACATACCTTATTGTTAGTAATAGAACGACAAACACGAAAACAAGTCTGGTTTATTTTTGACGCCAAAAAGTAAGTGTTATGTTAGTAAGTTAGGATGCAAAATACGTCAAACACAAAACAAAACAAAAAAAATGGTGAGTATCGTAACACAAAATGATATCATAAGTTTTACAATTTTACTAAAGTATTGATATAAAATGTATGTTTGTTAGGGTAAACAAGGTTTGAAATTAGACCTAGGTTTGTGATCGAAATGATATATTATACTTTTTTAACTTGGTTTGTTGAAACTCTTTTAGTAAAATACAAATCAACTAAAGTGGACTCCCGGGTTTATACTAAGTTCAAACAACAATCAGACAAACAGTTTCGTACAGTAATACATAAGAGTGACGGAGGTCCTGTTCGACAACTTTGTAGATCTAAGGTCTCTTCGTCTGACACTAGATAAGAGGTGTTCGGGAGGGGTGGAAGACGGTGGTCGAGCCGAATCCGTTCTACAGCCCGCAGCACACTTTTTTTTCTGCTGTAGATGTTTCGTTTAGGGGTTTATACACTATACAAGATCCTAAAGTGTGGACTAGGGTTTCAAACACCATATATGTGTGTGTATGTATGTGTGTGAAATTTAGAAATAATCACAGAGGGGTACTTTTTGTATTTAATAGATGTTGTTTAGAACATGTAAAATTTTATGTGAAAGTATCTTTATGTGCATGTCTTTTTGCCCGTTTAGTATTCATAGATCGAGTTAGGTAGAAGATCAGAGAGGGCTGAAGGAACGACTTACCCGAGGTGAACCGATCGTCATACCGGGAGGATTTGGTCAAAGTAGGAGTGTCGACTACAGGAACCACTCCGAGTGAGGTAAAGTGAGAGACCGAGTGACATCCTCGGTAGGTTAGTGTAGGAGATGGACGATGGTATCAGGATTTGAAGGTCTGGGAGTAAAGAGGGTAGGGGAAGGACTCACGTACTGATTAGAGATAACATTATCAAAATGTGACACCACAGACGAGACAAAGTCTGAGAGCCGTGCGTAATGAAGAATCCACGAGTCGACGAGTCAGTACAGGCTGAGACGGTCCAGGAGATAGGTACCCTTAAGGGTCCGTTCTTATCACCTCACCCAACGGTAAAGGATGAGAGCCCCTAGAAGGGTTGGGTCCCTATTTTGGGTACAGGGGACATAACCGTTCGTCTAAGGAATGGTGATCGGGGTGGAGTCTTCGAGGTGAACTCACAAGATAAGGATAAAACATATATTCTTTTGATTCTGAATTCGGACTCTTTTAAATTTATTTAAGGGTGTTAAGGTATCGGTCGAACTTTGTCCCGACCCTAATCTTTCGTAAACCGGACTGAAAATTGTGGACCCGAAATGAGAAATATTAACAAAAAGAATTTAACAAGAACGTAGGGACCCTTCTACGGGACCTCTTCCTGTACCATTGGGTGAGGTCATGAGAACGGATCTTTTAGGGTGTCTACCTCATCGGACCGTCCGATGTCAGATACCCCAGAGTTTATCAACCTGTACTGACTCGCCCAAAGTGAACGTAGGGATCACGAATTGTCCACGAGTCTCTTCGTGAAGCAAACTTAATTTACTAGCGTCGTAGAACGAACACTTCTGGGGTCAATAAGTCGAGTGTTTTGTCGTCTCCCGTCACGTTCTCGAAGTGTCGTAAAGTATTTCATCTGTTATTTTACGATATTTTGACGTTTTACTTCTCCTTCACAAGGTACCAAAGACCTTCTTAAATGGGGTTCCGTTACGACTCATACAGTTTCTTGTAAAAGTAGTTCCTATGAAAGACAAAATCTTTTTGTTAAGGGTAACGACTGTCACTCTGACACGATTTTTGACGTAAAAGGTGAGGGGTCAAAGTCGAGGAGAAATAAAGTACATTATAGTGTATGTCCATTCGTTTCGTGTCGTCACTTTAGGTCGACACTCGGTGAATGTAGACGTTTTTGTCACCCAAGTGGTCCACTCGACGAACGAGTTAGGTGGAGAAATGAGGTAGGATACCTCTCTTTTTACACTGAAACCGAGTTCCTCCTTTAACGAGGGCATGGAGTAATATGGTAAGAGTAATGTAGACAATAAAAGTATGATGACGTTACCTTTTATGGGTTCAGTTCATCGGATAGGATAGACCGAAGAAATGAAACGTCTTGTTAATAACTTAGAAAGAAAACGACGTCACCCTTTTAAATATAACGGATCCTTACATTTAAGACGGTTTCTTCAATCCCGCCCCACCTCCCTCCGTCCTGTATAAATTGTCGAACCGTCTTGAGATAGATGAAACCCAAACAAAAAACTGATACCTTTCTATTACCACAAGTATAACTCTTATAGTATTTATATTTAACACAACAAATGATTACGGATGTAGTTAGTCATTTTATTATTTAATGAATTTGACTGGTATTTTAAAGAGTAAATGAACCTTTCCCCGACACACATGAGTGTTAAAAAAAATTAAATACACCTCTACATTGGTGTGACGGTGGTACGTATCGTGCAGGGTTGTTTTTCCTGTTCATACTTTCCTTCGTGGATGAAGTGATGTCAAGTGAAGAGAGAGATCCAGTCAAGTCAGGTCCAATCAGCGAGTCAGCACAGGTTGAAACACTCTGGGGTACCTGACGTCGTGTGGTCCGAAGAGACAGAGAGTGGTAGAGGGTTTCGAACGAGTTTGAGTACAGGTAGTTCACCCACTACGGAAGGTTGTTAGAGTAGAAGGTAGTAGGGGTAAAGAAGGGCGGGAGTTAGAAAGGGTTGTAGTCCCGGAAAAGTTTACTCAGTCAAGAAACGTAGGCCACCGGTTTCATAACCTCAAAGTCGAAATTGTAGTCAGGAAGGTTACTTATAAGTCTTGACTAAAGGAAATCCTACCTGACCAACCTAGAGGAACGTCAGGTTCCCTGAGAGTTCTCACAAGAGGTTGTGGTGTCAAGTTTTCGTAGTTAAGAAGACGCGAGTCGAAAGAAATATCAGGTTTAGAGGGTACGTATGTACTGATGACATTTTTGGTATGGAAACTGATCTGTCTAGACACAACTATTTCGTTACAACACGAAAAATTATACGATAGATCCAACGAGTATCGAAAAGAAGGTCCTTCGTAGAAAATTACAGTACCGACGTCAGTGGTAGATGTCACTAAAACCTCGGGGGGTTTTATTTCGGACAGTGACAAAGGGATGGACAAACGGAATTTCACTACCCTGACCTACGGTACTAGAAGTAAAAAACTTACAACTCAAACTTCGGTTGAAAAGGTGAGAGGAGAAAGTGAAAGTAGTTCTCCGAAAACTCAAGAAGAAACGAAAGACGGTATTCCCACCATAGTAGACACATAGACTCCAATAAAAAGGGTTGTTAGAACTAAGGTCGAACACGAAGTAGGTCGGGTCTTAAAGAGTACTACATGAGACGTATATTCAATTTATTCGTCCCACTGTTATATGTGGGAACTGCATGAGGAAAGGACTAGACCTTGGTTAGACAACAAGGTAAAGGTGAAGATTGACAACGAAGTATGGACGTATGTGTAAAGAGTACTCCGTCCATTCCACCAGACCATAAGGGTAGGGAACTTCTTAAACGGTGTCAAATAACACTAGGTGTGTCAGTTTCCGAAACCGTATCAGTTTTCGTCTTCATCTACAAAAGGACCTTGAGGGAACGAAAAAGTTACTAGGTCGTCTACCACCGTTAAACTAGAGACCAAGGAGACAGAAAAGATTTAGGTCGAACTTGTAGACCTTCGAGTACCAAGTACATGACAACTTCGGACCGAACCTCTTAAAACTCGTAATGAAACGATCACACACTCTACTCATATTGACAAAACATCAGACTCGTAAGAAACCGTAAAGGGAAGAAACCCTAACCATACTTTTAACTGGAAAAGGTCAGGACACCGGTGACGACTCAAAGGGTCTAAACGACCGTATGACTCACGTAGTGAAATTGTCGTTGTAGAGAATCCTAAACCTTATTGAGTTGACCTTAAGGTAGTGGAGGTGATCGAAATAAGTATCATTACGAAGGATTCCAGGTAAACTAAAGTGTAAGGTCCAACAGACCGAGACCCACTCACTAGTGTGGTAACACCAATAGACCCAGTACTTCTAGAAAAAACATATCAAGAAGACACATAAGAACGGCGGAGAAGAATCATAGAAGACGAAGACAATCCGGGTATGGCAAAGAAGGGAAATAACACGGGTAGGAATGTACTAACTATCCATCCATTTCACCTAGTCTATCTACCTATCTATTCAGCTATCTACTATCTGTCTATCTGTCTATTGTATGTTGTTCTATCTACAGGAAGGGTCCACCGAGTCACCATTTCTTGGACTGACGGTTACGTTCTCTATACCCAAACTGGGTACCCAGTCTTTCTAGGGGACCTCTTCTTTTACCGTTGGGTGAGATCATAAGAACGGTACCTGTCTCTTCGGACCGTCCAATGTCAGGTACTCTAGTGTTTTCTCAACCTATACTGAATCGTTTATTTACTGTTGTTATGATATGTCTATCCATACTCCGTTTCTTATCTGCCTATTCTCTCTACTATCTATCCATTCATCTGTTTACTAGTCTTTCGAGGGGACCTCTTCCTTTACCGTTGAGTGAGGTCATAAGAACGGACCCTTTAGGGTACCTGTCTACTAGGGCCACCCGAAGTCTTCAGGTACCCCAATGTTTTCCCAACCTGTGTTAAATCACTTATTTGTCGTGGTGGTCTATCTATCTATTTCCACTATCTATAATTTATCTGCCAGCTGTCCATTCATCCAGTTACCGTCTGATCTGTCTGCCACCTACCTATCTATTTCCCTATTCCTCTATGTCACAAAACGTCACTACGACTAAAAAAAATTCAACGGCGATGACGACGATTCAGTGAAGTCAGCATAGACTGAGACATGCTGGAGTATCTGCCGTCGGGTGGTCCGAGGGGACAGGGACCCTAAGAGGTCCGTTCTTGTGACCTCACCCAACGGTAACGGAAGAGGTTACGTACGTTTCACTTTTCACTTTCACTTCAGCGAGTCAGTACAGGCTGAATCGCTGGGGTACCTGACGTCGGATGGTCCGAGGAGGCAGGTACCCTAAAAGGTCCGTTCTTATGACCTCACCCCACGGTAACGGAAGAGGCAACCCTGATGTTTTTCTGTTTTTATAAACGAAGTTTCTTCATCCCGTGTGTGAGGTCATACCCTTCAGACACCCGAAATAGAGGTCACGAGACACGTCGTCCGGTTTCCCTGCGTATCACCTAGAGTAGAGACCAAGAAGGAGTGTTTCCTCGACCACTCTTAGAGACACACGAGTACCTTGTCAGAGTCACGAGTAGAGTACACCCAAAAGGAGACCCTCAAAATGTATCAAAGTAAGATACACTGTATTAGACTCTATTTTGACAGAGTAAGAACAAAATCTTTCAAAATAATGGTTCCGACGACAACAACAATTCAGTGATTCAGTCCAATCTGAGAAGACTGGGGTGCCTGACATCGGATCGTCCGAGGAGACAGGTACCCTAAAGGGTCCGTTCTTATGACCTCATGCAACGGTAAAGGAAGACACGCCCTAGAAGGACTGAGTCCCTAATTTGGACGTAGAGGACGAACCGTACGTCTAAGGGACGGTGAGTCAGTGGACCCTTCGGGTAATGATTCTGATTGGTGACGGATAAGTCAATAAACTTCATATAATTAATGACACACTGGAACTCATTCGAAGACTAAAAGAGATTCCGAACTAAATGGATAGGTGTTTTGTTGTTGTTATCACAGATGGACAATAGGAACACTTTTTATTTGCGTTATTATAGAAAGTTCACGGACTATGAGTCGTTTACAAGTTTTAGAATCATTAACAATAGTAAAATTTTATAATGATGAAAGGGTGTTGTATGAGAATAGTTATGTGAGTAGAAAGAAAGATTTGACATCCGATATTTTGTGTCTCACCATATATCATTATTGAAGTATATATAGATCACTTACTTAAGTCACTGTAGAATTATGACCCAGAAATAATTTCTTAAACATATATGATAAAAAAAGGGTAAACACAAAAGATATGGACAACCGGTACTGATCTTTATCATATCGAGTAGAATAAAAATTTGAGTCACATCTTTTTTATTGTTCTCCGTTACGGTACACAAGTGATTTCGTGTTAAAAGGAGGAACCGTTTGTCCTATATAAAAAGTCGGGGAATGTCAAGTTACTCTGGTACAATTACCTTACTCCTCCTTCAGTACACATAATAAAGTACAGGACCGGTATTGTACGGTGTGCATGGAAGGGACAAGGAAGATGAGGGTCAAATTTCGAAACTTTTCGTTCTCAGGTTTTCGAAAGTTTCTCGAGGTACCACCTCGGTACTCTACCTTTCTCGACTCGAAGGGTTCAGTGTCGAATATCCTCTTGGTGAGTTCCTCAACACTGTCCTTTTTCGTCGATACAAAATGACACAATCTGACTTTGACACCGCAAATGAAAATAGTGTAACTCTGATCTACTATGACTGATGGGGAAGTTCAACTCCTTAAAATATAAGGTAAAACCGCTCTTCTCACACCCTTGTCTTTCGTATATAGGATATACTGATCTTGTCTTTCATACATAAAATATACTGGTCGTGAGAAAGATATAAAATACGAACTATTTACTGGAGAGTTCAATCACAAACTTTTCTTTGAGTCTTAAAGGAAAAATTAGTGAAGTAAGGGTTCTAATAAGTGAGTGGGTGAGAGAAAGTAAATAAGTAGATAAGTTGATCATTGACTACTCATCCCAGGTGTTTTCCGTGACCCTTATCTTACCACTTGTCCTTTCTACCCAGTAAAAGGGGCACCTCGTGTGAAAGTCCACGACGTCTGTATAAAATACATCTGTATTTACATCTGTTAAAATTTATTAAATATTATTTTACAGGTAATCACAAAGATACCGAGGTTCTAGTGACGTCGGTCACTCACGTCGGTGTTTTACTTTTCTACAAACGAATAATCTTCTTTTCGATACTGTTTGGATCTATCGTATAATTCTTCGTCTCTATGGTGAAAAGACTGTTTCTAGGTATATCAGTTTCGATACCAAAAAGGTCATCAGTACATACCTATACTCAATATGGTATTCCTTTCGACTCACGGTTTCTTAACTACGAAAGCTTGATACCAAGACCTCTCCAAGACCTCTCCTAAGGACTCTCACTGAACCTGTCGTTCTAACTTGGTCAGTTAGGATTCCCTTTAGTCAGGACTTATAAGTAACCTTCCTGACTACGATTTTAAGGTTGTGTGACCGGTTGACTACCCTTCTCAACTGAATAACCTTTTCTGAGACTACAACCCTTTCTATTCTCACGTCCTCCTCTTCCCCCGTTATCTTTACTACCAACCTACCATGGTGACTGAGTTACCGGGAGTCAAACTCGTTCGAGATATCAACCACTACCTGTCCCTTCGGACCGGACGACGTCAGTTACCCCAGTGTCTCAACCTGTACTAACTCGTTGACTTGTTGTTCGAATCCATTAAGATCCTGATGATTAGACTCCGAACGAACGTAAACCCTTGGTGAAATGGTCCTATTACATTATAAGTGGAAGTAAGATGGTTGTACATACTCTTGAATCGAGGGCAAACGGTGTTACGATCTACTATACCTACATT
This sequence comes from Capra ibex, assembly GCA_006410555.1. Taxonomy (NCBI): domain Eukaryota; kingdom Metazoa; phylum Chordata; class Mammalia; order Artiodactyla; family Bovidae; genus Capra; species Capra ibex. The sequence goes on along the minus strand of SJYO01038983.1, from coordinate 6,288,465 downwards.
TGACTTACCCAGTCAAGGACATAAGTTTTATATTATCCCAGACTACAGATTGTGAAGTTCCTTTTTAGTTTACCCTACACTTTTACTTGTTCTTTAGAGATATCGATGTGTAAAACCAAAGACAGTAACACAGAAAGAGGACAGTCGATATCTTATAGTTGTAATCCCTACTAAGGGTACCTTTGACTCAATTGTATAAAAGAATTCCTCATGAACATAATGAAAAGTCTTTTACCGAAATACTCCGTACCGAAAACGCTCGAAAGGAAGAGAGGGTTTCTACTGTTATTTGGACCGACTTTAATTCCACCTTAAATGAGAAAAAAAAAAAAAAGATAAAAATAACGAGGTATTCTGTCGAAACTCAAGATTGTGTCGATAAACCTTTCCTAAGTAAACTAAAAGAGAATAAAATTAAAATTTATTTATAGGACACACTGGTGCCACCCGTTTCGAAACACTTTAATTGGATCAGACCCACTTGAGGCCCTCAACCACTACCTGTCCCTCCGGACCGTACGACGCTAAGTACCCCAACGTTTCTCAGCCTGTGCTGACTCGCTGACTTGACTTGACTTGACTTTGATCAATTTGGAACAATTTTATTTGGATCATAAAGATCTTATAGATCTTTAAAGATCTTATAGATCTTTATGAGAGCCCCACCCCCACGCCAACGAGACCTGTACGGTGGTTCTCGTTAAAGATAAAAGTCTAATTGAGATCTAGTGAGGTACGTTGAGACTTTTATTTAGGGGAACATGGTGGTGGTGTCGTTGAGTTGACAACGGTACCTTTAAGAGATAATTTGGTCCCTTGACTAAATGACGTAGGAACTATCTCCTCTGTTGATTTTCTTCTACTCTTTATTTACCAGAACCCTTAACTTGCTGCGGTCAAGTCTGGACAAACTGTGAACGACGGATCCAATGAAGACCGTTTAAGTAGAGAGGCTCAGTGTAAAGGGAGTAGGAGTTTCATCCCCATTCATAGAGAGAAATTAGCACAACAACTCTCCTATGTCATTACGTGTCTCTCGTTTTCTTTACCATCGGCACACACCATTTCTTTTCACCGGGGGTCTCTACAGGTGTGGGATTGGAGACCTTGGACTCTTATGGAATAGTGTTTCACTTAGTGACCTGCACGTACGAGAATTCTGTCTCGTTCTCTTTGTCGACAGTCACCATCCAACCTCGACGGACCTTCTTAAATATAGTGTCTGTAGTAGTTTACGATGTCGGTCTCCAAAAAAAGGGTGGTCTCTGGACAGTAATTTGTAAAGGTTATGTGGTAGTGAACCAAACGTTGATCAGTTCGTCAGACTAAGATGGGTTCCCATAGTTCCAGTCCTCTTTATCGAGAATTTGATTGGGGAAGAATCCACGTTTCGTTAAAATTAATAGAGAAGATTAGGAATATCACCAGGATATTATTTTCTCTGTCGTAAAACAAGTAAAGTGTATTTGTTTCACTCCAAATCTTTGTGCTCAATTAACAGGTTCCAATATGGTGGACTATCTCGGTCCCGAGAGTATCTATAGGACTACGACTTCGAAAAAAAAAAAAAGAAAAATGTGACTACAGGTCGTGCAACACACCATATAGTGACATGACTTACTTACGTAATTTATTTTCTAATGTACACAGTTGGTCAAAAGCTCATCTCCTTTATCTTTTGTCAAAAGGAATCGGTCAAATTGAGAGAACTTCTTTCCCGGAATGACTTTTTACTCTTACTCTATGAATCGAGTTTTGATTGGGTACTTTACCCTTTTCTCTTGACAGAAGGGTCCTCACGGACACACACGATTGACACTGGTTTAGTATAAGTAATAGAGGAAATTCCGTTTGTTTTTGGGTCGTCCAAATGTTAATGGTAGAAGGAAATGTATTTTTACTCTGAGACTCTTCGATTTGTTGAAAGCTTCAAGAACATCAGTCACTCACTGAAACTCTAAGTTTGGGTTTCATGTAGACTGAGGTTGTAGGTGAAATAGGATTCACGAGATAGTTCTTTTTTGACTCAGGAACATGTCGCTCACGTCTCTTTTTCTCTCGCTCGACCCGTCAGTCCGTTCTTTTCCTTTAAATAATCTCCCTTTTCTCTCCAACTGACCGGGAATTCCTCTTGGTCGCAAGAGGGAAAGACTGTCCTCAGGAATATTGGGTGGTTACTTTTTAGGAGACTTCCCTACGCTTAGACCACCAGAGTGTCGAAACTCTTCTGTCCGTGGTCACTCCTTTGTCCTACGGTAAACCCTTTAAGTCAGTCAGAGTATCTAGTGACACTAAATAACAAACGCTCCAGTTGTATTCCTCGGTAGAATAGTTACTCTGGGGTACACCCAGGATAATCAGTATTCACAGTTGACCCTTTTTTTTACGTGTTGGATTTTCGACTCTTAATACAAAATAAACCGCCCGTATTACCCCCTGAATTCGGGTTTTGTGTCGGTGAGTCTATCACGATTCCCTGACGAAACTTTTTTATTTCCTCTTCGATCCTATATATCCCCAAAACGTTGTTTCTGGTCCGTCAACCTTGTAATGTACTAGTGACAATTTCTTTTGGTCCATAGAGTTCAATTTCTTAAATCACAAAGATATACGGTCTTCTAATCTCAGACCCGAGTAACTTTAGTGAGGAGACTATTGTGGCGTTGGTGGACCCCGGTCGTGGGACCCGAAACAATCGGACTCAGAGGAGTCCGACGTGGGAGTCCACACCGACGTCGACGACAGTCGATCCACCACCCGTAGGACAAAGATAGGACTCCAGGGGTTCCGAGTAGTAACCCGGTGACATTACACTACTGAACTGTCGACGTCATAGGAAACATCTGACTATACCGTCCGTTGTCAAAAAGTAACTGTAATCAATGAGTGACAACAGGACCTGTGAGAATGGAAGAAGAAAGAAGTCCCCGGGTTTGTCTTGAAACAATAAATTAAACGGTCTTTGACTGATCGTAAAAAGTACACGAGATGTGTCATGAGATAGAGATCACATCACAAGACTTTTATAAACGTTTCATTGTCTTTCACTACAAATTGTCGTTCTAACTCAGACTTTTAGACCCAATTTTGATACGAGAAAGATCACCATAAAACAACAACAAGTCAACGATTCAGTACAGACTGAGAAGTGTTGAGGTACTTGACGTCGTGTGGTCCGAAGGGACAGGAAGTGATAGAGGGACTCAAAAGAGTTTGAGTACAGGTAACTCAACCACTACTGTAGGTAGAGTAGCGACGGAGGGTGAAGAGAACGGAAGTTAGAAAGGGTCGTAGTCTCAGAAAAGGTTATTCAGTCAAGAAATGTAGTCCACCGATTTCATGACCTCAAAGTCGAAGTTGTAGTCAGGAAGTTTACTTATAAGTCCCAAACAAAGGAAATGTTAATTGACCAAAATAGAGTAACGATAAATCCCCTGAGAGTTCTCAGGAGAGGTTGTGGTGTTAAGTTTTCGTAGTTAAGAAGTCGCGAGTCGGATGAAATACCAGGTTGAAAGTGTAGGTCTGTACTTATGACCCTTTTAGTATCGAAGCTGATATACCTGTAAACAACCGTTTCACTACAGAGACGAAAAGTTATGCAACAGATACAAACAGTATCGAAAAGAAGGTTCTTCGTTCACAGAAAATTAAAGAACCGATGTCAGTGGTAGACGTCACTAAAACCTCGGGTCCTTTTACTTTAGACAGTGACAAAGGTGAAAAAGGATCACCATACTTAAACTCGTTTAATACATTAGAGAGATTCGTAGTACAGTAAAAGACATTTTAGTCCTTTTATTATTGTTAAACCGTTCTGACCAACAACCCTAATTTCCTACATTATTTACGATATTGTGTTATGAACTTCCTGTCATTCTAGAGTTTTTTTAACTTCTATCGTGTACCGACTTCCCTCTCTCGTTTGAGTACTTACCTAGGGTTCTAATACACCCTGTTGAACTTGTTAATAATAGTGTCCAGTTAGAATATATTACTCCTTTATACTCGTATTATTATTATGTTCGTTTTTATATTACTATTTTCGTTTCAGTGAAACTGACGAGAAACCAGATTCTTAGAGTCTCAACAATGAAAAGGGATCTTATGAGCGGGAAACGTGTATAATACACTTTATTAGGAGTATTGTAAAGACTTTTTATTTCACAATAGAGGTCAAAATATTTTCGTCGTGTGTTTTTGGTCCTTTAGAAAGGTCCGATTGTCATCGATTTCATCGTCGTATATGTAAACTTGGGTTCAAAAAGGCTTTTTGTTTTCGAGTATGAGATGATGTAGTAATACCCTGTCATAAAGTATGATATACACACACACGTGTAAACAAAAAGACAATAGAAACGACGATCTTGTACGATAAAAGAGACGACATATAGTATTCCCGTCCATAATATGGAGAGGAGATGTGACGGTCATAAATCTCTTAAAGTATTATAATCTCCGTGTCACTCACTAAATAACCAAGATAATTGACATATTTATAACATTTACTATCTTTTATTAAATTCCTTCTAAAAAATTTCTGTAAGATACATGTCTTGTGATGAGATGTATAATCTAAACATGTCCACTTCTTCATTTTCATAGACGGAAGATTCTCGAGTGTTAGACCACCTTAATCCCTCTTAGTGGAGATATATAAAAATGAATTGATACATTACACTTTTTGATACTTTGTTACCTTAGAACCCTGATCTTTTCTGAGACTTCAAGTATATGTCAACTGGAAATTTGTCGTACCCAAACTTGACACACCCAGGTGAATGTGTGTCTAAAGGAATTCATACATGATGTCATGATGTACTTGATACATGTCAAATAACTTAGGAGTCTGTACCTCGACGTCTATGCCTGTCGGTTGACAGTTTAATATACATAACTAAAAACTGACAGTTTCGATTCTTTAGAATATAAAAGAAGACATATATTTATAAAATACAACACGGATCCAGTTAATACCCGAAGGGACCACCGAGTCTGTCATTTCGTAGAAGGACGTTACGCCCTCTGGACCTAAACCAGGGACCCAACCCTTCTAGGGGCCCTCTTCTTTTACCGTTGGTTGAAGTCATAAGAACGGATCTTTTAGGGTACCTACCTCCTCGGACCATCCGATGTTAGGTACCTCAGTGTTTCTCAACCTATGGTGACTCGCTGAAGTGAAGCGAAAGTGATCCAGTTAATAATTTCGACTTAATGTCAAACCTACATAAAATCGATCTCAGTGGTCCTAGACGAATAATCTGCACCTTACACTTCTCACCGTAGTTCCGACAGAGATTCTCAAAACCGACGTCGGTGACGTTCCTACCTCAACGATGGTTTACTCTACCCCTACCGGACGTCTACCTCGTCTAGACCCAACTTATGTACTACGAATATAAAATAATATAACTCAAATTATAATAATTTGGAGACTCTCTTCCATAGAGTACTCTTATATACGTTGACTCGGACAAACCACTTGACTAATATATTAACTTTTAAGAAGTTTATTAGATTGTATATATTATTTATGTAAACTCTTTTCTATGTATTATTTTTACATGTTTAAAGTTGGAAGTTTTACAAATGAGTATCACATATTAATACGTTTTTATCAAGCGACGTTTCTGTTCAGTTATTAAAAAATTTCTGAATAAAAATATACGATCACTCTTCGTCAACTTTTTAATTTTGTTATCTAAAATTTTATATCTAATTTTTTAGTTAATGGGTACCTCCTTTATATACATTCTACATGTGACCTTTGACTTTTTGTACTAACTCTCCAATTACCATCGTCTTATACGGTGGGGTTTTATTCGAAGAAACAGTATTCCTAAACTCCCCAACTAATAAAACTGTTTGTCGTCGTGTCTTCTCTGAGACTTGTGTCCCGTCTTTAGTGAGGAAACATCCTTTAAACGTAAACGTTTCCTTTATAGGTAAGCATCCCTTCAGAAGGAGAGTCACGGTCCTCTTCCTCCTGTTGATTTACTTTGTCTTGAAATAGATACCTCTTCCGTGGTTGAATGCAGTCGCCTTTTTTGTACTGGAACTAATAGCACGAAGAGGACCATTCAGAAGATGTTGAAAAAAGGGGTATGGAGAGGAGGGTGTTCTATGGGTGGAAAGAAGAAAACAGAAATCGGTTTCTCTCATGAATTCAGTCTCAAGATTAGGTGGAGTCTCTCAATGAGTAAAAAGGGACCGATAGAAAGTATTTATGTCGTCTATATGTGCCGTTATTTAAACAAAAAGAGAAGAACTAGGTAGAAAATAGGGTCCCCCAGAATCGGTTCTTGATTCTTTCCATCCTCTTTTTAATAAAAAGGAAGGGTTGTATGGAGATGACGAATTCATAGGGAACTTTGAATGGATCGGGAGTCAGGTAGACAGTGGTCGGTTTCTTTGAAAGATTTGAAATGTGGTATAGGGACAATAAATGGACAAATAACCTGAATGTACTTAATAAATTCGGTATATTATTTGGGATCGGAGAAGTCGCCTCTTCCGTTACCGTAGAGTGAGATCATGAGAACGGACCTTTTAGGGTACCTGTCTCCTCGAACCATCCGACGTCAGGTACCACAACGATTCTCAGCCCGTGCTGACTCACTGAAGTGAAAGTGAAAAGTGAAAGTACGTAACCTCTTCCTTTACCGTTGGGTGAGGTCATAAGAACGGACCTCTTAAGGTCCCTGTCTCCTCGGATCACCCGACGACAGATAGCCCAGCGTGTCTCAGTCTGTGTTGACTTCGCTGAATCGTCATCGTCGTCGTCGGAGAAGTCTTACCGTACGTTTCGAAGGTTTTAAGAGTAATACAAAAAAAAGTTGAAGTAGAGAGGGACACGACACGAATTGGTGAGTCAGTACAGGTTGAGAAACGCTGGGGTACCTGAGGTGACAGGGTGGTCCGAGGTCACAGGTACCTTAAGAGGTCCGTTATGACCTAACCCGACGGTACGAGAGAAGGTTCCCTAGAAACGTTGGGTCCCTAGCTTGGGTCCAGAGGACGTAACGTCCATCTAAGAAATGACAGACTCGGTAGTTCCTTCAGGTTTATCCGACCCGAACAGTACTTAAGTTTAAAGGATAGTAAAGACCTTAGTGTCTTCAAGAAAAGAGGAGACACGAAGGTGTGTTTATAAAAAGACATAACTTTTTATCAAAGGGAAAGATGATCCTTTGAAGGTTGAACGTAAATTCCTTTTTTTTAATAAGTGACTACTTAAGTAAGTGAATAACTCATCAGTGACTCACAGTCCATAACTTGATGATATAAACTTGATCCTATAGGATAGATCCAAGTTACGTTTTGCTTTCGTACCCCGGAGAACGATTTTTTTAATTATACTTACAGTTCTCTCGTTGTCGTCTTGTAATTTCGGTCTTACTCCGGGAAGATTAAAAACGTGTCCAGTGTACGAGTATTCGGTCGAGACTAGAGGAGAGAGTAAAGCTGATGACAAAAGTTCTTTGTTGTCAAGTTACTATCCCGTCTCGGAGTCAAGGAAAAGAGAATGACTTCTGACTCAGAAAGTATGTAGTCCTTTGTAATGTGGCCGTTCGAAAGTTCGGGGTACTAAGAATTCTCAAAATTAAAGATTTCCACTGACCTAGGAGAAGATCAAGAACAAATCTTTGTACGACCCTTCCCCAAACCAACCGGATCGATTCCGGTTAGTCGACACTGGTTCTCCGTCTCTCGGTGAGTCCACACGTCCTGACTCTACACTCCCTCCTTCTGTGTCAAGACGTCTCTTTCCTGTACGATCAGGTTCTCATTTCCTCATAACAATCTATCAGTTCTTGTCATAAAAAAAACGGTCTGGAACGTCGAATATCCTACGATCAAGGGGTTGATCCCTAACTTGGGAAAGGGAACCGTAACTCTCGTGGTGATCCGGTGGTACCTTAAGGGTGATCGGTAAAATTACTACCAGTACTATTAATAGAAGTACTACATAATATATGGTCTAAGGAATACTCATCAAGGTGGTATAATACGTGGTCCCCACTTTGATGACTAAATTTACACGACGAAGAATTTCTCTAGTGACACTCTATGTCTACATGGAGTTACTAAACTTGTGTATTTAAGACGACATGACCAATTTTTTTATGGGAACCGTGAAATAACAAACGGACCATCACTACTATGAGTAAAGTATAATTTTAAACCTTGTTGTCATAATTTTATTGTAGGTCATACAGACGATAACACACCTTTCATACGACCTACTGTATATACTTTATATGAAAAAGTATACATAATGACTTATATATATATATATATATGTGTATTATATGTATGATGTATATATGTCTATACATAAGTAAATGAGTGGTTTTGTAAAGATGCTCCAACTTTCCTTTGTTTATATTTTACAAATTATAATACTTCCTCGATCCTGATATTTGTATAACTTAAAGGAAAGAAACCTTTTTCTTCCCCAATTCATCGGGACTAATGTTTACTCGGTAGATGTCGTCGGTGGAATTAGTGGTTGTATAGTTCAGTAGAGATAAAGACATTTTCTTTACACAAAAAGGTCGTGGAAGAACCGGAGCAAAACATCCTAACTACCTCAAGTTGTCTTTACCAATGAGTCAGAACCTTTTGTCTGGCTCAAACAAATTTCTCTTCTTATTTTTCGTGGGAGCCCACACTTGACCACCACTTGACGAAATCACTCCTTGGACTCCTTTCGTCCGTCGAACAAACTGAGTACTCACACCAACGATTTGACTTCCGTACTTTATGGGCACTACCTAGTCTACTCTCAGTTTGTGTCCTGTCTACTACCCGCCCCATCCCTATTATGAATTTGTATTGAGAAAGGAACCACAGTCTATGCCATATGTCTAAACCTTTCCCCGTCCCCAACATTCCTTAACATCCCTTATATCCGAGGAAGGTACTCCACGGGTCCCAACCCCCCTCCGTGAAACTGAGGAGTTCGGAAACGAAACTCCTCGTTCTCTTCTCCCCCACCGTCCCTGAGTCCTTTGAACAAAGTGACGTTCATATACTACTCTTTGAATTTTTCAAAAAAAATTTAAATAAAGAGGGTTGGCGAGTCTTTTGTTTCCTGATGACCGGGGTGAAGTACCTACTCGCTGACTCCGTGTGTCCATTTGTCACCCGTTAGAGGCTGAGGTCACAAGTGCGACGACGACGACGGGGTGGGTCGAAGTGTCGTCCGCTCACACGGACTGGGACGAAACCACACACAGGTGAAGGTTAGGTGTCGCGTGTGTCAAACTTCCGACTTAAACACGCCCGGTGACCCGGTGTGTCTTTACTTTGTCTCACATACCTGTCGGACCAACTCTTCTGTCTGAGTATGAATGATAAGGTTTACATTTCGCCTGACACTACTCACACCGTTTCCTCCCGTGTTTGGTTCGGAAACTTTCCTCGCAAAGAACATACGCGACAGGGGACATCCACAAACACGGAACTTTCACTCTCACGGTCAGTGAGCCAGAGCAGACAGAGAAACGTCGGGGCACTTGACATCGGGCGGTCCGGGGAAACAGGTACCCTAAGAGGTCCGTTCTTATCTCCTCACACAACGGTAAGGGAAGAGGTCCCCTAGTAGAGCTGTGTCCCCACTTTGGGTCCAGAGGACGTAACGTCCGTCTCAGAAATGGCAGACTCTGTGGAACCATGTGCAATAAACCGGGGGAAAGGGAAATACACTAAAAATTTCAGTCCGTCGACGTACTGATGACGACTCAGTGTACGAGGGACTAGAAGGTAAAGGTGACTGTAAATCTTCTACTAGTACAATTCCCAGTAATTTAGGAAGAGGTCTGTTGAAAACTTTCTCAGAGACTTTGAGATCTAGTGTTCTACAGATATGGTTTTCACCATGTAATACTCTTCCGTTTTTAGACCAATCTTTAGTCCTCTCCGTCACAAACAACCTTAGACCCAGTTGCGTACATCCTTCTTCTTTTGGTAAAGTTTAACGTACATCTATGTAATGTAGTTTGTATGACGAGAGATGACTCCCAATACTGTTTCTGCTAAGTCAGAGGTTGAAAGGTAATTAGAGTTTTACATCGATGATTTTTGATAGGTTTCGTTCAGAGGACACCCACAACTTGATCCCCTGTCTTTTTCATCTTAATAAACAGAAGAGTTGTCCATAGAGGTCTCTCACCCTTTCTCTCCTCCGTCGAGACTCAGTCCGTCTGTACCCAAGTCTAGGGTCTGCACGTGCATCACATTCACTGAATAGGATATCTGGGAGTCAAGGGAGGAAACGCTAGGTCCTGACCACGATAGACACAATTTACAGAAATACTTATAATTGCTCGGATCATACATATTTCATACGTCGTTTCTCGGACCATGTATAATCTGAGAGTCTTCTCGAACGGATAAGGAGACGAGACCTAAGTCGACTAAAGTAGGATAAGGTTAACGAAACCCGTGTTCTTACTAAGTAATTATCAAATGAACGAACGTTTTTCTGAGGTATCTGTAGAAAATGAACTTCGGACACAATGACTATGACAAAAACGAAAAATTCAGGTGTGTAGACTCTGTGAGATATTTGATCTTCTCTCATAAAAATGATGTCAACCCTTTAAAATATGAAAATTTCATACATCTTACTTGTATGTATTTATACGTAAATTTTGTTAAGAAGTTTGAACGGGGGTTTGATTACTCTTGGCATTTAATTTTAGACGTAAGAAGAACCATTGGAGAGGGTGTACAGATTTTAGTACCCCGTCGGTTATACGGATGTCTAAACTGGGACTTCGCGATGAACGACTGTGAAAATAATTTTAAGGTGAACCTTTCCGACATTTATAAAATAGTAACGTCCAAAAACGTTTGTGACTATAAAAGACGGAGGTCGTTAGAGGTCAAAGATTTATAAAGTAGAAGAACCCATCGTACGTTATAGACTTTGTTTCAAGACGACGGTCTAAAGGGTTTAGAATTTTTGGACTTCAAGAACTTCAATTATGACTAATCACAAACCTATATATAAAAACATTAAAGGAGACATCAAAACCATAGTAACTAGAGAAAATTTCTTTGACTTTTTGTCGTTTTTACAATAGTTACCTTCCTAAATAGGGGGTTTAAAAGTCTTGTTTACGTATATAAGCGGATTTAAAATCTCTTAACATTTCGTGGTCAGGTAAACCTTAAAGAAAATTCTCGACTCTTACTCCTATATCGAGGTCTTAAGTAAGTTTCCGTTTGATGGGAAGGTTTCACCTACGATGCTTACCACAGGTGAAGATAAAAATTTTGGGTCTCCCTTTCTACAGAGGTTCATTCAGAGTCGTGGTCACCTTTTATATAGGAAAGAAAGAAAGGTTCTGTTTCCGTCTTTTCGTCTCACTAGTCCTGTGATCTTAACTCAATCCAAGACTGGTTTTCTATTTTTCTTCTACCTTGGACTCTGTCTGTCCTCAGTCTTAGGGCCAGTACTGTACTGATGTTCGTCGACGGTTCTCAGACCTTCCTGACCGTGATCTTTACTATAGATAAACGGTGGAGTCCTAACTTACTAAAAAATGAAAAAAACAGATACTTAGATCCAATATAAGTGCTCTCCCCCTTTTTTTTTTGGTAAGGTTGACAAGTTGACCTATCTACTTATTGGAGATTTTCGATGGTTGAGTCACTTTTACAATCAGTCAGTCAACATAGGGTGAGAAACTCTGGGATACCTGACATCGGGTGGTCCAAAGAGACAGATACTTTAAGAGGTCCGTTCTTATGACCTCACACAACGGTACGGGAAGAGGTCCTCTAGAAGGGTCTGATACCTAGTTTGGACCCAGAAAACGTTACGTCCGTCTAAGAAATGGTAGACTCGGTAGTCCCTTCGGGGTTGTTGAAACATCTCTATCATTTTTAACACTGATCAACTTTACTTGTAGACTGGAAGAGGTCCCTTTCCGGAATGGTCCATGATACTTAAGTGAGTCACGGACAAGAAGTTTACGTGATGAAAGTGAAGGGGTTATATGGTAGAAGGGTGGTTGGTGTCCCGGAAACGTGTACGACAATGGAAATCCCTCTTTTTGAAAAGAAGGAGTGGGGAACGGAAGATGAGAAAAGAGGATTATTACAACGATCAGTGGAAGTATAGAGTCTGGTCAGTTGAGGTATCTCAGTGAAAGGGACTTAGAGTTCTATGTTTTAGTGAAAAACTCACGTTTGGAGTCCATGTTGAAGTGTAAATGAAAGTTAAAACTTTTACTTGTTCCCGGAGGAAAGATCTGACACCTGGGATGTTGTCGTCTCCGGACAGACCAGAACGAGTCCTGACATAGAAATCGTGATACGAATTGTTGCCCGTGTGTGACCCACGACTTATTTATGAATGCCTGATGTAGTTACTTATTTTACAGTGTGCAAAGTTGTGAGTAACAAAGATTTCAAGATCGTTCCGTATAACAATATCAAAACCCCAAGAAAAAAGAATCAAATCATTCCACCCCTTACGTTCAAAAAGTGGTCAAGGGTTGATACGGAGACCCAAAAAGATTCTCGAGGAATGAACTTATTAATACCTTTATTAAAGACAATGATAAAAGGTGTTCTGTCTTACCGTCTTCCATGGTTCCTACACCAGTGTTCTGTTTGGTCTTCAAGGCGTACCTCACTCCTACTGCTCCGAGGGGCCATGTCGTCCTGGGTCTCTGTTGGGGATGACTACGGACGATAATGTGAAACTCTGAAGGGACCACCGAGACTACCATTTCTTGGACGGACGTCACAGCTTCTGGACGGAAGTTAGGGACCCAGCCTTTCTAAGGGACCTCTTCCCTTACCGATGAGAGAGGTCATAAGAACAGACCTCTTAGGGCACCTGTTTCTTCGGGTCGTCCCACAGTGTTTTCAGGGTCGTCTTCAGGGACCCCAACGTTTTTCAGCCTGTGTTGACTCGTTGAGTGTGTGTGTGTGTGTGTGTGTGTGTGTGTAACATGAAGATCAAAATGACGAAGGATGATTCCATAAGACAGACTTCCGAAAATAAAGATTGCGTTTATAAGAGTCTTTACCACGGCGACAACGATTGTGAACCCGTCCTTAATTCAATAGACACATTTAAACGACTATGATCTATTACCACACCTCCGTCTACTGTTCATCCCGTGAAAATGTGACTTTACCCGACGAACTCCTTTCTTATTCCACGGGTGACGACACCTATAAGGTTACTTCGATTGACAGATGAAAATTTCTTGGGACACTTCCCCTAATACGTGACCCACGTATTTATCTCCTCACCGGATTCTAAAGGAGACTGAGAGTCTACGATCCTCGAAGACCGTGTAAAGACTACTTGACCTTTCCTTACGGAAAGTTTACGTATACTTTCCGCACCTTCTTTCCGTGACAGACCATGTTCGGACCTTTCTTTGCACGACCGGTTTACTGACACCGTTTTTGAATTGAAAAATTCAGACAAAGGTAAAGAATTATTACCGAAAACTTCCTAAACCTTTAGTAGTTTCTCCTGTGTACGATATTTTAAGATGTACGTGATACAACATGATACGTGCACCCAACAAAAACAAAAACAAAAACAAAAACAAAACGATGACAATGTAGTTCTTTTTGAGGATGGAGAAGTAACGAAATACTAAAGGTACCCGACTTTCCTTTTAAAGTCCTGTTCATCGTAGTCCCTTCCTTGTGTTAAGAAGAAGAGTTGGGTCACAGGATTTTCCGTCTTTATCTAAACTCAGTAGGTCCCTACCACACGGACTACTGTCCTTGTAACTCTACTCAATACTTTCCGTTTGATTCGACCTTATTCCACGTCGACAAGACGTGAACCAGCACGGTCGAGAAACTCTGGGGTCCCTGGCTTCGGGTGGTCGAAGGAGACAGATACCTGAAAAGGTCCGTTCTTATGACCTCACCCAACGGTGAAGGAAGAGGTCCCGTAGAAGGAATAGGTCCCTAGTTTGGGTGCAGAGAACACAAGGGACGCAGTCGTCGACCTAACAAATCGTGGCACGGTGGACCCTTCCGAAGGTGCATTCATTCCACGCTCACTTGATTTTGAAAGATTTGATTTTCACATTCTTTTGTCGTGAACGGTTCCAGGGTTTCGGATGAAAGTAAGAGGTGATTGTAAGGTCACAATCAGGTCACCTCTGACTGTGTCTCCTTGATTTTAGGGCGACGGAAAGATCCTAGGGGCTGCAGACGTTTCCCTTCTCTGTCCTTCTTACAAATAATAGAACCAGTCCAGTATTACGTATTTTAGGTATTCGAACGAGTGTTTTGTCGTTGTTTGTTGTAAATTCATTCACAGATTTCCACCATAGCCAGGGAAGAACTTGTAAGTAGAAGTGGTCGAATCTTTGAGCGAGGTTTCCAATGGAAATATAACCTCATATTAACGAAATGTTACAATTCAAAGACGACATGTTGTCGTACAGAGTCGGCATTCATATGTATATGGACGAGGGATAACTCAGAGGGAAGGTGGGGGGTGAGGTGGGGAGATCCAACAGTGTTCCGTGACCCAACTCGAGGACCCGATACATCGTCGAAGGGTGATCGACAGATGAAGTGTACTCCACCGCACGTAGACGTTACGAGGAGAGAGTGGAGCAGAGTGAGAGAGGCAGGGGGTGTGGGTGTCAGGTAAGAGATGTAGACGGAGAGATGACGACGGACGTTTATCCATGTAGTCATGGAAAGAAGATCTAAGGTATACATACGTGACTGTATATAAAAAGAGAGAGACTGAATGAAGCGAGACATACTGTCTGATCCAAGTAGGTGTAGCGATGTTTACTAGGCTAAAGTAAGGAGAAAAAACCGACTCCTTATAAAGGGACCTATGTACTTGGTATAGACGAAATAGGTAAGTAGACAGTTACCTGTAAATCCAACGAAGGTGCAGGACCGACAACATTTATCAGGACGTTACTTGTGACTCCATGTACAGAAAAACTCAATGTCAAAAGAGTCCCAAATACGGGTTATCATCCGTACAACCCAGTATACCATCCAGATACGAATCAAAAATTCCCTAAAGGTGTGACAAGAGGTATCGGCGAGATAGTTAAATGTAAGGGTAGTCGTGACATTTTCGGAGAAGAGGTGTGAAAGAGTGGAAAACAGTGTGTGTAGTGATAAGGATTGCAAAAGGATTAAAATTAGAGAGGGTACAAGAGACTGGACGACAATGTCTCTTTTTTTTCTCCTCCTCCTCCTTCGCCTCCCCCTTCTTTTTCTTCTTTTCGCCCCCGTCACTTCTCGACGATCACAAAGGGGGAAAAGTGGGAAGAGAGTACGTATAAAAAGAGAAAGAAGGAAGGAAATGATTAAGGGTAGTTTAGGAAGGACAATGTGAATGATCTTTGGAGTGAAGTAAAGATTGGTGGAGGAAACTTAGGAGTCTTAAGTACGTCTGCAAAAAGAGATGTAGGTTGTGGTTGATTCGGTATCGAAGGTCAAAACAGAGGAGACCACGGAAGTGGGAGTCATTTGGTACAGACGTGTACTCTTCGTTACGTCCCGGAAAGTTTTGACGTCTACGAACTCGGAATGAAGGTCTCTGCTCCCAAATTAACGGACCCCACACAAGGAAGGTATTTATAAATAATTTTCGAAGGGTTCACTAAGTACACGTGATTCTCGATAATTATTTTTAGTGACGTGTGACTAAGGTCCCGTTCCAATGGTATGCATAGACACAAAAAGACTAAGAACGTGGATTGTGCCAGAGTCACGTACGAGCGACTTAATTGGTTTTCAGGTCGGATAAAACAACAAGGACCTAAGGTGTCGTAAAGTACCCCAAGGGTAAAGTTAAAAGTCTCAACAAAACTTCTTACACCTTGTGTTGTAGGGTAGTCCTTTCACATTTAAGAAGAGGGATTACTGAAAATAGGAAGGTAATCGGAGTAAGTTACAAATAGTCGTTGTCAAGATGTTTGCAGTCGTACTTTCGTGTACCTTCGTATAAAGGGTTTCGACGATTCAGTAACAAAGCGGAGACGGGGTTTTCTTGTCGTCTATATGACTGGACGTTATTACAATTATTCGGTGTCTTCCAGTCCCTAAGACTCTCTCCTCATTTAAGGTGTGTAAGTTTGACTTGTCAATTAATAGGGTCCTATTTCATTATTGGATTTGACATGAATTACGATCTTTAGAATTTTCACAGTAGGACAAAGTCTTTTCTAAAATCCTGTGATTTAGTATTAGTCCGTTCTTTCAGGAAGTCGAGTACCCGGTTGGTTTTGATAGAATTACAATCTCTTACACCGCACCGAATACATCGTAGATCTTGGTGAGTGACGTAAGTTATACCATAATACAAAACTTCTAAAAAGGAAAAGTAGAGTTCAGTACACTCTTTAAAGTACGTTTCCCTCCTCTTCCGAATTGTTTCCGTAGTTGTGTCCTTTCATGTTTTTTGATTCAATAGTTTAAATAACCATAATTCAACAAGTACTTAAAACAATATAAGAAAAACCACGGACATCGTATATGGATATCACTATATGAAAACAAATAAGGAGTAGAACCACTATGTAAAACACACAAAAAAAAGAACTAAATAGAAAGATTCCCAAATAGTAGTAATTATAAATAAAAGTTTCTTGCTTGAAACCGAAACAATTAAAAGAGATACCGAAAGAAGATACTTAAAGACAAAAGTAGACATCATAGAGACGAAAGAGCAATGAAAATTCTGAAATAGGAATCAAACGTTATAAAACTAATTTTACCCGTAACTACAGTAAAACAAATAGAACGGACCCCGAAAACTTAGAACCTAGATACTCGAACATAAAATGTATTTTAGACTTTTTAAAATTAGTAGCAAAGGAAGAGATAAAAAGGGTGCAACGGAGGGAGATGGGGAATCGAGAAAGAACCGAAGAAGATCCTGAGGTTAATGTACAGAATGATGAACAATGACAGGGTTTCAAGTGACTCTAATTAAAGAGGAATAAATTCTAAATTATTAAAGATAAGGGCAGAAGTTCCAGTGACTATGTAAAAAAGATGTCTAATATTAAATGAATGTTCAGATAGACTATTTGTAAAAAGTCTAAAAAAAGTTTTGGTTTTACGAGTAAAAAAAGAGAATATCAAATGTAAAAAAAGGTGATGTTATGAAAATAGACAAGAGAGGAATAAGAGTAAATAAGGAAATTCAAGAATAAAGACGAATCTTACGGATAAGAGTTAGTAACAGGGGAAAGGATAAAAAAAAATTTAACCAGAAAAAGAAGAACTAGACATTGTAAAATTTCATCTTAGTTCTGTAATCAAGAAACTATATACAATGTCTATAATTGAGAAAGTATGTCACCCCCAAAACTGACATAAATATTGTCAACGAAGTACAGGACCATTCAATTAAGATGGTAGAAACAGTGAAAACGTACAGGAATTATGAACTGACCAAAAAGAGTAAAACGACACAGAAACGTACAGATTATTACAAAATGAATTAGGATCTATAACTACTACGATATAAAAACCAGGGTCAATTTCTCTCTTTAAAATTGTACGTCTGACAACCAAATGAACATATAGTCGAACTAGTAGAACTCTGAAAAATATTTAAAACAATCTCGACCCGATTTAGGAGTCTACACCGGAAAGATTTCACAGTCAATAGACTCCGGCAGTTGTTTCAGACACCACCCACTTTGAGTTTACAGAAGTGCAGTGTACATTTGAGACCTTAGAGGTGACGGAAGAGTCGAGGGACCATTGACCGAAGCGGGACCGAAAGTCTCAGAGCGGGCCGCGTTCGTGTGACGTCATACCCGATTTGCGGTTCACCCGCAGATGTCAGGAAAAGGACGTGTCAACAGAGGATAACGAGACGGACATTAAGGTCCGGGGTGTCACAGAGGTGCGAGACTTGAGACAGAGGAAGCGAGTCGGTCTGTGGAGACGAGAAGAACCAGAGGTCAGGGTTTACGATGGTGGTGTTACACGGAGACTCGTCTTACGACGTTATTGGTGCGTCGAGTGAAATGGACAAAGGGAATAAGTCCCTAGTGCCAAGACAATACAGACAACATGTCACAGACTTCCACAAAGAAGTGTAGAAATGGATCAAAATATCAACAAGTACTGTCAGTCCGATCTGGTAGTGGTCAGTGACTCAGTACGGTCCTAATCCCCAGGAGGGAGACGGTACTTGTAAAATACTGAGATTACTTGTTATTTCGAAGTTTTTCTCTTGTTTAACAAGGGTGAAAGTGTTTACACGATCTAGGACCGTAACGAAGAATTCTTGGGTTTGAAGATTGAGTAAACCAATTACTCTGAAAACCTACCTCATTTACATCGTGAAATTGTCGATACACTTAAAGACGTTGAGAAAATTGTGTGGGTCCGAAAGTAATGAGCGGAAATTTAACTTCTGTCTTTATTAAAGATGGAGTATCAACGACACTCCAAATCTTTATTACAAATGTATGTCTTTTCAGAACACCCACGGTACCCAACCCCTCCCTACCCAACTTTCAAACCCTAACTTTCTACATTTGATAATATATATCTTATCTAATTCTTGTTCTAGGATGACATGTCGTGCCTTGATATGAGTTATAGGACACTATTTGGTATTGCCTTTTCTTATACTTTTTCTTACACACATATATATTTATATATATATAGACTTAATGAAACGACATGTTAACGGCCCTCTTTATAGTTATTGGAGTCTATACGTCTACTGTGGTGGGAATGCCGTCTTTCACTTCTCCTCGATTTTTCGGAGAACTACTTTCACTTTCTCCTCTCACTTTTTCAACCGAATTTCGAGTTGTAAGTCTTTTGCTTCTAGTACCGTAGGCCAGGGTAGTGAAGTACCGTTTATCTACCCCTTTGTCATCTTTGTCACAATCTGAAATAAAAAACCCCGAAGTTTTAGTGACGTCTACCACTGACTGCGGTACTTTAATTTTCTACGAATGAGGAACCTTCTTTCCAATACTGGTTGGATCTATCGTATAAGTTTTCTTCTCTGTATTGAAACGGCTGATTCCAGGCAGATCAGTTCCGATACTAAAAAGGACACCAGTACATACCTACACTCTCAACCTGACACTTCTTCCGACTCGTGACTTCTTAACTACGGAAACTTGACAACACAACCTCTTCTGAGAACTCTCAGGGAACCTTACGTTCCTCTAGGTTGGTCAGGTAAGACTTCCTCTAGTTGGGACCCTAAAGAAACCTTCCTTACTACGATTTTGACTTCGAGGTCATGAAACCGGTGGAGTACGCTTCTCAACTGAGTAACCTTTTCCGAGACTACGACCCTCCCTAACCTCCGTCCTCCTCTTCCCCTGCTGTCTCCTACTCTACCGACCTACCGTAGTGACTGAGCTACCTGCACTCAGACTCACTTGGGACCCTCAACCACTACCTGTCCCTCCGGACCGCACGACGTTAAGTACACCAGCGTTTCTCAGCCTGTGCTGACTCGCTGACTTGACTTGACTTGTCGTTTTTACTTGTGTTGCAACATTTAGTTGATATAAAGTTATTTTATTTAAAAAATTTTTCTTTATTATAAATAATGGGTATCGTGTCACAAACTATGTACTATCCGTGGGTAAGTCATCTATAGTAATAAGACTTCAGTATGTAATTTTTGAAGTCACGTTACTAAAAAATTTAAAAAATTGACCTCCTTTTAACGAAATGTTACAACACGAACAAAGACGACATGTTGTTACGTACAGTCGGTATTGATATGTACATAGAGGAGGGCGACCTCGGAGGGAGGAGAGGGAAGTAGGGTGGAGAGGTCCAGTAGTGTCTCACATTCCGAGTCGAGGGACACAATATGTCGTTGAAGAGTGGTCGACTGATAAAATGTGTACCATCACGTATATACAGCTACGATGAAAGAGGTAAATAGGGTAAGAAAGGAAGGGGATGACACATATATGTTACTTTATAATGAGTCGGTATTTTTCTTACTTAAACTCAGGCAAGATTTCTCCACCTACTTGGATCTAGGACAATATGTCTCACTTAATTCAATCTTTCTCTTTTGTTTGTAAATTACGTATATGTACCTTAGATCTTTTTACCATGACTACTTGGATAGATGTCCCTTCCCTACCTCTACGTCTAGATCTCTTGTCACGTCACTATAAAAAATTTATAAAATAACATTTTTAGTCTATATATGTGTTATTTTTCTTAGATATATCATGTTTTTCAATGTGTCTGGGTTCCTCAAAGGACCACCAGGTCACCAATTCTTAGACGCGAAGGTGACGTCCCCCTTGTACAACCTAGGGACTAGTTCTTTGATGTTATGACGTACGGTACATCGACCCCGGTTAATTAAGTTTTATTAAATAGAAGGACTACTGACACACTTAGTGTTATTTGACACCTTTTAAGAAGTTCTCTACTCTTATGGTCTGGTGGACTGGACGGAGAATTCTTTGGATATACGTCCAGTCCTTCGTTGTCAATCTTGACCTGTACCTTGTTGTCTGACCAAGGTTTATCCTTTTCCTCATACAGTTCCGACATATAACAGTGGGACGAATAAATTGAATATACGTCTCATGTAGTACTCTTTGAGACCCGACCTTCTTCGTGTTTGACCTTATTCTAACCGCCCTCTTCATAATTATAGGAGTCTATACGTCTACTGTGGTGGGAATACCGTCTTTCACTTCTCCTTTAGTTTTCGGAGAACTACTTTCACTTTCTCTTCTCACTTTTTCAACCGAATTTCGAATTGTAAGTCTTTTGATTCTAGTACCGTAGACCAGGGTAGTGAAGTACCGTAGACCAGGGTAGTGAAGTACCGTCTATCTACCCCTTTGTCACCTTTGTCACAGTCTGAAAAAACTCCCCCGAGGTTTTTTTGACGTCTACCACTGGCGTCGGTACTTTAATTCTGCGAATGAGGAACCTTCTTTTCAATACTGGTTGGATCTGTCGTATAAGACCCCTTCCGTTACCGTGGGGTGGGGTCATGAGAACGGACCTTTTAGGTTACCGTGGGGTGGGGTCATGAGAACGGACCTTTTAGGTTACCTGTCTCCTCGGACCACCCGACGTCAGGTACCCCAGCGATTCTCAGCCTATACTGACTCTCTGAAGTGAAAGTGAAAAGTGAAAGTACGTAACCTCTTCCTTTACCGTTGGGTGAGGTCATAAGAACGGACCTCTTAGGGTCCCTACCTCTTAGGGCCACCCGACGGCAGATACCCCAGCGTGTCTCAGTCTGTGATGACTTCACTGAATCGTCGTCTATCGTATAAGTTTTCGCTCTGTAATGAAACGGTTGTTTCCAGGCAGATCAGTACCAAAAAGGTCATCAGTACGTACCTGCACTCTCAACCTGACACTTCTTCCGACTCGTGACTTCTTAACTACGAAAACTTGACACCACAACCTCTTCTGAGAACTCTCAGGGAACCTTACGTTCCTCTAGGTTGGTCAGGTAAGATCTCCTCTAGTCGGGACCCACAAGAAACTTTCCTTACTACGACTTCGACTTTGAGGTCATGAAACCAGTGGAGTACACTTCTCAACTGAATAACCTCTTCTGAGACTACGACCCTCCCTAACCCCCGTCCTCCTCTTCCCCTGCTGTCTCCTACTCTACCGACCTACCGTAGTGGCTGAGCTACCTACACTCAAACTCACTTGAGACCCTCTACCACTATCTGTCCCTCCGGACCGCACGACGTTAAGTACCCCAACGTTTCTCAGTCTGTGCTGACTCGCTGACTTGACTTGACTAGAAGGACGGTGGCGTCTCGAGGTTATAATGAAGACTCTTCAAATAGTAATCGACAAAGTGTATATAAAAAGGTTTTAAAACGGTACCGATATATCTATACTCACGGATATCAAAGAAGTATAAATATGTGTACCCTCAAAAAAATATATACGAAGAGATGAAACGGTAATAAGTAAGTTTCTATGTAAGACAAGTAAAACACACAGTAAAGATAAGACTGTGTCTAGTTGTATAGAGGAAGAAATTAAGACAACAAATCAGTGATTCAGCACAGGGTTGAGAAACGTTGGGTTACCTGTCGTCGGGAGGTCCGAGGTGACGGGTACTCTAAAGGGTCGTTTTTTTGTGAGAAATTATCGACGTAGTGTATCGATAAATACATTTGTGAGGGATAACTATCCTAGTTCCAATAAAAGTCTAAAAACGGAAAATTTTATTTTGACGTGATTAATAAAAACATGTACATAGAGACACATACACACTTATACTGATCCATTTAAAGATTTTGATTCTAACGATCTAATTTGTCAATGTATGTCAAAATGGAAAACCAGTTATGTCAACCAAAAAAGGTTTCTCAAAGAGTTAAATGTGGAGGTGTTTGTTACGAATAAAGAGGTGTGAGAAGGGTTTCAATACATAATAGTTTGAAAGTATAGATAGAGTAAACTATACACTTTATGTGAGAATAATAAAAGGAAATGTAAAGAAAATCATACTGATTTTATCTTGTAAAAGTAAACAAATACTCAATGAATATAAAGAAAGTCAGATTTTACGGATAAGAATTAGTAACAGGGGAAAGGATGAAGAAAATTCAACCAGGGAAAGAATAACTAAACGTTCTAAAATTTCGTCTTAGTTCTCTAATCAAGAAACTGTGCAATGTTTATAATTGAAAATGTATGTCTCCGAATGAAATGAAAACATATAAAGCATCAAATTAAACTGAAAGAAAACCTGCCAAAGACGGGGGTCAACAAATTTTACAAGTGTATCTGTTATAAAAGTTATTAAAGGTGAGACCAAAAGTCAAAAGTATTGGAAAAAAGGGATTATGTACTGATAAATTTTCAACAGTCCATAAAGAGACCACCAGGTCACCAACCCTTAGGTGGAAGGTCACGTCCACTTCCCAAACTAGGGACCAGTCGATTGATTTCAGGGTACACACCACCCCGTTGATTCGGGCGATGGTGACGACGACTCGGACGGATGACGTCTCGGTCCACGGTGTTGATTTCTCTGCAGACATACGGTGTCGTTTCTCGGACACGAGGTGTTGTCTCTGGGACGTACGGTGTGGATTCTGGTGTTTTTAGGTTTGTGTATTATTTTCTAAAAAAAAATTTAACAGGATACCCGTAGGAAACTGTGTAATCAAAAAGTTTAAAGGTTGTAAATTTAAAAATAGGTACCCTTTGTCTAAAAATTCTTGACTTCATTACTAAAAAATTATTAGTCAACTGGGTTACAGTAAGTAACTTATTAAAGTAATGGACTCACTGACCAATCTTTCAATCGAGTTGCAAAGATAAAGGGTAATACTTACGACACAAATACAAGATGATTGTGTGTGTGTGTATTAGGATCTTTGGAAATGTTTAGGTTGTATTACCCAATTCAAATGATTGTGAACAAAAGACCACGTTTAAGATGTATATTTATGCATCTTATATATGCCATTTATACGAGTCAATCTTTTACAGACTAAATGACTAAGATTGTGGAGATAGAATTAACATGTGTTATAAATGTTATCAATAACACAGCAAGGAAAAAGGAAAATTTTGTAAAACATTGGTATTCAGTACTCTGAATGACACTTAAGAGAGTCCCTGTTAAAGACGGACCGGTATGTCGTCGAGTCTCCTTACGGAACGAGTACTCTCCCTTACTTTAAGGACACGAGTTGAGACTCACACTAACCTAAATGTCTAATTGTTTTACTCTTTCTAGTTTCGGGAGAATAGTTCGTCTGGATGTTCAGATCTCGAACGAGAAGCTTCTTTTTACCGAGACACGGGAATTAGAAAGATTAGAACTGGAGGGTCACCCCAAAATATGAATTCTGTGACGGTAGTCCTACGTTTTAAGTTGGAGTCCGGTGTAAGGTGACAGAGAATTGTACCCACTTGTACGGGAGTCACTGATTTAACCGTTGACATACTTTTGAAGTCCCAAGTTTGTCTTAAAGATTAAGGTAATTTGGCTACAAGTCGTCTCGTGTCTCAAAACGTCAATGATTTCTTTATTGATCCGTGTGTACGAATGAAAATTAATTAGTGGCAGAGAAAAAAGGGGTTTACCATACCTGAAACTACAAGAGTAGATGTGATGTAGAACAGTCAAGTAAGTAACTACCCATGAAACTAAGAACCGATAACATTCAATGACGGTACTTGTGTGTCCGCATACATGTGTGTGTGTGTGTGTGTGTATGTGTGTGTGTGTATATAAAAAATCATAAAACATCAGAAACCTATACCTCTTCCTTTACGGTTGGGTGAGGTCATGAAAACGAACCTTTTGGGGTATCCGTCTCCTCGGACCATCCGACGGCAGACACCCCAACGTGTTTCAGCCTGTGCTGACTTCGCTGAATCGTCGTCGTCGTCGTCGTCGTCAGAAACCTATTTATGGGTCTTCACCTTATCGACCTAGTACTATTAAGATAAAAGTTAAAGAACTCCCTAGAGGTATGACAAAAGGTGTCACCGGCGTCGTAAAATCCGCGGGTAGTCGTCACATACTTGTAAGGGAAAGTGGTGTGGGAAAGGTTGTACACAATAAGGGATATAAAAATTGTCGCCAGTAAGACTACTCGCACTCTACTATAGAGTGACATCCAAATCAGCGTAAAGAAATCACAACTCGTAAAAAAGTATACGGACAACCACGATACGTTCAGAAGTAACCCTTTTACAGACAATTCTAGGAGATTGGTAAAAATAAACCAAAACAACAACAACACATTCAAGAAGTACATATAAAACCTACACCCACAATCAAAGAGTCAACACAGATTAAGAAACACTGGGGTACCTGACAGTGGGTGGTCCCAGGAGACAGGTACCCTAAGAGGTCCCTTCTTGACCCCACTTACCGGTAAAGGAGACGGTCACCTAGAAGGGTTGGGTCCCTAGTTTGGACCCAGAGGACGTAACGTCCGTCTACGAAATGTCCCATCACATAAAACCTATAATTGAGGGATAATCTATATACTAAACGTTCATAAAAGAGGGTACGTCACACAACATAAAAGTAAAACAATTACCAAAGGAAACGAGACGTCTGCGACAATCAAACATCAGGATAAATAAAAACGAAAACGAAGGAAACGGACTCCTTTGTGAGTTTTCTTATAACGATTCTACTTACAGTTTCTCGTATGACTCAAAAGAAGATTCTCAAAATACCCAAGTCCAGAATTTCAGAAATTTACGAAAACTTAAATAAAAAAAACGATACATTCTGTCATCTGATCAAAGTAAGAGAACGGTACACCAACAGGTCAAAAGGGTGTGGTAAATAATTCTCTTGTAGGAAAGAGTTAACATAAAGAAACGAGAAAACAGTATTTAATTGACAGGGATATCCACACCCGAATAAAGACCCGAGAAATTAAGATGAGGTAACTAAACGTTCAGAAAAAAAAAAAAAAAATTACGTCCGACCATTTACAGGAAAGTCCAAAACACTTATAAAAGTAAAATGTATCACTCTTAGTGTATGTATATATAAAGACATAGAAGGAAGGAAATCACAGTGTTATGATTTTTAAGACGTATTAATAATGGGAATTCGCGAAGTCTTATAGGAACGGAGTTTGGTCGGATGACAAATTGGTTAGGTCAAAGATTTGTGGAAGTCACAAAGGTGATAACACAATACTTTTTGTTATGACACTATTTAAGTTTGAGACGAGGTATTAAACCTAAAAATAAAAAATCATCTGTTGGTCTTTATGATCCAGTTTCCATCTCTTGTTTACAAGGGTAAGTTTAACGGTTTAGTAGAAGGTATTTTTGACATACTTAACTGTCAAAGTCACCGTCTGTCCCGACCAGAGTAATGTAGGAATGGTCGTGACTCCAAAGACATAAACAAAACCAAAAATCCAGGATTGACTAAACTAACCGAATGTGTGTATAACAACCGAATGTGTGTATAACAACCCGATATGTGTATAACGACTCCGAGACTGTACAGAGACTCCTTTCTATTCAAGTTCATCTTGACATCCAGTGACTACAGGAATAAAGACACTTAAAGGACAAGGTTCCGTATCCCTACCTCTCTACCCTCATCCCTCTCTAATCGCCATAGAAGAGTACTAGAGAAAATAGGTTAGCTGTTTGAACGTCTGAACCCATATCTGTGGACCCAGTAACGCAACCGGGGTTCCCTTTGAAGGGGTACGTCCATGGAAACGTATAGTCACCAGAGGAACTCAGTGACAACGTCCGTGTGGTGAGGTGTCCACGACCTCAAGTCCTACGGTCGTACCTCGTCCCTCATGGGGTCGTTCAGGAATGTTTGGAAGGATTTCAGAACCCCCCTCTACTCGAACTGCAGACACGTGTACTCAACGTGACCTTTCCAGCGTAGTCCCGATCACCACCACGGGCTCGGTATTTGTCACGTACACCAGACCCCGTCCACCACCCAGTGTCACCCTTCCGTCCAACTACAAGAACTGTGACCTACTGTCGGACCGGGTCGGTAAATCGTAGTGGTCGTACTCCGACAATCACACCCAAACACACCTCACTGTGTCTACCACCTGTCCTGACACACCGGAACTACAAGACCGGAGGGTGGTCGGCTAGTGACACGTACACGTGCACCATGAGTAAGTAGTACGTCACCCGTCATGACTCATGGGTGACGAGCGACTCGTCGTACGGAGGTGTCACCCCGAGAGACGGGAACGCGTCCCGGTGGACGGTCCCGACCCTCGGAGTACCTGTACCCTGAGGTAGTTATTAGAGGTTTAAGAGTAGTGGGACCCGCGGGACACGTCGTCTAGGGTCCCGTTTCCTTTCGTTATCCTAGTCGTTCCCACGGTGGTACCACTGGAGACTCAGAAAGTCCCCGACGGTCGTTCCCTCCCGAGAGAAGGTGACCCCGTATTTACTTCGGGGAAGAGTCGAGACCTTCCAGTCTAGACTAGACCCACGGTCTGAACCGACCCTCGGTCCGTAGTTACAGATGAAAAAGATTGTTAAAACAAGTCAGAAAGTGCACACAAGTTGAGAAACGTTGGGGTACCTGACGTCGTGTGTTCCGAAGGGACAGGAAGTGGTATAGGGTCTCGAACGAGTTTGAGTACAGGTAACTTAGCCACTACGGTAAGTTGGTAGAGTAGGAGACAGTAGGGGAAGAGGAGGACGGAAGTTAGAAAGGTCCGTAGTCTTAGAAAAGGTTACTCAACCGAGAAGTGTAGTGCACCGGTTTCATAACCTCGAAGTCGAAGTGGTAATCAGTAAGACTGTTTTTGACTCCTAACTAAAGAAAATCCTAACTGACCAACCTAGAGGAACGACAGGTTCCCTGAGAGTTCTCAGAAGAGGTCGTGGTGTCAAGCTTCCGTAGTTACGAAGCCGCGAGTCGGAAAAAAATGACAAGTCGAGAGTGTAGGTATGTACTGATGACTTTTTTGGTATCGAAACTGATATGCCTGGAAACATCCTTTTATTATACAGACGAAAAATTATACGACAGATCCAAACGGTAACGAAAAGAAAATTACGGTACGACAAAACTAACGATGTGAAACTTGAAATTGAACTTTATTCCCTCACACTACCGAGGTCTAGACAAGGAAAAAGAGTCCTGACGAAACCGATAAGTATCGGAAACAACAAGGTATGTCCATAATCCTAAAAAAACAAGATAAGGAGACTTTTTTACAGTAACCCTAAAACTATCTCTAATGGAATTTATACGTATAATACAATTCATTATACCTTTAAAAACGTTTCAATTAAGAAGGTTAGGTTCTTGTGTCTTTTATAAAGATAAACCCCCATAAGAAAGTAAAGAAATTTCTTATAGAATTATCAAAACTCACATGATAGCAAGTGTAGGAATCAATTTAAATGAGGATCCATAAAATAAGAAAAACGACGTCGTTATTTACCCTGTTAAAAGATATAAAGACTGTCAAGGTTCTTTACTTTGTTCTGAAAAGATATGGCTAAAAAATGGGACTTTGAGACGATTTAATAATGAAGATCATAAAACAATCAAAATCCCAAAAGACATATGTTTTAATGTAGTAGACGTTTATCACTTAAAATGAAGAAGGAACGGTTAGACCTACGAAAATAAGGAATAAGGATCTTGAAAGTTATCGTACGACTTATTTTTACCGTTCTTACCCGTATGAGCAGATTGAGAACTAGAAATAATTTCCTTTTCAAAAGTCAAAAAGAGTGACTGATTTTCCAATCGATACCCAAAGAGTGTATAACGAAAATAACATATTTCCATGTAACTCAAAAATAGTATTTGCACACTTAATGTAGTTTACGAAAAAGACGTAGATAACTCAACCAATACATTAAAAATAAGAAGTCCAACAATTACACCACATAGTGTGACTAACTAAATGTCTGTGACTTAGTAGGAAGATAGGGACTTTGTCTAACATGAACTAGTGCGTCATACTATGGAAATAACAT
The DNA here is from genome assembly GCA_006410555.1 of Capra ibex. NCBI lineage: Eukaryota > Metazoa > Chordata > Mammalia > Artiodactyla > Bovidae > Capra > Capra ibex. The sequence continues at coordinate 6,260,007 of SJYO01038983.1, read as the reverse complement.
AACAAAATAAATAAAACGGTTATAAAACAACCCGACCTTTTCCAGTCAAAAGGAAGGTTAGGGTATCTTTTCGTTACGGTTTCTTACGAGTTTGATGGTGTGTGAACGTGAGTAGAGTGTGTGATCACTTCATTACGAGTTTTAAGAGGTTTGGTCCGAAGTCGTTATGCACTTGCCACTTCAAGGTCTACAAGTTCGACCAAAATCTTTTCCGTCTCCTTGATCTCTGGTTTAACGGTTGTAGGTGACCTAGTACCTTTTTCGTTCTCTCAAGGTCTTTTTGTAGATAAAGACGAAATAACTGATACGGTTTCGGAAACTGACACACCTAGTGTTATTTGACACCTGTTAAGTTCTCTACCCTTATGGTCTAGTGGACTGGACGGAGAACTCTTTGGACATACATCCAGTCCTTCGTTGTCAATCTTGACCTGTACCTTGTTGTCTGACCAAGGTTTATCCTTTTCCTCATGCAGTTCCGACATATAACAGTGGACCGAATAAATTGAATATACGTCTCGTGTAGTACACTTTACGGTCCGACCTACTTCGTGTTCGACCTTTATTCTAACGACCTTCTTTATTGTTATTGGAGTCTGTGTGTCTACTGTGGTGGGAATACCGTCTTTCACTTCTTCTTGACTCTTCGGAGAACTACTTTCACTTTCTCCTCTCACTTTTTCAACCGAATTTCGAGTTGTAAGTCTTTTGCTTCTAGTACCGTAGGTCAGGGTAGTGAAGTACCCTTTATCTACCCTTTTGTCACCTTTGTCACCGACTGAAATAAAAACCTCCGAGGTTTTAGTGACGTCTACCACTGACTTCGGTACTTTAATTTTCTGCGAATGAGGAACCTTCCTTTCAATACTGGTTGAATCTATCGTATAAGTTTTCGTCTCTGTAGTGAAACGGTTGTTTCCAGACAGATCAGTTCCGATACCAAAAAGGTCACCAGTACATACCTACACTCTCAACCTGACACTTCTTTCGACTCGTGTCTACTTAGCTACTAAAACTTGACACCACAACCTCTTCTGAGAACTCTCAGGGAACCTGACGTTCCTCTAGGTCGGTCAGGTAGGATTTCCTCTAGTCAGGACCCACAAGTAACCTTCCTGACTACGACTTCGACTTTGAGGTTATGAAACCGGTGGACTACGTTTCTCGACTGAGTAAACTTTTCTGGGACTACGACCCTTTCTGACTCCTCCCGTCCTCCTCTTCTCCTACTGTCTCCTACTCTATCAACCTACCGTAGTGGTTGAGTTACGTGTACTCAAACTCATCCGAGACCCTCAACCACTACCTGTCCCTCCGGACCACACGACGTCGAGTACCCCAGTATTTCTCAGTCTGTGCTGGTTCGTTGACTTGACTTTACTTAACTTATAAAACAACTCCTAAAAACGTAGATACAAGTAGTCACTAAAACCAGACGTTAAACACACAATGGATACCAAAACAATAGTTCTGTTACGATCAGAGTATTTTAAATAAATTTTCGTAAGGGAGGAGAAGTTAAAAAACTCTCAAACTCTTTCCACCCTTAATCTAACAGAAACTTACGAACCGTCTTAAGTGGACACTTCGGTAGACCAGGAACCGAAACAAAAAACCCTCTAAAAATAAAGATAAAGTTAGAGGAATTATCACTAATCAGATAAGTCTAAAAAGATAAAGAAACACTAAGTCAGAACCTTCTAACATACTAAGATTCTTAAACAGGTAAAGAAGATCCAACAGTATATCCCTGTTAAAAAACTGTATATCGATCGACAAATATCATAAGACAATAATAGGAAACATAAAGACAATGTTTAACACTAAAGAGTAAAAAAAAATTGTACTTGGAAAAGAAAAAAATAACTCAGATCACTTTCCAAACAGTTTAAATAGAAAAGTTTCTTTTGTCGAGAATGTAAGTGACTAGAGAAGATATAACGGAAACATCAGATAAATAAAGGTGAGACTATAAAAGAAGGAGATGACTAAAACCCGAAACGAACAAGAATAAAAAGATCAAGGAAATCCACATTCCAATCTAACAAAGTCTCTAAAAACGAAGAACTCCATCCAGACTAAAGATATTTGAAGGAAGAATCATAGTGAAAGCAAAGTGGGGTCTCGAAGACGATATAACGTGAAAGTAAAAGGAAACAGGAATTCATAAAAACTAAGAGTAAAGAAGTAACTAGGTTATCGACAAGTCATTGTATAACGAATCAGAGGTACATAAACACTAAAAAGGTCGAAAGAAGAACGTCTACATCAAAGTAAGGTACACCAGTTTTTTCTATTATGTCAAAGTTAAAAGAAGTTGAGAAACTCTGAATGTAGGGTTTTATGTCCGATAGGAACTCTTACCAGGAACGTGTGAACTCTTTGACGACGTAAACATACCTTGTCGGATATATACATAGTTGACAAGTCAGCAGAGGTTGAGACACGTTGGGGTACCTGACATCGGGTGGTCCGAGGGGTCGGGTTCCCTAATAGGTCCGTCCTTATGACCTCATTCAACGGTAAAGAAGGAGGTCCCCTAGAAGACCTGGGTCCTTTAGTTTGGACTCAGAGGAGGTAACCGTCCGTCTAATGGTGACGCGGTCGACCTTTCGGCATAGTTAATCCATATAGATCATATTATGAAGTAAATTCAGTAATAAAGAAACAACTGAAGACAGAACTCCAGATACGTAACTATATTCACCCCACAATTTCAGGGGATAATAACACCACGACAGTTAAAGAGGGGTATCTAGATAATCATTAACGAAATACATGAAGACCATTAGGGTACAATCCATGTGTACATAATCCTTCATAGTATAGAAGAACTACTTAATGAGGGAAATAGTAATATATTACAGGTAGAAACAGAACAGAAAAAACTGAAATTTAGATAAACAGACTATACTCACTCCGATGGAGTCGAAAGAAAACGGATAGTGAAAGAACCTTATAGTAGAAAGTAGAGGATTGAGACTTAGACACAAACAGAAGTCTCGATTTAAAGGACTTTAGACGTATATCCACTCATAACAAAGAATTAGGTAGGTAGGTGAAACAGAAAACTAACCACGATACTTAGGTAAATGAATCCTAATAGTTACTGTCTATTCATGTATCGTGACAAATATATATATCCAACGTGACATAGAAAAAAGAGACACAAAGACAGTAAAACCAAACCACTGAAAAAAAATGTTATAAAAAGAGTCAAAAGAGAAATACAAAGTACAGAGACGAGATCTAAATACAAAATTCCAATGAAATTCCAAGTATATTTCACAGAGTATCTACTATACTGGTTAAAAAAAGACAACTTTCGTAGAATAGAAATAAACGGATATACCCAAGTAAGTAAAGAAGAAGGAGAAATTTTGAAAACAACAGAGTTGAATAAGAGAATGCAACATTCGAGTAATAGTTTAAATTCCTTGGTAACAAAGACGACAAATAAGGAAATATTGAAAATACAATTTTAATTTGTAAATTATTATATAAGACTGTATCTCAGTGTTGAAAGATAAATAGTGGAATGAGTTTCAAAAAACATGAAAATGGAAGAGAAAAGTACACATTCTCGAGAGAAATTGTAAAGAACACTCCGTTCAGTCGAAGACAAACGGACTCTTTCGGAAATGAAGAGGTATAGACATTGAAACGACCTATCTCATAAGAACCGAGTCAAAAATTAGAAAGTTATAAAACTCATACAGTAAGATGAGAGGGGACCGGACATCAAAGTCGACTCTTTAGACGAGTAGTGTGGGTAGACGGACTACCCACAAGGAAACATCCAACGACAGAAAGAAGGAGACCGACGGAAGTTTTAACAAATAGTAACTGAAAGAAGAAATTGTAACTAAAAAACTGTCGAGATTATATTGCGCAAAATAATCTTCTTCCAACTAATATTCTTCCAAAGAACTGTAACTCTGTTAATCTACAAGAGAATCAAAACACCTTAACAAACAGGTCAAGGAAGGGGTACCAACTCTTCAAGAGTCGATAATAAAAAATTTTATTTGAGTGACGAGGGAAGAGGGAAAGAAGATAAACCCCCTATGAGTAATTGGAATACAACGAAAAGGACTACCTGAGTCTAACAAGAGTGTCTTAAAGAAGTAAAACTTTTTGTTTTAGAGAAGAGGAGATGGACTTATTAAAGATCTAAAGATAAAAACTCGAACGATTAAGAGAGAAGGTATACCAGACGAGTTAAAACTTACGAAAGATAACGTAAGAAGTAGAGTAAATAACTCGAGAAGTCGATATTTTAAAGATAAATGAAGAAATTATGTCGAAGTTAGAGAAAATTTTTGATAAGGAAGACAAGTAATTAAAATAATGACTCTAGTAATTTGACGAAAAGACTCGAAAGAATTTCAAACAATTCAAAAAAAAAAAAAAAATTTCTGTTGATAAAAAATCACCGACACGTCCGCGTCCTCCCGGATCTCCTCGGTAGGGTGCAACTTCCAGTCCTTCTCGCCGTCACTGCTCTATGGGTAGTAGGTTCCATTCCTCGTGGCCGACACGAAACGACCTTGTCGGCACTTCTCTATTGGGTGCGGGTTCCATTCTCTTTGGGTTCATTCTACCATCCACAACGTTCTCCCGTAGTCTCCTGTCTGTGTGACTTTGGTGTGAGTGTCTTTTGATCAGTTAGATTAGTGTGATCCTGGTGTCGGAACAGATTGAGTTACTTTGATTCAGTACGGGTACCCCGTTAGGTTCTGTCCGCCCAGTACCACCTCTCCAGACTGTCTTACACCAGGTGACCTCTTCTCTTACCGTTTGGTGAAGTCATAAGAACGGAACTCTTAAGGTACTTGTAATATTTTTCCGTTTTACTATCCTATGACTTTCTCCTTGAGGGGTCCAGTAATCCACGGGTTATACGATGACCTCTAGTCACCTCTTTATTGAGCTCTCTCTTACTTCCCTACCTCGGTTTCGTTTTTGTTATGGGTCGACACCTACACTGACCGCTGTCTTCGTTCCAGACTACGACATTTTTCGTTATAACGTGTCCTTGGACCTTACAGTCCAGGTACTTAGTTCCGTTTAACCTTCTCCAGTTTGTTCTCTACCGTTCTCACTTACAACTGTAAGATCCTTAGTCGCTTGATTTTACCTGACCTTACCCACTTAAATTGAGTCTACTGGTAATATAGATGATGACGCCCGTCCTTATGGAATCTTCTTTACCTTGTCGGTATTACCAGTTGTTTTCTCAGGCTTTACATCATGAACCTACGTTAAACTTTTTACTGTCTTACTAGAGACAAGCAGAGGTTCCGTTTGGTAAGTTATAGTGTCATTAGGTTCAGATACGGGGTTGGTCATTACGACTTCTTTGACTTCAACTTCCCAAAATACTTCTGGATGTTCTGGAAAATCTTGATTGTGGGTTTTTTCTACAGGAAAAGTAAGATCCCCTGACCTTACGTCTTCATCCTTCGGTTCTTTGTGGACCTCATTGTCCGTTTAAACCGGAACCTTACGTCTTACTTCGTCCCGTTTCTGATTATCTCAAAACGGTTCTTTTACGTGACCAGTATGGTGTGTGGGAGTAGTTTGTTGTGTTCTCTTCTGAGATGTGTACCTGTAGTGGTCTACCAGTTGTGGTTTTAGTCTGACTAATATAAGAAACGTCGGTTTCTACCTCTTCGAGATATGTCAGTTGTTTTTGTTCTGGTCCTCGACTGACACCGACTCTAGTACTTGAGGAATAACGGTTTAAGTCTGAGTTTAACTTCTTTCCTCCCTTTTGACGATCTGGTAAGTCCATACTGGATTTAGTTTACGTAATACTAATATGTGACCTTCACTCTTTATCTAAATTCCCGGATCTAGACTATCTATCTCACGGACTACTTGATATCTTACTCCAAGTACTGTAACATGTCCTCTGTCCCTAGTTCTGGTAGGGGTACCTTTTCTTTACGTTTTTTCGTTTTACCGACAGACCCCTCCGGAATGTTTATCGACACTTTTCTTCTCTCCGTTTTTCGTTTCCTCTTTTCCTTTTTATATTCGTAGACTTAAGTCTCAAGATTTCTTATCGTTCTTCTCTATTCTTTCGGAAGAAGTCGTTAGTTACGTTTCTTTATCTCCTTTTCTTGTCTTACCCTTTCTGATCTCTAGAGAAGTTCTTTTAATCTCTATGGTTCCCTTGTAAAGTACGTTTCTACCCGAGTTATTTCCTGTCTTTACCATACCTGGATTGTCTTCGTCTTCTATAATTCTTCTCCACCGTTCTTATGTGTCTTCTTGACATTTTTTTTCTAGAAGTATTGGGTCTATTAGTGCTACCACATTAGTGAGTAGATCTCGGTTTGTAGGACCTTACACTTCAGTTCACCCGGAATCTTTCGTAGTGATGCTTGTTTCGATCACCTCCACTACCTTAAGGTCAACTCGACAAAGTTTAGGACTTTCTACTACGACACTTTCACGACGTGAGTTATACGGTCGTTTAAACCTTTTGAGTTGTCACCGGAGTCCTTATCTTTTCCAGTCAAAAGTAAGGTTAGGGTTTCTTTCCGTTACGGTTTCTTACGAGTTTGATGGCGTGTTAACGTAAGTAGAGTGTACGATCATTTCATTACGAATTTTAAGAGGTTCGGTCCGAACCTCTTGACACTTGAAGGACTACATGTTCGACCAAAATCTTTTCTGTCTCCTTGGTCTCTAGTTTAACGGTTGTAGACGACTTAGTACCTTTTTCGTTCTCTCAAGGTCTCTTTGTAGATAAAGACGAAATAACTGATACGGTTTCGGAAACTGACACGTCTAGTGTTATTTGACACCTTTTAAGAAGTTCTCTGTCCTTATGGTCTGGTGGACTGGACGGAGAACTCTTTAGACATACGTCCAGTCCTTCGTTGTCAATCTTGACCTGTACCTTGTTGTCTGACCAAGGTTTATCCTTTTCCTCATGTAGTTCCGACGTATAACAGTGGGACGAATAAATTGAATATACGTCTCATGTAGTACTCTTTGCGACCTGACCTTCTTTGTGTTCGACCTTAGTTCTAACGGTCCTCTTTATAGTTATTGGAGTCTATACGTCTACTGTGGTGGGAATACCGTCTTTCACTTCTCCTTGATTTCTCGGAGAACTACTTTTTCCTCTCACTTTTTCATCCGAATTTCTAGTTGTAAGTCTTTTACTTCTAGTACCGTAGGTCAGGGTAGTGAAGTACCCTTTATCTACCCCTTTGTCACCTTTGTCACCGTCTGAAATAAAATCCCCCGAGGTTTTAGTGACGTCTACCACTAAAGTCAGTACTTTACTTTTCTACGAATGAGGAACCTTCTTTTCAAAACTGGTTGGATCTATCGTATAAGTTTTCGTCTCTGTAATGAAACGGTTGTTTCCAGGTAGATCAGTTCCGATACCAAAAGGGACACCAGTACATACCTACACTCTCAACCTGACACTTCTTTCGACTCACGGCATCTTAACTACGAAAACTTGACACCACAACCTCTTCTGAGAACTCTCAGGGAACCTGACGTTCCTCTAGGTGGGTCAGGTAAGACTTCCTCTAGTCGGGACCCTAAAGAAACCTTCCTTACTACGATTTCGACTTTGAGGTCATGAAACCGGTGGAGTACACTTCTCGACTGAGGGACCTTTTCTGAGACTACGACCCTCCCTAACCCCCGTCCTCCTCTTCCCCTGCTGGCTCCTACTCTACCGACTTACCGTAGTGCCTGAGCTACCTGCACTCAGACTCACTTGAGGCCCTCTACCACTACCTGTCCCTCCGGACCGCACGACGCAAAGTACCCCAGCGTTTCTCAGCCTGTGCTGATTCACTGACTTGACCTTGATTTGTAACATATAAAATGGAACAGTCCTCTATCTGTGAAAAGATAATGATCTGTACTAAAACTCATAAAAAGACCCAGTACCAATTTTAATGAAGTGTATAACCTAGGAAAGTATAAAACGACAATCTCAAACAATCTACCCCAGCTTTGTCACAAATTAGAACCTGATGAGAGAAAATGACAATAACTTGGTTTTGGTAAGTAACATGAAATTGACTATAGGAAACTTAAGACTCCGAAAAGGTAAGACCTACTACAGTGAGAAGTATTGGGGTTCTCTCCAATTCTGTGATAAAGGATAATAGAAAAATCCATAATAGAATCACGATACCGGACCTCTCAAAAAGTAGACACACATGACTAATCGTCAGTCAACTTAAGAGACCACCTATAAGGACGTCTTGAGACGTCAAAAGTAAGGTATGTCGAGTTAAGAGAGGTCATAAGACAAACCGTTTAAGAAGAGTCGGTACGAGGGGGTCGAGAAGAAAGAGTACAGGCCCTTTGACGACGGGCCCAAAGGGTGAGGGGACATAGAAATGGACTTGTGAGAGAGTCCTATCTTTCGACTCGTTACCATCTCGATTAGAGTAAACATTGATCAGAGAATACCGGGAGAGAGGAAGTGCCAGTCTATAAGGGAAAAAGTCTTGACAAAAAGAATACGAAATAGAAAAAAAAAAAAAAAAAAAAAATCAATTTTCCGACTTAGATCAATAATAAGCTGGAACAAACCCTCTCGTTAGATATATTAGGGAACTAGGAAAAATTGCAGTATGGAGGTCATGATGATTAACTATTTCTCAAAGGTATCTCCTATTATGGATAGACGATAGGGTTTTCACCGGAGAGTAAAGAGTAGGATTTTGGTAGCACAAGGACTTCGGTACCGTTCCAATTTGTACGAAGAGTCCGAGTCGAAATTGTGTCACAATTTTATGTAGTATATACATGCACATACTTACACACATACATATACACACACACACACACACACACGCATACTACGAAACATTTTTTCATCACCACCATATGGATATAAAATTTATGTATGTATAAGTGAGAAAGACATGATAAGTACGGAAAACTGAAAAAAGGACATAGGTACCCGGGATCATGTACAGATGTGTTTCATTCGGGAGTCATTTATAAATATACTTATTGACTTAAATTTTTAACCAATCGTCTAGGAAGAAAAAGAGTCCATCGTCTGTCGAATGACGTAGTGTTATTTGAGGTAAAACTTCATCGTACAAGGTATTTTTGATGACTTCTCTATTGGGTCTCAGACTCCGGTGACTTCGTGTTTTCGTGTCCCGACTTGGACTCCCCTCAGTCTTAAGACGGTCGGTACTCCTTCCTCGTTCTGTTGTTGCCCATAGACGGTGAAGTCTGTGTGTCAAGAGGTTTCGTGGACATAGGAGACAAGATTTCTCTTACAGAATTTGTGAAATTTGTTATAAAATCTGATCAAAGTACTACCATAGATTGAATTTACTGACATTTATAAAGGTCTTGTGTTATTTGAGGTGAAGGTACGGTTCTACGAAGTACGTCACACAGTGAAATCTACCATTAATATAACGTAATTCCTCCGTCTGACACTTCGGAGTTTTTCATCTTTCTTATATGCCCATTTGGACAGTAGGTGGGGGTGTCGTGTGTGGGAGATGTCTCCTCTTAAGATAATAAAGACCCTAGTAGAATTAAAGTATAATAAGAAAAAAAAACTTTTTCGACGGATGAAATTTATAAAATTATGTCCTGTTAAGGAACCCTCGTTCACGAACAAAATTACTATCTTTAAAGAACGAAGAGGGTGAAAAATAGGTGAAAGAGTACCTCGTAGAAGTTCGTGTATTAGAAGGATAAATATAGAAAAGTGGAAAAACTATTTTTCGTTTAGAATTAAGGGAACAGTATGAGAATAATTTATAAGTTAAGTTTAAAAGACTCAAAGTTCTATTAATTCAGATGGAATGTCTCTAAAGAAAGTGAGACTTTTACTTCCTCGTTTTTAAGAGACATGTACTGTTTCGTGACTCGTTTAACAGTTGCATTCCAAACTCCATATACTTTAAAACGGCCAATAAGTAGAACAATCGGGTTATTGGAATATCTCACCGACTTGACACCAGTGTAAGTCATGTACCTAATTTCTTTCTCTTTTTCTTCTTCCTACTACCTACCCTATATTCCTTTTTTACTTTCTTTCCCTTTTGTCTTCTCCCTCGTCCTTTCTTTTTTCTGTACTATCTTCCCTCCCTGCCCCCACCCCCCTTATTCCCTTTGACCCTTCTCTTTTTACTTCCCTCTTTCCTCTCTACTTTCATCCCTACCCTCTTTTTTTCTCTGCCGTCCTTGTCAGTACTGACGACACTCTGACCAACTGATTAAAACTGAAGCTGTACGTATATTGTTGACTAGTGACGATATTGACAAGGGAAGGGTCTGTTGTATTTATTTCTTGTTGTGTTGTCACTGATTGGAATGTACTACAAATCTGTGCCATCAGAATCCGATTCCTCTACCTTTATCATTATAGACGATATAATACTTATAATCATGATTATAATAACGGAAACTCCTACTTTCTCTTCCTCTCCAACCGTGAGAGTTTACGACATCGATTCGACTTTGAGATCTTTTACTCTAAGTAAGTAGTTTTCCGAGCAGGAAAAAAGATAAAAAGGCTCATATGTCCTTTGTTCCATCAAATTTTTAGAAAGAATCTAAGACTATGAACTCAATCTTTATTAGAGAAAGTATAGAGAAAAGGAGTTTTATTAGAGTAAATAAAACGAGAATTGAGTAATCACCCCCGTAGAATTGTTTGTTTCTCTTACATTCTATAAATTTAGAACGAGGTTATGTATTTTTAGTTAATTAACACACACACACACACACGTACTCCAGACACTACCACCGAAAAGCCGTCGGATTTCGGAATTCGAAAATTTTCTGTGGTTATTATAAAGAATACGTTTGGTTGTTAAGACCACAGTATTGTCCCTTCTCTGGTGAACCACGGTATCTGTGTAAATTACTATCGTGATTATTAATGACGACGGTAATTAATTCGTGGACGAAACTCCTTTAGTGACGTGTCGACGGTAGTGGAAATAAAATAAAATAAAAAAAAAAACGGTAGTGGAAATTAAGAGGACCACTGCGACACTTCAATCGTAGACGTAGTGTCAAAACGTCAACTCCTCGGTATCGGAGTCTCCTTTATCGTTTGAAAACGTTTCTAACACCGACTGTGGAGAATAGTACAGGTGGAGAGGTCCAGTCTCTCACTGACTTCTAGTCTCTCTACCTTTTCGTTATTTTGTTTTGTAGAGTTCCGGAAGAAAGTAGGGATTCTCGATTCCTATGTATATGTGTGTGAAAGTAAGATTTGCTCTACGGACTGTAACGACATTTAAGAAATCATTACATAAAATTAATTAGGAGACTGTGACTGAATACTGACTACCCTTTTCCTTTCAAACCCTTCAATTTAAAGGGTCCGGGGACCGTTCACAGTCTTATACATAAACTCAAGTTTTATGTGTACGGACACGGGGAAAAGGAATAGTGTGACTAGAAGTAACGAGGTGTTTGTGAACGTCTCGTGGACGACACACTTTTGTCAAAACGTTCACGTCCTGTGAATTTTCGTTTGAGGTTAGTGACATTTTTCTAGAGTCTACCTCATTGTAAATACTCCTTTACACTTGACCAAACGTTTTAGCAGAAGACTTCAGTATTTAATATTGTAATTGACCACCCGGAAAAGGACAACCCGTTTAGAGAGTGTCTTTCACTCGGAACTATCGTGTCATGACCCTCTGCTCAAATAATTGTACTACATAGGTGACGGTTCCCTGTAAGGGGTATGAGATGGTCCGGTGTCTAAAAGTGCCACTTCCGTTCGGGAAGGAGGTAGAACCTTCCCTTTTTCTGAAATGGGTATACGAGAGTCTATGACGCATAGTTTCGAGTTACCCACCGTTCAAATAAGGGGAAATGGTGACTCCGTTGTTTCTAAAAATTTGCAGTTCCCTGGTGGAACCCAGTTTGTCCAGCATTCCCCAGGTCCGTCCCAAGTTTGGTTACAAATGGAATGAGGTTTCTTGATAAAGGTGACATGATAAGACGGTAGGAGTACATATATTACATAGACATATACACGTGTATACATATACATGTACACATGTATACATATACACACGTACATACTGTTTGCTTGTAAAGGACAATTAGGATTGATTTTTACAAAAGTTTGAAATAACTCCATGTCGACTGTTAATACAATAAATTTCACATATTACACTGTTAGACTATATATCCATGTAGGACTTTCTTAAAGGGGTAACTCAATTAATTGTGTAGGTAGTGGAGCGTATAAATGAAAAAAAACCACTCTTTTAAATTCAAGATGAGAGAGTGGTTTAAAGTTAATGGACTATTGTCACAATAGTCGATCTGAATCCAAAATGTAAACGGAAAGAACAGAGAGTCACCAGAGAAGTCCTAGAATAAAAATTGGACACCAATATCTTTAACACATCCCTTCTTCCTTGTTTATAAAATATTGCTAGATACTTAGTCATGACACCCGATGAAGTCTCGAGTGGGCAAACCAACAAAAAGCAAAAAAAAGGGGAGACGGTTTCGTTCTATGTTCCCGGGACCGACGTGGTGTACCGATTTTGACTCGGTGTCTCCTTTTCCAAGGGGAAGAACGGGAGAAAGGGGGAGTCGGAGGGGGTGATCGGGAGAGTCGGTGACTTCGGGGAGAGACGGCGGGGACACTGGCCGGGATTCGGGGTTCGGTAGAAGAGGAGGTGCGGCGCGGTGGATGGAAGTATGGGTGGTCCGACAACACCTTCAGGTACCCCCAAACGTCTTGGCCCAAGGTGTCGGTAGAGTCTTTGAGAGACTACTTGGACGACGGCGTAAACTCTGGCAGGGACGTCGCCGGGGTGGCGCTCCGGGGGGCCAAAAAAGGCCCAGTCCGGAGGACCGTTGCGGTCGAAAGGGACTCCGGACACGAAGTGCGGAACCGGGCATCCACGTAATTCGTCTGGCCCCTTTGCCACCTCACCTTTCTCCAAAAAAAACCTTCGGAGTAAACCCCTCCGACCGGGCCCCCGCTGGTAGACGCCGCGTCAAGTTCGTTTCCTTGGCCTTACCCATGGTTTGAAGTCGTTCGAGTGCACCTGGCACGGGCACGTGGAGACGGTGAGGGCCGTCGTAGGCGCGGTGTCTGCGGTCGCGCGAGTGCACTAACGCGGACACGAAGAGGCGGTGAGGGCCGTCGTGGGCGCGGTGTCTGCGGTCGTACGGGTGAACCTGGAGTGTCGGCGGTAAGGGCCGTCATGGGTGCGGGGGCCGTCATGGGCGCGGGGGCCGTCATGGGTGCGGGGGCCGTCATGGGTGCGGGGGCCGTCATGGGTGCGGGGGCCGTCATGGGTGCGGCCTGAGGTCACGCGAGTGCACCTGGCACGGAGACGTGGAGACGGTCAGGGCCGTCGTGGGCGTGGTGTCTTAGGTCGCACGAGTGCACCTGGCGCGGAGACGTAAGGGTGGCGAGGGCCTTCGTGGGCGTGGTGTCTGCGGTCGCACGTGTGCACCTGCGCGGAGACGTGGAGACGGTGAGGGACGTCGTGGGCGCGGTGGTTCAGGAGACGTCGAAGTCGGTTACTTACTGTCCGAAGCATCACGGGGACTCGTCGTCGGACGTGTGGTCCCAGGCGTCGTCCCACCAGCGACGGACACCGTACCCTCCGCGTCGGGTCGGTCGTACCCACAGTCACGGTTCAGACAAACAGTCGCTCGGGTAAGTCGTTGAAGGTCGTCGACGGCCAGGTGAGGACCGGCCCTCGGTGTCGAGTCCCTTCCTTCCAACTTCAAAAGGTGAAGGAATCGTTCGGACACGTGGGCCCCACCACCTCTCCTTACTTGACTCCCCTGACACCCTGGCACTCCAGCACTTGTCTCCTTTTGGGTCTCCCGGACGAGAACGACCGCCAAGTAGAGAGGGCGACCTTTGTGAACGTTCGGTCTTATTCCCCTACTTTGAGGACGGCACTGTTAAGTGGTATGGACTAAGAGACGATTTAGGTTGTAGAGCTACGTGATAACTCAAGTCTAACCATGGAGAATTCACCATTTTAGATATTCACAAATCGAAAATATCCGAATTAAGTTTACGGTTGAGTAAGGGTTTCACAGAGATTAGTGGGAGCGGAGTGACAATTGTAGTCCTTGAATAAAAAAAGAAAAACATGTTTATAAATAATTCGTCGATGGTACGCGGTCTAAGATCCACATAAACAAGTAAGGAGGCACAAGGGTAACACACTACAAGAAGGGACAACACAAGGTGAGACTAATAAAAAGATTTATAGACACAATACTTGACTGTTTCTCTGAGAAATAGACCGATCGAAAATCGTGTTAGATCCTTATCTTATTAACATGTCATTTATAAACAAATGTTTCTGTAGGTCTCTTCCGTGGTTCGTCTCTACTAGAACCGATCAATGTCCCGTTTCCCTTGGTTTCCGCCTCAAAAAATCAGATACTCAGGGAGTCCCATTAGAATGTAGGGTACTCCCTTGGTCACCCATTTACAGTGACCTTCGTCTACTGTCGTAATTTCAGTATCAAGAAGGATAATTCAATAGGTCAACACCCTATTCGACAGAGATATTCATTAGGTGAAAGATAGTGATCACAACTTCGTTTCAAATTACGTAAGTAGACAGACCTCACTGGACCTTCCTAAAAGGTGTAAATAAACCGTATGTGAATAGAAAAAATTATAGTTATAAACGACAGGACACTTGTCCTGTTAAAATACCTGTCTTATCATTAACACAATTCGGAATGTTCTTCGTCTTCTCTTCTCAAGTACAGTCTTACGGGGTGTGGAGAGGATAAGTCTGGGATGAGTGTATACGAATTATGTCATGTCTCTGCCGGTGCAACAACTCGATACTGGATGTGAACTGAAGATTATATCTCAAGAGACAGGTACCTATAATCATCTGTCTAGCTTTGTTGCTTTCTTAGAGGTAATCGGGGAAAAGGACAGTACTACGGGTGGAGTATAAAGGTAGGAGCCCAGAGAGTTGGATTAAAGAGAGGACGGACAAAGTTTTCAGGGTTTGGTTACAAGGGCTGACTTCAAAGCTTTTTCAATAACGTAGGGGATTGTAAAAAATTTTTAGTGTTTTACAATGATCTAATAATAGTCAATTTTACATCACCCTTACACGACCGGAACTTTGTTTCTTTAGTAGACTGCTCACGGTCGAGTCAAGTGTCGGTCGACACACTGGAGTCCTTTCAGTCGAGAGGAAAGACTGGAGTAGA
Source organism: Capra ibex (assembly GCA_006410555.1). Lineage (NCBI taxonomy): Eukaryota > Metazoa > Chordata > Mammalia > Artiodactyla > Bovidae > Capra > Capra ibex. The sequence continues at coordinate 6,244,791 of SJYO01038983.1, read as the reverse complement.
CACCTTAGTCTTCTGATTAATTGGATTTGGTAGAGGCTTCTTAACAGGTTGAGTCAAGATTTATTTATTTTACGATAATAAAGAGGACATAGGAGTCAGGGTTTCTTATCGTTCAAATCGGGGACTTTAGTACATCACTTCGGGTTCATGTATTCTGTCAACGATTCAATAATATCTAGTCAGATTTACTCTTAATCCTCTTCGTTTGACTACACCGTCCACTGTCGGAGTCGACCACGGTAACTTCTCACCCCGAAAAAATGTACCGCTACTTGTTTCCCACCCGAAGAAGTCCCCGGACTGGTCGGTCAGACATTGTTTCGTCAGTAGGTAGTTACGGTCCCGACTAAGGTGACTACTCGATGTTGAGACTGTTCGTGCGACGTAAATGTGTCGAAGTAGCCAAAGGGGACCCTCGGAAAGGACCGGATGAAATTAGTTAAGATCTTGTGGTCGTCACCATAGTAGTCACCTCCTCCACCAAGGGTGTCACGACTCTCAAACGAGTCTTCTTTACTCTATTTATTGTACTACTGCACACGTGTACGTAGACTTACTATTTCATCTGCCTAGAGCCGATACGACCGGGTCGACAATAGTACGCATAAAAGATAGATAGGTTCCTCTGAATATTTCTTGTTGATGTCCACCAATAATGAGTCTTTCTCTGAAGGGGGATCTTGGCGTTGAACCTACACTTATCTGTTATATCAATAACATTATAAGAATTGAGGGATAGAAATCTGACTCGTTCACCCTTAATACAACTAATATAGAAATGTATGGTCGTGGATCTTCTCTCGTGAGTGTCTCGATCAGAAGGTTATATCCAAACTCTTCACATTCAACTTTTAGTGAAAACAAAACTCCAACAGTCTGATATAAAAAAAGAATAAAAGTTTTCATGGGAATTATGACATAAAATCAAAAATAGACTGTCACTCGACGAATGTCATACTAGACAGAAGAAGGTGACCTCAAGAAATTTACCTTAACGAAGGAAACGGATTTATCGATTAAATAAACGAGTAGAGAATTATCATAACGAGTGTACCGTGTACGTTGTGACGTCGGTCACCATCTTCGGAAGGGTCAAAAGGACCACATCAGTCAGACAGGGAAGGAATCAAAGATTATCAAGGACCAAGTATTTAGATACTTATTAGAGTAGATAGGAAATTAGAGACAACGAGGACACAACACGACACATAGGAACCCGTTCAATAACTTGAAAAGACACGACGAAAAAACTCGACGTTATACTCCTAACACCTCGATATCAAAAAATTACCGCAAATTTACTCAATTATGTACACTATATGAGTTTAATGTGGACCGTTTATTCGAAAGTTATTCAAAATTAACCATCGGGAAAAAACAAAATGAAAATTTACAATATGAAAACCATTTCAGTAAAACTATTTTTGATCAAATGTATTTTTTTAGTTAAGATGTCCCCCACATGTCTCATAGAGATATGGAAGGGGAGTTAAAACGATACTTGGATTTTAACGAGGTTTTTAACACAATTGAAAATTTTCACAAGATTTAGTTAAGAAAACTTCTGACGAACCTAGTCTGCCATGTCGCAGATAGATGTTACACCCTATGGACCCAAGCTAGGGACCCAACCCTTCTAGGGGACCTCTTCCTTTACCGTTGGGTGAGGTCCTGATAACGGACCTTTTAGGGTACCTGTCTCCTCGGACCATCCGATGTCAGGTACCCCAGTGTTTCTCAGCCTGTGTTGACTCGCTGAAGTCAATGAAGTGAAGTGAAGGAGTCACCGAGTCTCCATTTCTCGGATGGACGTTGACGTCCTCTGTACCCTCTACTCCCAAGCTAGGGACTCAACCCTTCTAGGGGACCTCTTCCTTTACCGTGAGGTGAGGTCATAAGAACGGACCTCTTAGGGTACCTGTTTCATCGGACCGTCCGATGTCAGGTATCAGTGTTTCTCAACCTGTGTTAACTCGTACGCACGTTAGACGTTAGATGTTAACTTCTGATTAAATATACTTTACTTTCGATAACATCTCACAGTGAAGTAGACTAGTTTATTCAATGTCCAAACTTTCAAGAAAACTTAGGACAGAGGGGTCACTATGTCTCAAGAAAATTGCCGCGGCAATTCACATAAATCTAGATTAATTTAGATTATGTTTAATTGTATTAAATTTTATTTGTTTCATTTACAGTAGTTCTGTTTGACAGATTTTTTAAAAAGTCACTCGTTTTTTTACTTAGTTTCTTTGTTTTGTCTGTTCTTATATTTTGTGAAGAGGACAAGTAATTTTATGATAGTCACAATATTTGAATCTTCATTCCTTTTCCACAAATCTATTTAAACAAAATTTAAAAAAAGTCTCTTATCCTGGTGTCTCTCAACCTTTTTGTGAGTTAAATGATTGTACTTTTATTTTTCTCATTGTTTTTTGTAGCGAGTAAAGAAACGATGTAAACTTACGGTATTCTATCTCTCATTTTCGAGGAGTCGGGATGAATAGGTTAAAAAGGACGTCTCCATTGGTAATAATTATCACACTATCCGAAAAAAGGTTTAAAAAAGATGTGACCATGTTTTTAAACCATGAATTAATTTCTGTATTACGGTTCATGTGAGATATAACATTGGAGAAAATCGTTATGTTGGACCTCCATAAAAGCAGTCAAGTCAAGTCAGTGAGTCGGCACAGGTTGAGAAACGCTGGGGTACTTAGCGTCGTGTGGTCCGGAGGGACAGGTAGTGGTTGAGGGTCTCAAGTGAGTCTGAGTGCAGGTAGCTCAGCCACTACGGTAGGTCGGTAGAGTAGGAGACAGCAGGGGAAGAGGAGGACGGGGGTTAGGGAGGGTCGTAGTTCCAGAAAAGTCTACTCAGTTGAGAACCGTACTCCACCGGTTTCATGACCTCAAAGTCGAAATCGTAGTCAGGAAGGTTTCGTTAGGGTCCCGACTAGAGGAAGTCTTACCTGACCAACCTAGAGGAACGTCAGGTTCCCTGAGAGTTCTCAGAAGAGGTTGTGGTGTCAAGTTTTCGTAGTCAAGAAGCCGTGAGTCGGAAGAAGTGTTAGGTTGAGAGTGTAGGTGTGTACTGGTGACCTTTTTGGTATCGGAACTGATCTGTCTGGAATCAGCCGTTTCATTACAGAGACGAAAACTTATACGACAGATCCAACCAGTATTGAAAGGAAGGTTCCTCATTTGCAGAAAATTAAAGTACCGACGTCAGTGGTAGACGTCACTAAAACTTCGGGGGTTTTTATTTCAGACTATGACAAAGGTGACAGAGGTGTAGATAAAAGGTACTTCACTACCCTGACCTACGGTACTAGAAGCAAAAAACTTACAACTAGAAATTCGGATGAAAAAGTGAGAGGAGAAAGTGAAAGTAGTTCTCCGAAAACTAAAGGAGAAGTGAAAGACCGTATTGCCACCATAGTAGACGTATAGACTCCAATAACTATGAAGAGGACCGTTAGAACTAAGGTCGAACACAAAGAAGGTCAGGTCGCAAAGAGTACTACATGAGACGTATCTTCAATTTATTCGTCCCACTGTTATACGTCGGAACTACATGAGGAAAAGGATAAACCTTGGTCAGACAACAAGGTACAGGTCAAGATTGACAACGAAGGACTGGACGTATGTCTAAAGAGTTCTCCGTCCAGTCCACCAGACCATAAGGGTAGAGAGAGTCTTAAAAGGTCAAATAACACTAGGTGTGTCAGTTTCCGAAACGTACTTGTCATACTTTTCCATAAAAGTATATGTATTCAAATAGAGTTAGAAAATTTCCGGAATGAACGAAGGAAACACACCTATGCTACATTAATAAATTTGGTCGGTATCACCCTCAACTTAGAATCCACTAGAAGACAGACACCCTGAGGGGTCCACCACTATCACCATTTCTTGGGAGGACGGTTACGTCCTTCGTCCTCTGACCCCACACTACGGACCTAACTCTTCTAGGAGACCTCATCCCTTACTGTTGGGCGAGTTCATAAGAACGGACCTTTTAAGGTAGTCTCCTCGGACTGTCCTAAGTCAGTAATCCCAGAGTTTCTCAGTCTGTGCTGACTCGTTGACTCGTGTGATTGGGTTTGTGGTGGAAAACGATGAGGAAATGACAGGACACGCCGGAACCCGTTCAATGAATTGAAAAAGTTTATTAGTAAGCCTAATAGAAAAGTTTACTAGTAAGTCTTTTAACAAAATCCGTATCAAATCAAAAGAACAAATTATATACATAAATAAAAAGAAAACAAACGAGACTTATATGTATAAAATGACTTTATATCAACCGAATGTTACAAAATTCACGTGTCGTTCCATTAAATCGGTATACATATGTCTTGCTACCTGCACTCAGACTCACTTGAGGCCCTCTACCACTACCTGTCCCTCCGGACCGCACGACACTATAGTACCCCAGCGTTTCTCAACCTGTGTTGACTCGCTGACTTGACTTGACTACTATGTGTATATAATAAAAACGTTAATAAAAGGAAATATCTACTAATGTTCTATAACTGGTATCAAGGGACACGATATGTCATATTAAAAGTAAGAAATTGGTAGGTTACCTATCATTCGGCTTGTTTCAGAAATTTCTGTCCTCATTATAAAATTCGTACGAACTTGAGACAGGAGGGTTTCTCTTAAATTGCATAAGAAGATTCCTTTTCCCCCTTTCTTCCTCCTTTTTATCTTCCACCAAACCCAAAAGAGAAAGACAATATTAGACGACAGGCAGAATTTCATACTCCTTTTTCTCGTGGTGGATTCTACTCTCCCACATCGATCAAGGTACAACCGACCACGACACGTCATCACCCCCTCTGGACAGACGAGTAGTGATCGGCCCCTAGGTCTCGTTCCTCCGTCAATCGGCCTCCACTTTAACTCTTTAGTGCAAAAGAAAGTCTCTGGTGACCGGTGGTCCACGGTATACCAACGAAGGGACGACACTTAAGGGACTTGAGACCCGTGAAGTCATAAGTTTACAGTCTTGTCGTGTTAAAAGTTTCGGTTTGGCCTTAAGATACACCTAGTGGGTACCATAGTCAGAGAAGACAATCGAAGCTACCAAGTCTCCCTTACGTACACAATTTCATTGTTCATATACTTCCTGAAAACTACAGACATTGGAAAAGTAATCGATCATGTATCGTGTGGAGAGATTAAGAACGACACAACACAAAAATTGCGAACTCACTCTCGTTTTGACTTTACATACACATAAGAGACTAATTTCTTCGTCGTGGAGGTAAACGACATTCGTTCTCTCCGTCCTTTCATTTCTTCCTTTCCTCCCCGTAAACCTATTACACGTCTCCACCCCCCTCTCCCTCACCACCCCCTTTTACACTCAGAACACGGAATAATATGTTGATCTGGGAGGTCTTTTAGACTTGTTCCTCCTCTGGAAAGTCGAGTCGTAGAGTTCCGGTTTAACGAGTGAAAGGGGTAAGGGTCCAGGGTCAACGTCCGAGGATCCAAACCTAGGACACAGGTGGGACCCGTATAGTCGACACTGGTACTTGTCCCTTATAAACGATTCTTTCTTTAAGTCCGACCTACCGGCATAAACTTGAGAGAACCCCTGTCTCAAACTGTGGTAGTCTTCTTTCCCTGTTTGAACCTTACACCTTAAACGTTCCGTAGAATCTTTCTCTAAACACGTTCCTCAAAGATGAAACAGACCCAACCCTCCGGGTCGAGTGACTCGAGGAACTAGTCTTGTCGGTCCGACAGTGATACCCGAGGAGGATGGTAGAGTGGTTTCGATGGGAGACGAAGGAAATCAAAGAAATTACCCACCACCGGGTCTTGTCATTCCACGTAGAGAGAACCTAGGACCATAATAATCGGACGACACTTTTCAGGTCCACTGGTCAAAGGGATGTCGGAACAAAGGGTACACAATATATTCGTAAATCCAGGGTTAAAGTCGGGAGAAGGAGAGGGGAAGGAAGACTCATTCGTCTCAATGCAGATCAACAGGTGACATATCCGTTTTTGACGGGCTTAGTAGAGTGACGTGGAAAGCCTGTCGACTTCGGGTCCGAAGTTTGACAGACCCAACGAGTCTAGAATGTTTAACGTGCAAAGATTAAGACTTGAGTCGTCGATCCCCTGTATCCCTGTCCGGTAGAATGACGTAAAAACAAAAAAATTAAACCTCAGTTCGGTAGTTCCAACTTAGTATCCTGTCTCTGATACCAGTCGATTTAATGTAAAGGAGTTCTCGGAGTAGTTACGGGAATTCTTACGTTATCGTGTCGGACGATGTGTGGCGAGTTTTGTAATGGATACTTCCGAGTGGTGTCTTCTTTCTACTTGGGAGGCACTGACGTTCTTCTTTCTTCGACTGAGTTCTAAGGCTAATCAGTCCGTTAACGACCCGTAAAAGTTTCGTCTCTTCGTCTTCGTCTCTACGGTATTTCTTCATGAGTCCTCTCCTTGAAGTCACACTGAAACATTATCCTCTTTTTGTACGACCTCAAACAACGGATTTTAGGAGAGGCAGAAAAACACCGTGACTATGGAAGTAAAAGGAAACCCTTTCGGTGGAGAAAGGTTGAAGGTACAGTAAAAACTCTATGTCACCTAAAGTATGTGCCCGGTGTTCTTACGTTACACACCAGGTCTGATAGAAACAGTGGAATAAGATAGGAAGAACGGTAGTGTACCAAAACTCTACCCGGTACAGGATTCCGTCCAGGGGGTCTCGGTTCTTCTAACTCCTGAAGACAAACTCACGAGTCTTTTCGTCTGAGAGGGTTGACGACTTGTCTATACTCTACGGCATGCACACCTCGTAGGAATTACAAGACACGTCTTGACTGTTGGTTTGGTCAAGATTTCTTCGTCTCAGTTCTCTGTCTGGGTATATTGTAATAAGCTCGGGACTTAGTTCAATATGAATCTCTTCTGATTGGAACCTGAAACGAAAAAAGAAAGAAAGAAAAAAAAAAAAAATTTGTTTAAAGGGAAATCGTAATTCGATTATATGGTTACCGTCTTTTACTTCAGGACAGTTTTGACCGTAAAAAGTCAAGTCCTTCAGAATGGACTCTCTGGAAGGAATGGGTCCGAAGAGACGAAGAGTAAATTTAAGTAAGAATTCATCGGTCAATGGAAAGTTGTTAAGGTACTTAATTAGATACTGAGAGGATCCGGTGGGTCACTCCGTAAACTGATATAGGTCACACACACATGTTCACAGAGTCTATTTTGACTTTGGACTTACATAGAGTCAATGTAGGACGCACGGAAACACGAACTTGTTTGTAACGTCATTGACTCCCCCTCTAGGTACTTACGATTCACGGATAAGTAATGGACATGTTCGTGGAAAAGTCTTTTTGAACTTCGGAGTTAAAACCGGAAGAGTTGGGAGTAGGGTAAACGATACTGGTAACATTTAAACAATCACTTTATATAAAGAAAGTACAATAATATTGTCTGACCTAATCTTCTGTTTATTCACTAAACCAAAATTGGAGGATACATCGGACCACCCTTTTGATGGGTTATCACAATAAAATATGGGTCTCTGTTTTGACAAGGATAATTTAGATAAGAAACCCTTTTATATTCAAGACATCATAGTATTTTCTACTAGTTAAATTTCACCGAGAGGGTCTGTTACGATTGACGAAAGACTCAAGACGTACGACAGGTAGAGTCAGAGCTTCCTTCACTCCGTAAATCAAACATGTAGTATTTATAAGGTAAATACTTATATTAAATATACTCATATCATAGTCCCTGATCGGTCCCCTTTTTTTTTTTTCGTATATGTCATAAAGGTGACTTTTTTGAATTACAATCTCAAACCGATTCTTGTACAATACTTGGTTTTTTACACTTTTCCCTTACAACTCGATTGTGGCTCTATCAAAAACGTCGTTTGTCGATGGTGGAGAATCCTACCCCGTTGTTACCCTTCTCTAGCCGTAATTGTTTGGAATCTACGAACTACTTCTTTGGTTCTTGTCAACCTTGATCTGAAGACTGTTCCCGATGTTAGATCAAACAAGATAACAGAAACTGTACTACTTCAACCAAGACTCCAACGACCCCCCTTTTTTCGACCTCTGATCCTTGTCTAAGAGTGACGGTTCCCCTTCTCGGAACCGATCTCGGAACCGACCGTCCTTCGTGTTCGTGCACGCTTTCCCGTGCAGGACAGAGGAACGAACACAAAAGGTCAAAGGATTCCAGGGGCTACCTACCTTGGGTCGTCCCTCGGGCGACCATTCCCTCCTTCCACCACACGTGTTAAGGTCAAAAACGTAGTGTTTCTTCTCGTGTCTTGTCCCCAGAATCTCGACTATCAAGTATCGAATGATGAACCGTGTGTCTCGTAGGAACATTTACGATTTCCTGAACTGGTTACGACAATGACTACAACCCGGAAGGGACCACTGAGTCACCATTTATTAGACGGACGCTTACGTCCTCTACACCCAAACTACGGACCCAACCTCCTCCCGTACCGTTGGGTGAGGCCATAAGAACGGACCCTTTAACGTACCTGTCTCCTCGGACCTTTCGATATCAGGAACTCCAGTGTTTTCTTAGTCTGTATTGATTCACTGATTTGTTGTTAATGAGTACAATTTAGTTCGTATACTCAAACATTGAGTCCAACGTATGACTCAGACATTGGACAGACAGTGATCCTTTAGGTGACGGGGTAGTCAGAAGACCCCACAAAAAAGTAACTGTTAAAAATATTTTACCATCCCTACCTCCAACCTCGAAATTATGAATGGAATACATGACACACAAACCATCGGTCCCTGAAGTCTAAAAGACATTTTGATACCTCTAAATAAAAGGACTAGTGGAGATTAAGGTCAAAAGATAAAAATGGTGCGGGAAGAAAAGTGACTTCAGAGTGAAATCCTTCAAAAAGAAAAGAGACGGAAGGTAGTAGGGTTTATTCTTTACCCTGGTAAAGAGGAAATCTGGGGGCTTCCTTGTGATTGTCTTTGTCAATAATAGTTCACAGACCCTCTTTACTTCACAACAATATACTATTGATTTTATTAAATAATCTATAGGAAAAACCATTGTCAAGGAGTCAACGAAGTAGGTACACCTTAAGGAGAGACCGGAACAAAGGAAAACTCTCCGAGAACGTTATTCGAAGACCGGGAGACGGAGAGGGACAAAAGAAGTAAAGGAAAAGAAAAATGACGAAGGGAGCACTCTAAGGAGACTTTTAAGTTTTAATAAATAATAAATAACCAAAAGTTATTCAGTCGAGAAGTGGGAACGACGGTAAAAAACAAGGTCTGGTACGGGAGTCCTTCTGAAGTCAAAAATATGAGTTGGAGACACCTCCAAACAATAAGACGAGACTCTTATCTAATTATGACAATAAAGAATCTTCTTGGTTAACGACAAAGAAAGAGAGAGACGAAAAAGAAGAAAACAAAGAAAGAAGGAAGGAAGAGGGGGAGGGGGAGAAATAATTAGAAGATAACTTTATTAATGTCTAATTACACGTCAACATTCTCGATTACGTGTATCTAGGCCATGAGACATAGACGAAAGGAGGTTACGATTTGAGAATGTTTTTGACATCGTGTTATAGTATCGGTCCTATAACTGTACAACGTCCTGTAAGAGTAGGGGTTCCTAGGGGTTCAAACGGGAAAGTACTGGTGTGGGGGAAGGGAGGGTGGGACTGAAGGAGGTATGAAACCTGTTGGTTAGTATAAATCTCAGAACAGTAAACTTCTGATAATGTATATTCACCTTAGTTTATCATACATCACGAAGTCTTAACTGAAAAAAATGGGTTTCACAAAAATTAAAGGTGAATAAAATACCGATGACTACAACTTGTGGAACAGTGTACGGATAAACGGTAGACACAGAATAAATCATTTTATATAGGAACAGAAAACAAGTACAGATCAACCTAAAAATCGTTAAACGAAACAACCGATAACTCAAAAGTCTCAGGGAATATATTAGACCTATGATCAGGGAACAACTTATACACTCAACGTTTATATAAGATGAAGAAAGATCAAACAGAAAAATAGAAGAATTGTCCCCGACAACGTTTCATTTTAAAAATATAAAACCACTTCGGGTTAAATAGTTTAAAAGGAAAATACCTAGTACAAAACCAAGGTTCAAGTTCTTGATAAACGGATCGAGACCTGGGATCTCCAAAAGAGGATACAAAAGTAAGATTTTCAAAATATAAAATGTAAATACCGGTACTAAGTAAAACTCGATTCAAAACACCTACCACACTCTGAATCCCGTTCCAAATAAATGAATAAACAAACGGAGACATACAGGTTAACGACAGAAGAGATGGAGGTACGGTCCATGTCTACTCCGTTTTTCTTTTGAGTCCTTGAGTAACTACACATCGAGGAGTTTGGGACTTTAGGGACTTACCAGACGAAAGAGAATGTAAACAAAACCCACATTAATGCCCTGAAAACAACATGATAACTCAGGACAAGGATTCTCCTTATCCTTCATACAGATAACGTAGAAGGGTCTCCACCTTCAGTAAAAAATTAAAAAAATTTAACGTAAAAATAAAATGAAATATTCAATTAAAATCACGGACGGTCTGTGGCTTATGGTAAGGAATATCTCTTAGATTGTAACCATAAACACCAACCCACACAAATACCAGTGGGTCAAAAGTCGGTTTGGGTTGAATTTTAAGTATAGAAACTTGCTCGACAGTACCACGTGGATGTATCTAAGAAAGAGAATCTTCTGAGACTCAAGTTTACGTCCCTACATAACCCAAAGAGACGTCCGAGTCAGCCATTTCTTAACTGGACGTTACGTCCTCTGTACCCAAACTAGGGACCTACCCTTTCTAGGGGACCTCTTCCTTTATGACCGTTGGCTCAGGTCATAAGAACGGACCTCTAAAGGTACCTGTCCCCTCGGACCGCCCGACGTCAGGTACCCCAGTGTTCTCAACCTGTACTGAACCGGTGATTTGGTTTTATTAGTGTGTCAATAAAGGACCTTTATCGTGGAGGCTTGTGAGAAAGAGGACACAGAAATTATTGAAGAGACAGGGGTGGGGTTAGTGTCTTTACTGGATCACCGAGTTTGACGGGGACTACTAAGATCAGGAGACTTGTATCGTTAACAAGTATCTCCCCTTACGTTGAATTTAAGTAGTGTCAAAATAGATCCAAAATAGACCTACCCCGATCTACCCGGTAAAAGAGAAGAGAGACCAGTCCTCTACATTTATAACCCCCTTCTTTAGTTCATCCGCATAGAAGTGTACTCCGTTTTACTTTATTTTCATGATAAAATATAATTTTAGTAGGGAGAAGAGTTAGACGAAGGGGTAACGTAGTATTCCGTTCTTGAACACAAGAAGGAAAAGTATCGGGTGTGTGACTGACGGACCAATCACGAATCGTTTATATTTTACTTACTTGGTCATGTCATAACATTTCATTTTATTTCATTTTTATTTTTATTTTTATTTACTTACTCACTTATTTTCTTACCTGTGAAGAGTCATGACGGATATTCAGTTACGACAGTCTTTTACCATACTCCTTTGTTTTTTCTGAAGTTTACAAGAAAGAAAAATTCAATGACTCCTAATGACTTATGTTGATTCACTTCACTTCACTTCACTTCACTTCACTTCACTTCACTTCACTTCACTTCACTTCACTTCAGCGAGTCAGCACAGGCTGAGAAGCGCTGGGGTACCTGACATCGGATAGTCCGAGGAGGCAAGTACCCTAAAAGGTCCGTTCTCACGACCTCACCTAACGGTAAAGGAAGAGGTTCTTGTACTCATTAATGACAAACCCACTACAATTCAAGAGTTAAACGGAACGAGAAGAAGGGAAGATATAGCGATACCCTTTCAGTCTGGGACTCTCTGTGTGTCAAGGGGAATGGACAGTCGTCTTTCTTCGGGACTAGAGTCTCAGTAGAGGTCTCCCTTACGAAAAGAATGGAGACAGGGAGAGAACGAGGAACGGACCCACAGACTACCTACGACTGAGGGAAGGAACACGGTCTATCGTAGGAGTGGTTCTTTTGACACGTGTTGGACTAAAACTATGACCGACGTTACTAGAGAGAGGAACGTTTACTGTAGAAGTGAAGGACTATCAAATATACGGTACTCGACACGGACTAGAGTCTCGAACCCCCCCTTTAGTATATTAGTTCAAAGAGTTTAAAACTCTTAATGAGTACCTAGAATGATTTAAGACTCACAAAGGGTCATCCCTTCACCCACCCCGGACTATATGTTGTAAAGATTGTTCAACTATACCGACCAAATGGGTATATTGTTTCTCATCCTTTCTGTACGGTAAAATCGGAGTCATAAGTATCTACATTTGGAACCTGTTAATTGGAGGTAAGACTACCTAAGGGTCCCAACATTGTCAACTCTGTATGTTACATTTATTTTCCAAAATTCTCAGATGTTGAGTGACGACGACGATTCAGTGTAGTCAACACAGGTTGAGACACGCTGGGGTATCTGGTGTCGGGTGGTCCGAGGCGGTAGGGACCCTAAGAGGTCCGTTCTGATGTTGAGTGATATATTTGGATTTTAAATATGGGAACACTAGTGGAATCGAATCGGTAAGAGTTGTAGTTCAGTTAGGGTTCATATATATTTATAATTCCGGACTCCCCGTTATTTTTTAAGTGATCGAGTTTTTATGTGAAGGGATGACCGTGACCACTGATTTTCAGTGTTAACATATATTAAATATTACCTTATAAACCTGACCTTCCTGGTAATCCCTGACAGATACACTCACCTAAAGTTTTGGTCGACTTTCAATCTTAGTAGACTCATAACAACTTTCTTATTTCTGGGTAGGACCTTGGTGGGTGTTTAGACTCTCCATACAGGTGTGTGACCACAGTTCACATAGGAGGTCTACTCAGACTACATCGGTAAGAGTATGAGTTTGAAATATAGGTAACTCGAGATTGAGACAGTAAAACGTCTACCCCCCTGGTTCTGAACGAGTCACCCGACTCGGAAAAAGGATCAGGGAGTTCTGTCCCTTAGACCCCTGATCAAGACATTACCCTGAGTTCTTCAATCTTTTGACCTCACCCCTCAAGACTGGGTCTTGTCTTCTTTCAGGGGTTTAATCAAATTATTTGTTTCGTTGGTTCTAGAGTATAAGTGTCGTTGGTTCTAGATTCTTTGATCCTTTTCTTTCTAAATTGAATGGGTAGTCCCGGTCTTAGTCTCTTTTACTTGTACACAAGTGTCGGTCATAGAAGGGTAAACCCCTCACATAGATTAAGTCTAATACCCTCGCTTCACTTCGCAATCAGTGAGTGAGTAGAGACTGAGAAACGTTGGATACCTGACATTGCCGGTCCGAGGGGAAGATACCCTAAGAGGTCCTTTCTTATGACCCTACCCAACGGTAAGGGAGGAAGTCCCCCAGAAGAGCCGGGTCTCTAGCTTGGGCACAGAGAACGCAGAGGACAAAACCGTCCGTCTGAAAAATGGTGACACGGTGGACTTACTTTCCCTCTCTTTTGTCATTCATGTACTCCTACGGATCTCTTTACCACTCCTTTCTTTCACCGTCTTCCGAACCTCTGTTCCGTCCTTCCCCTCTGCTCCGTTCCTATGTGGACACTTGTGGGTACGACCAGTAAAGTAAGCGTTGGGCCGTTCTTCTCATCTATAATCTCGACCTTGACAGAAATTTTAGTCGGTCGAGTTCGACGAGGACAAGGGCTACATGAGCGGATTCCAACATTGTCGTATGTATTTTGATTTGGTCCAAAAGACGTAGGTTTACAGTTTTAATGAGTCGTAGGAGGGACTGTATTTCTCACGTTGACTTGTTTCCATAATCCAATTAAAAAAAAAAAAAAAATCAAAAAAAAAAAAATTTAAAAAATAAAAAAAAAAATTTAAAATTTTAGAAATTAAGAATGTACGCAAGGGTTTGTACTTGGGGGGAGGGTGGAGGGAGGGGTGTTGTAGAGAGACCCAGTAGGGGTACGTGGTCGGGGTTCGTTCGACGTGGGATGCAGTCTGTACCTGACCGCTAAGTTAAGAATGTACTGTCATATGTACAATATTAAGGGTAAGAGGGTTTAGTAGGGTGGGAGAGGGAGAGGGAGACTCAGGTTTTCAGACCATATGTGTAGACACAGAATAACTTTTAGAGACTACACCGTCCGTGATTAAGGTCCTAGAAACATAAATAATAAAGATTAAGAGTGTTAGTGGAAAGTACCCCCATCCTATTAGTGACGTGTCTACCCCTTCGACTCCGTTTCTCTAATTTATCGAACGGGTTCAAGTATGTCCATCGGATACCATTTTGGTCTTAAACTTACGACTAACCAGACTAAAGTACTCACAAGTGTCGACTTATCATCCCTCTGTCCATGACTGACTGGTCGACAGAATCTTTTAACTTAGAGAGGTAGTTTCCGAAGTTGTCACGGGACGGTCCACTTTGGACCCCGTCCCCCTCTCAGAATTCAAGAGGAGTCATGGTACCAGTCAATAAGTCGAAAAATTACTATCTAACACGGGAGACTCGGTACACCCGGTCGGAACCCAGAAGTACATACTCGTGTAAACCTCAAATCAGAAAAAAAAAATTAAAAGTTAGTGTCGACAAGGATGTCTCGGAGGTTGGGGGTATAACTACCCACGTAAATTTTTCTCGAACAAAATCCCTTCCAATAAACGTTACGTCCTCAAACTAGGGACCTAGTCCTTCTAGGGGACCTCTTCCCTTACTGATGGGTGAGATCATAAGAAAGGACCTCTTAAGGTACCTGTCTCCTCTGACCACCTGATGGAAGACACCCCAACTTTTCTCAGCTTACACTGACTCACTGACTGTGAATCGTGGATCACCACAACTGTTTAGTCTGAACTGATTATTGACGACGTGTTTGTGTGTCTATGTGTGTGTAAGTGTACACACACGTGAGTGCAGACGTGTACATGTGTTTGTGCGGGTGTATTTGCGTGTCATTGTGCACGCGGACGTGGGAGGAACCACAAGTAGGGCTCGGAACTCGACATCTCTCCTCCGTGACGGGACTTAAGTTGACCCTTTAAACAGAGAGACATTTATTCATAACTAGATCGTGAAGAGGATATTCTCATCACCCGTAGGGAAGGTGGTCTATACCGGGACTGTATGGACTCCGTCTAGTTCGGAAGTCGGAGAGGGGTTGAACCGAAGAAATCAGAGACCTTCTACTCAAGTCAGTGGGTCCGGGGACTCAATACTCTTTAGGACGGAGGTCGGTACGGGCCTCCTACAGGAAGACTTCTACCCTGTAGAACCCAGGTAACGAGGCATACGGTCCCACGTCTGGTCACGACCAGTGAGTACATTGAGAGTGATTACAAGGACTGATGCACTCTTTTTGTCTCGTTTATCTTCCTCAATTAAAAAGTACTAAATTTTTATATAAGTTGCAGTCCTGATAAAATAAGAGGACCCTAATATAGGAAAACAACAACAACAATTTTCCAGAAACACACACACACACACACACACGTGCACACACACACTCACTTTACTACTACTATCATCTGTCGTGAACAAAAAGTTTTATAGGAATGTAACGTTTCCTTTATCGATTGGGAGAGAGTCAAGGGGTAATTTTATTATCAGGTACTTCATGTTTTTAGATTCTCGGTCCCAGAGTGGACAGGCACTCCTCCTCCTCTTCCTCCTTCTCCTCCCGAATCTCTAGAATTAATCAAATCGTCTCGGTACAGATAATTTTATCATCCCTTCCCCGATCTCTTCTTTCCATTTCTTCTTTCCCGTTCTGTAACTGACTCTTCTGTGAAACAGACGTCACGACTCTATCATGGAGTAAGTAATAGAGTCGAGTAAAAAGGTCTTCGAAGATTCCTTCCATCATAATAAAGACAAAGTGTCTCTCCATTTCAATGTCAGTTTTAAAATCTACTCAACTGATTCCGTTGTGTTGGCTTATGTTCAGTATTCAACATGGGTTCAAATTTCAGAACTAAAAATAGGGGATTTCTAACAAAAAGAGGACAACAGTTCCTGCCAAGTAATTCAAAGTTGTTAAGACCGACTTGTCGTACGGCGTCACAAACACGTAACAATGTTATTCACTGCTCTTGTGATACCATATTGGGAAAACTCTTCGAGAATAAAGAAATATAACCTTAGTGAGACCAAACTCTTGGGACTTGTCGAAACTTTTCAGGTAGTTGACATTAAATGGAACGAAAAAACTGTAGTCACAACAATCAAAAAACAAAAAAAAAATTGAGGTTCCTTACTCAGGAATTAACCTAGACAGAAGTGGTGACGGTCTCCGTTAATTCTCCTTATAAAGTCCCTTTTTTTCAGTGGTTAATCCTACGGGTCCCTGTGCCTTATAAAAATCCATAATTTACGGTGTTTATTTAAATTAAGATTAACAAGTATTAGTGTCAAATCTCTAGAGGTCTCCTACTCTCGAGACTCGTAAATGTTACGGATTTAGATCAAATTCCACAGAAACTGTAGTTAACAGTGAATTACTTTACCGACGTAAACGTATCACGACAAAACGACTTTTCTCTTAACACCGTAATACTTCATTCTAAATAAAACATATAACTTTTCCCTTTTCCCATTCAGAGGGTTCGTTACATTCCATCGAGATTAGTATGATTTACGTTCCCTTAAATATGTTGGTTTATAAGTGAGTAACTCAATGGACAAACTGTTTGAATCCCATTTGGTTTAACTGTCTAATACGAGAATACAATAAACCCTCAAGTTTTTTTTCCTGTTGACTAGATTAAACCTCAACCCCCTAACAGTCCCCTCCCACGGAACCTCTTCCATATTCGATTAGACCTGTGTCTTGTCATTCTCAGTCAATCTATCCCCTACGCAAGGGTCGTGTGTCTCACCCGACTGCATCTCTCCCCCCTTGTCCTACAACACCCTTGAGACCGACTAACCTATACTGAGATCAGTCTCGACCTGATTCAGACCACTCGTGGGCCTCGTTCACCCTTACTCCACAAGGGCTACAAGTCAATTGTTTCGGTAAGTATAGAGAAAAATGTAATTTTTACTCTACAAATATATCTCTCTACGTTATTTTAGAAAAGAAAAAACTGACATAAAAGTAAAAAATAGCCCCATATCAACGAAATGTTACAACATAACCAAAGACGACATGTTGTTTCACTTAGTCGATACACATATGTGTGTAGGGGAGGGAGTGCCTGGGGGAGGGTCGGGTGGGGTGGGGTGGGGTGCGGAGATCCAGTAGTGTCTTGCGGTTTGGCTCGAGACACGCCACACCGACCGAGGGTGGTTGATAGACAAAATGTGCGCCGTCGCATACATACAGTTAGGCAGAGGGTCCAATAGGGGATGGACACAGGTGCATAGGTAAGAAATACAGACACAGAGATAAACACGGGGTGTTTATCCAAAGAAAATATACCTGAGTTGTCGTTCTTGTATGAGAGGTAAGTTCCTACGATTTATTACAATATAAGAATTTATATTTTATTATAATTATTTAACTAATTAAATATAATTTGTTATTTAATTTATTAAACTATTCTCGATCTGGTCAGTAATAAACGGGTCAATGTGTCCCTTACTATCCTCGGACATAATTGACCGTGGTGTAAAAGAGTAAATAAGACCGATGCAAATTATTGTGAGATACATGATTCTTATACGGGTTCATAGGACTTTAAAAAGAGGGGGAACCTTACCACTAAAACGAAGGTAATTAGTCTTGATAATATCCCAGGGAGAAATCCTAAGAAGAAGTTCGTGACTCGACGTTGCTTTCCTAGTACCTGAAGTCTCAGAACGAGACTGCGAATGGACACCTCGGAAGTCGTGTAAGGAGTTGGAAGACTCGGAATCGAAAATGTAGATCTTTATCTCTTTTACTACAGAACTCCAATTGACCTTCCTGAAGGTATTTTAGTAGATTGTAGTACCTTTCACTTAAAATCGAGAAAAAGAAGAAATATGTGAATTATTTTATAGGTCAGTAGAATTAAAGGAAAAAAAAATACAGTCTTCATTTTCCGAGTTAATTTAAGTGGTTTAATCCAAAACTTACTAAAAAAAAATTAGACAAGGTTTTTTAATTCATGTGTGTGTTTTCTTCTATCACTGAAAACCGTCTACGGTCTCTTGTCAGGGGTTTAACGTGTCGTGCTATCGTAGTAGAAAACTTTAGACGTGTCGGACAGTACTTCAGGTCAAAGGTAAACCTACTAACTAAGACCGTGTAAATACCTTTTTAGTCGGTTCCATGGAAGTACGTCCGAATAGAAGTCAGGGGTGACTTCAACGTAAAGTATCCCCAACCTCCTTCCTATACCTCTTTCGTTCAATCTCTCATCGACCGGGTCAGTCATTGACTTCAGGATTGAAGTGACTTCTTCCTTAAGTATCCCGGATCTGGGGTAGAATCCGGACAAGTACGACTAGTACGAGCCGGTGGAAAGGTTACCTGAGACTCGAGACACAAATCACGGATACTTTTGTTGTTGTCTTCCTAATCTAGGGGAGGTCTGCCCTTGGAACTTCTAGTATAGATCCAATGAGTAGCGGATTCTCTTTTGTATGTGATTAGTGGGAAAGGAGGTCTGTCCGGTATTTACAAAGATATAGATGACCTCACATTGGAACCCAAATAACTAATAACCGATTAACAAACTAACAAACTCGTGTACTCGTGTGTCGTACGCTTACTACCCCAATAACCCTAACATAAAAGGAACCAAATACATTCAGAGTTCCTTAAACCCCACCACCCAAGCCTGAGCATGTGTACCTTATTTTCTAAAAGGGTTTACGACCGGCCCCAGGAACCGACTCTCCTCCGAGACGGGACCCGGGCGGCCACATTACTTGGCGTGAGGTGATAGACGCAACAGGAAGACTCGCTCAAACAAAGGGCCTTGCGCACCGCTGTTGCAGTGCAAAAGTAGTACCGACAAGTAGAGGATGAACAACTGGTCGAGACGGGAAAGGACGTCGAATGTCACCCCGAGAAATCACGGAGAGTCAGAGGACTTGAGAGGTAAGACCCTTAAGTACGTGAGTAAATCTCCCCCGTAGCTACTGGAGTTTACACCGGTCGTCCTTTAAGATCCCTTAACAAACTTTGACTTCCAACGGGAGACAATTTCACTTCTCAGCAAAAAGTCCCTGGTTCGTTGTGAAACAAAGACTAAAAGACGACCAGGGAGACGACAGAACCGGAGACGTGTAAGAGGAGAGAAGGAGACAAGGATAAGGATGGGGAGACGGAAGGAATCCTGTAACATAAGTGGGAGGTGTATCCTGGGACCCCCGTCTCGCACAATCAGAATTCTCCTTATGTGTGTTTTCTCTGTTTACCCAGGACGTGCGTGTAGTCTTCCGGGACCACTCGCCGTGTCGGTGACACAAGGTCCCTGATAGCTCTAGTTCGAGACACAACCTCTCAAGTCTCTTACCTTCTCCGACGTAAACTCGAGCCGGAGATCCTAAAAAAAAGGGAGAAAATGTTGTAAACAGATTAATAGTGATTTCGGGTACGAGTGACTATTCGAAAACCTTTTACGTCTACTTATATGTTTATCCTTTGTTTTTAATAGTATTTGAGTGACCAGACTCTATCGGTAACAAAAAGACACGGGAGTAGTATACATCATAAAAGAGTACACAGTTTATAAAAAGCTTCTATACTAAAATTATAGTCGTCAACGAGTAATATGTCTGTATAGTAAAATTTAAATTCGTCTATAGGATTACTAATTGAGTGAATAAGTAGGTTTCTGGTAAATGATATACTGGTAATACACAGAATATCACAAGATCTCTGACCTCTATATTGTCGTTTGGTCTGTTTCAGTGTTAGGCACGTCTTGAATATAGGAGAACTTTGTCCTTTTGGGACGTCCCGGGGGGATTCATGTTTCCAGGGATGTACAAGAGACGGAGAATAAACATCTTTTCGACTTTAGAGTCCTGAAGGGACCACTAGGTCACCGATTTGTGAGGTACGAGGGTTACGGTCCAACGGACTCAAGTTCAAGACCAGTTCAAGACCAGTCCCTTGATCCAGGGTGTACGGTGTTGATTTCTACGGTGTACAGCGTTGACTCTGGACTCCGTCGGTTTATTTATTTATGATTTTTTTCTTTTCGACTTTAGAGGGTCCGGAGGGACTCAGTGTTTTCACCCGAGCTAGTAAGTGCTAATCCTATTATCTCAGTGGCTTGGAAAGTTACGGACTACGTTATAAGGATTCAGTAAAACAACGTCCATCCTTAACTTAACATGTTCCTCTGTGTGGAATACTAATTCGTTCTCTGAAACAAACCTTCCCCACTGGGTCGTCTCTCGTCCTCCCAGTCCCTTGGGTCCTCTTGACGAGACGGTGCACTGAACGCCAGAGTCCAAAATACCACTACCCTAAGTAAAGGTCGAACAGAGGGCGGTCAGTAGGACTGAATCCCAGGAACGACCACCGGGTGTGTAACGAGTCGGTTCTCCCTAGGGTCACTCCTCCTAAGACCCTCCAACCGTCCTGTACACCACAGAGGAAAACTGGAAAGGGTTTAAGAAAGCCAACCACCACCGAACAATCAAGGTACAAGGAATAGTCCTGGAGGACAGCATTTCATTGAGTATGTGCACCAATGTACCACGGACCGGTTCCACCCACCAAAGTCGGTCATAAAGGGGTTTGTCAAAATGTTTATGACGTTGACGATGGTCTCCCCCTTTTGATTGACGTACTACTGGTCTGGTGCCGGCACTGTATTCGACGAGGCAGAACCCGTCATGACTTAGACACCGAACGTGTTAGGGTCATTGACCGGAATTCTCTTACTCTACTTGTGACACGAGGATTATTAGAGATATAATCACCCGTAGTTTTATTGACATCGAACAAGACGGGTATATACAATTCACTCGTTGACGTTAAAGTCGTTTGTCTCCTAAGTTTGGGTACAACTGGAGAAAGTCAGACTCTTATGCCGTGGAATACAGTAGTACTTCTTCAATGTCCTCTACCTGGAACCGGGTATTAGGATGTCTGTACCTTACCAACCCTAAAACATTCGTCAAAAAATGACATTTCTCGAGAGGACGTTCTCTGACGAAAACAAAGCAACGAAAGCGTTTCGCTACGAAATTAATTAGAGGTCGGGTTCGTGTGGAAAGTCTAGAAAACAAGTGTGTTACGGAACGCTTTGGGCAACCAACCAAGAAAGGAATCCAGTTTCTTTATCTTTACTTCTTATTCATTAATTGTCTGTTGGTGTGGAAAAGGGGTCAAAGGAGAAGTCATTAGAACACTTATTTGACACACTTATTCTATCGTAGATTTCTTCATAGTGTCTTCAGTTTTCGAACGTACGTTACCCTCTACCGTTACTTAGACTGGGGCATAGAGTCACTAATTGACTCTAATAGGGGGGGAAAGGGAAATTTTAAAGGACCTACGCTTGTTAGAAAACCCCAAACAAAACCCTGTATTCAGGCGAAAGAGGGCTCCTACGGTCAAAAGACTAATTCTATTGGAAAGACAAAGATGGTCGTACACCGAGAACTCATAACCAAATGTTCGTCACTCGTCAGTCTGGGTTCAAGTCATTGTGAGGTCCTTTCTTTTATCATTCCTTCGTTTTCTACACACACACACACACACACACACACACACACACACACACACACCTACTCCATCACTATAATTATTTACATATCTTTTTTCATTTCGTTTTACCTCTAATCTCTCACTACCCTCTATCTTATAAACGGTAAAAAGTTATAAAGTCCTTAAATTTTTACGACGTCGGAGACAAAAATGTATACGTTAAAATACACGGAGAGAATAAATAACGGTATTTCATTTATAGACCTAAATCTTATAACTGAAGAAGGTTGTCATTTACTTTTATGGACATGATACGGAAGGACTTGTTGTAACATATGTAGGAAAAGTAGAAACGGTCAAAAAATCCGGACTTTATTTTGAAGAAACAAAATCATAAAATAATAAATAATCTAATTCGTGAAAAATTTAACTACACATAAAGAATAAAAATTAAGTAAACAGACGTCGTCACCTGTCGAACTGTTGTGTAGAAACATGACTGAAAGAGGAAAAGGACAAAGAGGAAGGGACTGAAATAAGGGGAAGGGACCTTAATGAAGATCATATTTTAGGGACGTACCTTTAGAGGCAGAGTCCGTGTCTGAAAACACTCGAGCTCTTCCTTGGAGTCTTCCGTAGGTTGGAAGAAGAAACTAGAGAACACAGGGAGAAACGTGTTGATGTTTAAAAGGAACCATTAGTCTCTTTGACTTGGGGTTTGCTGTCGTATGTCTCAGTCCGAGAACCGTTATGCCATTAAGTGTTCTTGTGACATAAGTGGATAAGGAGTGGAGACTACACCAAACACTTCCTTCCTTTACCTCTCGTCTGTCTCGTCTCGATAAGAACTGAAACAATTGGATTTCTTATGTCTTTTGTAAAAAGAAGGTTCTCAACCTTTTACCAACCGGCTTTTTATGAATGGTTTAACTACAGTTCTGTCTACCTTGATCAGTGGTGTTTCTCGTAATAAGAAATTTTCCCAGATACAAACGAGAAACTTTTCCGTCGTAAAGACGACACGGTCTCATTTACCGTATACGTTTAGGACAAATTATGGGAAGGAACTCCTTCAGACGAATAAACGAAAATACACAAAGATATTTAACTAATCGGTCCTTGAACGAACAAATATGGGGTTTATTTTGTTATCTCTTAACATTAATATAAAGCGACGACCGGGTGTCAAAGACGGGACCTCTTATATTGTTTTCCTGTCTTTGTGGGGAGGGAGGAAACCTTGACTCTCGACACGAAATCCGACAACCGTTCTACAGACAATACGTACGGGGTCGTTGGTAGTTTACCCGGGATCCTAATTCTAAGGACAGAGGTCCGACTCTCGGTTTTCAACGTGCCATTAACGTCGTACAACGAACCTCAACTTAAACTATTCCTTAATTGCTGTACACTTTGTAAGATTAAAACTTATAGAGGACAAAGTAACACTAATTTTCTTAGTTTTACGTTAGACTGAACCCCAACGTCCATCGGATTTAACCCGTTGGAGGTAGTAGTATCTTTCGTGTCACTCCTTTCCCTAACATCAAAGACAGACTCTTTTACCCCATTCACTGAGAGTTTCTTCTTTAGTAGAAAGGTTCAAGTGCAAGATATGTCTACCATCTTGAACGGAAACACGAGCAGTGACGGACTAAGAAGTTGTGGCACTATGGACGTCCATGCACGCATACGCACGATGGCGTATGAGTATTCTCAGTATGAGTATACTCATAACCACCCCATGAATGACACCCGACCCACAAGACAATATACAAGGTACTCATGGGTGACAAAATCCAGTGTTACGGGTGTCGAGGACTTAAACATGTCCCGTGGACCAGTGGGTCTCTAAGTAATGATTCGAAGGGTGATCCACGCCGGGTTACTGGGTCAAGAGTGATTCCCTGATACTCGTGACCAGTATTTTGCACGGTGTCGGCTAGTTCACGGGTCGTCGTTTTACACGGTTGAACCGTAGAAAAAGGAATCTCACGGCACGAGAGATGAGAGAGAAAGTGAAAAGGGATTTGGTCTTCCGACTTTGTCACAGTACTCGGATGAGTTGGGGTAGGGTCCTCTCTCGTCTCTCAGTTTTATCTACCAAGGATCATCTACTGGAGTACCTTGTTTTGGTGGTCAAGTGAGACCTGGTGGAAGGACGGAGACCCGATGATACGTCTTTATTTCTTAGAGAACATGTTTGGTGTCAAACCCCCTCAGAGAAGTAATTATACCCCAAAGGGACCACCGAGTCGACCATTTCTCAGATGGACGTTACGTCCTCTTAGTCCAAGTTAGAGACCTAACCCTTCTAGGCAACCTCAGGTACCCCAGTCTTTCTCATTCTGCGTTGACCCGCTGATTGCGAGTGAGGGGGGTGGTGAAAGTAATGGTATTGGACACCCCGATCGCCATTTCTTGTGTGGACGGTTACGTCCATCTGGATTTTCTGGGTCCAAGTTAGGGGCTCAACCCTTCTAGGGGACCTCTTCCTTTACCGTTGGGTGAGGTCATAAGAACGGACCTCTTAGGGGCACCTGTCTCTTCGGATCGTCCGACGACAGGTATCCCAGTGTGTCTCAGCCTGTGTTGACTTCGCTGAATCGTCCGTACGTGCATTGGACTTATTATTTCGAGGTTCCCTGTGAATCTTTACGACCTCAGTTCCTCTAATTTATTAAACAGTTTCAAGTGAATCGATCAATTCTCCGTCTAGGTCCTAAATTTGGTTTTACAAAAGAGGTAAAAGTCTCAAAAAGTGGTTTGACATATTAACTGAATCTTTTCACGAAGAGTTTCAAAACGTCCGTGACTTTGGAGAACCTTTTGAACAATGATATATCTCAGGAAGGGGTCTGTAAACCTAGTCCTCCAAAACCGGGTCGAATTCTTACACGTTAAGATTGTTCGAGGGTACTACGACTGTAACGACAGATCCCTGGTACAAAGACATCGTGACTTGTCGGGTAAGGAATTTGTCCCTACCATCTGATTTCTTAATCTCTTTAACCTAAAATTAATCCTATAATTCCTTAAATTCAAGTTTTCCGTCTTCGGACCCCGTTGTACTGACTTCCGTCTCTCGACCTATTACCACTGTCATTATTGTTCGTACTATTTTCGGTCGTAAATAACACAAGACCTGTGACAAAATTCATGATGTACGTATAGTCTAAGTTAGGAGTGTATATAAGAGACTCCATTGAACTTTTAGTGGAACGCATATGGTCCTTTGACCCTTCCTTCCTAATCAGGGACACCAACGTCAGCACACACGTCTGGCCTTTGTACTTATATACAAACAGACGGAAGACGTGACCCTAAGGTGAATTGGAGACTTAAAATGGTGAGGACATAAACAGCACCATGGGTCAAAGTATTAGTGTCGAGAAATGACGAATAATATTTCATTTGTAATAAGGATTTCCCCGTGGACTCTTTAAACGTGATTGAGTAAATAAAGAGACCTCTTCGACTTCAGATATTATGAACATAACTAGGTCTGGTCGGTTTATGTAGACCTAAAGAGGTCCGAAATCGAAACAGGTAAACAGTGTACCAGGTAAACATCTATACGATATTCTTGACATCAAGGACACGCCTCTACTTGAGTCAGTTACCCTCTTAATTGTTACAATTCGTCAGGTTCTCTCACTTGTTTCTGTATATATGAGGATTTGTCTTCGTTTTTGGTGACATATGACTCTCCTCTATCTTCCGTTAGAATTTAGTCAGGAGGTTGAGAAGTTCCAGTCACAGAGAAAGGCACGACACCGGACAGTCTTATTTGAGCGCAAAGGTCGCTTAAGGGATTGTCAGACAATCAATCCTGAGACGGGAAGGTTACCTCCCCGGTACCCAAGACAGAGATCAGTCCCTTGGTTCTGGGCGTACGAAAGGTTCCATTGGTTTTTATTTTTATCTGTAAAGGTCTACGACCTTAAGATTTTAGGTCTTTGTTATTCTATAAAAAAATTCAATATAAAGGTTCGTATAGACTGGGGGAAAACGGAGGAGGTTTTGGAGTCCCGTGCACACCAGGACCAGAGGGAGAGTCCGTGTTGTCGACTTCGCTGGTACACCTCTCGTACGATTAGGGTCGGTGTAAGTTCCGACACCTCCGAATCACCTCTAAACAGGTTATTAAACTTCAAAGGACTCCTGACTGAAGTCGAGGAGTCCTGGGGTCACTTACGAGGAATTTTTGTTCAAATTCCTCTCTACACATTAGGGTGTCTTAACTTTACTTCACTAATTGTCTCCACAAGACTCGACGACTGCCGACCTCCTGTGCACTTGCACATTCTCAAAAAGGATTCTTCGCAGTGGCGACGAGTACGCCGGTCGCACGTGCGCCGTACAGTTTTGGTTGGGGTCTCCGGTTACCGTAAATAGAGAGTCGTAGTCCTGGGTCCCCTGGGAAGGCTCCGGGTTCAGACCTTACTTTTTGTTCAGGTTTAACTATACTAAAAAGGAGGATCTGTAGGTTAGGAAGGAAAAATACGATTTAGGCTGAGACCGTACAAGAATTTTCTTACTCCTAAGACACTAGATTCTTTATGACCCTTAGTCTGGAGTCCTGATTTTTCTCGATCTCGACGGTTCCCCACCTCTGTGGTGACCCACTTTTGTCTGGTTCGTGATAAACCCCAACAGAAATAGACACATTCTCTTTTGTACCGTAAAAGGTAGATTTGACATTCCAACGTTTACAAGCGTCCCTATATCTCTTTCCCTTGGAAGTAAATGACAACCACCCTTACATTTAACCACTTCGGTGGTAACTTTGGACGTCATACCTCCAAAGAGTCTTATTGGTTTTTATGTTGATGGCATACCAGGTCGTCAGGGTGAGGACCCATATATAGACTTTTTCTGGTTTTTGTGGTTAAGCTTCTCTCTTCGCGTAGGGTCACAACAAATGTTAACGGTTATACACCTTCGTTGGTTTCACAGGTAGTCGTCTACTTGCCTATTTCGTCCACACGATGTATTTCTGTTACCTTATAACTTCACTTCACTTCAACGAGTCAGCACAGACTGAGAAACGTTGGAGTACCTGACATCGTATGATGCGAGGAGGTAGGTACTCTAAAAGGTCCGTTCTCATGACCTCACCCAACGGTGAAGGAAGAGGTCTCCTAGAAGCACTGGATCCCTAACTTGGGTCCAGAGGGCGTGACATCCGTCTGCGAAATGGTGGACTCCGTGGTCCCTTCAGGGTTACTTTACAAGTCAAGTCAAGTCAAGTCAGCGAGTCAGCACAGGTTGAGAGACGCTGGGGTACTTAGCGTCGTGTGGTCCGGAGGGAAAGGTCGTGGTTGAGGGCCTCGAGTGAGTCTGAGTGCAGGTATCTCAGTCACTGCGGTAGGTCGGTAGAGTAGGAGACAGCAGGGGAAGAGGAGGACGGGTGTTAGGGAGGGTCGTAGTGTCGGAAAAGGTTACTCAGTTGAGAAGCGTACTCCACCAGTTTCATGACCTCGAAGTCGAAATCGTAGTAAGGAAGGTTTCTTTAGGGTCCCGACTAGAGGAAGTCTTACCTGACCAACCTAGAGGAACATCAGGTTCCCTGAGTTCTCAGAAGAGGTTGTGGTGTCAAGTTTTCATAGTTAAGAAGCCGTGAGTCGGAAGAAGTGTCAGGTTGAGAGTGTAGGTATGTACTGGTGTCCTTTTTGGTATCGGAACTGATCTACCTGGAATCAGCCATTTCATTACAGAGACGAAAACTTATACGATAGATCCAACCAGTATTGAGAAGAAGGTTCCTCATTCGCAGAAAATCAAAGTACCGACGTCAGTGGTTGACGTCACTAAAACCTCGGGGTTTTTATTTCAGACTGTGACAAAGGGGTAGATAAACGGTACTTCACTACCCTGGTCTACGGTACTAGAAGCAAAAGACTTACAATTCGAAATTCGGTTGAAAAATCGAGAGGAGAAAGTGAAAGTAGGTCTCCGAAAACTCAAGGAGAAGTGAAAGACGGTATTCCCACCACAGTAGACGTATAGACTCCAATAACTATAAAGAGGACCGTTAGAACTAAGGTCGAACACAAAGAAGGTCAGGTCGCAAAGTCTACTACATGAGACGTATATTCACTTTATTCGTCCCACTGTTATATGTCGGAACTGCATGAGGAAAAGGATAAACCTTGGTCAGACAACAAGGTACAGGTCAAGATTGACGACGAAGGACTGGACGTATGTCTAAAGAGTTCTCCGTCCAGTCCACCAGACCATAAGGGTAGAGAAAGTTTTCTATATTCGTAGACTTACGTCTCAAGGTCTCTTATCGTTCTTCTCTATTCTTTCGGAAGAAGTCACTAGTTACGTTTCTTTATCTCCTTTTCTTGTCTTACCCTTTCTGCTAGGTCTCTCTACTATACCCCACCCTCCACCCTCCGCCAAGTCCTAACCCTTGAATACATGTGGGCACCGTCTAAGTACAGTTACATACCGTTTTGGTTATGTCATAGCATTTCATTTTAATTCATTTTTAATTTTAATTTTTTTTTTCTTTTAATCTCTATGGTTCCCTTGTAAAGTACGTTTCTACCGAGCTATTTCCTGTCTTTACCAGACCTGGATTGTCTTCGTCTTCTATATTTCTTTTCCACCGTTCTTATGTGTCTTCTTGACATGTCTTTTCTAGAAGTGCTGGGTCTATTAGTACCACCACACTAGTGATTAGATCTCGGTCTGTAGGACCTTACACTTCAGTTCACACGGAACCTTTCGTAGCGATGCTTGTCTCGATCGTCTCCACTACCTTAAGGTGAACTCGACAAAGTTTAGGACTTTCTACTACGACACTTTCACGACGTGAGTTAGACGGTCGTTTACACCTTTTGAGTCGTCACCGGTGTCCTGACCTTTTCCAGTCAAAAGTAAGGTTAAGGTTTCTTTCCGTTACGGTTTCTTACGAGTTTGATGGTGTGTTAACGGGAGTAGAGTGTACGATCATTTCATTACGAGTTTTAAGAGGTTCGGTCCGAAGTCGTTATGCACTTGGAACTTGAAGGTCTACAAGTTCGACCAAAATCTTTGCCGTCTCCTTGGTCTCTAGTTTAACGGTTGTAGGTGACCTAGTACCTTTTTACCTTATAATGAGTAGGTATTTTTCTTACTATAAAACGGTAAACGTTGTTTTACCTACTTGAATCTGTCATAATACGATTCACTTTACAGTCTGAATCTATGATATACTATAGTGAATATGCACCTTAGATTTTTTATGTTTTTGATCACTGATATTGTTTTTACTTCTCTGAGTGTCTATATCTCCTGTTTTATCAACAACGACCATACCTCTCTCTTCCCCCTTCCCCGTTAATCTCCATTCTCTCATTCTCTATGTTTAATAATCCATATTTTATTAAATATTCTTATATAGTATGTTACGTTCCTTATATCGGTCTTAAAATATTATTGAGATTTACCTTGTACACTTCACTTCAATCTCAACGAGTCAACACAGGTTGAGAAAGACTGGGGTACTTGATATGTCAGGTACCTTAAGAGGTCCGGTCTTATGACTTCGCCCAACGTCAAGGGAAGGGGTCACCTAGAAGAGTTGGGTCTTCAGCTTGGTCCCAGAGGAGGTAACATCCACCTAAGAAATGGTTGACTCGATGGTCCCTTCGGGTATTTACCTCGTTCTGTTAAAAATTTACAATACACAATATTTACCTCGTATTGTAAATTTTTAACACTTAGTGACATACATGTGAGTATATTAAACCTTTCGTTGATATGAAGTTATTTTTATTTATCATCCGAATGTAATAAAGTCTAAGTTTGGAACTAAAAAAAGGTTCTTCTGTACTCTAAATCATTATATATATATATATATATATATATATATATATATACACCACGAATCATCCTTTTTTTTTTACATACCACGTTTTACTCCGTGACTCTTATATTCCTCTGGTTCTGTACCTCTTTCTTCTTAAAGTCAAGTCTTATGAAAGTATAATCAGGACCTACAAACTAGAATCGGTTCTTACAATAGACAGACTCATAGGTATAGGAATTAGACATTTTTCCTCAATTTGTTCATGGGTAAAATATTTTAATAATCATCCTAATTTAACGTTCCACTACTACTTTTAGAAACAAAAGAACCAAAAAAAATCATAAATAAATAAACAGACGTAGTCCAGAATCAACACCGTACACCCTAAAAACAACTCCGTCCGTCCGTGCAACCAAATCAACGGGAAGTCGTACACCCTAGAATCAAGGGGTTAGTCCCCATCTTGGGTTCAGGGGACGTAACCTTCTGTCTAAGAATTGGTGACATGATGGTCCCTCCAGAGACTTTAAGAAACATTTAACTAAATAAGGAGGGATAGGAGAAGAGAGATTTGGTTCTTATTATGTGTTTCTTTCGGAATTCTACAGTTGGTTATAGGAAAGGAGACTTTCACTTTCAGCGAGTCAACACAGGTCACGAAACGCTGGCGTACCTGATATGTCAGGTGCCTTGAGAGGTCCGGTCTTATGACCTCACCCATCGGCAAGAGAAGAGTTCCCCTAGAAGGGTTGGGTCCCTAGATTCGGTCCAGAGGACGTGACGCCCACCTAAGAAATGGTCGACTCGGTGACTCAGACTACTTTGGAGTCAAGCTCTTAAGATAAATTCACACTTGAAAACGTCCCTGATTATGGTACATAGAAGGATGAAAAGGGTAAAGTTGAAGCACAAATACCACCACAGGATTCTGGTGAGGAACCCTACTCGAGAGACGTAGGTGAAATAAAGAGACTTTCCTGGAGAGATAGGATCTGAGTCGACTCGAATAGAGAGACGACAGGAAATCGTGGGTAACTTTACAACGAGTCGCATGTATATGGAGAGTGTTTCACACAATCGAAATAGATCGACGACATTGTTTAATGGGATTTAAGTCACCGAACTTTGTTTCGGGTAAATGGCAGAGTGTCAAAACATCCAGTTTTCAGACCTATTCGAGTCGACGAAAGAGACTCGGTTGTCTCGGTTGTAATTCAACACAATGAATTACCTTTGAGATCTCCTCTTAGATAAAAGTTTGAGTAAGTCCAATAATCTTGTTGAGTCAGAGTACACCAACATCCTGATACCAGGGATAAAGGAACGACTGTCGACGGGTTTCCAGTACGAATCGTAAGAATCGAAGTTCTCTAGTAGACGAACCACACACCGGAGGAAGTTTCGGTCTTTACGACACAACTTAGGAAGAGTGAGAAGTTTAGAGAGACGGAGTAGAGGAGAAACGAAAGGAAGAGACTGTGTGGAGAGACTAAGGTCGGTTTCAAAGATATTAAAATTCGTGAGTTTACTAATCCAACCCGGGTGGGTTATTTGGTCTTAGTAGAGGAATAACATTCCGGAAATCAAAATTAGTATAGAAGTTTTGAGGAAAGGTAACTACTGATCTAATCACAAACTAACTTGTTGGTCTCCTTACTTTAAACCCTCCTCTCATAGAAGACCTTCATTGTGTCTCTTTGGTGTGTCTCTAAAGGTACTAGTAGGAGTAGGTTCAAAACGTCTTGACTCGTCAAAGAGTGACCAGTAACCGAAAGACAAAGGGCTTTGTCTTCTGGATGTTTGTTGGACAAGACGGGAAAAGAATTGATTACGTTTGGTCCTTCTACGGAGAAAGTAGAACCTTACTTCTCTATCATTTTTCCATTGGACAAAAAATTTGGGAACGAAACAGTATATGCTGGACCTTAAGGTTTGGGTAGGTGTCTAGGAAACGAAGTAGACTTTTTACCCTGAGTCGTTTTGATCAATAGAGAGTCCCGAAGGTACTTCTAATTCCACTTCGATCACTATATTTTCGTGAACTATATTACCACTCGATAAACATTTACTGTTACAAATAGCAATATGGAGAAATCTTATTGAACTATATTTATCGTGTGTCATGTACCTTTGTGTAATCACACTATTATTGACATGTATTATAATTAGTAAATTTAAAGATGGGTGAGTATTTGTATGTATGTGTGTACGAATGTTTTTACATACCTGTGTTGTCGAGGATTGGACTTTAGAAAAATTTACAAATGATATTAAAATAATAAAAATTTTATAAAATAAATAAATAAATAAACCGAGTGAGTCAGAATCAACGTAGTACTCCCTAGAAGTCAACGTCTCATGTTTGAGAATCAACCCCGGATACTCTAGATAAAGGAGTGGTCCCCAACTTAGCTCCGAGGGACGGAACCCTCGTACCGTAGACTCGGTCACCTGGTGGTCCCTTCAGGGGATAGGACTTTAGAACTGTGAGCCCAATAAACACTAGTCAGCACCTTGTCCTGTTTTCGTCAAACTGTAAGTCTTATATACAAGTCTAAGAACTGTAAGTTTATATACAACGGATATTATATTGTACATGTCGTGACCCTTTGGAATGTAAGACGTTTTAATACATGATTTTATCATTCTCTCACTTTGTGTGCTCTCACTTCATTCGGTGAATCGTAGATACGTTGTAAAATAGATCTCGTGACTGTCTTCTTACTTCTTTCGAAAATTGGTTTTATATTCGCTTTGGTCGTACGCTTTAACGATTACGTATTCCTTTATAATGACAATTTATATTCTAGGTTTTTTACTCCTATTACTATCTTTTTTTCAAAAAATTCACTACCATCTCCGACGATCCAAACCTCTGTTCTTGGTTGTACATTGATATATTATTCTCCATTGATATATTATTCTACATTGATATATTATTCCGTATTGATATATATTCCGTATTTATATATTATTCTTGGAGACTCTATCTCATACACCGGTCATGTTCTACTACGAGTCCAAAGATATAGGTAATAGATAACATTTTGTTTGGGGTTTATATCACCGAATTGTTGTTAAATAATAAACGTCCTTACGACGTCCAGGTGACTCACCAAAATGTCTAGACTCGGTCCGAACCAACTGAGTGACCACACAGAATTAGTCAATCGTCCAGTAGTTGTCAGACCGACTAAATTCCTCTGGAGTTTACTCTATTGAGAAGAGACGAAGTTCACTAAAAAGCAAGAAGTCATCTAATCAGATCCGAGTGAGTGTATAATCAGTGTAACAAAAGTCTCTTGTTTACCTTAATACGTTCTAGGGAACTCCGGATCGGAACCTTTACCGATGCCAATGAAGACGATGGTGACTGACCGATTTCGTTCGGTTTTTCGGTAAGGTCCAAGTTCCCCGCACCTTTGTCTGAACACGAGTACGACCTCCCTCGCGGCTTTATATTTTGACTGTAACGTTTCTATACCTATGTCGTACTCCCCACTACCTCTTAACCCGAGTCAAAAATTTTTATAAAGAAACACACCGACGCACCCCAGAATCCACGTGACGCCCTTACCCACGTACCTGACGTCAACCCCACGTCCCCGAGTCCTCGACGTTGGCGTGTCCGAATGAACGAGGTGTCGCACACCCTGGGGTCAAGGCACTGGTCACTGGCTTGGGTACAGGGGAGGCGACGTTCCACCTAAGAATTGGTGACCTGATGGTTCCTACAGGGACCCAAGTAAAGAACGTTGGGTATTTAGTTGTTCAGTTGTCCAGACCTTATATATTATATTGTTATAATATAAGGAAATAGACCTAAGAAGACACCGGCGATCCACCATACTTTGTGATTACTTGATCTTTTTTTTTTTTATATATATATATATAGTGTATACTTTTTCGCAATGGAGATACAAAACAACCGTCATAAGGAAATAAATATTAGTGTATACCCGATTAAGTCTAATATTTTTGTATACAACATCGTCTTGTCTAGTGGTTCCAAACATTTACTAAACAAAATGATTTGTGTAAAGTTCCTTCAAAGTTCTAATAGACGTGTCAATTCTTGGTAGAGAGAATGAACGTAAGGTGATGTAAAGGAACTGAACCCTTGTCTGTGAACTTCAAATGTCGGACTCGTCTCTAAGGGTTGGAGTTGTGCCAACTCCAACTACACAATTACAAAACTCGGTCTATTGAAACGACACACCTTAACAAGACACACAATGTCCTGCAAATCGTCGTAGACGGGTGATCGTACGAAGGGTCCAACTATCACTTTCACTTTCAGCGAGGTGGCACCGGTTGAGAAACACTAGGGTACCTGATATGTCAGGTACCTTAAGAGACCCCTCCTTATGACCTCACCCATCTACAATGGAAGAGGTCCCCTAGAAGGGTTAGGTCCTTAACTTGGGCCCAGAGGGTGTGACGTCCGTCTAAGAAATGGTCGACTCGGTGTTCCCTTCGGGTACGAAGGGTCCAAGTCTTTTGGTTTTTATAGGGGTCTGTGACGGTTTACAGAGGACCCTACCCACCCTCTCCACCCCCATCCCACCCTTGTGTTAGTGGTGAGGGGTAACTTTGGGTGGCCTGATTATCGTAGGTCTTTACATGTATTGGGTGTCGGATAACATTGATGTAGTGTTGATACGTAATCGAAGACCTTTACACAGGAGTCCATTTATAGTAGGTAATTATACAATATCCTTACTTTTTAACTCCTAATGGACGAACTCTTTTCGCACTGACAAAAATCTCCTCTTATTGTCAAGAGAGACCTATAATGAAATGTATCCCACCCTCGTCATCAGTGTTGGGACCGGAAAGGTTCGAGAGAATAAAAAAAATCCCAAAAATTTTCCCCAATTAATTAATTAAATAAAACCCGTCGTGACCCAGAATCGACACCGTGTACCCGAGAAAGTAACGAGAAGTAAAGTCCTGCGTCCGAAGAGAGATTAACACCAGGAAATCTCGAACTCAACCTGACACTTCTTTCGACTCGTGGCTTCTTAACTATGAAAACTTGACACCACAACCTCTTCTGAGAACTCTCAGGGAACCTAACGTTCCTCTAGGTTGGTCAGGTAAGACTTCCTCTAGTCGGACCCTAAAGAAACCTCCCTTACTACGACTTCGACTTTGAGGTCATGAAACCGGTGGAGTACACTTCTTAACTGAGTAACCTTTTCCGAGACTACGACCCTCCCTAACCCCCGTTCTCCTCTTCCCCTACTGTCTCCTACTCTACCGACCTACCGTAGTGACTGAGCTACCTGTGTTCAGAACTCACTTGAGGTCCTCAACCACTACCTGTCCCTCCGGACCGCACGACGCTAAGTATCCCAGCGTCTCAGCCTGTACTGACTCGCTGACTTGACTTGACTTGACTCTCGAAATCTCGTCTGTCCGAGTCATCGACGCCCCACGCCCGAAACAACGGGGTGGTGGACACCCTAGACTCGAGGGACTGGTCCCTAGCTTGGGTACAGGGGACGTAACCTCCAACCTAAGAATTGGTGACGTGGTGGTCCCTTCAGGGAGGAGAGTGAGAATTCACTAATGACTCAAACCTTCTCCTTAGGGAGTGCACAAGGGTCAAGGATAGGTAGCAGAAATGAGAACTCTCGTTTGACGAGTGAGACGACGAGACGAGGACGTCCTCAATCCCCAAACCCGTCGTCCGAAATATCGGAGGTCCGTTATCTTATCTATCTCCTACTTACAATTATGTTCTTCCCAACATTAGGTCACGTAACCAGTTCTATTAACCATTTGTCACTTCAAACCAAGTCCCATTTTATGAATATTCCACTGACTCGTAAAGTCAAGTCAATTCTGTGTACTGAAACCACCGGAGTTCGTTTGTTCCGTCGACCGAAAATGTCAACAAACCAATTGAAAATGGTCAAAATTGGTCCCTTCTACCGTAATCCGGAATTCGCTAACGGACATCCTAAAACAGGTAATACCCTACAATGTCGAATTCCGTAGAAACAGGGGCCCGTTCACCGAAAAAAAAAAAAAAATTATCCTTGTTGACTTACACTATGTAGACTTCCTTTTTCGTAACTGGACGAATAAAATTCGTTTTCATTTGCCAGTCGTGTTTACTCTCAACGTCCGAAGTCGTTTCTTAATACGGAGAAGAGAATCCTTCACATATCTGAAGACAGGGTCTTTACCATGTCCCTTTCCAGGAGTTGCTTCTAAACCCCGGAGTCCGGGTCGTTTCTACCAGGACTCAGGTGGTCTCTCTGTCGTCAATATCCTGGTCCTAATCGTCTCTATGTCCGATGTCCCTGGTGATACCCAGTCTCGACCAGTTAAAGTATACTTTCGTTTAGGAAAGAAGAGCTCTTCCTCCAAGGAAATCCGGACTCGTCAAAGTATGGTGTTACCCGGTTCGTACTTTTATAAACGTATATCGTCGCATAACTAAGAAACAGTAATCTACTGTTTCCAGAAACAGTATGAGACTACTAAGATTATGAGTATGAGTAGAGTCTTGGTGTCTCTGTCTTTGTGGCCCGAATTTGCCCTTTATCGTTCCTTGTTAAAGGGTCACATAGTCTATCTTTTTTCTCCATGGAAGATTCACTGTCCCCGACGGTCCTTATATAAAAAGATTTATACGTTTTCTCGTCGTTACGGAGTTTACGGTGTACATTCTAACGAAAAACGGGGATAGTAGATCATTTAATTTTTATGGTTTTCATTGGAGGACCCTGAAGGGACCACCCGGTCACCAATTCTTAGGTGGAAGGTTACGTCCCCTGTTTCCAAGTTAGGGATCAGTCCCTTGGTTCTAGGGTGTACAGTACCCTGTCGATTCGGTCGTGTGACGTTTATCTCTTGTCGGGCACATAACGTTATTTCTGGGTCACGTCGGTTTTTGTAAAAATTATTTTTTTTTATTTTTATTTTTCTCATTGGAGGGTCAATTCAAAAATTCTGTACCCAGTATCTAAAACCTGTTCTATGGTCTCTGACCGCAACAGAGATCTCACTTTCTTTTTAAAAAAACGTGGTAGAAAGGAGGTGGCATATCTAGGATGTTTCAGGTACGACAGTGGGAACCGTTGTAATGTAAGTATTAAGACAGACCTTACTGAGGAGATCTCCGACCTTAACCTAGTAAAAGTTTTAAAGAACCTAAACCTAGTCCCGACACTACTAGCATACAGAATGATTGAGACTTAAAGACTTTTCCCTACGAGAATTCTGTAACATAACTTGTCCACTGCTACCCGGGTGTCGATAAGGTTACCTCCCGGCAAACCCGAAGTGTTGACTTCCTTAGAATTGAGGTTGTCCGTGTCTAGTAAGGGACTTATACTATAATTAAATCCGTTACTAATTCCGGTCTCTTAAAATAAAGGTTTAAATTAGGAAATCTTGAAATTGTAGAAACTCGAAAGTGGACGATTCTCCGACCTCGAAGTTTTAAATAAAAGATGAGAGACTTAACTCTTTGTAAAAATAGGTTTAAACACCGTGAAGTAAAAACCGTAAAATAACAATGTCGTAATATTATACCGATGCACTTGAGAAACTTCTTGGTCAACTGATACGACCTGTTTTATCGACCTATTAAACGTCACCCTTTATTACTGGAACTGTACTTCAATTATACAACAAACCTAGTTAAAGTCTTGGAAGATCCCAGTTTATACGTGACAGATGACACCAAAATTTCGATGTAAGCTTCTTAATCACCAACTATTAAACTTTTATAGGAGCATTATAACCGTTCCTCTGACAGTATTCTCTACCGTCTACACGTACGCAATCCCTCTATCAATATGGTGTCCAACCAGTCGTTGATTAATATTTCAGACTACACAATTTTCTTTTTTTCGACCCCTTACACCCCCACCTCTCCTTACGTAGAAGAGACCAAGGCTACAAAGGGTGGTTCTCCTCCTTCGAGACAGTGTCCTTGTAGTGACGTAGGAAGGAGGAAGAGTCCGTTGGGAGGGGTCTCTCCTCCTCCTCCTAGGTGAAATAATCTTTTGAACCCTTCTCATTTCACTCACTCGAACCAAGTCACAGATGGAAAGAAAACTCCCTACTAGAACAGACGTCTAAAGTGCGTGAGTGCTAACGAGAATCAGAGATATGTTCGGATTGTCCTTTTCGGGACGATCACAACCACCCCTCCTTTCACCTACCCTGCGGTGGGAATCCCCCCAGGTCGTCATGAAGAGCGTCCTACCCGTGGCGACGACTGAGACTCTAAGAAATGACCTTTGGATAAACGAACATTTATATTCGGTATAAAGGGTCACATAAGAAGAAGTCATTATTGTTACTACAAAACCAGTGAGTGAATCCCCAAAGGACCGCCGAGTCACCATTTCTTAGACGGACGGTTACGTCCTCTCCGTTCTCTACACCCAAGTCAGGGACCTGACCCTTCTAGGGGACCTCTTCCTTTACCGTCGGGTGAGGTCATGAGAACGGACCTCTTAGGGTACCTGTCTCCTCGAACCACCCGATGTCAAGTACCCCAGTGTTTCTCAGCAAGTGCTGACTCGTCGATTTTGTTGTTATGTTAAATGGAACTAATCGTAATAAAACCTTGTCAAGTCTTGAGTCTCTTTATTTCTCTCCACGTTAAATAACATGGAAGAGTTAAAGGGTTTTTGACTTTTACCAAAAAAAGAACAATACGAAATACCGAACAGATAAAAATACAATAATTAAACCAAAGGTCTAGGAATGATAAAATCGGAGGTGTCATTTGACACCACAGGGGTCATAGGTATAGGGAAAGAAGGAAAGTCAGTGAGTGACCATTTCAAACCGACCCGTGTACCATAGATCTATTGTCGATGCGAAGGGTCAGAGGACAGGAAACTCCACAACTGACACTGACTCTATACCATTATACTAGTTTCCCTACACTCGTCTCCATTGTACCTGTGAATACTCCATACACAGTATCCTTTCTTCGAAAAACATGATTTGTAGAAAAAGTATCTGAGTCTGTAACTTTATCACCACCCGGTGGAGGTTGGCACTACGTATCTGGTATTGCGTAAGGTCGGTCGTCACACCGAGTTTCGACGTCATGTGTTTCTCTATTCTTCAAACGTAGTATTGTGTTAGGTTTCACGACGAAAGAACTGATTCTTTTAGACCGATTCTTTTATTTTTAATAGACTTGTTTCGGTACACAAATCAGTATGTTAACAAACCGTATTACCATGTTCGAAGAATAGGGTAACATCTGGTTTCTCAACTACCTGGTATAAACTCATCTTAAAGGGTTCTCCTACCGTATCGTTACATCGACTTCTTTAGACCAAGGATCTTCTCGTACGTATCGCCTCCGTAGGATAAGGGTCCCTTATGTCGACCCTGGAAAAGTACCCTCTCAATTTTTTTTTTTAGGGAAAATAAATTCGAATACAACAAAACACACAATCGGTGAGTTAGTACAGGCTGAGAAACGCTGGGGTACCAACCAGAGGTAATTCTGTCGACTCGATTAGGATTGGTTACGGAGACAGTCGATGGGAGGAGGGTAATCAGAACACGAAACGTGAAGTAGAGATTCCGTCTAGGAATTTGGATCGGGACAAAGTAGTTACGGGATGCCTTTATATACCTTGTGCAGAAAACTGAGGGAGAAATGAAAAAAAGGATAGTTGAAACTGTACTCATAAACACATTTCTTCCTCTTCTTATTTTCAACTGAGTCTAGTGTTATTGTTACGTTTTTAATACCCCTGAAGGGACCACCAGGTCACCTATCCTTAAGTCGAACGTTACGTCCCGTACCACCAAGTTAAGGACAAGTCCCTTGATTCTAGGGTACACAGTGACTCGTCGATTCCAACACGCGGTGTCGATTACTTCGGGCACGTGAGACTTCGGAGGTGTGGTGTTGATCTCCCAGGCCCCAGACGTTGTTTTCTAGTGTATACTGTGCCGCTTATAGGAAACATAGAGTTGATTCTGGGTTCATTTACTTATGTATAAAAAATTTTTATGTCTTTAATACCACGTCTCCTGAAAAGGATGAACGACAATGAGTCAACGTTGTATTTCAGGAGTAGAGTGTGCTGGTAGTAATAAGAAACCACATTGACCAGTGAGGAGATTCTGTTTATGTATGTGTTTCTATGTGTGTGTAACATAGTATATGTTTTCCATAGAATTTATAGATTCCTTTCGTAAACAATTTTATCTTTAATAGTGATACTTAGTTGTCATGTTTTGACTAACAAATTTACGACGTACCATGAGTCGAGACTATAATAGATATAGATTCGTTCCGGACCTCCTTCTACAGATCCCGGAACTCTTGTTTACTAAAGTATACCAGGAACTAAATACTTAAATAATAATAATAATTTAGTATTTTTAAAATCTGTCGGTTTTAAAATCAGTGAGTCACAGGTTGAGAAACGTTGGGGTACCTGACATCGGGAGGTCTGAGGAGACAGGTACCCTAAGAGGTCCGTTCTTGTAACCTTACCTAACGGTACGAGAGGAGGCCCCCTATAAGGACTGGGTCCCTAGGTTGGACCCATAGGATGTAACCGTCCGTCTAAGAAATGGTAGACTCGGTGGTCCCTTCGGGGTTCTTCCGTTCAGTTTTATTAAGTTGGATGTCTCGTTCATCGAAATCTCAGAGTCTCTTTGTATAGGCACGACCTTTTAAAAGTAATAGGTTTCGTCCGGTTTTGATATCACGTCTCGTCTACTTAAAGATTGTGTAAACTGTAGGGTACAAATCAAAAGATAAAGAAATGGAATGGTATTCAATCATAGCAGGTCGTATTTCCTCAGACGGAAATCAAAACCATTAAAGTAAAAACAAGGACATTACTGTGGTGTCACCTCAGATCTCTGAGGTTCGAGTCCACGTCGGTCCTGGTCACTTAGTGGGTGTATGAGGATCGGAATCGACTGAGGGATTCACGCGAGAATCGTCACCCCTCTCGTTCGAAGTCGTTTACCTATCTCACACAAGTCTTAGACACGGACCCTTTCTGGTGTCCTTCGTAAATCGTTGTAGGAATACTTTCAGTCGACCTCCGACACCCGTGGGTCGGACTACACAGTGTCCTGGTTCTCTTCTATATGTTACCTATACACTGGTCTACGCGTGATAGTGATTAGTAGTCCCTTTACGTTTAGTTTCGGTGTCACGTCGCAGTGAGTGTGAACCATCTTGTCGACAATAGTTTTTCTGTTCTCTGTCGTTCACAACCATTCCTACGCCTCTCTTCCCTCGGAAGATATGACAACCACCCTTACATCTAACCACGTCGGTGATAACTTTTGTCATTCCGTCAAGGAGTTTTTTAATTTTGATCTTGACGGTACAGTGGGTCATCAGAGTGAAGACCCACATATAAATTCCCTTTATTTTAGTTCTAGAGTTTCTCTATAGACATGAGTCCAAGTGACGTCGTAGTTAAGTGTTATCGGGTCTATCCCTTTATTGGATTCACGGGTTCTTGGTCACCTATCCCTCCTACACCACATATATGTATTGCCTCATGAGCCGGTATTCTTCTTCCTTTAGGTACAAAGTACTGTTGTACCTGCTTTGATATAGCGATCCCCTTTCTTCAGTCCGTCTCTTTCTTTTTATGGTACACCATAGGCAATATCCACCCTAGATTCTTTTCGGTCTGAACGTCTCTCTCGTCTTATTACCAACGGTCTCCGACTCCTTCTCTCTTTACCCCTCTACGTCTAGTTTCCCAGGTTTGAAGGTCAATTTTCTATTCAGGACCCCTAGACTACGGGTGCACCATTGGTACCAATGGCCATGACATAATATATTGACTGTAAACGATTCCCTAATCTGGAATCGGCAAGAATGGTGTGTGTGTGTTCCCACTAATGTACTTCACGACCTCCACAATTGGGGAACCACCATCAATAAAGTGTTACCTATTCACATAGCTTAGTAGTGTTACATGTGGAATTTACGTGCGTTGGAAGGACAGTTAATATAGAGTCATTTCGACCGTGTTTTTTTCTCTAAGTTTTACTCTTCTGACTCTCCTTCACCGTCGCCTTTAGCCGAGAGGCTCTGCTGTCGACTTGTCTCGACCTGAACTCATTTCGGTCATACCGTAAGGTGAACCTTCGTACCGAATTCCCCTGTGGTTTTTAGTGTTATTAGAGCTCCTCATTGTAAAGTTATCTTATGAAATTTTTAATTTTACGTTTATATTTTTTAGGTGTTACTTGTTTTATAGTTTTGTAAAAAATTAAAAATTTTCTAAAAAGAACTATTCGTAATTTTTTAGAAATAACTTAAGCAATGTAATGAACATAATGCAAAACCAAAAAACCAACTCTCCGTATACCCTAGAATTGGAGGGTTAGATCCTTGTTTGCACGGGGGGACGTAACCTTCCGTTCAAGAATTGGTGACCTGGCGGTCCCTTCAGGGTTGTAGTTTTAAAATTTATTTTTGTCCAAGGTTGGGACATGAACATGACGGTATGGAGTAAACGGCGTAGGATCGGGAGTAAGATGACCGAAAATAGAAATAAATTTTAAGACTGTAAAAACAAGTGTTATCTTAAAAAACATAATTGAAACTAAGAATTTTTATAACGCAACTTTACAATCAATAGGACTAATGACTTAAATAACCACGGGAGAGTGTAAAGTGTGGACATCCATCACGGAGCAAATGAGGTGGATCCAGGGTCGGGGTTTGATTTAAGGAAGGCATCAGTCTTGTATTTGAACGGGACAATAAAGTCTCTTCAGTAAAGAACAATAAATAAATTAAGGTATTTTATCTTCTAAGGCTGAACTGCTAAAGGTTGTCTCGTAGATCGAGACTGTAAGAGGTCCACCAGACCCGCCCGTGAGCCTCTTCCTCGGAATCTCTCGACCCCTTAATATACATCTACGAACACAGTAATTCGACTCGGACCGTCCCCTTCACCTCGACGGCCCACTTCTCCCTCTCTCTCAACTTTCGACTGTCGACTAAGGTCCACGGTGGCGACTCGAGGTATGTAAATCCCGAAACTAAAAGGAGACGAACGATCTTTGACTCTGTTTGTAAATTCGTTGCGACCGCACTCTACCGTTTCCTGTCCTACTCAGGGACTCGTCGTCAATTTACAGTGAGAGCTCGGGACCATAAACTTTGTGTTTACCTCGTGGGTTCACATCCTTCGTTGTTGCTGAGAGGCCTCCTACGATTTTTCCGAGCAAAATGTAGGTCCCGATGGAAGGTTCCCCCGTCACGAGTCGTGACGTGTCAGGAAGGTAGTAAAGAGTGAGGTCACTACTGAGGACGGACCAATAACCAAACCAAAAAGTCAACTGATCTAAAGTTCGATAACTTTTCGTTAGTCCCACGCTCCTGATCCAGAGTCTCGACTCGACCTCACTTAAATTAACCGACACTCTACGAGGTCGACTCTTCCCTCCGTCCGCCCCATCAAGGTCTTACGACTGGGCGACTACCTCGACATTACTCCGTCCTTCTTGTACCGAAGTTCCCACGAAGGTTTACCCTAAGAAAACAACTTTAGTTCAGTCCTTTTCGTCCTCTCTCGGGAAGTTTAACACAAAAGTTCGAACTTTTACTGTTGCCGATGGTGATTATGCACAGACACTTAACCTCCCTTAGACCTGCTTACACGTCGAGTCTTATACACCCTTTCACTGGGAGTACGGATTGTGTGGAAAAGTCAAAAAGATAGAACAGCGAAGGTGAGAACGGACATCCTGCTCCATTGTACTTGTTTTACACAAAAACAGTCATTCCCTTAACTTTCGATCACCGAAGAAGAACAAAGTCTAGATATCTGTACCTTACTTTCCGTTCGTTATAAACTCGTTTCGTTTCCGTATTGGTATAAGATCATACACCTCCCCCACGAAGGATCCACCGCAATCACCATTTCTTGGACGAACGGTTACGTCCCCTGTATTCTGTATACCCAAGTTAGGGACCCGGCCCTTCTAGGGGACCTCTTCCTTTACCGTTGGGTGAGGTCATAAGAACGGACCTCTTACGGTACCTGTCTCCTCGGACCACCAGGTGTCAGGTACCCTAGCGTTTCTCAGTCTGTGCTGACTCGCTGCCTGTGCAAGTGAAAAGTGAAGATTTGGCTCAGTCTCCAGTTTTATTTGGACTATTATTTTTCCTGTTTCTTTATGGTTCCTTTCTTT
This sequence comes from Capra ibex, assembly GCA_006410555.1. NCBI lineage: Eukaryota > Metazoa > Chordata > Mammalia > Artiodactyla > Bovidae > Capra > Capra ibex. The sequence goes on along the minus strand of SJYO01038983.1, from coordinate 6,201,131 downwards.
TACATCCCTCGTAAGTCATAGGGATATTACATAATAGTTGTTACTGTTTGTTATGTTTTTACACGAATCTATCAGTCTCTTTATCCTTTTAATTAGCTATTAGTTCGTTCTTTTATTCAGTCATCTGTGTCTATGGTTCTATTAGGTCAGTAATCTTAATCGTATTTTTTGGAAATTTTCTTCGATTACGTTTTATACGAGTACCTAGATTTCTACTAATATTACTCTCTTGTACACCTCTTCGATTTGTCGTTTTTATCTTTATTTGGGATTTCTTTATTAGTTTATCTTTAAAATCTTGACTTTTTGGTATTAGACCTACAGCTTTAAATACCACCAAATCAACGATTCGGTACAGGCTGAGAAACGTTGACGTACCTGACGTCGGGTGGTCAGAGGAGACAGGTCCCCTAAAAGGTCCGTTCTTATGACCTCACCCAACGGTAAAGGAAGAGGTCCCCTAGAAGGACTAGGTCCCTAACTTAGACTCAAAGGACGAACCGTCCCCCTAAGAAATGGCGACTCGGGTATCTTTAAGTATCTACCCCGAATTTTCGTCCGAACTATAACGTTTTAGTCCCCAGTCCTTGTTTAATCATCTTTAAGAGGTTGGAATTCTGATTTTCCCCTTCTTTCCGGTTTGTTACTTGTTTTGGAAACATCTCTTTGGTTCAAGATAGAAGTTCCCTATCGAGAAAGAAAAAAAAAAAAGGAAAATCGTCGTGAGGTGTCGTACACCCTAAAATCAAGGGACTGGACCCCAACTTGGGTATGGGGGACGTAGGAATCGGGTCTCAGATAACCTGGTGGTCCTTTCAAGGTTCCCTATTGACGAACATAACCAAGTCACAAAGTGAAAATATTCGTAGCAGGGTAAATTAAGAGTGTTATTGAGACATTCATGATAAGAAAGATAAAACATTTACCCTTTTAACTCTGGTTTTTCACACTTAACGGGTTCAAGGTTCCGTCCTAAATTCAGGTCTACAAGTCTTGGAGTAGGCGAAATGAAAGGAATACTCAAGGAGAAACCACGGTCTAGGAGTGAGAAGTCATAGAAAATAAGGGGCAGACGCATACATTTCAAGGGTTTGGAGTCTTGGAGGTGAAGGTAGACCTCCAGAGGTGTCCTCTCGGGGTCAGTTGGTAATGGAGGTGGAGGGGGCTTTAAATAGAGAGACCGTGACTGAATAATTCTTATTTCAACAGTCTCGGTTACTTCCTCTGTAGAACCATTGGACTGTCGGATAAGGTCTGACTAAAGATACCACTCTTCAATAATTTACCAGAACGTCACGACAAAGTGGAAGTGTATTAAATTGACCCTATTCTGTCTACATCGAGGGTGGAGTATTCTGTGACATAATTTTCGAATATAACGTATGTAATAATTAAAAAGTAAACTCGTAAGTAATATAAATACCATCCGTGTAACGGTCTACGTCCCTTATTATGGTCTCACATATTCTGGGGACGAAAGTAATTTTACATATCAATATAAGTTAGATTAAATTAGAAGTTTAAATCAGATAGAGACAGTCCCTCCTTAGTAATAAGAGTGAAATGTCTAAGTTTTTGACTCGGAACGTCTTCGAACTGGACGAATTTCATTATGTCTCTCATTTATTTATATCGGGTTTACGTTTGGGTCGACATAGACTAAGTTTTAGTCCGCGACAATTCTTGAGAGGAACAATTACTAGAGTTTTTCTACTACTTTTACCGTTTTATCTTTTAAAATTTCATATTTAGTCCTACTCTTACATCGGTCCGATCAGAACTATTATTAATAGTGGATCCAGTCGTAGATGACCCACGAAAAGATGTGGAAAGTATGTGTAACAGAGAGTATCGGGAAGTTTTATTGTAGTGCCACATCTGAGGGTTTCCGTGCTCACCATTTCTCGTACGGACGGTTACCTTCTCTGTATTCTCTGTGCTCAAACTAGGGTCTAACCCTTCTAGGGGACCTCCTCCCGTGCCGTTGGGTGAGGTCATAAGAACGGACCTCTTAGGGTACCTGTCTCCTCGGACTATCCGAAATCCGGTACCCCAGCGTTTCTCAGTCTGTGTCGACCCGCTGAATCTCCCGTGTGTGCGTCTATAATGTCAAGAGTAGATATGTAACCCTTTGGTGTCAAGTCTTCCTAGGTCCTTAAAGAGAGTTTCAGTCTATCATTTATTGATCTTACGGACCCTAAGTTCGTATCCGGACGGATTGAGGTTCAGAACTAAAAATGATTCTGTGTGACAGTACGAACCAGGACGAACAGGTTCAGTGTTCGTGATCCCCGTGTGAGGGAAGGAGGTGAAGGAAAGGTCTGAGGTGTGAGGGACAGGAATTTCATACAGTTTGATTCTAAGTGGGCTCTGTCTACTGTGTCGTGACCTAAACCTTAGTCTCTAAGGGTGGGACTAGGATCAGGACGGTGATGGGAACCGTTTCCCGGAAAGGGAGGGACCCAGAGTGGTCAAAAGACCAGACCATTAGACCAGTGGTCCCGAAGGGACCACCGAGTCTTCCATTTCTTAGACGGACGTTAAGTCCTCTGGACCCAAGTCAGGGACCCATTCCTACTAGGGGGACCTCTTCCCTTTTAGATGGGTGAGGTTAGAAGAACGGACCCTTTAGGGTACCTGTCCCCTTGCACCTCCCGATGTCAGGTGCCCCAACGTTTCTCAACCTGTATTGATCCGTTCATCGTAAGACAAAAGTGTAAACTAGATCAGCGGTTCTCCATCCCTCGTCCGTATCTCTTTGGAGATCTGATGCTGGATGACTAAATACTTCAACTACTAGTCGGTCCTCGGCTAGTTGAGGAGTTGACTCCGTCCTTGTCTCTCTCAATGGTACAACAAGTGTAGGAACCTTCCTGCGGTTCCCTCCGTGGAAAGTCACCAGGGGAACACCCCTGGTCGGTGTTCTCTTCGGTGACGTAGACAGCCTTTCCCCGGTCTTGGTCCTGACACACATTGATTGTTCCTCCTGTCACCACCCCTGGTTCGTACCATTCCTCGGAACGCAGAATAACCCGAATAGGACGATTTCAAAGACAATTTTTACAAAACGATTTATCTGTAAAGAGGTTTCTTCCGTATGTCCACCGGTTCTTCGTGTACCTTTGTACGAGTCGTAACGGTAATAATCTCTATGCGCTTACTTTTGACATTACTCTATAGTGGAGTGTGGTCAGTCTTACCGGTAGTAGTTTTGTAGATGTTTGTCATACGAGACTTCTCCTACACCTCTTTTCCCTTGGGAGTATGTGACAACCACCCTTATATTTAACCACGTCGGTGGTCCCTCTTGTCACACCTCCAAGGAATTTTGTGATTTTTATCTCGATGTTATCGTAGGACGTTAGGGTAAGGACCCACATATAGGCCTCTTTTGGTACCAAATGTTCGTATGTACGTGGGGTCACAAGTAACGTTGTGACAAATGTTATTGTTTCTGTATCTTCGTTGGGTTTACAGGTAGCTGTCTCCTTACCTATTTCTACACCATGTATATGTGTAACCTTATAATAAGTCGACAAATTTTCTTACTTTATTACGGTAAACGTCGTTGTACCTAATGGGACCTCTAATAGTCTGATTCCCTTCATTCAGTCTTTCTCTTTCTGTTTACCGCATACTATACTAAATATACGTCTTAGATTTTTCTTTACTATGTTTACTTGAATAAATGTTTTGTCTTTGTCTGAGTGTCTGAATCTCTTACTTGGTATTAATGGTCTCACACCCACCCCCCCTATCTGACCCACAAACTCTAACTGTACATGTTACAGTTACAATATAATTTTTATCTATTGGTAATCGGTCTGAGTAGTTCTTTGTTTCTCTCTTTTTAGTTTAGTTATTTTAATCTTTACTTTTACTTCTCTAGTGTTGTCTACTGTGTCTTTATGTTTCCTAGTATTCTCTGATGATAGTCGTTAATATACGGTTATTTTACCTGTTGCACCTTCTTTACCTGTTTAAGAATCTTTTCATGTTGAAAGGTTTTGACTTGGTCCTTCTTTATCTTTTAGAATTGTCTGGGTAGTATTCGTACATTTAACTTTGACATTAGTCTTTAGAAGGTCGTTTGTTTTCGGGTCCAGGTCTGCCGAAGTGTCGACTTAAGATGGTTTTTAAAGCTCTTCTCGATTGTGGATAAGATGAGTTTCAAAAGGCCTTTTAACGTCTCCTTCCATTTGAAGGTTTGAGTAAGATACTCCGGTGGTAGTGGGATTATGGTTTTGGACTGTTTCTACGGTGTTCCTTTCTTTTGATGTCCGACTATAGTGACTATTTGTATCTACGTTTTTAGGAATTATTTTAAGATCGTTAGTCTTAGGTTGTTGTGTAATTTTTCTCGTATGTGGTACTGGTTCACCCGAAATAGAGTCCCCACGTTCCTAAGAAGTTATAGGCGTTTAGTTAGTTACATTAAGTGGTGTAATTGTTTAAATTTTTATTTTCGGTATACTAATAGAGTTATCTACGTCTCTTTCGGAAACTGTTTTAAGTTGTAGGTAAATACTAATTTTGAGAGGTCTTTCGTCCTTATCTTCCTTGTATGGAGTTGTATTATTTTCGTATATACTGTTTGGGTGTCGTTTGTAATAGGAGTTACCACTTTTTAACTTTCGTAAAGGGTATTTCAGTCCTTGTTCTGTTCCCACGGGTGAAAGTGGTGATGATAAGTTGCATCAAGACCTTCAAACCCGGTGTCGTTAGTCTCGTCTTTTTCTTTATTTTCCTTAGGTTTGACCTTTTGTTCATCATTTTGTGAGTGACAAACGTCTACTGTACTAGGAGATGTATCTTTTGGGATTTCTGAGGTGGTCTTTTAATGATCTCGATTAGTTACTTATATCATTTCAACGTCCTATATTTTAGTTGTGTGTCTTTAGGGAACGTAAAAATATGTGATTATTACTCTTTTATCTTTTTCTTTAATTCCTTTGTTCAGGTAAGTGGTAACGTTACTTTTCTTATTTTATGAATTCTTATATAGATGGATTTCTTTGATTTCTGGATATGTACCCTTTGATATTTTGTGACTACTTTCTTTAGTTTCTCCTGTGATTATCTACCTCTTTATATGGTACAAGTACCTAGCCTCCTTGTTATATCACTTTTACTCATATGATGGCTTTCGTTAGATGTCTAAGTTACGTTAGGGATAGTTCGATGGTCACCATAAAAAGTGTCTTGATCTTGTTTATTAAAGTGTTAAACATACCTTTATGTTTTTTGGAGCTTATGGGTTTCATTAGAACTTTTTCTTACCTTGACCTCCTTAGTTGGACGGACTGAAGTCCGAGATGATGTTTCGGTGTCAGTAGTTCTGTTATACCATGACCGTGTTTCTGTCTTTATATCTAGTTACCTTGTTTTATCTTTCGGGTCTCTATTTAGGTGTGTGTATACCTGTGGAATAGAAACTGTTTCCTCCGTTCTTATATGTTACCTCATTTCTGTTAGAGAAATTGTTCACCACGACCCTTTTGACCAGTTGGTGAACATTTTCTTACTTTGATCTAGTGAAAGATTGTGGTGTGTGTTTTTATTTAAGTTTTACCTAATTTCTAGATTTTCATTCTGGTCTTTGATATTTTGAGGATCTTCTCTTGTATCCGTTTTGTGAGAGGCTGTATTTAGTGTCGTCCTAGGAGATACTAGGTGGAGGGTCTTATAACCTTTATTTTCGTTTTTATTTGTTTACCCTAGATTAATTTTAAGTTTCGAAGACGTGTTGTTTCCTTTGATATTTGTTCCACTTTTCTGTCGGAAGACTTACTCTCTTTTATTATCGTTTACTTCGTTGACTGTTTGTTGATTAGAGTCTTTATATGTTCGTTGAATACGTCGAGTTCAGGTCTTTTTATTTGTTGGGTTAGTTTTTTACCCGGTTTCTTGATTTATCTGTAAAGAGGTTTCTTCTGTATGCCTACCGATTGTTTGTGTACTTTTCTACGAGTTGTAGTGAGTAATAATCTCTTTACGTTTAGTTTTGGTNACTCCATGGTAAAGTGTGGTCAGTCTTACCGACGTTAGGTTTTCAGATGTTCGTTATTTACGACCTCTCCCACACCTCTTTTCCCTTGGGAGAGTGTGACAAGCACCCTTACGTTTGATCATGTCGGTAATACCTCTTGTCACACCTCTAAGGAATTTTTTGATGTTTATCTTGACGGAATACTGGGTCGTTAGGGTGACGACCCGTATGTGTGGCTCCTTTGGTCTTAACTTTCTCTATGTACATGGGGTTACAAATAGCGTCGTGACAAATATTATCGGTCCTGTACCTTCGTTGGATCTACAGGTAGTCGTTTCTTTCGACACCATGTATATGTGTTATCTCATAATGAGTCGGCAATTTTTCTTATGTAAACTTAGTCAAGATTGCTCCACCTACTTTGACCTCGGTTAATATGTCTCACTTCATTCGGTCTATATTTTTGTGGTTATGTCATATGATTGTGTATATATACCTTGAATCTTTCTACCATTACTATTGGGACATACGCTCTGTCGTTTTCTCTGTGTCTACATGTCTTGTCTGAAAACCTGAGACACCCTCTCCCGCTCCCACCCTACTAAACCCTCTTACCGTAACTTTGTGCATATGATAGTACATTCTTTACTTAGCGATCAGATCCAAACTATGTCCTATGTCCTACGAACCCCGACCACGTGACCCTACTGGGTCTCTCTACTATACCCCTCCCACTACCCTCCCCCCAAGTCCCAACCCTTGAGTACATGTGGACACCATCTAAGTACAGTTACATACCGTTTTGGTTATGTCATAACATTTCATTTTATTTTATTTCATCAGTGTCTGACCGTGTGTGTGTTCTTTATCTATTGGTTGTTTCCACATGACATCTCGTGCCCCTTGACGAGTTATAGGACATTACTGGATTTACCCTTTGCTTAAACTTTTTCTAGCGATGTATATATGTATATTGACTTAACGAAACAACGTATGGACTTTGATTGGGTTTTAACAATTAGATTTTTTTTTGATTTTGGTATTTATATCGTAATTTTTTATTTACCAAACTTCGGATCTGACGACGTAGAGTCCGACTCTTGAACTCCCTTCTTCTTAATCCTCCAGGGGGTTTCATTGGACTCAGGAAACAGTGCACCTGGGTCCGAGACCTGTTCTTACTGTACGTGTCGTTTAGGGTTGGTGGATCGGTTCTTCGTGATTCCAAGACTTTCGAGGTAACACACTCTCTTTCTTCTAAGGAATGAAAAAATAAATCACATCAAGAGGGTGAGATGGAAGGTGGGTAGAAGACTCAGATCGCCCACAACCTTCTTCGTGAGATTTAGACTAGTTTCGTCACAAAGAGGGGTGATTCGGTGTCCTTCGTAGACTTAACAATTTTGAGTCTCCCTTTGAGAAAAAGTTATGGATGTTAAAGACTTCTTAACTACGAAAACTTAACACCACAACCTCTTCTGAGGACTCTCAGGGAACCTGTCGTTCCTCTGGGTTCGTCAGGTAGGATTTCCTTCAGTCAGGACTTATAAGTAACCTTCCTGACTCCGACTTCAACTTCCAGGCTATGAAACTGGTGCACTACTCTTCCTGAGTAACCTTTGCTGGGACTACGACTCTTTCTGACTTCCACCCTCCTCTTCTCCCACTTTCTCTTACTTTACCAACCTACCGTAATGGTTGAGCTACCTGTACTCAAACTGGTTCGAAACCTCAACCACTACCTGTCCCTTCGGACTGTACGACGTCAGGTACCCCAGTGTTTCTCAGGCTGTACTGACTCGTTTACTTGTCTGACTGTCAAAATTTTATTAATAAGTTTACTGGTCTATGTGTTTCTCCACTTAAACATTAGGCTCCTTCTAGGGGAGACTTGAGGGTTTCGTGTGTGTGGTGTTTCAAGAGTCCTAGAGTCAAAGGAATGAACATTTCACTCCACGAGGTCTGTTTAGAATATAGATTCTAAGAAAGATCAAGACTTAAGACATCCAGATAATTACGTAACCTCAAGTTAATGGGGTCTTACGGACATCCATTAATTGAAAGAGTCTCATGGTTTGTATTAGGTCGTCCTTTAGAATTTATCAATAGATTAGAGTCTAAGGAAACTCTTACGGTCGATCCTTGTCCCCATCTTTTAACCTTGGTTCTTTGTTGTCGGCACTATAATTAGCAGAAACGAATAGCCAGATTTCGTCCCGACTCCTCTCGTAGGAAAATAACGAAATCAAGTAGTCAAAGAAAACAAATCTCGTTCACGTGCAAGTTGTCGTATTTTTACCTACAACAAAATAAAAGACGATTATTGTAGGTTCCTACACCGAAGTGCTAACGAAAAAAACAAAGACAACAAAAGATCGTAAACCTTATTGACCTTGTTTTCCTTCCAAGTCTTGACAACCTCTTACTGATTGTCACGCCTTCCGTTACGGGTCTAAAATAAGACGGACTGAGTTTTGGTTTCCTAGACTTCTAACTACGGACGTACACACGACAACGAAGTCAACACAGACTGAGAAACGTCTGACATTTCTCAGGCAGGGGATATCTGACATCGGGCGGTCCGAGGAGACAGGTACGCCCAAGAGCTCCGTACTTATGACCTCACCCAACGGTGCGGGAGGAAAGGTTGGGTCCCTAGTTTAAGCCTAGAGAATACAAAGGACGTAATCGTCCACCCAAGAAATGGTGATCCCGTGGGAACCTCTGACTACGGACGGATGTCTTACGACTCACTTTGTGACTCTTTCCTCGGGTCTTGTGAATCCTGCCACTCGACACTTTAGTCAGTTTCTCCCTGAGTAGGTTCCACGACCACGATTCTACCATCTTTCTTCGCTTCGTACCGGTGTAGGATCAACGGTTCTAGAGACCTCGAATACCAAAAGATTACTCCCGGAAGTCACAAGTGGGACGGGACGATTGTGGGACGCGACCTTATCTTATCGATAAAAAATTCCGGTACGTTATTTCGGAACGGTCTTTCGTCTACGTAACTCTAATTTTAGTTAATGTACCCATTTCACGTATCGAGTCAAGGGATAAGTATACGGTGTGTCGGTACGTGTTATTTATTGCGGTCTTAGCGTCGTCGTCGTCGCCATTTTCGCCAGCGTAATCCTCACCACTAACCTCACCAGTAACGACGACAATGGGATAATAATTCATTCTCCACCTTCCACTCACGGGACGACCCCCGTGAGAGGGTAGGGCAGAACCAGAAACCATAGTCGGCAGTTCCTGCCACCCGCGAGGGGATCTTCTTTACTTCCCCCAGTCTCATTTCCACGGTCCCCAGCGTCATCGATGAATGTATGCGACAGAATAAAGATATGAAGACGTCATCCAGTAAGGTTGAGACACAATGCCTACTCGTCTGACTCCCAGTCCTTCAACTTTACTCGTAAGATGTTTAAGTATGTCAACGATCCCCGAATCCCCGAAACCTCTTCCGTCACCGTGGGGTGAGGTCATGAGAGCGGACCTTTTAGGGTACCTACCTCCTCGGACCACCCGACGTCAGATGCCCCAGCGATTCTCAGCCTGTGCTGACTCGCTGAAGGAAAAGTGAAAAGTGAAAGTACGTAACCTCTTCCTTTACCGTTGGGTGAGGTCACAAGAACGGACCTCTTAGGGTCCCTGCCCCCTCGGACCACCCGACGGCAGATACCCCAGTGTGTCTCAGCCTGTGCTGACTTCGCTGAATCGTCGTCGTCGTCGATCCCCGAAGACACTACCGAGTCTGTCATTTCTTGGGTGGACGTTACGTCCCCTGTGTCCTCTGCGCCCAAATTAAGGACCAAACCCTTCCAGGTGACCTCCTCCTTTACCGTTGGGTGAGGTCATAAGAACGGACCTCTTAGGGTACCTGTCTGCTCGGACCACCCGATGTCAGGTACCCCATTGTCTCAGCCTGTGTTGACTCGTATGTACGTCGGAGGCAACTGATTCAACACAGTGTTATCGACGAATGTATGTAACAGATAAAAGATATGAAGACACTATCCGTCAAAGTTGAGACAAAATGTCTACTCCTTCGACTCCCAGTCTTGCAACTATAATTGTAAGACGTTTAAGTACGTCGACAAGTCGCCGTGTCCACCTTACTTTTGGGACTTGACGGACGGGGGGAGGTGGACGAAGTATTACGTGGGAATAGATATATATAGGAGTCCAATGTCTTCGTCTTTACTGGACAGACAACGAGTGAAATGGTGTGTGGTAACGATAATCCATCCATAACAACCCGGAGGGTCCACCGAGTCCCCATTTATTAGGAGCACGGTTACGTCCTCTGTGTTCTCTCCACCCAAGTTAGGGACCCAACCCTTCTAGGGGACCTCTTCCTTTACCGTTGGGTAAAGTCATAAGACCGGACCTTTTAACGTACCTATCTCCTCGACTCGTCCGATGTCACGTACGCAACGTTTCTCAGTCTGTCCTAACTCGTGTACGGGTGCGCGTGTGTGCGCGTGTGTGTGTGTGTGTGTGTACGTGCGTCCACAACAATAGGGACAAACTCTAGGTGTTGATTTCAAAATTGAGGTCGACAGGAGAGTATAGGAGGGTCGTAGGGGTGAGACCAACACCCTCAGGACGCCCACCACCACCAGTAGGGTGTAGACGGGAGGGGTCGGGGGAATGGATGGGACGTCTGTTTTGACCGAGACACGCGATTCAGTGAAGTCAGCACAGGTTGAGAAACGCTGGGGTACCTGACATTGGACGGTCCGAGGAGACAGGTACCCTAAGAGGTCCGTTCGTATGACCTCACACAACGGGAGGAGGTCCTCCAGAAGGGCTGGGGCCCTAGCTTGGGCACAGAGAATACGGAGGACGTGACCGTCCACCCAAGAAATGGTGACCAAGACCCTCCTAACAAGGAGTGAAGGAGCCGAAGGACGACCGGCAATAGTGTAAGGATCACCGACCTCACTCCCACCTTTCCCCACCAGACCTCGAAGACTACGAGTCGTTACTCACTCCACGGTCACTGGTTCCATTGTCCGTCCTGGGTCCCAAAGACACCCCTTCTTCTGTCTGTCTATGCCGTTGGAGATCGTTCGACATTTCTCAGTCGTAGGTCCCTGACGACTTTCATTTTTACCGCTAGCTTCGTTTGATCGTTAATCATTAAGCACGCACGAGTTAACGAGTCAATGTAGGTTGAGAAACACTGGGACACCTGACATCGGACGGACAGAGGAGACAGGTACCCCAAGAGGTACGTTCTTATGACCTCACCCAACGGTACAGGATAAGGTCCCCTAGAAGGGTTGGGTCCCTAGTTTATGTGTAGAGAAAATAAAGGACGTAACCGTCCGCCCCAACAAAAAAAAAAAACAAACAAACAAACAAAAATGGTGACTCGGTGGACCCTTCGGGGTTGGTTATTATCCAGTTGGAATATTATATTCACGGTTCAACATGGGTCAACGGATGTAAAGAAATGTGTAAAACAATCAATATTTAAGAGGAACAGTACAATTGAAAACCATTCTTAAAATTAACGAAAAACCAAAAAGAAAAAAAAAAATTCTTTGTATACCGACCGATTTAGCACTCAGGAGTCAATAGACGGGTCCATATGTCTCGCCCTTTCTCCTTCAAAGTCGGTAAACGACTTACGACTCATTTGATTCCCACGTTGGGATGTCCCCGTCTGAGTAAAGGGGTCTGTGAGTCCCCTGGCAGTACATACAATCAGGAAGGCCTCTACACGACATCTCAGTCCAACTAACGAAAGTTAGAGTAACGACGGTTCATGAGTGACACTGGAACCCCTCCAGCTAATTGTGACGGTGGGTGGGGTGGGGGGTCGGAGAGAACTAGTTACATTATACCAAAAGACACTCCTATTTTACTCTATTAGTACGACCATTTCGTGAATCGTACATTGTTCACTAGTTATTCATAATTGTTAATAAGACTAGTAACGGGACGTCCCCAAGTCCTATACTTTTACACAAGTAGAACGGTAACACCGCTAGACCCACAAATAATCTAGATAATTCCCCCCTCTCAGAGTTCTTCCTCCCCTCTCGTCCAATACTTTTGTAGGTAGTTTAGTTTCGATTATAACGAAGAAGGTCATTTCTGCCGTAGGTCAGGAAGATTTTCCAGGGAACACCCGGTAACGAACAGGGGTTCGACAACAAAACGAATTTTCTTACAGAACTCAGAATTTTTTCTTTTTAGAAAGACCAACCTTTGGGACCCCGGAGTCAAAATCCGTCAGACTTCTAGACAAGGGAGGTAGTGGGTGGAGACAACGTCCATTCCACAACCCAACTGGTTTTTCAAGCAAGTCCTAAAAAGTATCGGACAAATACCCTTTTTGGGGTTCGCTTGAAAAACCGATTGGGTCATAAGCGGGGTGACGACCGATGAACACCCAAGACACGAACACCCAGTCTCTCTCTTTCGTTCGATGGAGAGTCGGTAGTGGGAAGGTGGGGTTGTCATCGGGGCAGAAGTGGATTATAAAACTGTTGAACCTCAGGAGCGTATCCTTTTTCGTCGAAACTACACATATGAACTTGACGGGCGGTTCTAGTCGAAGAAGACAGATAAGTCACCGACTATCAGAAGACCATGGTTCCTTCCGACTGAGTGTGTGAAAAGGACGGGTAGTGTGTGAAAAGGACGGGGTTACCCGTCGTCTGATACCACCTCTCATATGGTGTACCTTCTCGAGTTTCTGGTCACGAGGCCCGACACGTGAGGACCCTCTTGACGAAATTGAAAGACTTTGAGTCGCAAGAGTAGACGTCAGTCTTACTCTTTTGGACGAAGTCACCCCGTCACTCCTGAAACCACTATTACCCCTACTCTCATGGACGGAGTTCTTGGATGAGTCGACGGACACTTTAGGTTACACTTCTCATCCCTAACAACTATGTTTCGATAAAAACGGATATCGCTTTCCTCTGTAGAGTAATTGAGGGAAGACCTCCTCCCTATGTCAAAAAGGGAGGGTCGATTTCTGCGTAGGAGGAAGGATTGTCCCGAAGCACTCGGGTACCAGCAAAAGTAGAAGTGGAGGGTCTCTACGGTGTTCCCCCTCCTGAACGGGAAGACCTATGCGGAGACGCGGTAGCGGTGAGCTTGTGGTAAAGGACCACACTTTACAAAAGAAGGGATTTGTGCCTACGTCCTTTTCTATCTCTGGATTTGGTCCGTTCTTTTTGTGCCTCCAGAACGGACCATGTCGGTGACTGATCGAACCGATTCAGTGAATTGTGAGGAGATCTAGAGTAAAAAGGAATAAATATTTTAAGTACCTTTTGAACGTTTAGGATCCGTTACTACTGAGTGTTCACTTTTCTAAAACTCAGGAACGGAAGTTCTTAGGTGTCATAGTTACCAATTTGTCAGGACGTTTGGATGTCAATGGTTCACTATTTACGATGATCCCTTATTCGAACTTCCTTCTTTGGGGATCCCAAACAATTCGTAGTCTTTTTTACCGAAGTGTCTGTTCCGTTTCGAATCGAAATTTAGACTTCTTCATCGTAAAACCATCCACTCCTTTCTACCCATGACATCCGTCTCTCCTATTCTACGTCTTCGTGCCTGTACTGTCTCTCTTCCGGTCAATCGAGTCCTGCGTGAACCCTACCTCAGGCCTAAGAACGGGAAACCAGGCACTTATAAACAAATTTATACTATAACACATATACGCGAAGAAAGGTAAAAGACACTTCCTTTAGGTAAGTAACTAGAGTAGTATAAGGACTTGACCAACCATTATTCCTCTGACATATTATAAATACACCGGAAGGTACTACCGTCACCGTTTCTTAGACGGACGGTTGCGTCCTTTGTGTCTTCTGGGTCCAACCTAGGACCGTAACCTTTCTAGGAGACCTCCTTCTGTACCGTTTGGTGAGGTCATAAGAACGGACCTTTTAAGATACCTGTTCCTCGGACCGCCCGATGTCAGGTACCCAGTGTTTCTCGACCTGTGCTGACTCTCTGACTCGTGTGTATCTGTGCACATATACTTTTCTATATGTATTAATATATTTTTTGTTTCCTCAATATATTAGAGAGGCAAACATATTGGTTGAGACAGTAAGACACCATAAATAATGTCATTTCTTTAACACGTATATTTTGACATGGATACATGGACACAGAGTTCCCACAGATATAGATTAATGAATCAATATCATGTTGTTAAAAGTTAGATAATTTTAATACTCTTAGGGTGCCTGTCTCCTCGTACCACACGACGTCGGGTGCCACAGCGTTTCTCAGTCTGTACGGGATCGTTGATTTGTTGTCGTATAGACTCAGAATATAACGCAGGAAAGGTCGGAAGGAACTTTAGACGCAAACAAGGTCCTGGGGACGAAAGTTATCAGAACCCGTTAAAGTTGAGATAGAGACACACAATGGGTCTGGAAAGGAAGAAAGTAAAAAAAGACATAATTTTGTTTTAACCGGTTTCTCAAAATTTATATACCGATTTGTCACCTCCGCTTCCCTTGTTGTTAGGGTGCGCTAAAGGAGAAAACCGTTTAGAAGTATGGAAGATAGTGGAGGAAAGACAGTCGGTCGTCGGGACGAGGAATAAAGTCCCTCTTTTTGCCTTCGTGTTTCTCCGGAAAAGGTAGACGCAGGTGCAGGTGCGACGGTGGACGGAGACATGCGCAAATGGACGGCTGGAAGGACAAGCATAGGTTCCAGTCGGAGAAGTGAACCGTGGTTTAGGGGAGGAGTATTTTTCTCTAAAGAAATCGTAATAAACAGGTAAGAAAAAGAACAAAGTAGTGAGAAAAAGAGGGAGATGACCTAAAGAAGGTGATGGCAAGTTTGACTTTATAGAGACCAGAATTTTCTTTTAGGACGGAAATTCGAGTGTAGGTAGAAACTACCAGTGGGGTAAAGACAAAAGGAAATCTCGTTTTAAGGACTTTTCTCAACAGACAGATATATATGACAGAGGTTACGGAGTGGAGAGACGACGAGGAGACTTCGATGAGGTCTGTCTAGAGGCAGGGAGCGTCTTTAGTCTGTGTCAGGGTCTAAGGGTCGGAAGTATATCAAAGTGAGTTGTCGTTGTGACAGTATGCGTTAGTAAGGGCAAATAACTTCGTGAAAGAAGTAAAATTCACCTGTCATGTAACAGAGTAAAAGGAAGGGTGGACTGACCGGCGAGAAAAAGATAAAGGAAACGACCTAAAAAAAAAAATGGAAGAGGTAGAGATCTACGACCTCACGAGATGTTT
This sequence comes from Capra ibex, assembly GCA_006410555.1. Classification (NCBI taxonomy): domain Eukaryota; kingdom Metazoa; phylum Chordata; class Mammalia; order Artiodactyla; family Bovidae; genus Capra; species Capra ibex. The sequence goes on along the minus strand of SJYO01038983.1, from coordinate 6,185,888 downwards.
AGTGCGGAAGAAGGAGAAGACGGAAGACATTGGTGTAATATGAGTGAGGGACCTACCACAGGTATTTAGTAAACCTTGTAAAAGATAAGTCATTACAACGGTTTAAATATGCTCACCTAATCTGAAACCGGAACTTAAAGTCTTAGTACACAGGTTGACGAAGGACTGTGGAAACGAACTTACTGATTGTCAATAAAAATCAAGGAGTGGATATCGTGGTGGGTGTTTGGACGAGGTACAGGTCGAAAAAGGTAGAGACATTTACCATGGTGATAAGGGGTTCAGCGTGCTAGTTTTTGGAATCGCAGTAGATGTTGAAGAGAGAGAGAAAAAAAAAAAAAAAAAATTACCTCTATGTGGAGAGTCGAAGGGTAAACTTTATATCGGCCTTAGGTTGGAGGAAAGAGGTAGGGATGATTGTGATGGGACGATATGCAGTCCTCTAGAGAGTGGACCAGGGGTCCGTATTTGAAGATTCCTACGACAAAAGTAAGAAAGAAGGGATTAGGTGTCGTCGGTCACATTTCGTAAATTTTACATCTAATACAGAAGTTCCGAGGAGACGGATGCCTTAAGAAGTCCGTCCTTATGACCTTACCCAACGGTAAGGGAAGAGGTCCCCTAGAAGGACTGGGTCCCTAGCTTGGGTCCAGAGGGTGAAACGTCCGTCTAACAAATGACAGACACGGTGGTCCCTTCGGGGTAAGGGACGAGTATTGTGAGTTTTCCGAAGGGTAAATTTGAGAAATTTTATAGACGTTTCTTTTTCGATCGGGGATGTGGGAGGAGACTTGAGTTAAAGATGGTATAGGAGTCGAGGGTGAGGACAAGGGACTTACGAAGGTTTACACGATGACGGAGTCCAAGAAATACAATGTCGAAAGAGGCAATTTTACCAAAGTGATATTTCAAACTTGAGAGAGGAAGTGAAGTAACTCAGAGATGGATTGCATTGAGACTCGTAGAAGACACTAGAGAAGACACTAGTAGAAGACACTAGAGAATTTTATCATGGGGCTAAAAGAGAAACAAGAAGGATCTAAATAGGTATGGACTATAATTGTATTTACATAAAGAGACACATACTAGACAGGGGAGGTGTGTGTCTCGATAAATCTTGTCTCTGAAAAGAGACTGAATGGTGACATATGTACGAGAGTCTTGTCACAGGTCATAGACTAATAGTAAATATACACCGGGGTAATGGAGTGCCGTTTACCTTCCCCTTTCTACCTTCATCACAACCTAAAGGAGAAGAACCCGAGGTTTTAGTGACACCTGTCACTGACGTCAGTACTTTAGTCTTCTGCTGACGAAGAACCGTCCTTTCGATACTGTTTGGATCTGTCCCATAACTTTTCGTCTCTGTAATGAGACGGTTGTTTCAGACACATCAGTTCCCATACCAGAAGGGTCACCAGTGCATGCCAATAGTCTAGACCTGGCATTTCTTCCGTCTTGGGGTTTCTTAACTACGGAAACTTGACACCACGACCTCTTCTGAGGACTTCCAGGGAACCTGTCGTTCCTCTAGTTTGGTCAGTTAGAATTTCCTCTAGTTGGGACTTATAAGTGACCTTCCTGATTACGAATTCGACTTTGACGTCATAAAACCTGTAGACTACGTTTGTCTACTGAGCAACCTTTTCAGGGACTACGACCCTTTCTAGTTCCCGTCTTCCTCTTCTCCCGCAGTCTCCTACTCTACCGACCTGCCGTAGTGGTTATGTTACTTGTACTATAACCCGTTTGAGGCCCTCTACCACTCCCTGTCCCTCCGGACCGCACGACGTCAGGTACCCCAGCGTTTCTCAACCTGTACTGACCCGTTGACTTGTTGTTGTTGTCACGTTAGTTATACTCTCCCGTCTCCATTTATTCAGAAACCAGAAACACTGTTGGAAGTGTGTTCAGAATAGGTTTTTCCCTGAACTTGTTTTCGATGACTGTTCCTGACCGACTAAACAGAAACCGGTAAACATGGATCTCATATACTTCAAAAGTGTCCCATTCATTTTAAATGTACCTACTTTAGTAGACAATCCGTCTTTTAATTGGAAATTTGAACCTCTCTTGTTATTAAAAGTTATTTTCATCTGTTAAACTATACTCAGAGATTATTATGATAATTATTACCATTATAACTAAAGGTGACTCATAAATAGTATACGATACACGATAAGAGGGACCTCTTCCCGTACCGTTGGGTGAGGTCATAAGAACACATGTCTTAGGCTACCAGTCTCCTCGGAGCGTCCGATGTTAGGTACCCCAACGAGTCTCAGTCTGTGGGGACTCGTTGATTGTGTTTCTCTGTCTGCACACGATCAGATTCAATGAATATACATGATTGAATCCATTAGGAATGTAATGGTACTCGTTCCAAGAAAATTATACAAGAGGTAAACTGTCCACTTCTAATCTTCTCGTTATCTATAGTGTCTTGTTCATTCACCGTTTTTGTCCAAAAACTTGATCCCTCAGAGAGTTAATGAGACACTGACAAAAAGAAGATTTATTCCGTGTGTGTTGGTTATTAGAGTCCTATTCCGAGGAATAAGATTCGACAAAATCGTCAGCAATACTTAGACAGTAGTAGACGAACATAGAAAATTTAATTATTTTTTAAAAGATAAATGTCTCTCAAGTTCATAAATATATACGTACAAGTAAGTACATTCTAAGTATATATATATCTCTCTCTCTAAAACGAAACACTCTCTGGAACATTTCTCTTACTTTTCTTTTCGATGTCTAAACTTTTTTATAAACGTTTGATGTGTATATAATTCTTTCCTGAATATAGATCTTATATACATTTTTTGAGAGTTTTGAGTTGTCACTTTTTTTTTAGTAGATTCATCTTTTACCCGTTTTCTATCCTTGTCTCTGTAAGGTAGTTTCTTCTATACGTCTATCGTTTAACCGTGTACTTTTATTCATGTAGTAGTCGGTAAGTCAAGTCAAGTCAGCGAGTCAGCACAGGCTGAGAAACGCTGGGGTACTTAGCGTCGTGTGGTCCGGAGGGACAGGTAGTGGTAGAGGGCCTCAAGTGAGTCTGAGTGCAGGTAGCTCAGTCACTACGGTAGGTCGGTAGAGTAGGAGACAGTAGGGGAAGAGGAGGACGGGGGTTAGGGAGGGTCGTAGTCTCAGAAAAGGTTACTCAGTTGAGAAGCGTACTCCACCGGTCTCATGACCTCGAAGTCGAAATCTTAGTAAGGAAGGTTTCTTTAGGGTCCCGACTAGAGGAAGTCTTACCTGACCAACCTAGAGGAACGTCAGGTCCCCTGAGAGTTGTCAGAAGAGGCTGTGGTGTCAAGTTTTCGTAGTTAAGAAACCACGAGTCGGAAGAAGTGTCAGGTTGAGAGTGTAGTATGTACTGGTGTCCTTTTTGGTATCGGAACTGATCTGCCTGGAATCTAGTCGGTAACCACTTTACGTTTAACTTTGGTGACATTCTATGGTGATGTACAGATACAATTACCGATTTAAAAAAGTTTCGTAGTTTATGAATTTTTCTACTTCCTTTTTACCTAGTGTGTTTGTAATGAAAATCTTTACATTTTTGCTATGCCGGTGAGAACTTTTGTTCAATCAACAACGAATATTTTAATTTACACGTTGATTGCATTCGATCGTCAACACGGGAACCCGTAAATAGGGTCTTTTCCTTTTGTACATGTGTACTTTTGGATATACATTTATTGTCTTTAAAAACATTTTAAAGGTCGGTTTTTGACCTTTGTTGGGTTATTAGAAATTACTGTTTATAGATTTGTTCGTCACCGTGTAACACTGCTACCTGATATTGAGTCGTTCTTTTTTTTATCTAATAACAACTTGGAGTTCCCCTTATACGATTCGCCTTGTCCGGTTAACTCCTTCCAACGTACGACAACCTTTTGGTATACCTCCAAGGAGTTTTTCGATTTTTTATGTCAACGGTACACTAGATCGTTAAGGTGAGGACCCGCACATAGTCTGTTTTGTGATTAAGTTTTCCTATGTACGTGGGAATACAAGTATCGTTGTGACAAATGTCATCCGTTCTGTACCTTTGTTGGTTTTGCAGGTAGTCGTCTACTCACCTGTTTCTTCTACACCACACACACATATGTCTCCTTACGACGACGACGACGACGACGATTCAGTGAAGTCAGCACAGGCTGAGACACACTGGGGTATCTTCCGTCGGGTGGTCCGAGGGGGCCAGGGACCCTAAGAGGTCCGTTCTTGTGACCTCACCCCACGGTAAAGGAAGAAGTTTCGTACTTTCACTTTTCACGTTCACTTCAGTGAGTCAGTACAGGCTGAGAAACGCTGGGGTACCTGACGTCGGATGGTCCGAGGAGGTAGGTACCCTAAAAGGTCCGCTCTCATGACCTCACCCCACGGTAGCGGAAGAGGCTGTCTCCTTACGACGAGTCAGTATGCTTTGTTGCTTCGTTGCGGTAAACGTCGTAGTACTTACTTTGATCTCTAATAGTAGGATTCTCTTCATTCGGTCTTTCTGTTTCTGTTTGTGGTATGCCACAGTGCGAATACGCATCTTAGATTTTATGATATGTCTAATCGAATAAATACTTTGTCTTTGTTTGAGTGTCTGTACCTCTTGTCTGTACATCGACGGTTTCCTTCCCCACTACCCTTTCCCTATTTACCCCTCAAACCCCAATCGCCTACGTTTGATAATGTGCGTCTTTCCCATTGTCGTTTGAGGATAACATGTCGCGTACCTTGATATAAACTATAGAACAATACTTGGTGTTACCTTCTAATATATTCACACACACATATTGCTCTAGTAAAGTGACAGATTATCTGTAATTGTGTTGTAACATTTAGTTGATATGAAGTTAATTTTTTTTAATCTCACATGTAAGTTTTATTACGTTAGGTCAATGAACGTAACTAAAAAAAGGTTCACCTATACAATAGTCAACTATATGTCTATTCGAGTAAACAAAGAGAAAACACAACCTAAAACTTTTATATAGTCATCTCTACGTACATGTTAATAGACGGAAATTTGACAGTTGTCTTAGAAAATATAATTATCTAAAGGATTTATGACCCAGTAAGAAACTAAGGGGTCTCATTAATAGTAAACGGATACCCTGTAAAAGAATGATACAATAACTTCCCCAGGTCAGAAACCGGAAAAACATAACACAAAGAACAGAAGAATAATTTCTTTTAGCATTCTTATAAGTGTTTCTATGAATTTTTTAGTGACTATGTATCTTATATACCACTTTACTGTATGTTTAACTTAATGTTGGTATTCTACTTTTAACATACACAAACATATGTCTTATATTTTATAAAAGACAGTCAATACTGAACGAGAAAGTAAAATTATTACCACGAAAAACTTCTCGGAACAGACTTTACGACAGAGACGAGAAAAGGTAATACATTGGGTTCTTTAAAGGGAGGTACATTTCAGTTACATTCGACCGAAAGACGGTTCGTCTCTCTTAGGAGTCCTTACGGATCACTCGAGATCCGTTAGATAGTTGTCGAAAGAAACACAGTTCCACAATTTAGTTGTTTTTATAAATAACGGTAAACCCTTGAGTTGAGTCGCATGACTTCATCGACCAAGGTCTAGTCTGTCGTTAACGTTATAGCTGAAAAATAAGAAGAGACTCTTCGTCTACCATAGCAAGGGGATATTACAAGTAAAGGGTATTTAAACTATAGAAACGATTCGGTAAAGTTAAAAGAGATAAATCTACATGCAGAGTTGAAGGTCGTTCTAACACTTAAGTAATTATCGTGTTATATAAAGTGTTATGAATATTTATGACCTTTTTTTAAGACTCGTGGGATTTGAGCAAGAACCAGATCACAAGATAGGTTTTTTTTCTTTTAGTGGTTAAAAATGAGTTAAAAGGCACAGTCGTTGAAGTCTTAGTAAAGGAAGGGGAAAATTGTAAAATGAGTTAACTTGTAGTACGTAAGATGAATTTGTAGTTCGGGACGGTTGACAAATGGAGATTTTAGACAAAAAGAGATACGGGTACTAACACATAAATCAGGTCTGTGTAGTAAAAAAACGAGTGTACTAATTAGTAAAAGTGACAAAAGATCTAGAGTGACCCACTATGTAATTTCAGTGTAGGTTCTGTAGGAGATACAACGTTGGTCGTCATGAAAGGTGTTTAGACAAAGTAAGAAAATAAATAAATGATATACGTCCGTGAGACGATACGAAAGACTATCAATTCTACTTTTTCCTTCTCGGAGTCCAAAATGAAAATGTTCATCCCATCTGTTTGAAATTTTTCATTATTTACTAATTTTTTATTTTTGTACTTAGTTAAATAAGTCTTCGTATATTTATACTCACTTAAAAACTCGACTTGGAATTTCCTTCTCTTCTTAAAATAAAAAAGACATGACGAAACGAAAAAATCAACCTTGGTTGATATACGAGGTCCCGTGGACACGGGGTACACGGGAGGTACCCAGGGGGAGGACACGGTCCTGGCTGATGACAACGATACACCCTAGGGGGTAGAGACGGGTCGACCGAAGCTCCAAGATCCCGTCTCCGACGACCGGGGGGCCACTCGTGCCGACACACCTCTATTGTCGACCATCGAACTAGTCACCCCAGGTTCTCGACCTCGGTCGGACTATCGTCCGTCCATTCGGGGACCGGGATCATTCGCTCTTCCTCTCAGGTTTTACCACGAACGATTGTGGTCACTGGAGTTCTTTTTGTTCAGGGGGTTTAGCCGACAGAGGTCGTAGACGTAGGGGTCCGTCTTAGGGTTAGAAGAAGACGGAGAGGTCCTCCAAAAGGTTCAAGTCGTCCACCCGGACTGGGTCCGAGGAAAGTTTAATGACGGAGACGTCGCCCTGGGTCTCTCACACTCTCGACCACACACGGGAAATTCTCGTCTCAGAGACAAAGGATGACAGGAGGTCCAGAGGGTATACGTTCGGGACTCTCGGAAGTTTCGTCTTACGGGACCCCCGGGGACCACGTCCTGGGGGTCCGACCCGTTGGACTACACCCTGGGTCTGGGGAGGCAGGAACCCTCTGAGAGACGTCGACACTAATAAGACAAAACCAAATGGACGGATACCTCCATGCAGAGTTGAGGTAGTGTAGAGGTCGGGAGGACAAACATAACGACACCAAGAAAGAAATATAGAAAGCAACACCTGTCAGAGAAGACGAGTAGAAGTCCGACAAGAGTATCCGTCAACGACACATATGTCGACATTAAGACCACGGAGGTACCCTCCTTCAATGGAGTCTCAGAAAGAGGCGGTGGTAAAACCGGTGCGGGAAGGCCGAAGGGACTACCGAGTAGCCTATTTCTCAGGTGGACGTTGCGTCCTCTATATCCAACCTAGGGACCCAGTCCTTCTAGGGGACCTCCTCCTTTAATCGAATCTTCGTCCTGACCGGTGAGTCCCGACTTTTCGAGGGGTCTCCCAAGAATCTGTTAATTACTCATAACCCTCACGGGAGTTTCTCTATGAGATTTTAGGAACAACAAAACCAAACAATCTCGCAACATTGTTTCGTAGTGTCCGATCTACCAAACTTGTTGAGTAAAAGAACCGCAAGACTTCGGACTATTCACGTTCTAACCTTGCAGTCGTCTCGACGACAGGAGCCTCCGACGAGAGACGCCTCCGGCGAGAGGCGCCGAACACTCACTGGTAGAAGAGGGACTCAGAAGTGCACCGGAAGGAAGACACACACAGACACAAGGTCAAAGGAGAAGGAGATTCCTGTGGTCCGTATAACCTAATACTTGGTACGTATCCGGGAATCAAACTGAACTAGTGGACAGATTTCCGTACTCGAGGTTTGTATCATTATAAGACTCCACGAACCCTAACCCCGAAGCTGCACATTTGAAACACCATTGTGTTAAGTCAGATATCGCAAACGGTTCAACTCGTCTACCTCTGAACTCACTTAACCTTACGATCTTTCTACATTAAAAATCGTAAAAATTTCCATAAAATAATAATTTAGTTATAGGTAGTGGTTAAAGTAGTATAGATTACGATACGGTTGAACGAAGTCTTGAGAAACAATTTTTCTACCTCTTCTCCACTAACCCCCAGGGGCACTCAGGAAGAAGGGAAGACAGGGAGGTGTCTTTATTAGTTATAAATAGGGGTTTTGTACAGACACCAACAAAAATAAGGAATGTAACATTTGAGCGAACATAAGATTCGACCACTTTTATGTCGAATCTTATGAAGTGGTCGAATCCTATGTTCGTTCAAATTATAGAATACATTTATAGTGGAAGTCCGATTTCAGGTATGAGGGATCGTGCCACATCAGGAATTTCTGACAGGAATGGCTGGGAACTCAAGTGGGTGACGGGGAGGGAATATACGGCCACTCGACTTGTTCAGTAAACGTGAGTATAAAAGAGGGGAACTTACACAAGAACTGAAACGGATCTAACTGGAATGGAGGACGGCAGACCAAAGGACAGGGAGAATATGAGAACATAATAACTTATTACGGAGACGGTGTTAGTTATGTGTAATGTAACCTAATTTTAACATTCAACAGAATGTACTAAATGGGTCTCCTAAACCTTACAGAACCTATGTTCCTCACTTCGAAAGTATTAAATTACAAATCTCGAATCGTACACCTAATAACAGTCGGGTTGATTATAAACAATTGACTTACTACTTACTTAACTAATCACCGACTACTAAAACTAACATTTTAGTGAACCTCCCCGAAGGGTCCACCGTGATTACCACTTCTTGGACGGAAGGTTGCGTTCTTCCTACGCCCAAGCTAGGGACCTAGTCTTCTAGGGGACCTCTCGTACCGTGGGTTGAGGTCATAAGAACGGACCTCTTAACGTACCTGTCTCCTCGGACCACCCGATGTCAGGTGCCCCGGCGTGTCTCAGCCTGTGTTGACTCACTGAATCGTGTGTGTGTACGTAAAACGAAGCACTGGGTACGGACAAGGTATTTTGACTCTTTTACAAAGTAAAAATTTATTCAGAATTTTATTATACAAAGACTAAGGGGTAAGGTTGTTGTCTCCGTCCTGGAACTATTTCTCTTTTCTGTTTGTATGAAAGGTTTTTAGCAAAAAGAAGACGACTCTAAAAGTACTATGGTGACGGAAGACACCGACACCGTACACACCCACTGTCCCAGGTTCTTGGGACTCATGTCGGAAGTGACCTGTGGACTGTCGAGTCATTACTGGGGAGAGGGGTTGGGTCAAGACGACCCTCGACAATGTTCGTTCGTCCACTGTCCCTGAAAGTAAGGGTTGAATAATTCTACCTCTTGGGATAGAACCTTTGTTTTAGGTGGAGCATTGAGTCCCTTCCCTCATCCCCAAAACCCTCTGTATATTATCTCTGAGGTTTGTTTAACTTTTCGATCAGGTCCAAGATTTTAAAATTTCGGGAAAAGTAGTGTAGGTATAAGCTCTAGATAGAGAGGAGTTCCTCTCTTTTTTTTAAAAAAAGATAAGTTAGGATCCAGTAGTCGAAGGGTCCTCTTCCGTTCTCAGTCGAGAAGGGTCCATTGCTTCAGAGGTTCGATATCGAGAGAGACGTACAGTCTGTCGAGGAGTGGAGGAAGGACGATTTGAAAGACATGCGTCGGAACGAGTGGTGGTCTCCATTAACGAAGGAATCCCACAAACTCTTCGGGTCGTCGGAGGTGTCCTCTAAGGACTCTCGAGGGGAGGACGAGAGTAATGGGGAAAGACTGTGGTCGTCGAAGGTCCGAAGGACCCTCGTGGAGTGGACCCAGCCGGTCTCCTTCCGTGGTACCCGCTGGGAGGGAGGACTTACTGCCTTGGTCTCCAATTACGGGTCCGTGTCACGGGCCCGGTCGGTCCCTCACACGGGGTCTCTATCCGGTCGGGGACAGACGAGGAGTGGGACTAATCACCCTCGTCTATCTTCGGTACATCCGACCGTCTGGAGTCCCGTGGGACCGACGGACACCGTAGTAGCGACCTGTCGTTGAGTCTCCTGCCTCGGTTCTGGAGTGTCCGTCGAAACGGACCTTCCTTCGCGCTCGAGTCCCTTTATTCTGGGGGTCCACCAGAAGAAATCCCCGGGAGTCCTACGGATTGGGTCCTGAGTAATATACTGCCCAGTAATAGTGGATGGAACCGAGTCTCTGACTTGTCTTTACTAGGATGTTTTCAGTTATCTTATTTTAAGGTGAATTATTACGGTATCGAAATATATATTATTCCAACCCTATCGTCGTTCGTGGTCTCTTCCGTTACCATTGGGTGAGGTCATGAGAACGGACCTCTTAGGGTCCCTGCCGCCTCGGACCACCCAACGGCATATACCCCGACGTATCTCAGCCTGTGCCGACTTCGTTGAATCGTCCTCGTCGTCGTCGTCGTTGTTCATGAACTTTGTGTTCATCATACATAAAATTTTATTTTCGAGAGGGTAGTGTGTGTGTGTACGTGTGTGTCACTCGTTTTTCTCTTAAAAAGAAATAAACCTTTTCTTCACAACAAGAGTTGTTTGTTGACACAACAATAACAAGTGAGGAAATCGACATAGACTGAAAAATGTTGGACTACCTGATGTCGTGGGGTCCTAAGGGACAGGAAGTGATAGAGAAACTCAAACGAGTTTGAGTACAGGTAACTCAGCCACTACGGTAGGTTGGTAGAGTAGGAGACCCCAGGGGAAGAGGAGGACGGGAGTTAGAAAGGGTCTCAATCCCAAGAAGGTCACTCAGTCAAGAAACGTACTCCACCGGTTTCATGACCTCGAAGTCGACATCGTAGTCAGGAAGGTTACTTATAAGTCCTGACTAAAAGAAATCCTACCTGACCAACCTAGAGGAACGTCAGGTTCCCTGAGAGTTCTTAGAAGAGGTTGTGGTGTCAAGCTCTCGTAGTTAAGAAGGCACGAGTCGGAAGCAATACCAGCTTGACAGTGTAGGTATGTACTGAGGACCCTTTTTTTTGTATCGAAACTGATCTACCTATAGACAACTGGTCGACTACAGAGACGAAAAATTATTTGACAGATCCAAACAGTATCAAAAAGAACGTTCCTCGTTCTCAGAAAGTAAAGTACCGACGTCAGTGATAGACGTCACTAAAACATCGGGTCTTTTTATTTCAGACAGTGACAAAGGTAAAAAAAGGGACAAACGGTACTCCACTACCCTGGTCTACGGTACTAGAATCTTCGGACACTTTTTCACTGTTTAAACTCTTTGCGACTGACTGAGATTTCGCTAGTCTTTATAACAGATCTTCCTGGTAAAGAGACTCTGTAAAGATGTGACAACAAGTTCTAACAAAGTTAAGAAAGTACGTCAGGACGGACAAAGGAGTTTATCTACTACAAGGATCGGTCTAGTCACAAATAGAGTAAATGAAAACATATCAAAATACCGCAGATCCTTTCACTGTCCGTATTTCCTCCACGATTCGGTCACAAAGGCTTTTCCTTCCTTTCTACCCCTCTTCTGTCGGACCGTCCTACCTCCGTCCTTTCCTCTGTTCCCCCTTTTATCTACTCTCTACAGAGTCCCAAAAGGTTCTCTTATCTTTTTAGATGAGAGACCCGGTTTTATATCCAATTTTGGTAATAAAAAAGTAACGTTCCCTACGTTCTACAGGTCTCCGGAACTTCAATTTTTCGTAAGTCGTCAAAAACTTGTATCGAGAATGCGAGGTTAGTTTAAGTTACTAGTTTGTTGTAAACCTATGTGAGACGTTACGAAAAATTGAAAGAAAGTGGATGTCGACGGGTATAAGTTATTTATTTTGAGGACCCGGGCCCTCGTTTATTCGTCTTTAGGATTTGTTTCCTGAAGTTTGTCCCGCGAACTTATAAAAAATTTGAAAAAAGTTCCATCCACACGCTTATCGCTTTCTGTCGAGACTTGAACTAGGTGGACGAAGTTTGGTTGGTAGATGGAAATTCACGAGAAAAAAGAATATTTATCCTGTCTAACGTCACACGAGTTACGATCGTTTATGACATAAGTACTTTCTCCAAATAGGGGACTATTAAGGGGGTTTTGTCTTTCCTTTCTCTTTCGGTTCCGTCCCTGAGTTTTCAAGTTTTAAGACTATAAAAAGAGAAAGTACTTAAAACTCCTTTTGTACCCCTTAGAAATATATAGATTTAGATATCGAAGGAGTCGACAAAGGAGGTGGGGTAGAAAGACGAAGAGAGAGGGAGAGAGACCTTGTACTTACGGATGTACGGACGAGTACACGTATGTGAGTACACGTGTACTTGTACATACATGAAAGGGGATCTCCTACTTTCTTTCCTTTCCTTGTGTAACTTAGTAAGGACCTTTCAGACTTACAATTAAAATAAAAATTAGTAAGGTTCTAAATGATCCTGCTTATTACACTGTCTTAATTTTTTTTTTTTTTTTGAAAAGGATAAACAAAAGGATCTTAAATGAGGGAAACTGGAACAGAACGGAGACCGGAGCTAGCAATGTCGTGAAATTCTTCTCAGGAGAGACCAAGACCAAGATCAATCCCACCTCATCCGTGGGAGCCGGAACAGAGACAGTGATTCATGTCGATACTTTACGCCTGTTTTACGTATCTCACCTACGAAATCCTGAAACCTTTTGGTTACTATCGTCTATCCGATTCCTTCTTCTGACCTTAAGTTTCACGGTGGTTTGACACCATAAATGGAAAAAAAAAAAGGAGGTGGTGAAGTACGGTCTCCCTCCGTGTCCACACCTTTGTGTGTGTTTTTTCGTTCCGACCTTAAGGCCACTCTACTCACTACGTCTCAAGATTTCACGTCTCGACCTAGACCAGAAATAAATTTTAACATTATAAAATAAGTGATACTCAAAAAGTAATTAAAACTAAAAATTCACTAGGTAATTTAGAAACAAAGAGAAGTAATAACTGAAAACACGGGGGAATTTAAAACGTGAACGTCATTCACGGAGTGAACAAAGTGGGAGCAGGACCGGGATATCCTTCCACCCCATTGATTTTGGGGTCGAAAAACCGACCTCCTGGTCTTTTCATTCGGGGTTCCTTTAACCCTTGACGGTTCCTCTACTTTTCTCTCCTCGAGTCCTTCCACTGAGGGACTTTGGACATATACTCCTGAAGGGACTACCAGGTCACCGATTCTGAGGTACGTTACGCTTCCCGAACTCAAGTCAGGGACCAGTCCCATGATCTAGGACGACGACGACGACTCAGTGAAGTCAACACAGGTTGAGAAACGCTGGAGTACCTGAAATCGGGAGCAGACAGGTACCTTTAAGAGGTCCGTTCTTATGACCTCACCCAACGGTACGGGAGGAGCTCCCCTAGAAGGTCTGGGTCCCCAGTTTGGACGTTGAGAATGCAGAGGACGTGACCGTCCGTCCAAGAAATGGTGATCGCGGTGGACCCTTGAGGCCAGTCCCTTGATCTAGGATGTACGGGGTTGATTCTGGACCACGTCGGTTTGTTTGTAGTTAGTTAGTTAGTTAAAAAAAATTTACATACACTTGAGGACCCGATTTGGGGTTCGACAGGTCCGTATTGAGACTACGATTAGTCGTTTGGAAATCCTGAATTGGTACTATGTAGTGAGGGTTCCTGTGTCTGACCGGGGATCTACATCCTGTCCTGTCTGTGCTCGTTTACGAAACTTTTGAGTCGACTGTAACCTTGGTGTCTACCTGTCAGGGTGTCTTCCGTCCCAACTGAACGTCAGACTTGAATGGACTTCGTTTTATAGTTGTACGAAGTATCATAAAGTTATCCTATCTTAGGATAAAATTTTAATCCGTCGCATACTTCGTATTCCTTTTAGAATTAATGTGACCTTTTCTGTTCGTTACCTATGGTTCCGGTTTTACTATCCCTACAACCTTAATAGGTTGAGAGTTATCGAGAGTTCATCGCTAATATTTTACTGGGTTGTTTGTTAACATTTATGAGAAATACATAAATAAATCTACTTTTAAATCTTTCAGAGTTGTTTCTTAATTTTCCATATTTCTCCTTTGTTCATCTGTAGAATGTCGATTTTCTATGTTACCGTCTTTATTTCTTAAGTGGTATGGAATTTAAATGTGTTACAATACACAGTTGACATAAAATTATTTCGAACTTTTTTTATTATGTTTAAGTCATCAACCTACGTTGTCACTTTACCTTGACTTAACTTTTTTTAACACTTTTCTTGGTCTTTTAAACTTTTATCTCTATCTTTATTGGGTCAGACTCGTTGTTTATAACTTGTTGTTTTTTTCTTTCAATGTCCACATCTCTTGACATCCTGTCACATTTTTTTCCAGTTTATAAACACAGTAGCCTCAGGGTCTTACCTCATCCTTTGCCGTCGGGTGAGGTTATAAGAACACCCCTTTTAGGGTACCTGTCTCCTCGGACCACACGATGTCAGGTGTCCCAGTGTTTCTCAGTCTGTGCTGACTCGTACGTGTGTGTGTGTGTGTGTGTGTGTGTGTGTGTGTGTGTGTGTGTGTCGCAGGGTCTTTCATTACTCTTTTTAAACCACGACTTTTTTATCAACGGCTTCATTATAATCGATTTAGAAGTTTAAAAGATAACTTGTCAAGACATTTAAAATTACGAAGATAACTTAGTATATTACTGATGACGTTTGGTCTAAAGTTAGGTCCAGAAAAAATGAGTTTTTGTATGAGTCTAGGACAAATACACGAAATGATCCAGACGTGAACTTGAAAGGTTTGTCTGTGAGAGGAAAAATTTTACAGTTCCCTTCCATAATAAACCGAGAGCATTAAAGGAGGTAAGAGTTCTCAAGGACTGTGGTTAGATAGTAACTACGTAATTGTTGACACAAGGTCCGTCAAAGGGAGTTTAGGTCAAAGAGATCATCTACTTTTATAGGTCACCGGATTTTCTTGAACTCCGGTGGGGAGACTTTTAGTCGTACTGTACGAAAGTCATACACCCCAGAGAAATGAACGACCCGGAAATCGACTCCCACTTCCCCTTCCAATTACACTTTTAATATATGGAGGATGGAAATGGAGACTCTTTCGGTAGTGTGTTTGTACTTTCAGTGGCCTGTCGCCACAGGTCCCCCTTGTAACCTCGAAGTGAGTGTTATCATTTCAATTTCGGTTTACTTTAGTCCTCTAACCCCGGTACTCTGGTTCGGACTCTTAAATTTACTCAAAATAGTTTTCGAAATTAATGCGTCTCCAAACGGTTCCTGTTTATCGGTTAAATCAAAAATTAGTCCATGTGACAATCTTACGAATTCGTAAAAGTAAGATGTCGTTTCGGTGACCAGTTCCTTTTTTTAGACTTACTGACTCTACTTTGTTCGTAAGAATAATTACGGTAACAACGAGTATCTCGTTCACAGGATATGGTCCATCGTATCATGTTTCATGGTAAAATTTTAGTCTTGAACAGTATTTGGAGTGTAGAGGTCAACATGTACTCGTCCAGCAGTACGATCCCACCGGTTTTTCAAGTAAACCATTCTACCAGGTCTTTTTGGACTTATTTGAAAGATCGGTTGAGTCAGGGAGACTGGACTGGAGTGAAAGTATTTGACACCTCTTACTACACCGGAGAGTACTGACAACCTTCTTAATTACGTGTACTTTCCGAAACGTGTTTGGTCCGGAGTGGAGACTCCCGAACCCATAAGTCCTCCTCCGTGACACGAACGTACACCTTACTGTTAATCGTAAGCAAACTTTTCGGAAGGTTGAAGTAGGAAAAGACATTCCGAACTTCTTAGTCCGACCTTATTTTGGTCCAGAGAAACTCAACTGATATGACGACCCATCACAAGACGTCGAAAGACCGAAACTTTGTCGAGTCACTTCGTTCATCCAGTAGACCTTATAGTCATACTTAAAACCTTTTTTCGTTTTCCCATTATTTCTAGTAGATTCTTTCGGAGTTTGTGTCAAACTTCCGTTTTCTGGGTTAACTATCAAGTTGAGTTTATCCCAAATGACTCGTGGATGACCTATACTAAGCAAGAGACGGGAGATCAACGGGTTTCGTATCGACCCGTCTGTCTTTAGAGTGACTTGAAGGAGCACACTATTCCGACCATTACCTTTCTATACATTCCGTGTCTTCCTTACATTTTCTCCGGTGATTTCAACGAGTCCTCCTGTCCATACAAAGTGTCTCTTGTACCACGGACTTGTTATTCTACCCCAATAAAAAATAACTACATATCAATTAAATGTGACAACACAATAAAATTTAGGTTGAACTTGTAGACCTTCAAATGTCAAGTGCCTGATAACTTTGGACCGAACCTCTTAAAACTCGTAATGAACAATCGCACACTCTACTCCCGTTAACACGTCATCAAACTTGTAAGAAACTGTAACGGAAAGAAACCCTAACCTTACTTTTGACTGGAAAAGGTCCGGACACCGGGGACGACTCAAAAGGTTTAAACGACCGTATAACTCACATCGTGAAAGTGTCGTAGTAGAGAATCCTAAACTTTATCGAGTTGACCTTAAGGTAGTGGAGGTGATCGAAACAGGTATCACTACGAAGGATTCCGGGCGAAGTGTAAGGTCCTACAGACCGAGATCCACTCACTAGTGTAGTAGTACCAATAGACCCGGCACTTCTAGAAAAACATATCAAGAAGACACATAATGACGGTGAAGAAGAATTATAGAAGACGAAGACAATCCAGGTATGGTATAGACACGAAAGGACCCGAGTAGAAACGTACTTCACAAGGGAACCATTAGAGATTAAAAGAACTTCTCTAGAGATCACAAAGGGTAAGATAACAAGAGGAGATAAAGAAACGTAACTAACGACTCCTTCCGAAAGAATAAAGAGGAACGATAAGAAACCTTGAGACGTAAGTTTACCCATATAGAAATGAAAAGAGGAAACGCAAATCGAAGAGAAGAAAAGAGTCGATAAACATTCCGGAGTAGTCTGTTGGTAAAACGGAAATACGTAAAGAAAAAGAACCCCTACCAGACCTAGTGACGGAGGACATGTTACAGTACTTGGAGTCAGGCATCAAGAAGTCCGTGAGACACATAGTCTAGATTAAGGAACTTAGACGAACAGGGAAGACGACATATTAACATTCCCTAAACTAAATCCAGTATGGACTTACCAGATCACCAAAAGGGATGAAAGAAGTCAAATTCAGACTTAAAACGTTATTCCTCAAGTACTAGGCTCGATGTCACTCGAGAGTCAGAACAAAAACAACTGACATATCTCGAAGAGGTAGAAACCGACGTTTCTTATATTAGTTAGACTAAAGCCGCGACTGGTAGACCACTACAGGTACACATCTCAGAAGAGAACACAACAACATTCTCCCACAAACGATACTGGTGGTGTAAAAGAACCGTTTTGAGACAATCGGAAACGGGACGAAGTAAAACATGAGGTTCCAGTTTAAACGAACAATGAGGTCCATAGAGAACTGAAGGATGAAAACGTAAGGTATAGGGATATTACTTTTCCAGTAGAAAACCCCCACAATCAAGATCTTCCAGAACATCCAGAAGAATCTTGGCAAGTTGAAATCGAAGAAGTCGTAATGACAAACCCAGTATCTGAACCTAATGACACTATAACTTACCAAACGGAACCTTTACTTGTCTCTGGTAAGACCACAAAAACTTTAACGTAGGTTCACGACGTATAACCTGAGAAAACAACTGATACTCCCGATGAGGTAAAGAAGATTCCCTAAGTACGGGTGTCATCGTCTATATTACCAGTAGACTCAATTTAAGTGGGTAAGGTCGGGTAAAGTCAAGTGACTAAGGATTTTAAAGTCGCAAGTGAGAACGGTAGAGGACAAACTGGTGAAGATTAAACGGAACTAAGTACGTGGATGGTAAGGTCCAAGGATACGTTATAACGAGAAATGTCGTACCCTGAAATGAAGGTAGTGGTCAGGTAGGTATAGACCGACAACAAAAAACGAAACCGAGGCAGAGAAGTAAGAAAGACCTCAATAAAGTTCTCTGACTGGGTCTGAACGGGTACTCACAGGTTCTCAGAGGCCACCTCTATACCCAGCCGCCACCGAGCGACGTCCAAGTCCCTGCGACTCATGTCGTGACGGACATACCCTGGAAAACTTCCTCCTCTAGTAATAGAAGTAATGGAGATGGTATCAAACCGGAGTCCAGTTTGTTTTCCCTCCCTTGTACCGGGTCAGGGGACTCATTATATTGTCGTCACAAATTAGGTCCTTTAACCTAATTTCTATATGACTCGTACCGGACCGGGTAGTCTTGTTCTGGGTCAAAGGGGGAGTCAGTTAGAGAAGGTAGTCCTTCGAAGGTATTCGGAGAATAGAAATAGGAAGTCTCCCACCTGTCTTACTTTCGGTGTTAGTGTCTTTTAATTGGTTAGACTAGTGTACCTGGTGTCGGAACAGATTGTTACTTTGATACTCGGTACGGTACATCCCTGTGGATTCTGTCTACCCAGCACCACCTCTCAGGTGGGAGACGATACTGAACAGGGTATTTGTCCTCCACCTTTATTCTCCTCCAGTCCCTTAAGGAACCTCGTAGGAGAGCTTGTCTTTTAGAACGAGTCGTTTAGAGACGGAGTCAGTCTCCAAAAATGGACGTCACGTTCCAAGATATTTAAAGGTCCACTTACTGGTATGTAAAACCGTCGGGTCTGTTTCCTCCTTTATTCTTACAAATATACTAAGCCACACATTCTTTCCTTCCGTTTGGTTTTCGTACTCTTTTGTGTATGAATAGTCACCATAATTTTGGTTTCTTAGTGAAGAGACCCCGGAGTGTGTCTCCTGTGACAAATTAAATTTATTGTAACGGGTGTTCTTGTGGGACCAACATTTATGTCGTGAGTTGTCTTTCTGGTATTGGTACTTTAGAGCCCTGCAAGGGTGACCACTAAACGTTTGATCTTTGTCTAAAAGGTCATGGATCTCCTCGTTTATCTGTCATATTGGGAGTCTATCAGGACGTATTCGTAGTAAAAGAGTCTCGGTCAAACTATTCGTACCTCTTAGACACTAAAACTCTTGGTCGGGGGACTCATCATATCGTTGTCATAATGTATCACCGATTTTTAGATCCAAGATCTGAGTATGAATGGGTTGACGAGTGACAGTTAAGATACTGGAACCCTTTCAGTCAATGGGAGGGACCCGGAGTCAAAAGAACGGTCACTCTTACCCCTATTGTTATCCTAGATATAGTATCTCAACAATACTTGTTTTTTATTTTACACACCTTTCGTGAATTGAGTTAAACCCTCTGTACCATCCGTAAATTATTTACAATCAATAATTGTGTACGATACTTCCCTTTTGTAGTTGAGAGGATTGTGCAGTGAAGGAAATCAACTCAAACCGATATAAAGTAAGACCGAAGATTAAAGATAAGTAAAGAAAAATTTTAATCAAAAGTAACCTCATATCAACGAAATGTCACAACGTAATCAAAGAGGACACGTCGTTTTACTTGACCAGTCGGTACGTATATGTGTATGGGGAAGGAAGACCTGAAGGAGGGCTCAGTCCGGTGTGTCACGTAACTCGGCTCAAGGGACATGACATGTTATCCAAGAGTAACCAACTAAAGAAAGGTCACGGAGACGATTACACTCCCTTTCTTAGGTGAACTAATCCGTCAATAAGGAAAATACACTTTTGTATTCGGAGTGAAGACCTTTCTTCGTAGTAGAAAGTCCTTACAAGGATTTGATTGGTACTTAGTACCTCGAGTTTCCGGAGGTGTGTTCGGTATGGGGAGACCACCCTCCTTAGAGGGGACCAAAGACGGGTCTCACAAGGAGATCCCTAAGTCTCAGTTTGAAACGATCGGAGTCCTTACAAGACAAAGTCCCAAAGGTGCCCCGGTAAGTCATTCCAAATAATTCGTGGATGATACACGGTCCATGACACGAACGAGGACTCGGAAAATATCACTTGTTTAACGTACGTAGGAACGAGTGTCCCGGGGGTCTGTCCGAGGAGTCGAGGACGAGGGGTGCACGAAGTTGTAAAACATTTTGTATCAAATAAAATTTTCTCGCAAAACTAGAAGGGAATTTGTATCTTGAGGAGACAGGATGAACTGAGGGGTTTACCTACTATTCGCAAGCCAGGTCACCAGACAGGTAGACGGACACAACCAGAGTAAGGTGAGGTCTGGAGAGTCGTCCCGAGGAGACACCAAGGTGGATGTCTTGGTGGGGTACCGACTAGGTTCATGGTGTCCGCAGTTACGTAGGGACTTCAGCGTAGTAAAACAGTCGTTCAGACCTGTGTGTCTGACCTGTGCACCAACTACAGAGAGGTTCTTGGACCGGACGAGTGACGGTCGGTCGTGGCTTCGAACTCGAACTTCTGATCGGTCTCTTAACGTCACCACGTGTGCACGACGGAAGAGGGTGGGGTGCCGACGTGGGACTGAGACCTACGAGTGTCAGAGGAACCTCCGAGATCGGCGTGATATTATTAGAACCATTTCTTTCGGAAACACTAAGATACGTTAGTTAATCCAGTTGTAACTTAACACACCTATGACTGACTCGAGTCGTTTACTTACCTTAGTTGTTGAAAACCGAGGAACCGTACGAGGTCGAAGAGAATTTCACCGGATAGAAACTGTCCGTTTCCGTTTTAAATAGGTCTCACCGGTGTTTTCCCTCTTCCGTGTCATAGATAAAAGGATGAGAAATACGTTTGTACGAAAACTAGTCCAGGTGGGATGAAAGACACAGGTTTCTTATCTATCTAGGACTCAGAATAATTCTTGGTGTCTAGAGACGCATAATGTAAACAACAACAACAAGTCAGTAAGTTAGGACAGGTTGAAAGACACTGGGGTACACAATGTCGTACGGTCCGAGGGGACAGGAAGAAATAGAGGGTCTCAGACGAGTTTAAGTACAGATAACTCAGTCACTGGACGATAGATTGCAGAGTAGGAGACAGTAGGGAAAAGGAACACGGAACTTAGAAAGGGTCGTAGTCCCAAAAAAGTTAGTCAGTCGAGAAGGATATTCCACCGGTTTCATAACCTCGAAGTCGTAGTCAGAAAGGTTACTGAGAAGTCCTGACTAAAGGGAATACTAACTGACCAAACTAGAGGAACGTCAGGTTCTTGAGAGTTCTTATAAGAGGTCGTTATGTTAAGTTTTCGTAGTTAAGAAGTCACGAGTCGGGAGAAAGACCGGGTCGAGAGTGTGGGTACGCACTGATGACCTTTTTAGTGTGGAAACTGATATACCTGGAAACAATCGTTTTACTACAGAGACCAAAAATTATACTATAGATGAAATCAAGGAGAAGTAAAAGATGGTATTTTCACTATAGACTCCAACAACTATAAAGAGAACTGTTAGAACTAAGGTCGTACACTAAGTAGGTCGGGTCGTAAAGTGTATACACGAGCCGTATCTTCAATTTATTCGGTCCACTGTTATATGTCAGAACTACATGAGGAAAGGGTTAAAAGTTGGTCAATAAAAAAGGAAGAGGCCAAGATTGACGACGAAGAATTGGACGTATGTTCTCGACCATTCCACAAGACCATAAAGGTATAGCAATTCTTAAAAGGTGTCAAACAACACTAGGTGTGTTAGTTTCCGAAATCGTATCAGTCACTTCGTCTTCATCTACAAAGAGACCTTAAGAGAACGAAAGAGATACTAGGTTGTTTACAACCGTTAACTAGAGAACAACGAGACGGAAAAGATTTGGACAAACCTTTACACATGACGACTTCGAATCGAACTTCCTAAAACTTGTATTAGAACGTCACACACTTTACTCGTATCAACATGTCATCAAACTTGTAAGAAACCGTAACGGGAAGAAACCCTAATCCTACTTTTGAGTATAAAAGGTCAGAACACCGATGACAACTCAAAAGATTTAAGTGACTTTATATCTCACATCGTGAAATTGTCGTAGTAGAAAATCCTAAAACTTTTCGAGACGACCTTAAGGTAGTGGAGGTGATCGAAACAAGTATCATTACGAAGGATTTCGAGTGATTGAAGTGTGAGGTCTTACAGGCCGAACGTCACTCACTGGCGTGGTAGCACCAATGGGCCCAGTAATTCTGGAAAAAACATATCAAGAAGATACATACCATACTGTATCTTCTGATCATATTATATCACAGTGAACATACACCTTAGATTTTTTTTCCTCCCCCCCGTATTTACCTTGAGTGGATGTTTTACCTTTATCTCAATTGTCTACGTCTTTTGTTTGTTCCAATGGTTCCCCATTCCCCCCTTCCCTCCCTGTTTAACCCTCTGACCTTGACTATGTATACGTGTCATACCCCGAAGTGACCACCGAGTCTCTCATTTCTTAGACGGACGTAACGACCTCTGAGTCCAAGTTAGGGACATAACCCTTCTAGGGGACCTCTTCCCTTACCGTTGGACAAGATTATAAGAACGGACCTCTTAAGGTACCTGTCTCTTCGGACCGTCCGATATATCAAGTACCCCAGAGTTTTAGAACGTGTACTGACTCACTGATTGTGAATTGTGATGGTATATATTTTATCTTTTGCTTATTCCTGTATGACATATTGTGTCCCTTGACACGAATCATACGACATTACTTTCTCATGAATGTCTTTTCTTAAAAAAAATCACCTATACACATATACATGGTGACTAAGTAAAACGATATGTGAACTGTACTTACATTGTAACATTTAGTTGATATTAGATTAATTTTAAAAAATTTTTTTTAGAGACCCAGAACAATTCTAACAAGTCTAAAGTTGAAGGTAGGTGTAATACCTGTCTCCAATCACTGTAACATGTCCTTCGTCACTAGTTCTGGTAGGGGTTCTTTTTCTTAAAGCTTTTCCCTTTACCAACGGACTGCTCCGGAAATTTTATCGACTCTTTTCTTCTCTTCGATTTGTGTTTCCTCTTTTTCTTTCTATATGGGTAAACTTACGACTCAAGGAACTTGTCGTTCCTCTCTATTCTTTCGGAAGGAATCGTTAGTTACGTTTCTTTATCTCCTCTTGTTATCTTACCCTTTCTGATCTCTAGAGAAGTTCTTTTAATCTCTGTGGTTCCCTTGTAAAGTACTTTTCTACCCGAGCTATTTCCTGTCTTTACCATACCTGGATTGTCTTCGTCTTCTATAATTCCTCTCCACCATTGTTATATGTCTTCTCGATATGTTTTTTTTTCGAAGTACTGGGTCTATTAGTACTACCACACTAGTGAGTGGATCTCGGTCTGTAGGACCTTACACTTCAGTTCACCCGGAATCTTTCGTAGTGATGCTTGTTTCGATCACCTCCATTACCTTAAGGTCATCTCGATAAAGTTTAGGACTTTATACTACGACGCTTTCACGACGTGAGTTAGACGGTCGTTTAGACCTTTTGAGTCGTCACCGGTGTCCTGACCTTTTCCAGTCAAAAGTAAGGTTAAGGTTTCTTTCCGTTACGGTTTCTTACAAGTTTGATGACGTGTTAACGTGAGTAGAGTGTGTGATCGTTTCATTACGAGTTTTAAGAGGTTCGATCCGAAGTTGTCATGTACTTGTCACTTGAAGGTCTACAAGTTCGACCTAAATCTTTTAAGTCTCCTTGGTCTCTAATTTAACGGTTGTAGGTGATCTAGTAGCTTTTTTGTTCTCTCAATGGTTTTTTATAGATGAATACGAAATAACTGATACGGTTTCGGAAACTGACACACTTAGTGTTTTTTGACACCTTTTAAGAAGTTCTCAACCCTTATGGTAAGGTGGACTGGACGGAAGACTCTTTATACATACGTCCAGTTCTTCGTTGTCTTGGTCTGTACCTTGTTGTCTGACCAAGGTTTAGCCCTTTCCTCATGCAGTTCCGATATATAACAGTTGGACGAATAAATTGAATATACGTCTCATGTGGTACGTTTTACGACCGGACCCACTTCGTGTTCGACCTTAGTTCTAACGACCCTCTTTATAGTTATTGGAGTCTATACGTCTACTGTGGTGGGAATACCGTCTTTCACTTCTTCTCGATTTCTCGGAGAACTACTTTCACTTTCTCCTCTCACTTTTTGAATTTTGAAATTCGAGTTTTGAGTTGTAAGTCTGTTAGTTCTAGTGCCGTAGGTCAGGGTAGTGAAGTACCGTTCATCTACCTCTTTGTTCCGTTTGTCACTGTCTGAAATGCAACCCCCGAGGTTTTAGTGACGTCTACTACTGTTGTCGGTACTTTAATTTCCTACGAACGAGAAACCTTCTTTTCGATACTGGTTGGATCTGTCGTATAATTTTTCGTCTCTGTAATGAAACGGTTGTTTCCAGGCAGATCCGTTCCGATACCAAAAAGGTCATCAGTACATACCTACACTCTCGACCTGATATTTCTTTCGACTCACAGTTTCTACGAAAACTTGACACCACAACCTCTTCTGAGAACTCTCAGGGAACCTGACGTTCCTCTAGATTGGACAGGTAGGATTTACTTTAGTCAGGACTTATAAGTAACCTTCCTGACTACGACTTCGACTTTGAGGTTATGAAACCGGTGGACTACACTTGTTGGTTGAGTAACGATTACTGGGACTACGACCCTTTCTAACTTCCACCCTTCTCTTCCCCTACTGTCTCCTGCTCTACCAACCTACCATAGTAACTGTGCTACCTGTACCAAAACTCATCCGAGACCCTCAACCACTACCTGTTCCTTTGGACCGTACGACGTCAGGTACCCTAGTGTTCCTCAGTCTGCGTTGACTCGTTGACTTGACTTGCCTTGATGGAAAGACGTAGATCTAAGAACATTGTGATATAGTCTGTCTTGTTCCCTCATGTTTCTTCAGTTCGTAGAACAAGTTTTGGTGTTTCGTCCTCTTATTGACTCAACCCTGACCTTGAATCGAGACTGAGGTTTCGGCATATAAGACAATATAGTCCCAACGAGTTGGAGCCGTGATAGTGGTGAACCGTCGGTCTATTAGGAAACGACAGACACACAGGATGTAGGATATAAAATCTTACAAATCGTCGTTGGACCTGGATATGGTTGGTCGACGGACATCGTTAGAGGTAAACACCGTCGGTTTTAAAAGAGATCTGTACCGGTTTACAGGGACGTAATTTTACGACGAATACTATCTCTCTTTAATAAATAGGTTGGATTCACCAGGAAGGAGGACTTTTTAGTAACTTTCTTCTTTAATGTATTCCGTGATATTATCCCTGACATGGTGACGTTTCTATGTATCTCGTAAATGGAAAATCCTCGAATTCTTTTTCCGAGATCTTAGTCCCTTTCCTTCGACCCTAACGAACACCCCTATCCTTCAGTAAAATAGTTCCCTCCCTCGACAATTTCTTAACAACAAATAAGTAACTAGACAGGTTGTAATAGTTATGGGATATTGCTACACTGCCATTGTACCTAACATTATTAGTGTCAATGTTGTTGTGTGAACGATTAAGACGTTTACTCCTTTGACTTTGACTCCCTTTACTTCACCGGACGAAGTCTAGTCCGTCGACACGTCTCCTTTCCGGTCGCGTCTGTAAGTAAAGACAGACCAAGTCTGGTCGTAAATACCCTAGTGGTTCCCACCTGTCAGTGTCTACGACGTTTTCTGGGTTCGTGTTCGTCAACCGTCTTCGAAGTCTTCCCTTCACTTTTATCGTTTAATTCGTGCACAACATCACGACTCATTTTATTCTTATAATTAGTATGCATAAACCTATTTCGTAGGGTCTACAGATCCCTGTAATCGGACAAACACATAACATTTACGTCTGTAACGAAATAAATTATTAGTAAATTCTTAGTTTAACGTTATACACAAACGGAATTTTTCTCCTGACGAAAATCGACGATTGTATAAATTGATTCCGTTTAATCTTTGTAACCCCGCTACCTTTCTGGAAAAAAAATGTATTTGAATTAACTTTTTTTCTTTGAGTTTACTATAGTGTAAAAAATAGGATCGAACAAGTGTCTGACTTCGGTGCGACCACTACAAAGACGGGAAACACGGAGACTCTGTGAAGACGTCCGAGGTCTCTTGACGAGACTTACCAAGTCGTGTCCGCACTCCGGACGGAAGGAGAGGACACTACCGACCGTCGCATTCCTTCTGGACGGTTCGGAGAGGTGGCCGCGGGTCGACCGTGCCGGACCTCGACAGTGCCACTGTCCTTCGCTCGCCCGGAGGAGACGAAAGTGAAGGACACTGACGTTCCGAAGTAGAGTCACTGACGTCCAAATGAGGTACACCAGGTGAGACTTTACCAGAAGAAGTACCCCCCTTAAAATATCATGTCCCTCTTTAACAAAAATTAGAAAGTTCTCTACAGGATTTTTCACGAATTACATGATCTTTTTTTACTGTACTTTATCGAAAATTACATTGTTTCAACCCTTTATAAATATTACACATACTGTCTTTTCCTGGATACCAAAAATTATATGTTTCTCGAAAGTATTTAGTTCTTCTGCTTCTACTAATTGAGTTATCTTTGTGTTTTTTTCATATGTCCTTCTGTAAAGTACACTTCTTTACGTGACCGGTTATTTATATTCTTTTGGTACAAGTGGCAGTATATAAAATTTTTAATTTTCCTCTACACAAAAGATGAATAATAGAAATATATATACTATATATATACTAGGTATATAAAGTTTTGTATATATATAACATATGTGTATATATACTGTTTTGTCTCAGTTAGAACGATAAGATCTTAAAAAAAAAGTAAAGTTTAAGAGTGGTGGAACCTTAACAGTCTCTTTAAATATAAGTATATAGTTGTAAAATTTCTCCTCTTTTCAAGTTATTTATTACATATCATTGTTTATAAATTACTTTGTCTAAACCGTTAGTTTATGATTTAAACGTCACGAAGTCAGTTTAGACAAAACATTAATGAAGACATTTCGAGTAGAGAGGTCTTCGTAGGGATTCGAGGAATACCCTCCACCATCGTGTGCAAAAGGGATTTTTCATCGAGAAATTGTACTGACGACAATTAATTGAACTCATTCTGTTTTTACGTTGTGTCTTCTTCTTGACCTGGTTCTTAAGTCTCTGACAAAAGATCACGGTCTAAAATGTGATTTTTCCGACCACTAGAAGTCGTTCAGGGACTTTAGGGGACCGAACGTAAACGGAGTGGAGAATTTACTCACAGTCTGTTCAATTTCAATTTTAAAATGTTGGGGTACGTATTAACTAAAGGGGATTCAGATGAACCGGTGGA
This sequence comes from Capra ibex, assembly GCA_006410555.1. Taxonomy (NCBI): domain Eukaryota; kingdom Metazoa; phylum Chordata; class Mammalia; order Artiodactyla; family Bovidae; genus Capra; species Capra ibex. Next base: position 6,158,670 of record SJYO01038983.1, on the reverse strand, counting down.
CTACGCTTCACGACTGAGTGATCTTTTCTGGGACTACGACCCTTTATAACTTCCGTCCTCCTCTTCCCCTACTGTCTCCTACTCTACCAACCTACCTGTACTCAAACTCGTTCGAGACCTTCTATCACTTCCTTTCCCTTCGGATCACACGACGTCAGGTGCCCCAGCGTTTCTCAGCCTGTGCTGACTCTACTTGACTCTAAATTGATCAGATTGTAGATCCTAGACTGGTCGAAGACACTGAAGTAACAGGAAGACGATGACATCTGAAGTCAAGTCGAGTCAGCACAGGCTGAGAAACACTAGAGTACCTGCCGTCGTACGGTCCGAAGAGATAGATCCTCGAACGAGTTTGAGAACAGGTAGCTCAACCACTACGGTAGGTTGGTAGAGTAGGACACAGTTGGGGAAGAGGAGGGTGGAAGCTAGAAAGGGTCGTAGTCCCAGAAGAGTTTACTCAGTCAAGAAGTGTAGTCCACCGGTTTAATAACCTCAAAGTCGAAGTCGTAGTCGGGAAGGTTACTTATAAGTCCTGACTAAGGGAAATCATAACTAACCAACCTAGAGGAACGGTAGGTTCCCTGAGAGTTCTCAGAAGAGGTTGTGGTGTCAAGTTTTCGTAGTTAAGAAGTCAAGAGTCGAAAGAAATACCAGAGCGAGAGTGTAGGTATGTACTGATGACCTTTTTGGTATCGAAACTGATCTACCTGAAAACAGTCGTTTCATTACAGAGAATAAATTGAGGGTTAAAGGAGTCGTCAAAATACCACTCTTATTATCATGGATTGAGTATCCCAACGGTACACTGAATTTCTGATAGTGGATGTTATACGAGTTATTTACAGTCGATCAACGTCGTCATTATCACTATCACGATAATTTATCGAAAATTACATTCACTGTTGGAACTGGAAATAGTACAAAATTATAAAGGGAAGAAGGGAGTAATACCCTAGTATTCTCCTTTCTACTAAAGTCACGTTTTCGTTCTTCCTCCTTAATGATGAAGGCACATGTAATAAGGACTCTTTACACCTTTTCACGGGTATAACTGAGAGGTCGTCCTAGAAACATAGTCTATTCAAAGAATACTTCACCTGAGTTTAAAAAAAAAAAAAAACGAAAGTCTATAAACTCAAGTCGTTCTTTTATTCGTACGTAAATACTTTGTGGATGACATATAAAGTCGAAGGGTCCACCACGTCACCATTTCTCAGTGTCCTCTGTACCTAAGTTAAACTAGGGACCAATCTCCTCTAGGGGACCTAATTCTTTACCGTTGGACGAGGTCATAAGAACGAACCTTTTACGGAACCTGTCTCCGCGGACCACCTTCTGTCAAGTACCGTATTGTTTCTCACCCTGTGTTGACTCACTGACTCGTGTGTGTGTGTGTGTGTGTGTGTGTGTGTGTGTGTTTGTGTGACATATAAATCGTGACAAGATCTGTGATTGTGTACTACCGATTCTTTTCTTTCTACACCAAAGACTGGATACAACATTTGTAACTTCTCTATCTCTTGTTTTCATTTATTACCTCCATATTAGTAAAACGATACTTCTCTTTTTTTCGAGACTTTATATCTCAAAGGTCCTCCTGAGTGACTTTATTTAGGTAAACTACTATTAGGTTACACAAGTTTTTTGGTACGTAAAATTCGTAAATCTCGTCTACTGATACCCTAAAACTGTCCACAACGGACTTTTTCTTTTTAAACATAAGAACTTCCTCGACACCAATTTGGAATTTGTCTAATAAAATAACGTCACGAATAGTCTCGAAAATAAATGACTGCGTGTTACAATCAAAAGTGTCCTTTTGATATCTCACGTGGCGGAAGGTTAGAATGAATTGATGTCTTGGTATAAAAGTGTTTAGGAGAAATCATCTTGTTTCAACTGAACACGTTTACAAAACCTTTAACGTTGAAATCTTTCTAGTACCTTTTGACTTTTTTTTTAATTCAATATGATTTACTAAAAGATTCTTATAAAAACTTTTTAAAACTTTTAAAATATGACATTATATCTATATGAACGACGTTTCTTATAAAGTTAGATCATAAAAATAGAGTAATCAGAACTTACAGGGTATGAAATACGGGGATCTCTTGGACTCGTCTAAATAAAAGAGTCAGAAGAATCACACGTTTGTTCAACTGGAACTGGACGTAGTCACGTCGGTGTCTTTGTTCATATCTGTCATCTCATCTAGTCGTTCAAAAGGGTTAAAATCACCCCTTCCTTATCTTATAAACTATTACCCTCTTTTACCCATCGATTTTTCCGGACTTACACCCCTCGCCCCCACCTATTCAATCCTCAAACTCTGATCGTCTGTGTTTGAAGATATATATTCTCTACTTGTCGTGTCGGGATGACAAAGTTGTGTCCCTTGATATAAATTATAGTAAATTATTATTATTACCTTTTCTTATACTTTCATTGTATATATACATATTGACTTAGTGAAACGACATATGGTCTTTGACTACATTGTAACATTTAGTTGATATGAAGTTTACTTATTTTTCCTGACTCATAGCTGAGAGGTGAGTTTTGACACACTACACGTAGGAACCCTTTTAGTTGTGTCGGTCGATTGTATAAAACAATTAGGTACCCACCCATATAATTATCACTTACCCACCCCATTCCTCCCCGTCCTTCCTCCTAGTTCTGCTTCCCCTATATACACATGTGCATCGACTAAGGGAAACAACATGTTGTAACATTTCGTTGATAATGGTTAAAAATTTTTATTTATTTTAAAAAATTTTTATCACCCCGGAGTATCCCAACGACACTCCTAACTTACCTACATAATCACGATTATGAACCAAAGTCTCTCACTTGGCGTTTCCAATATATCGTGTTATTCTGCAAAGAGTCAAATACAAATAGTACTATGTTTCTCTTTTATTAGGGAAACTGAAGTAGTGTACAGGAGTACCTTTGAATATAAAGTCAAAATCAAAAGACATAGAAAAAGACCCGTAAAATTACTGTTCAAACCTCTTCATAGTTCATTCCCCTAACATTTAAATCTTTGGCGACGGAGTAAATGTCTTCTTTATTGGGACTTCACTGGAGTCGGGACGTGTCAGTACCGTCTGACGAAACAAGATATTAGTGGCTTCGTCAGTCCCTGAAAACGACTGCAAAGACTAAACCTCTAAATTTGCTTGTCAAAGATTGGCTACCACTCTATTATCCAAGTGGACAAACGATTTCGAGGTAGAATCTCTGTGAGGGTTGAGGAGCGACCGAGAGACGTGTGTTTACACCGTTGTAGAAAGTATAGTCTCATGAATGACTCAATGGGAAACTTATACAACGGTCTCTAATAACGTCGGTTTTATAACGAGAGTTTTATCAACCTTTACGTACGACTACTCCCTCCCTTGACTAAGGTGACCTACTTAGGACCCAGAGTAGGAGGATGGATTTGTAAAACTTTGTCCATACAAAAGAAAGATGTCAAAACACATTGCGTATAGGGGTCATTCTTCAGTCCTATAAACATACATTATATTTTCGTACATTATTTATTTTATTTTTGTTGGTATTCGTACAACGAGACAGAATCAGTTACACTGTACCAATGATTCCTATTTTATTATGTCACACTTAACGTTTTGTACCGCCCTACGCGGTCAGAGGGACGTCCTTCACCCCGGACCACCAATTCACATATCCGACACGTGAATTTGTGTGGACCTAAACTAGAGGCATGTCAGTGGTCTAGTCTTGACCTTCTTTAATGGACTTGTAAGTCCAAGACAAAAGAGTAGACCTTTCATCAGTATTTTTAAAGATAAGACATCCTATAAAAATTCTTCGAATTAAAAAGGAGAGTTAACAAGTAATGTCATATTTAAGAGAAGATACTATCTCGGTATAAATTACACATGTTAAATACTCAAAAAGTTTACACATGTGTGAAAGTAGTTCTATATCGTGTAAAAAACCTTTGAGTCTGTACCTCTTCCATTACCGTTGGGTGAGGTCATGAGAACGGACCTTTTAGAGTACCTACCTCCCCCGACCATCCGACGGCAGACACCCCAACGTGTCCCAGCCTGTACTGACTTCACTGAATCGTCATCGTCGTCTGTGTCTCTTGTCTACATACACCCCACCCCTTCCTTCCTCTTCCACTCTACATACCTCTCTCATTGCACCCTTGATGCAGTGGTATACAACAATACGGGTTCAGGACTTTAGAGGGTTACTGGTGGTCCCTCGGCTGTAGGCTACGTTTTCGTTCTCTCAAGAATAATGGTTCGAGCTCGACCCCGAGGGTGACTATAACTACGTCGTCGATAACCCTCCTCGGGGTTCGAGACGTAATGCAACGAATATACCCCAGAAGAGTGTCCTTTTTAAACTTTTTGCCCTCAAAGGCCCAACCCTCTACAGATTAACCAATGGAAGACACCTTCCCAATCCACAACCCAAGACTAACCAAAAGTATAGGGCCCGACCGGTGCCCAAGACTAACCAGGGATAACAGGTCCATCTGGTGTTCAAGGACTCGCAATTCAGTCCTCTAAAACCAGACCCCAGGTTAACTGAGCACCCACCACCCCACTCCAGTCCCCTAAAGGTTTCCGAGAACCTAAAGGTTTCCGAGAAAAGGGCCTTGTAATGTTTTACCTCAAAAAGACAATTGTTTTACCTCATCGAATCTAAGAAGTTACACTTTAAATATCGGTTACTCTCAAACGACGGACTGAGTCCCTTAAATTTGTCCGTGAGACATAGTTGGATCTCCCCACCCCACCCCTCCTCCTGTCCTCCCTCCAAGTCCTCCCTCCCTTATACATATAGATACCGACTAAGTACAACTATAAACCGTCTTTTGTTGTTTTAAGATATTTCGTTAATAAGAAGTTAAATTTTTTTAAAATTATTTCATTTAATTTTAAATTTTTATGTATGTCGTGTAAAAATAATGGAGTCTTTCAAGAAAACCCAAGGAAAAGTCAATTAAGGACAGATAGAGTGTGTCTTTCGTTACTGACATGACTAAAAAAATAATATTTAATTAAAAAGGAAATCCTAACTTCTTCCTAACTGTTTTACACTTTATTATATATATTTCACGAATTTGATAAAACCCCATAGACTATTCGTAAGTTTCTCAACTCAGTTAATAATAATAATTATAAAGATACGTTTCACTACCAATCCTACTGTGTGTATCTTTTACGATCTTCTCTTTCAAGGTTTAACTATCCCCTACTTCACATAGACTTTTAGTTCTTTTCTCTTCTTCTTTTAAAACCTTACTTATAGATTTTTGTCCCATCGGAAATTGTAAGAAATTTACAGAAGATCTATGATACGATTCTCAAACAGTAAAATTAAAAGTGTCATCTGTCGTGAAGAAAGACGGGGGAAGTACCTCTTTGTTTGAGTTCCTTCAATCCATCGAAGGATCGTAGTGTTACGTGACGATTCACCTCACGTAAGGGGAATCGATTCTACCTTAGGGTAGTGTAAGGTGGCGGTTCTCCGACCTTAAGTTCGGAGGCAGATTGAGATCTCGAGGATCTTGTGGAACCAACGGTATAATTTCTGTACATTTCGTTTTCCTTTTATCGTAACTCTGAATTTTACCGTTGTATCATCGGAAGTATGAAAAGCGTATCATAGAATGGATTAGGGGCGTCTCAAGTAAAGACGGGAGAAGGGGTGAAATGAAAACTCCTTAGTCTCAAGTTTAAAATTAGATCGAAGTTTGCTGTCATAGAGAGGTGACAAATAGCTTTCTTTCTTCTAAAAGAAAATTTAATCCAGGGTTTAGAGGGTTTTGTGAGTTGTTTTCCCGGTTTAATTTAGAGTTATAAAATCTACCTTCCAATTTCTTACACTATGTTAGGATTTCAACCTTTTACGACACTACAGTCTAGTTCTATCTATTTGGGAATGAGTGACATATGTGTAAATTGCGGGACCCACTCACACACATTTCATAGATCCACGACGACTCAACGTGAGTGAAACCTCTTGTATAGTAGATGTGAAACCCACAAAACATGATAAAAAATTTTAAGACAGTTGAAAATGTACACCTCCGTAACAGACTAGAACACTTGATCTTTACTTTGTTATAGACTTCTTGACAATCTTGGAAGTCTTTGGAGTATATTTTGGTCATTTAAACTTTCGATCGTACATTTGATCCTAACTTTGTCTTTTAATCCCTAAAGGTCTAGGAGACTTGACAGTAACATAAATTCGAAGACAAAAAAGGAAAAGTAAAAAGTTTTGTTGACAAATCAAAACTGACACGACCTAGAAACAGCGACGGTCTCGTAAGGAGATCAACGTCTATGCTGATGACGGATCACCCCCGCGTGTCCGAAGATTGGCGCCACCGCAGAGAGCACCGTCTCCTGCCCGAGATCCCGCGCACCCGAAGTCACAGACGTGCTCGGCCAAGATCTCGTGTCCGAGCCAGCGACGCCCCGGTCCGTGTGGCAGACGCCGCCCACCCTTAGATGGTCCTGGTCTCTGACTAGGACACACAGGACGGTGGAGGCCGTCTACCTAAGTGACTCGGTGGTTCCTTCGGGAGAAGGAAAAAGTAAATTGATTATAAACTTGTTTTGGTTTATGTCGCTGTGAAAAATATAATTTTCAGTTCTTAAAACGATTTCGATAATATCTTTATGTAACTGGGTTTAGTCATCAAATATAATAATATTTCACTTTCAACGAGTCACCACAGACTGAGAAACGCTGCGGTACCCGATATGTCAGGTACCTTAAGAGGTCCGGTCTTATGACCTTACCCATCGACAAGGGAAGAGGTCCCCTAGAAGGGTTGGGTCCCTAGTTTGGGTCCAGAGGGTGTAATGTCCGTTTAAGAAATAGAGACTCGGTGTTCCTTTGGGTTCTTATGACCTCAGCCATCGGATAGGGAAGAGGTCGTCTAGAAGGACTAGGTCCTGAGTATGATCAGATTCAAAGGGGATTTTACCGTTGAGTTGGAAAAGTTAGTCCGACACGATTTGTTTCGTAACGACAGACATAGTTCCTTAATATTTTAGTTATTTAACTCCTGTGGCCAACTTCAGTTTCGTAGAAATTGAGACCGTGGCTAAGTAAGATAAAAACTACTTTATCAGAGAACTCATCCCGTGATCCTCCGTTGTACCTGGACTGGTTAAATTTTTTTCGAAAAGGTCTTTAACTTTCATACTGACAGGAGGACTACTGTCCATTATGAAAGAATTCATTATAGTGGATTCTTTTTCTCTCTCTCCCTCTTTTAAAATTTTTGTTTTTATTTTTGTGACTTCTGATATTAGTTCTTACTGTATGATCAGTAGAGGGCAATGACCTGAAGTCCTATAGTTCTACTCATTTTACCCGAACGGTCCACCGGGATCACCATCTCTTGAGCGGACGGTTACGTCCTCTGTATTCTCTACGTCCAAACTAGGGACCCAGTCCTTCTCGGGGACCTCCCCCCGTACCGTTGGGTGAGGTCACAAGAACGGACCTCTTAGGGTCCCTGTCTCCCCGGACCCCCCGATGTCAGGTACCTTAGTGTTTCTCAGTCTGTACTGACTTCGTTGAATCGTTCGTGTGCGATTCGTGTAACCTGTTTTTAAGGTGAAAGTGAGACTTACCTCTTTCGACTTTTTCTTACAAGGAGAGTGGTGGTGGTGGGCACGAGGTGTGTGTGTGTGTGTGTGTGTGTGTGTGTGTGTGTGTGTGTGTTGGTTTACCCCCCCTATTTTTCGTTATATGTTTTAATGTCGAGGAGAACTCGGGTAGTCTGTCGACACCAAAGTTCTGTCATTCTGGACCTAACTTAAAGTTTCTCCCTATTCGAGGAAGTTCCTCTCTGTCCTGTACACTTGACACAGTCATAAAGATCTTGTGGCCTCCTTCTTCACCTACGACATTTTGACCATTCTTTTACAGTTGGTTTATAATTTACTAAAAAAAATTTCCGGTTTATCCCTGATCGTCCTTTTCAAAATTTGTTGACCCTCGGGTTTTCTAAGTCCTCCACAAGGGTTCCTGTGTAAATCTTAAGAGTGCCCGGAACTGATCTATGAGCTTTCTTTTTTCCTCGAATCTCGTTCTCTCACCTTTGTCAACCACTGTCTGTCCCTCCGGACCGCACGACGTCAGGTACCCCAACGTTTCTCAGCCTGTGCTGACTCGCTGACTTGACTCACCTTTGTCGGGACGAGCCACCACATCCGTACGTTCCGTGCTAACTAGGCCCGGTGACCTCCTATTCGTGTTCTGGAAAGGACAGGAGGTCCTGTGTGAGGGGTATCTTCCGTTTTTGGACAATAGTAACCCTCACCCATCTTACTTGAAAAGTAGGTCTGTGTACGTGTATATGTGTGTCGGGTGGACCTGAGCCCGTCTCTCTATAATAAGGGACCTCTCCCTACCTTCGTTTTAGGTGGACAGGTATCGTCTCCCTACCCTTTAGGAGAGGACGTATCTTAGACGGTTCTGAACGACGAGGACCCTGTCACCGTCTCCTTTTTTGGCAGATTGGAACCCTTTCCCGTCCCTTAAGAGATACCGACTCCTAGGACGTGCCTATCTCTCGTCTAGAACCGATGGGGACGTCCTCGACGTCTTTTGGAAGACGTAGATTCTGTTCGGTGTTTACTTGCTCAGGATCCTTTACATGACATAGTAATCCTTTCTTTAACACCTACTGTGTTGTCCGTCAAGTATAACAGTCGGAGCAAGGGCACCTTCCATCAAACCGAATCACCAACTCTTTTTTAAGTCAGAACTTAGACAAAAGAGAAAGTTATCGATATACTTGAGAGTCACAGAGTTAAACATTTTACCCTTATTAACTGGGTGTAGTTTCCCATAACGACTCCTGTAATTTTCTCTAATACACACCTTTTAAGAATCTTACGAAGGTCCACACGTATTTACAGTTGTTTTTACCATTGATAAGGAAGTTTATGTCTACTTTTGTTTTACAACTAAACATTTTTGTTGACTTTTCAGTAATACCATTAGCAGGCTTAGGACTTGGAGACCTAAGTCAAAAAAACGTTCAAATAAGACTCTCGAAATTTATATCCGTAAAATGGACAACTTAAAATGAAGTCACTAAATCTGAACGTAAAAATTTTTACTAAATAAATAAAATAAAAACCGACGCGACCCGCACGTGACCGTGCAAACCCGAGTCGTCTCCGATGACAGTGACGCCTCGTGGCCGAGATCCCGCGCACCCGAAGTCATGAACCCCGAGTTTCCGAGGTCTCGCGTTTAAGTCATCACTACCGTGTGTCCGAACCCAACGGGACGTGACACCTTAGAAGGACCTGGTCCTAGCTTGGGTACAGGGACGTAACCCCATACCTAAGAAATGGTGACCAGGTGGTCCGTTCAGGACCTCAACGTAAAACTCCACGTCAGTAGATCGATTCTCACCCCGTCATGAGAGTTGTTTTCTTTGATCTTTCTTTTTGTTATTTCATATCTTTTATCGACAATCTTTCATCGTCTTTTGAAGACTACACTGATCTTGACGTCCCTGACTTAAAGACCTTCCTTTTCCGGGTTAGTGGACCTGAGTGGGAGACAGTGAAAGAAGTGGGACCCCCTGTGACAACCAAGACCCGTGTCTGTCCTTCGAGTGTTAAGTCCGAAAGTCAGACACCTCCCGCGTCTTTTTGACCGTTTCATAAAACTCCTCTGAACTCCCCAAAGTTTGGTTAAAGGCCGAAAGGGGAACTCTGAACACGACTTAGGGGGCCGATGTACCCCGACCTCGGTTCCGGGAGTACCTTTCTAAGACTTCTCGACTCGTCCCCTAAAGACATCAGAGTTTGTGTCTCTACTGTAAAGACATGAGTGTTCCTCCCCCTCATTCCTTATATAGTCGAGGGTCAACTTTTGGGTTCCCCTCATCCCTCCTGACCCCTATTTAACAAGTTGGAATATCGTCGACGTTTTTGGGTCGGAAAAGAGTCTTGCCCGGTACTAACCCAATTCCGGGGGTGGGATTGACGGATCTTTCTTTTCCCACTTTCTATTGTAGTAGACTTCAGAGACATAAAAATTATTCGTTAGTTTTAACAAATTTTTAATTATTCTGGTTGTTTCCTGTCAGACGTATTGATTTTTGTTACCTTATTAATTCAGTCGTCTTCGACGACCTCACGTCATTACTCTTAAGTGTTACTATTTGTACTGATTCGTTCTCTTTTACTTACTGTCTCTCTAATTTTTAAATCGATTTTTGACTAGAATACCTTCTATAAGTTTACTTTTAGGACATTAACTTTTCATGTTATGTTAAAACTATAACGTGTTTTCATGTTGTAGTTAACTTTTACTTTAGTTTGACTAACCTAATTTGACTCCAAAAATTGTATCTGGATTCTTCTGGGGAAGGTAGAGTAAACATACGTCACTCTAGGACTGCGACCCACATCTCACTTACTACTACGTAACTGGAAAAGGGGACAGCGACAGGAAGGAGGGTCGGAGACGGTGAGTCCAAGACAATAATTAAGTTTTTATTTATACTGTCAGACACGGCATATGTCTCCGGGTTCGACCCACTGGCGTCCACCTTTCTCGTCGACTCTCAAGTTCTCCTTTCTAACGATTCCGGACCAGACGTGGGAGTCTCCTCTGGTGACATATTACTTCTTGTAATCTTTAAGTCCTCTCACCGAAGATCAGACTCGAAGAATAAGTGATCGACACTCCGGAATCCTTTCTGACAAAAGAGATCTTAAGTCAAAACAAGGTACATTTTGTCCTCTCACTGGGTTTATAGGTACAGACTCTAAGGAAGGACAAGACTCTAAATTTCGTGTGACTCGGTTAGCCTGTTGTAAGTCTTTAGAGGTCTAATTCGTGTCCTCTTAGATAAGTACCAAAAGGATTTCTATCATAGTTTAGTCCAAAAAACTCCATATTGAATATATTTTGTGTAAAGTGGGTAAAATTCACGTCACAAAGTATGAAGAACTGTTTATATGTATATTAATACATTGACGATGACGTTAGTTCTATATCTTGTAGAGGTTGTTGGGGTCTTCAGGGGTACAGAGAAACATCCGTTACAGTCGGAACCCATTGGTGACTAGACTAAGTACAGTCACACCAAAGTGTAAAAGAATTTATAGTATATTTACCTTAGTAATGTCACAACATGAGAAAACACGGACCTAGGGAAGGAAGTTGCATTACTAAAAGTTTACATAAGTACAACTACGGAAATAGTTGTCAGGTGAGTGAAACATGTAACGACTCATCACAAAGTAAGATTTCTAACCCCCGTCCTCCTCTTCCCCTGCTGTCTCCCACTCTACCAACCTACCGTAGTAGCTGAGCTACCCGTACCCAAACCCACCTGAGGCCCTCAACCACTACCTGTCCCTCCGGACCGCACGACGCCAAGTACCCCACCGTTTCTCAGTCTGCGCTACCTCGCTGACTGGACTTGACTTGACTTGACACGAAACAACTAACCAAACAGTCATCTGTCTACTGGCCCAAGGGTTAGGAGTCACCTCAGTAGCACGTACTTCACTGATACCGGTCGTCACGCACTAAAAAGATGGATCTGTATAACAAAACTTAACCCCATTTATGGGACTACATTCTGTAGACCAAGTGTATTGTCGACATTAAAAACGAAATACTTTTGAGATGATTGGACGAAAGGTTTCATCGACATGGTAAAACGTAGAGTCGGTTGTGGTTTACTCTCAATGACAACGAGGTATCGGAGAGGTTGTGCAAGTACACTAAAATTAATCGTAAAAGAATTATCGATGACTACTAGTGATAGAAAAGTACAGGAATGTACGGTACACATTGGAAACCACTCTACTTACTAGAAAATTTAGGAAATCAAGTCAAAAGATTAAAAATTAACTTTAAACAGGGCTCTAGAAATATCTAAGTGTATCTCAACGTTCTTTATTACATCTCACTAGGGAACATTTTAAACGACAAAGTCTATTCTCATCGTCGAACGTTTCGATTTCGTGTATAATATTAGTCGTATAACTGTAACTGTATAGACGGGTAGAAAAAAGTCTAAAGGGTACAAAATCACACATACACACACGTAAACACACTTTAAGATATGTCAATGTAGTGACCACATCCAAACACATAGACAGTGAGTACAATTCCATGAGTTGTCGAGGTCGTGGTATTCCTAGTGAGGACTACGGGAAAGGATTAGTGTGGATGGAGAGGGTGGAGGAGGAGAGGGTACGGATATGAACCGGTAGGGATTAGACAGGAGGTAAAGATTTTATTGAAAGATTTTCAATATACTAACCTTAGTGTATCACACATTCGAAAACACTAACTGAAAAAGTGGATCGTACAAGGGACTTCTAAGTACGTTCGACAACCCACAAAGTTATCAGACAAGAAAAAATAACGACTTATCATAAGGTATCATTCCGAATGGGTGTCTAACCAATTTACGAGTGGATTTACTGTAGACCGAACTAAGATCTAAAACCGATAACGTTTATGTCAACGACACTTGTAAGTTCATATCTCCTCGCGTCCATCTCCTTAAGGTGAGGTGAGAGGGCAGTTCTCTGTGGTCACTGGAACGGACTACTTTGGGGAAGGTGGAGGGGTCCGTCGTAGTCGTCCCAAAGATAGTGATGCATGTCGTGATGTAGAATACCCAACGAAAATTGACAGATAACATCGTTTCTGAAAAAAATTTAGTGTGTGAGCGGAACGAAGGAGAAGTAAGAACGGAGTGTCGGAACCGTTTTTAATGGAACTTTGTCTTGCACCAGATTTTCAGTCTCGATTTTGAGATTCATTTGTAGCTTTTCGTAGGAATACTTGAACCCAATGCGTTTGTAATGAATCCGATGTTTTGTGTACTTTGTATTGTCTGTTTTAATCTTTAACCAGAAGTTTATTTTACTTTTGAAAACGAGAAGGGGTTTGTGACTGTTGTTCGACTTTTCCGTTCGAGACATAATCCACTTTTATAAACGTTAAGTATTTTCATTATTTCCTGAATACAAGGCTCATAAAGTTCATAAGAATACTGAGGCTTCAGTCTTATGTTACTTTATAATCCGGTTCAATCCCGACCGTTCTTCTTCATTTTACTTTGTCAATGTCGTTCCTGGGTTAGGTCCGCCAGAGAAAGTGGGAACCGGATTGTGACATGAAAGGACGAATCTCTTTTGTAGAGGTAAAACTTTCCTTGTCCGTTGGTAACCTTGAACTCGAACAAGGCAATTAGGGTGACTACATAGGTTCACCATATACCCGTGGAACCCCAGGTAAAAGAGGGTATAAGTCGATAGAGGACCTGACCAAGAGAGACGCTGGGGGATTAGGTCTCTTTCCACCCTTTATACCTCTCAATGAATGTTTCACGAGGGAAAAGATTAGGTAATTGAGGAAAAAAGAGAAGAAGGTTGTAAAGGGACGTTGTCGTAGGGGAATTCGGTGTTCTCCCTCCACCGGAGACTGTCCTGCCTCAGACCAATACGTTACTCATGGTCGGGATCCCCAGCAGGAGTCATCCCCGAATCCGGGAGTCCGATTTAGGTCCACGACCGTATCAGAAAAGTTGTTGACTACGAACTTACTGACCTTAGGTGTACGTTCTCTTACTTCGACCTACCGTAGAAGTATAGTACGAGTTTTTGATTGATTTTTATGTACTACCTAGGTCTGTATTCTCGATTTTCATATTTGTGACACCTTTTTTATATCCTTAGGTAGTAGTCCTGGGACGTAATCCGTTTCGGAAGAATCGATACTCTAGTTAGTGTGTCCTCTCTTTTTGCTACTTGTTTAGTCTACGGTAGTCTTATTTTTGGAAAATCTGAAGTTTCCTACGGTAGTTCTTTCATTTGTCCATTGGGTATCCTCTTTTACAAATATTTAGACTATACTCTAAAATATATCTTAATATATTTCTTGAGAAAATGTTAATTTATTATTTTCCTGTCACCGAGTCTACCATTTCTTAGACGGATGTTTCACCCTCTGGACACAAACTAGGGACTCACCCCTTCTAGAGGACCTCTTCCTTTACCGTTGGGTGAGGTCATAAGAACGGACCTCTTAAGGTACCTGTCTTCTCGGACCACCCGATTTCAGGTTCCCGAGGTTTTCTTAGTTTGTACTGACTCACTGATTGTGAAAGTTACTTTTCTGTTCCCCGGTCAAATTGTACCCGTCTGGTAGACTTATCTATAAATAAATTCCTTCTATACGCTAACCGATTATTTTTATACTTTTCTACGAAAAATAGCAATCTTTAGTCAATTTAGGTTTGGTTTTGGTGCTCAATGGTGAAGTGTAGGTGATCCCCTCGATATTAGTTTTTGTCACTCTGTTATTATTAACAACTATTCCTACAACTCTTTAACCTTCAGAGTATATAAGGGCCACCCTTACATTTCACTATGTTGGTACAACCTTCTCTTAAACCGTCATGGAGTTTTCAATTTGTATTTCAATGATATACTCGGTCTTTAAGATGAGGATCCCATATATAGGTTCTCTTGACCTTTGAATACAGGTGTCTTTTTGAACATGTACTTCACTTCTTCGGTCAGTAATTTCTGGTGTATAAAATACTAAGTCAAATAATTTTTTACAGATCTTATCGGTTTAGGTTCTCTATCTTCCTAAAAGGGTCACCGATTCATCATTTAATAAGGGACTTAGGGAGCCAACCCTTCTAAGGGACCTCTTTCCTTTACCGTTGGGTGAGGTCACAAGAACGGGTCCTTTAGGGTACCTCGTCCTCGGACCATCCGATGTTAGTGACTCCAACGTTTTGTCAGCATATATTGTACTCGTTGAGTTGTTGTTACCTCTATCTTTCATCTAATCACTAACGATCCTTAGGGTCCCTGCCCCCTCGAACCACCCGACGGTAGATACCCCAGCGTGTCTCAGCCTGTGCTGACTTCGCCGAATCGTCGTCGTCGTCGTCCCTTGTCCCTCCCCCAATAGTTAACTCTCATTGACGAGTACCATTACCCCGAAGAGAGTTCCCATTATTATTACAAGATTTCGACTAACATCAGAAACAGTTTTCTGACATACGCTCTGTCGCTTTCTCTGTGTCTACATATCTTGCCTGAAAACCTGAGACACCCTCTCCCTCTCCCACCCTACTAAACCCTCTTACCGTGACTTTGTACATATGATAGTACATTCTTTGTTTCACGGTCAGATACAAGCTACGTCCTATGTCCTACGAACCCCAACCACGTACCCCTACTAGGTCTCTCTACTATACCCCACCCTCCACCCTCCCTCTAAGTCCTAACCCTCGAACATATGTGGGCACCACCTAAGTACAGTTACATACCGTTTTGGTTGTGTCATAACATTTCATTGTATTTCATTTTTTTTTTTTTTTTCTAAAACACCTATATGACTTTTTGTAAATTTCTATGCCAAATTTTTTATAGTCGACGTTGGAATATGTGAGTGTCGGTAAGAAGAACGACTAACTCTGGGAACGGTCAAGAATGGACCCAATAATATTGTTGTAGGATTAAACAAAAGGTGGAGGTCCCGACTAAAGTTTGGTAGAAGGTATATTGACGGTCTTCAAAATATTTTAGATCTGGACCACCAGTGAGGAAACAAATTTTGGTCACCACTGAGGTTGACAGATGTTGTACTCCGTAGGAATGGTACCGAAGTCGAACACAAAGTCTGGGTTGAGTTGTCGAAGACGACGACGACGACGACGACGATTTAGCGAAGTCAGCACAGGCTGAGAATCGCTGGGGTACCTGACGTCGGGTCGTCCGAGGAGGTAGGTACCCTAAAAGGTCCGTTCTCGTGACCTCGCCCCACGGTAACGGAAGAGGTTGTTATCGAAGATGATTATATGATAAATGTGTCATTCACGGGACGGTTAATTGAGAGGGGAGTGTTAAGTGAAGTAAAACCATGTGAAAGACAGAGACGGTCTACGGGATTGGAGAAATAGACAGAACTTTCTACATAAACAGGAAGTTTCCTGAGGGTCGATGGAACAGACTCTTCCAAGGAGGTTGAGGGAGGTGAGAAGGCGACAACTGAGGTACCGACCAACTAGTGTACCTTGTGTCAAAATTACTAGACAAAAGGCAGGGAAGGTGACCAGTCTTCGGGCCCATTCGTCTGAGAAAGAGAGTGTACACAAACGGAGAGGTAGGGACCGTGTCACTTCTGACTCACGTACTCACTTACTCACTTCGGTCGAACTCACAAATAGGTTGTGAGGGGCAAGGACCTTTCTGTGTTTGAAGGTTTTGATGAGAAGGAAAAATAAATCTCTAAAATAGGACACTGAGCGGTACTGAAAGATTAAGGTGGACACACTATTATGAGAAGCACTAAATTTATCTGTGTGTCTATCGAAAAAATTATCGTACCTGAAGTAGAAGAAATCCCAGAAGGGCCCCCTGAGTCTCTACGTCCAAGTCAGCGACCCAGTCCTTCTAGGGGACCTCTTCCTTTACAGTTGGACGAGGTCATAAGAATGGACCTTTTACGATACCTGTCTCCTCGGACCGCCCGATGGCGGGCACCCCAACGTTTTTCGGCCTGTCCTGACTGGGACATGTACCCGTCCGTATGGAAATTATGTGCGAGGAATGACACGGAGTCGAGGAGTGCAGAAGTGAAAGGGGGAGAGGGTGACTTTGAGGTAGCGATTGATGGCAGACTTGAGAGTGTACGTGAGACTAAAGGTGACAGGGAGAAAGGGATTCAGCGTGAAAGCGTAATTTAATGTTACGTCCAACTTAGATTTAGAGAAGGATGAGAGTGACTCGCACACACCGTATACGCGGACCCTTTGTTATGACCTACTGGAGTAAAATTTAAGTGTTGGTAGCTGAAGTTTACTCAAGAAACACGACCGTCCGATAATACAAAAAAATGAGTTCAGTAGGAGGAGGGAAGAAACTGATAAAGTGTGGAAAAGTAAAGATGAGTTTGGAAGGAAGTGACGGAGGGACTGGCTTCGGTCGTAGTAGTGAGGGAACCTAATAGTAGTGTCACTAGAGGATGGACGAGAGAGACGACAACGGAGACCAAGATATTGGAGAAGAGGTAAGTCCGGAGTCTCTCCAGAAGAATTCCAGATTAATCTAGTACGGCGAGAAGAAGAGTTATAACAGATTAATGAGGGATAGAATAAGGTCAATTTTCAGTTCCCTTTTTTGTGACATAGTAGAAGAGGGAAGGGTCAAGAAAGAATAGAGGATACGACAAGGAGAGGAAACCGAGTTATAGGAGTTCAGTGTGACCGGAAAAACTCTAAAAAAAAAAACTGTGAGGTTTATGCACGTTTAGAGTCACGAAGACGTAAAGGATAAGAAAGGTAGACCTTAAAAGAAGAGAGTCTGTAAAAGTACCGAATCACAACGAAACTTTGGGACGAATTCAGACGAGTTGCCAACGACGTAGTATCTTCTGAAGAAACTGATAAAATACGTTTGTCCTGGGGTTGTTTTGTAAGAGAGAGGGAGAATGTACAGGAATAAAAAGAGAGACTTTAAGTAATTGTGACTTGTAGAACATATAAATAACCGTGTAACAAGTGATAATTGGTAATCCCACGTTGGAGATCTCTTGTTTTCTTTTTTGTACTAGGTATCGTTGAGTTTTGACGACCGTTGAACAACTTATTTATTTAACGCGAACTTCTTTCTTAAGATAGTGTTATTGTTATTACTTCATTTCTTTCTTTCACTCCTATTTTACTTCCTTCCTTCGTTCTAAAAGAAAATTTTGGACAAAAGTAAAAAAAATTTCTCCAAGACATGTCTCTTCTTTAATAGAATAAATCCCATTGTAAGGTTTTTATTGAACTACGGTGTAAAATTTTAAAAAATTTAACTTTCTTTTGTACATATGTATCTTTTATCAGATCTTTATCTACATAGAATTTTATAGTGGTCTCATAGAAAGTCATCATACTTACACCACTTTTACCAAAAATTAAAACGAACAACCCCTCCCGTAGATAAGAAAACAGACAATAAAACAGAAAGATTTTCCTTTTCGTCTTAAATATGGACACTTTTAAAAATTTGTCTTTTTTAAGAATTCTTATTTTACGTTCTTTCTTTTTCCTTTAGCCCTAGGGGTATAAAATCTTTAAGTAACAGATGTGTCTTTGGAGTTTGTGTCCCGTTAGATTCAGTTCTACCTGAACCAAAATGTGTATTTCCTCTGAAAAGAAAGGTAGGAAAAAGGGTACCGGTACTTCACCGACAGTAAGACCTCCCCAGTCTCACAAAGGTCAGGTCGAGGTCTGCGTGTCGAACCCGTCTGAGTCTGTCAGTCGCGTGGAAGTCGTGGAGAGACCAACACTCGACCCTTACCCCTCTTTGTGTGGTGAGGTAGACACGGGGTCTCTCGAGTAGTCGAACCCCCTTACTGCGGTTCAGACTTAAACCTTTCTTTTCGTCAGAAAATGACACTCATTGTGTACACGGAACAAGACGTCCTTGTGCCCCTTTGCTCACCGGCGCCACCCCTACCTCGGAGCCGTCCGTGTCGGTCCTACGCGATCCCGACGACGCTGGAGTGTCACGACCCCCGGCGTGCCACCGGAGTCGAGACAGAGAGTACTTCCGCACCACCCCTCCACTACTTGCGGGGTCCTGGTTTAAATAATTTAGGATGTGTGTCGAAGCCCCAAGGAAGTACGAAGGTCGAGGGGTAACCGAGGTGTAAGAGTATCGGTTGGAGGTGCGGGTTTGGGCTTTTTTAAGGATGTGATTGTCTTCGGACCTATTAATCTTTTCCTGGCTGCTCGAAAGACTTCCACCTCCCATTCAAGACTAATACAAAGACTTATCGACTATAGAATTAATACAAGTTTATAGTCTCGAAGTCAAAAGAATAGTCATTTTATTCACCAACAGTATGTTAAGTCGTTAAGGTGAAGGATCTTATATCGGATTCCTTTACTTTGAGATTGACGTTTTCTATAGACGTGAAAGTAAAGTATCGTTGTAATAAGTATTGTCGGTTCTGTACCTTTGTTAGATTCACAGACGACTACCTAGTTACTTATTTCTCCAACACCATATGTATATATCATATATAATAATGATATATTATTATTAATAATGACTACCTTCCTTTAGTTTTCATGTTTGAAGGTCTATATTCTATTCGTTCATGATCTCTATATTACATATTATATCTACTGATATCAATTATGATATTACACTATATTTCCTTTCAAGAATTCTCCCATCTAGGATTGAAAAGAGTAGTGTCCCTTTTAAAAAAGAAAAAATAACATAGATATATTCTACGACCTACAGTTAATTTGTGAACACCAGTAGTATATATGTATATAAATTACATTTATATATATAAGTCAAGTCAAGTCAACGAGTCAGCACAGGCTGAGAAACGCTGAGGTACTTAGCGTCGTGCGGTCCGGAGGGACAGGTAGCGGTTGAGGGTCTCGAGTGAGTCTGAGTGCAGGTAGCTCAGGCACTACGGTAGGTCGGTAGAGTAGGAGACAGCAAGGGAAGAGGAGGACGGGGGTTAGGGAGGGTCGTAGTCTCAGAAAAGGTTACTCAGTTGAGAAGCGTACTCCACTGGTTTCATGGCCTCAAAGACGAAATCGTAGTAAGGAAGGTTTCTTTAGGGTCCCGACTAGAGGAAGTCTTTCCTGACCAACCTAGAGGAACGTCAGGTTCCCTGAGAGTTCTCAGAAGAGGTTGTGGTGTCAAGTTTTCGTAGTTAAGAAGTCGCGAGTCGGAAGAAGTGTCAGGTTGAGAGTGTAGGTATGTACTGGTGTCCTTTTTGGTATCGGAACTGATCTGTCTGGAATGAGCCGTTTCATTGTAGAGACGAAAACTTATACGATAGTTTCAACCAGTATTGAAAAGAAGGTTCCTCATTTGCAGAAAATTAAAGTACCAACGTCAGTGGTAGACGTCACTAAAACCTCGGGGGGGGGTTTTTCAGACTGTTACAAAGGTGACAAAAGGGTAGATAAAAGGTACTTCACTACCCTGACCTACGGTACTAGAAGCAAAAGACTTACAACTCGAAATTCGGTTGAAAAAGTGAGAGGTGAAAGTGAAAGTAGTTCTCCGAAAAATCAAGGAGAAGTGAAAGACGGTATTCCCACCACAGTTGTACCCTATCGAGGAGATCCGGGAGGACACGGGCACGTCGGTGGCGAGGAACCTGCAGTCCAACGAGGAGGGTCAGAAGCGGGAACCGGAGTCTTTATATATATTTTTATATATATATATTTATATATATTTATATATATTTATATATTTATATATATTTTATTACATATATATTATATATATTATTTACCTTATAAAAAGTTGATAAGTTTTCCGTTCCCTTAGGATGGTAAACTTTGTTGTGTTTACTTAGAACTTAGGATGGTAAACGTTGTGATTAGGATGGTAAATGTTGTTGTACTTACCCGGAAACTCCGTTTTAATTTATATAGTTTGTCCCTTTCTGTTTATGGTATGTTAGAGTAAATATCTACTTTAGATTTTTTGTTTTTGTTTGTTTGTTTGTTTGTTTTTTTGGAGTGGTTTAAGTATCTTTTTCTCTAGTTTAAATACCGATGGTCTATCTTCCTCCACCCCCCTCCTTTTTATCCTCCTTTCATCAGTTTTTATGTTTGAAGGTCTATATTCTATTTGTTCACGATCTCTATATTACATGACACATCTCCTGATATCAATTATGACATTACCCTATATTTCCTTTCAGCAATTCTCTCATCTAGGATTGAAAAGAGTAGTGTCCCTTTCAAAAAGAAAATGACATAGAGATATTCTACGACCTACAATTAATTTGAAAACACCAGTAGTAAGGTGTCGTATAATTTAGTTTGGCAATACGACATGGGGAATTTGAATATGTTACTATATACAGTTAATAAAGAGTTATTCTGACCGTTTTTTTTTTTTTTTCGTTCGGTTTTATGAATTTACAATTTCGTAATAATTCGGAAGATTTACTATTATCCATTCTAACAGTTGAAATTCTACAATTCTACAGCTATAAAACTTATGATAATACGACTTTAACTAAGACCACGATAAATACATTTATTTACTTATTACTCAATAAATACATTTTTTCTTTATAAACGAACACTTGTGACTTATATCACTTCTAGGTTTTTGTGACTTGTGACAGTGACATCGTTATGAGGTCACGAGTCCTGAGAGAAAACACTTCGGTCGGGGAGATGTGTCGGTAGTTGAACGGAAAGATAAACTACATAGTTCCTCTTACAGATTCGTGGAAACCGTAAACGGGTCTCGGGGGAGACTCGGTCATCTCTGGTCATTACAATCTCTCCGTCCATTATGTGTAATGAGATATTACATACAAAATATACCTACATAAAAAAAAACAAACAAAATAAAAAATAAAAATAAAAAAATTAAAATTTTAGAAATTAAGAATGTACGCAAGGGTTTGTACTTACATAAAAATTATACATCCATAGTGTATATGAGTATAAACGTCACGGACGGACTGAAGAATAACCTTTAAACCATGTTTGGTCTGTCTTCGTGTTACTTTCTATGAAGTTGTCGATCTCTCTCGTTCTACCTGATCTCTCCGACAACACTTCCTCTATCCCGTCACATGGTCTTTCTGTGGGACGACTCAGTCTTGACCTAAACTTGGGTAAAAATGAAAACACACTGGAGTGCGTTACATAATCGGAGAGAGCCGGAACAAAGGACATAAACAGTTTGTATTTAAATTTAGACGTAACGTTTAAACACTACTGTTAATTCATTTGATTACACTCACCTTACCGGACATGGGTCATCTGTGAGTCACCGTCCTTTATAATGATCTCCTTACCACCTCTATATCAAAAATCGGTAATAAGAGATAGAATGGAACAACGTACTGGAGTGTATACTGTGACTGGAGGGACTTGAAGTTAAAGTAAACATTTTACTTACCGAACCCATTTTGGGATTTCTGTAGCGGTGAGATACCAAATTTCGTTGAATCGAAACCCCCTGCTATATCTTTCTTTTAATATGAAACACGAAAACGATTATAGAATGTTTTCGCGGAGACCCTGCGTGTCTTCTCAGTTTGGGTCCCGGTCACGATAATTACACGTAAAGTCGACTGGAGTCACCCGACGAGGATAATCTTCAGACTAAATTGTCAGTTACTGATTCCTATAGGATACATAATACAAATAAGGACTGTAGGGGTGGTACAGGATCTCTCTTGTCTGGGGATGTGACACATTTTTGTCAAGTAGAAGTTGAACACAGAAGAATTGTCCGTACTTTGGTTTTTTTTTTCATTATTTTCTCTAAAAAACATCTCTCCGATCAAGATAGGACTTAGAAAAGTAACAAAAACGAAAATTGACTCGTATCTTACTTTGTTATCTTTACTTTTACGAAGGGATGAACAAACAAAGTCTATTTCGAGAAATTAGTAAAAATAAACAAAATTACTAATAATTTTCGGTTTATCTTAATATCGACTAGATTTTTTTAGTTTACGTTAGAGTTATCTTATTCTTTAAACAGATACATTAAAAGAGAATACGTTTGACTAATACACATTATATAATTTAACGATATTTTACTTTTTATCTGACCCTAATTTTGTTTTAGAACAAACAATAATTTATAAGTTACTGAAAATACGAGATCTCAAGTTCCTTTGGGAAAGGGAACAATATAATAAAACGAAAAGTCAAAAGTGTCCTAAGTAAGGGAGAACTCAGAGAGTTTAACAACACACACACACACTGTAAAGTCTTTAGTGTACTTCTCTTCCTCTTTCTCTTGAAGTTTGACTGTGTCCTTTAAGACACATTTAGTATAATTGTAAGGTAACGGAAGTCAATCTTAGCGGATTCCTCTCCTTTGCTTCGGTTTCACATTCGTATCGAATTAATTTTGAGTCATGTCCCTGTACACCCGTACATGTGTGTGTGTGTGTGTGTGTGTGTGTGGGGAGTGTTTGAGCCTCGTGGGTCGATCCTCCAATTGCTTACCTTCGTACACATTTCCATACGGTTTACTCGGAGGAGGTCGTGAACTCACGAACTGTAGGAGAATCTTGTCCTCGCGACCCGAGATTAGAGAGATTTAGATTTATGTACCAACGGTGTCTTCTCCGGGAACTTGTATCATAGGTCAATACTGAAAACGGAACACTGTTGAACTTAAAATTAAACATAGTCTTATTATCGATTGTACAGGAATCAAATTCCAAAGTCTGTGAGACGAAGTTCACACACATACGAATCACGAATCATTACAGGTTGAGAACCGCTGGGATACCTGACGTCGGGAGGTCCGAGGAAACAGGTACTCCTATAAGGTTCGTTCTTATGATCTTACCCCAACGGTACGGGAGGAGGTCCCCTAGAAGAGTTGGGTCTCTACCTTGGGTCCAGAGGGTGTAACGCCCTTCTAAGAAATGGTAGACTCAGTGGTCCCTTGTGGGCAAAGTTCATTTAAGAGAGTAAGTTGAGTCAGTCTTTGAGGCACTAATCCATAAAATGAGAACGACAAGATAATCTTTCATAAATTAGGACCGTTGAAGACTACCGTAGGGAATTGCTATTTAGTGTGTGCAGGGGAGGAGAGGTGTGTCTGTGTTTATTTTCTTGAGTGGGGTGGGAGATAGAGTTTAGGGGTTCTTACTCCTATCGCATTAGAGTATCTACAACATTTGAGACTTAATTCCAGTTTCATTTCGTCTCTGTAATGAAACGGCTGATTCCAGGTAGATCAGTTCCGATACCAAAAAGGACACCAGTACGTACCTACACTCTCAACCTGACACTTCTTCCGACTCGTGGTTCCTTAACTACGAAAACTTGACACCACAACCTCTTCTGAGAACTCTCGGGGAACCTGACGTTCCTCTAGGTTGGTCAGGTAAGACTTCTAGTCGGGACCCTAAAGAAACCTTCCTTACTACGATTTCGACTTTGAGGTCATGAAACTGGTGGAGTACACTTCTCAACTGAGTAACCTTTTCTGAGACTACGACACCCTAATCCCCGTCCTCCTCTTCCCCTGCTGTCTCCTACTCTACCGACCTACCGTAGTGCCTGAGCTACCTGTACTCAGACTCACTCGAGACCCTCAACCACTACCTGTCCCTCCGGACCGCACGACACTAAGTACCCCAGTGTTTCTCAGCCTGTGCTGACTCGCTGACTTGACTTGACTTGACTTGACTTGACTTTAACTCTTCGTAAATGCCTTACTGACAAAAGATCCTCCGATCGCTGTGCTGACTTCGCTGAATCCGTCGTCGTCGTCGTCGTCGTCACAAGACCCCGAAGACGCCACCGAGTCATTTCTTAGACGGACGGTTAAGTCCTCTGAGTCCAAGTCAGGGACCCAGACCTTATAGGGGACCTCTTCCTTTACCGGTGAGGACATAAGAACGGACCCTTTAGGGTACCTGTCTCCTCTGACTGCCCGATGTAAGGTTCCCCAGCGTTTTTCCAACCTGTGCTAAATCGTTGATTTATGTTGTGTTGTTCGTAAGAAGACTCCCTTGTTTCTTTGCTTTCCCCTACCACTCTACTACGTATTCGACCCCGCCCCCACTTGTTCTCTATCGTATTCTTTTATGAAATTTTACCGTACAATTTTAATATTACGTATGGGGTGATTGGGAACTACAGTGATTAGATGGTTTCTTGGACCAAGGGAAAAATTAATTTTGTCTTCTGACTTATATGACTCCCTTTTAACAGTACGGACATATATAGAACAGAAATCTTAAGATCAAACACGATTAAATTACATACTTGTTGGAGTCATCAAAGTGAAGTCAAGTCAAGTCAGCGAGTCAACACAGGTTGAGAAACTCTGGGGTACCTAACGTCGTGCGGTCCGGAGGGTCAGATAGTGGTCGAGGGCCTCAGGTGGGTTGAGTACAAGTAACTCAACCACTACGGTAGGTCGGTAGAGTACGAGAGAAGAGAAAACAAAAGTTAGAAAGGGTCGTAGTCCCAGTAAAGGTTACTCAGTCGAGAAGCGTACTCCACCGGTTTCATGACCTCAAAGTCGAAATCGTAGTAAGGAAGGTTACTTGTGAGTCCTGACTAGAGGAAATCCTACTTGACTAACCCGGGGAAACGTCAGGTTCCCTGAGAGTTCTCAGAAGAGGTTGTGGTGTCAAGTTTTCGTAATTAAGAAGACGTGAGTCGAAAGAAGTGTCAGGTTGAGAGTGTAGGTATGTACTGATGACCTTTTTAGTATCGAAACTGATCTACCTGGAAACAACCGTTTCATTACAAAGACGAAAAATTATACGACAGATACAACCAGTATTGAAATAAAGGTTCCTCATTCGCAGAATGAAAGTACCGACGTTAGTGGTAGACGTCACTAAAACCTCGGGGGAGGTTTTTAACAGTCGGTGACAAAGGTGACAGAGGGGTAGATAAACGGTACTTCAACCCTGGCCTACGGTACTAGAATCAAAGGACTTACAACTCAAAATTCGGTTGAAAAGGTGAGAGGAGAAAGTGAAAGTAGTTTTCCGAGAAATCAAGAAGAAATGAAAGACGGTCATCAAACCCCTTCATATAAAATAACGGTACCTAAATCTTGTTTGATTTTATTAAGTCGTCAGGTTTAACATTACCGTGAAAACCATGGTATCTACATGGTACTATGACTGATATTTTGTGTCACTGTTGAATAATTAAAATCGTTATAATACCCGTTCGTCCAAAACGTTCTCGGACGTCTAAAGTGGATAATTCATCTGTTTTATGAAGAATCATTTGGGACAAAAGAGAATTTAAATAAAAATAAATGACGGTATTATGAAACTGACAATCTCTTGTTTGACTAGAAAGAGTTCCCATAACGTCCTCTCCCCCTCTCTTTTCTGAATGTAAACTTAAATTAGACTAGAGGTTATCTTTCACTGTAACGACATTAGACTGTAGTACAAAAGTCACAGTCGTTTCGGAAGAGAAGATAAATATATAAATGATGGGAAGGGGGTTTGTGTAACCTTCTGGAAGACGTCCCCTAGACGATACGAACACTTATATTTATCCTCGATATTAGTATAGAATGACACAAGAAACCTATAAAGTTTTATAGTGACTACTCTCATCTTTAACCATGTGTGAAAGGTTTTCGTTAATATTCTAACGAAATTTTAAAACGAATTGAAAACTAAGTCGTTAAAGTGATGATCCTTAAATAAGATTTCTTAACTAGTATCCATACGTACTTTTAAATAGAAACATCGTGATAAATTTCCGTAGTCAGTCAAGTCAGTGTCGGGACAGGTTGAGACACTGAGGTACCTGACGTCGTACGGTCCGAAGGGACAGGTAGTGGTTGAGGACCTCGAACGAGTTTGAGTGCAGGTAGCTCAACCACTACGGTAGGTTGGTAGAGTAGGAGACAGCAGGGGAAGATGAGGAAGAAAGTTAGAAAGGGTAGTAGTCTCAGAAAAGGTTACTCAACCAAGAAACGTAGTCCACCGGTTTAATGACCTCGAAGTCGAAGTTGTAGTCAAGAAAGTTACTTATAAGTTACAACTGAAGAAAATCTTAACTGACACCCTAGAGGAACGGTAGGTTCCCTGAGAGTTCTCAGAATAGGTTGTAGTGTCAAGTTTTCGTAGTTAAGAGACCGTGAGTCGAAAGAAGTGGCAGGTTAAGAGTGTAGGTATGTACTGATGAACTTTTCGGTATCGAAACTTATCTGTCTGGAAACAACCGTTTCATCACAGAGACGAAAAATTATACGATAGATCTAACCAGTATCGAAAAGAAAGTTCCTCGTTCGCAGAAAATTAAAGTACCGACGTTAGTGGTAGACGTCACTAAACCCCGGGTTCTTTTATTTCAGACAGTGACAAAGGTAACAAAGAGGTAGATAAACGGTACTTCACTACCCTGGTCTACGGTACTAGAATCAAGAAACTTACAACTCAAAATTCGGTCGGAAAAGTGAGAGAAGAAAGTGAAAGTAGTTCTCTGAGAAATCAAGGAGAAGTGAAAGACAGTATTCCCATGACAGTAGACGTATAGACTCCAACAATTATAAAGGGGACCGTTAGAACTGAGGTCGAACACGTTTTCGTATCGATGACTGTCATTGAATCTACAGGTCATAATTACCAAATCAAATTTTTTTTTGTGTAAAGTATATATATATATATATATGTATATGTATATAAGTCAAGTGAAGTCAAGTCAACGAGTCAGCACAGGCTGAGACACTGGGGTACCTGACGTCGGGCGGTCCGGAGGGACAGGTAGTGGTTGAGGGTCTCAAATGAGTTTGAGTACAGGTAACTCAACCACTACCTGTGTCTGTAAGTCTGTTATCGTCTACNCGAACACGTTTTCGTATCGATGACTGTCATTGAATCTACAGGTCATAATTACCAAATCAAATTTTTTTTTTGTGTAAAGTATATATATATATATATATATGTATATGTATATAAGTCAAGTGAAGTCAAGTCAACGAGTCAGCACAGGCTGAGACACTGGGGTACCTGACGTCGGGCGGTCCGGAGGGACAGGTAGTGGTTGAGGGTCTCAAATGAGTTTGAGTACAGGTAACTCAACCACTACCTGTGTCTGTAAGTCTGTTATCGTCTACGTTGATCGGTAAAGACGGTGTCTCTACAATTCATCTAAGAAGTTCTCGTTACTCATAACTCAGTATTCCGACCTTATACTTACATCCATTATAGTAAACCCCCTCTTCCCCTTCTTCCTCTTGCCCTATTGTCTCCTACTCAACCGACCTACCGTAGTGGTTGAGTTACCTGTACTCAAACTCGTTTGAGGCCCTCACTCACTTCCTGTCCCTTCGGACCGCCCGACGTCAAGTAACCTAGCGTTCCCAGTTTGTACTGACTCACTGGCTTGTTGTTTATGGTAAAACCCTTCTTTCGTACAGAACTTGAAGTGCGCATGGTCGATTCGGTTCACCCACACTACTACGAGGAGTCCATCCGTGGATTACTCGTAAATCCCGTGATAAAGAGGGGAGGGACTCGTGTACTGACAAGTCAGTCACAGTGTAATAGGGAGAGAAGAGAAAGGAAGAAAATCAGAGTGTTTGTATGTAGTCTGAGCCTAGGTAGGAAGAGGGCCATGGGAGAGATGGAAGACACATAGTGAGGGTAGAAGGTCAGGAATGGTAGTGTTTGGGCACTCCTAAAAATTTAGAAGACTCTACGGATAATATTTTTATAATCTATAAAATAAAAAGGTTTATATTTTGTTAATCTACTTCATAAAAGGGGTAATAGTGGTAGAAAAAACTCCAAAATTACGGAATGCGTAAGAGAGAAGATAGGAACTACTACTGACTAAATCTGTTAGATTATAAATGACTTATAGATTCATACATGACTTATGATTTACCGTCCTAGAGTCAACGTGACTAGTACAACAAATCACGAAATATATTATAAAGAAATTTAGGGTACCGTAAGAATAATCTATTTATAGTAATAGAATATACTATGTATTCAAGTAATTCTGAGACTCTCCGTATTGTTGAATATGTTCCAATGACGATTATTCTGTCTCGTTCGTAAACAATAGAATACATCGTCTCTGTTCGGTTACAAGTGAGAGGTAACAAAAAAAGAGACCAAGTAAGGGTCGACGAGAATGTTTATCTACCGTAGAAGATTCAATGCCAGTCAGGTGACACTTTCACTTTCACTTCAGTGAGTCAGCACAGGCTGAGAAACGCTGGGCACCTGACACCGGGTGGCACGAGGAGGTAGGTACCCTAAGAGGTCCGTTCTTATGACCTCACCCAGCGGTAAAGGAAGAGGTCCCCTAGAAGGGATGGGTCCCTAGCTTGGGCCCAGAGGGTGTAACGTCCGTCTGTGAAATTGGAGACGTGGTGGTCCCTTCGACGTCCGTTTACACTATATTACTACATGTCCTGACCGAACTTTCGTACCAGGAGTCAGCGGACACAAAAAGAAGGGTAAACGTCTTCGTTTTCTGAAGGTCCTCTACCTCGAGGTGTCCCCTTCTTGACCCCAACTTAAAGACGAATCTTCTCATTGGAACCTCTCAGAGAACTAGTACTAAAGTCACAGTACTAGTAATAATAACACTTGGACTGAATCTCAAGAAACAAGAGTGTTAATAGTACTGACTGGGATTAATTATGTGACACGGGTAAGAGTTGCATAACGGAACCAGGAGGTTTATGTGGGAGAAAGGGTCCGAAAAACTAAGATCCAGACCTACGACATTTGCAGAGGGGAAAAACGTCTGTCGTGTCATATACTGAAACAGTCACCTCCCACGATCTCCTTACGACCTCCTTCTTACCCTAAGACACGGACCTTAGTCACGAAAGGAAGAACGAACATACCACGTGACGGTCTCCCGTGGAAGGAATGGTCGTCTCTCTCACAAAAAAACAAAAAAAAAAAAACAAAGAAAAGGTCTTTCGTAACCGTCACTACCTCTCGTTCATCACCTACGGGAGACCACTCAAAGTCACCATGGGGTCGTCCGTTGAAGGGTCTCTGGCCTAAGAACAAGTGGTCGAGACCGTACTCCATGGAGTCGTTTGTAGTGGTAGGATATCCGGAGTCGTTATGGAAGAGGTAGTTCCAGACTTAGTGTCGACCTCAGCTCTCCATCCCTCACCCCTTTGACGGTTCACAAAAGGAAGAAACCTACGAGAAGGATTTTCACCTTCGAAATGGGACGTGGAAGCTGAGGTCATAAAACCCCCCAAGAAAGATTAAAGAAAAATTAATTAGAGAAAGTGATTATTAAGGAATATAATCTATAAGAGACAAGTCAATGACATATTCATTTTCATAATCAGCGAGTCAACACAGACTGAAAAGCTGGAGCACCTAATCTCGGAGACAGGTACCTTAAGAGTAGAGAAACGACTTGGAATTGTCTATATAAGTGTTTTATTTATAAGTTAAATTTTTAACCACGGTAGATTTGATACCACCATACTTTTATACCAGTGGAGTCGGTCAGAATTCGAACCGACAACCGAGATAGTGAACGATTGACACACTGAACCCCTCTCAAAAATTTACAGAGATTGGAGATTTCAACCCAACTGAGAGTAAACATTTTAACCCAATTATTACTGGACACCGGAACAATACTTCTATTTCATCGTATATATGTCATTACCCGTGTCACATCAATGATTTAGTCATCGTAAAATTTATTATTAAATGATACCGTCGAAAAAATAAATAAATAAAACCCCCCCGAGGTTTTAGTGACGTCTACCACTGACGTCGGCACTTTAATTTTCTACGAACGAGGAACTTTCTTTTCGATACTGGTTGGACCTGTCGTATAATTTTTTGTTCTCTGTAATGAAATGGTTGTTTCCAGGTAGATCAGTTTCGATACCAAAAAGGTCATGAGTACACACCTACACTCTCAACCTGAGATTTCTTTCGACTCACGGCTTCTTAACTACGAAAACTTGACACCACAACCTCTTCTGAGAACTCTCAGGGAACCTGACGTTCCTCTAGGTTGGTCAGGTAGGATTTCCTTTAGTCAGAACTTATAAGTGACCTTCCTGACTACGACTTCGACTTTGAGGTTATGAAACTGGTGGACTACACTTCTTGGCTGAGTAAACTTTTCTGGGACTACGACCTTTTCTAACTTCCGCCCTCTTCCCCTGCTGTCTCCTATTCTATCAACCTACCGTAGTGGTTGTACTCAAACTCATCCGAGACCCTCAATCACTACCTGTCCCTTCGGACCACACGACGTCAGGTACCCCAGTGTTTCTCAGTCTGTGCTGACTCGCCGACTAGACTTTACTACCATCGAAAAGTCGAGGACACTAAATCGTAATTAAATAAACAGTATCAGTGCACTAACACAAGGAAGTATTTGAGGGGTACCAAGAAACACACGATACAGGTTTGTTTCGTAAAGACTAACATTGAATTAGAAACAGGAGAGTAAAAAAAGGAATTTCCCCTATGGACTTATAGTGAAAATAATTTCAATTGGTCTTAAACTCAGTAAATAGTTTAAGGAAGAGTACGAAGAAACCCCTCCCAGGTACTAGGGTGTGATAAAACGTGAAAGTTTTTTAAAAATAAAAGGTACAAAAAACCTGAGGAGAGTTACAAGAGAAAGAGAGAGAGAGACATTTTATCTCTAAGGGTCTTGAACGTAATACCTTAAAGTCATTATTGACAGAGGACTAAGGACTAAACGTTTGTAGTAGACCAATTTCGTAAAAATTTAAATTAAAAAACAACTTCACATGTCTCAACTAAATGTTACTAAGTCCACATGTTGTTTCACTAAGTCAATGCATATATGTACATATTATTTATATATTATATATATGTAAGAAAAACTCTAAGAAAAGGTAAAATCTAATAAAGTTGTATAACTTATATCAAGTGACACAATATGTCGTCCAGGAACAATCACAGGAACAATCATCGTAGATAGACAATTCGGGTTTAAGGTTAAGTTTAATCTTAAAAAATTTTTCACAAGAATATAATTAAAGTTTTATAATTAAATTTATGATGTTCACCATATACTACGGATAATCTTGAGTAGATGTCATTAAAGTGTTACAGTAGATAAGGGGTTTTTGTCAACATACGAAATAAAGATTAGATATCCGGGGAACAGTGATAAATGGATAAATGAAACCCCTATGACTGACAAATCAACGATAATTGTATGTTGTAACAAGAAGGTAGTCAGTACTGAGATGGATAAAGGGATGATCATCTTATAAACTTCATTTCGGAGGTTACGAATATTTTTAGAGGAAAAATGCACTCTCGATAATAAAATTCATTTGAAATCTGTGGACTTCCGTAGGAGTAGACGAAAAGCACCCTTACATTTAACCACGTCGATCATACCTTTTGTCATACTTCTAAGGAGTTTTTTAATTCTTATCTTGATGATACACTAAGACCCATAAATAGGGCTCTTACACTCTTGTCATTAAATTTTTCAATAGAAGAGGGGATACGAATAATCATGTAATAGATGACGTTCATTCTATATCCTTGATGGATTCACGAGCAGTCACCCACTTACTTATTTCTACACCATACACACACCCGTATGTATATATATATATATATACATATTTCAAATTATGCTTAGTAGGTATTTTTTCTTCTTTAGAACGGCAAACGTTGTCGTACCTATCTGGAACTCCAATAATGTAATTCATTTTATTTAGTCCACCTCTTTATTCTAGTGTCATACTCAAGTGAGTCAACACTTTCAATTTTATTAATTTTATTTCCTTGTGTCGTTTGTGTATCTATGTCTCTTGTCTTATCGCTAATAGTCTCCTCTTCCCCCTATCGACCCACCGTACCCATTCCCCTAGTTGACATACTACTGTTTACCTTAGGTTTGAAAACCATTACTCGTACGATAGCACATCTTCATTTTGATATTATAAGATAAGTATTTTGAATATATTACAGTATTTGGTTATTTTAATCAAATTTACTTTTTTGTACCCGGCCATGTGTCTATACACTGATGTTTCGGTGAAAATTAACACACCAACATAAAAGTCATTTCAGACAAAGTTCACCGTTTTCTCGTTAAGTTTTGCGGAGTTTGTCTACTTGTTTCTTTGGTTTCTCCTAAAATGACGAAGCACGCTTGACCGTTCAATTTCAAATTTAGTCCCCAGTACGTGTCGACCCGGTTCAGGATAGTGAAGAGCGGCGGGAGGAGAGAGAGTCCGACCGGAGGAGCAGAGAGACACATTACCTTACTTTCTTTCATACTCAACGAGTCAGCACAGACTGACAACGCAGGGGTACCTGACATCGGGCGGTCCGAGGAGACAGGTACCCTAAGAGGTCCGTTCTTATGATCTTATTACCTCTCCCATCGGTACGACAAGAGGTCCCGTGGAAGGTCTGGGTCCCCGACTTGGGTGCAGAGGACGTGACGTCCGCCTAAGAGATGGTAGACTCGGTGACACCGAGTACACAGTAGCCAGCGTACAATGGACCCCACTCTTTTACTGTCGTTAAAGGACCCCGGGGGAAAGGATTTCGTGACTACCTTTCACCGTCCTCCGTGTCCTCTCCTAAGACGTCCAGCCAACCTAGGGTCCGAGGAGAGATCTAGACAATGAAATCGGTCCTTCCTACTCCCGGAAACTAAACCTCCTGTATTTCCTTCCGTACAACTGATCTTTAGGACGGTCTTAGTGTATTATATACACCTATAATAAAAAATAGTAAGAGAAAAGAATAGGTATTTTACACTTTAGTGAGAGGGGGGTTATCCCACCATCACTACTACTTTACTGTAAGGCAAACTTTTAATGTCATGTCTTGACTCGTTATTTACTACTGATAATTATTAATAATATTATCACTTTATTTTTGCTCCTGAGAAATACATCGCCTTTGTCTTTGGTAGAAGTACAGAACTTGACATTACCATAGAAAACGGACAGAGTAATGAGAGGGGTTCCTTTCTCGTTTAAGTTTCTGGTCCCTGGGTACTGAAAATAAGGAGTACAAAGGTACTGTTGTTGATAGTGTCTCTTTCCTTTCTTTGGTTGTATATAATTCGTGAGACGTAAATTCATCTCTGGCATTGTACACTAGATGAATTTGCGTGTCGTTGAACGAGTTCGTCAGTATACTATTGACAAACAAGCTACTTACGTTTGACTAACTACAATGTGTAGACCGTATTCCATCGAAGAATTTTCAAGTCGACTTCTACTTTGTCTTGTTAGTGTAACATACCATAATCTTCCTTATCGCTGAGAAACTATAAAGTGCAATGTTGTTTTGAAAGTAGTCCAAAGAGATTCGAGAAAGCTTTGTTTTAAAACAGGATTATTTTTCGTATTAGACCCGGTTGACCTCGAAACTTAATGTCTTAAAATACAGATGGTACTGTCAAAGTCACTCCTATAGCGTGGACGTACGGCACACGAGTAAGTGCAGACTGAGAAACGAGGAGGAGACAGGCACCTTAAAAGGTCCGTTATTATGATCTCACCCAACGGTAAAGGAGGAGGTCCCCTAGAAGAACCGGATCCCTAGGTTGGTTGCAAAGGATACAGAGGACTTAACGTCCACTTAAGAAATAGGTGACTCGGTGACCCCTTCATCCATATATGATTTCGGACAAGGACTTATAATTGTAAGACTCTCCGATAGTCAATCAAGTCAGCGAGTCAACACAGGCTGAGAAACACTGGGGTCCCTGACGTCGTACGGTCCGAAGGGACACGCAGTGGTTACGGGCCTCAAATGAGTCTGAGTACAGACAACTCAGTCACTACGGTAGGTTGGTAGAGTAGGAGACAGTAGGGGAGAGAAGGACGGAAGTCACAAAGAGTTATAGTCCTAGAAAAGTTTACTCAGTCAAGAATCATAGTCCACCGGTTTCACAACCTCGAAGTCGAAGTCGTAGTCAGAAAGGTTACTTATAGGTCCTGACTAAAGGAAATCCTACCTGACCAACCCAGAGGAACGTCAGGTTCCCTGAGAGTTCTCAGAAGAGGTTGTGGTGTCAAGTTTTTGTAGTCAAGAAGTCGAGAGTCGAAAGAAATATCAGGTTGAGAGTGTAGGTATGTACTAATGACCTTTCTGGTATCGGAACTGATCTGTCTAGAAACAACCGTTTTATTACAGAGACAAAAAATTATACGACAGATCCAACCAGTATTGAAAAGAAGGTTCATCATTCGTAGAAAATCAAACTCTTTGATAGTCTAACTTGTTTTATTCACCCAAACAACTCTACCTTTTAAGTGAGTAGTCACGTCGCTTTATGACAAGTAAACGAGGAGTCTCCGTAAACGGGAGTAGAAACTCTCAATGAAACTGATCAAGTAGTCGTGAAAACTGGACAAATAACCCTAAAGAGCACTCAGGACCCCTCAACACACCACGAACCCCTAGGGTCTTTCGGTTCTTATAAAAAGTCTGTCCTTTTTTGACTCTACGTAGATTTAAATTTGGGTACATATTACGATCAAGGTTGTAGGGTCACACTCAGTACTTACCTCTTCACTACTTTTTCATCCAGCTACTGTTATCACCATATTTCCTAAGGATCCTAAAGAAGGACACCTTTTTGCGGTCCTGACACGAGGTATTACAGTGATTACATAACGACGCCCCCTTTGTTATTAGAGTGTGACGAAAGGGATACCGGGATGAGAAAGAGAACAGTGTCAAAAGAAGGATACACAAACGTATGATGTGTAAAGTGGGTAAATTTCGTACTACCTTAATTCGACGACCCAACCTCAGGAACGAAACGGCCAACCAAAGACACACTCGAAACCGTTTAACGAGTTATAGACACATGAAGTTATATTTTACTCCTCTACTTATGAAAACACTTCGTAACGGTACCCTTAACTTACTGCATTATTTCAACGTGTAGTCACTAACAGGATATCATACACAAGATATTTATTTTCAACTATGTCGTGATATTTCGCCATATACTCACAACTACTGTCTTAGTTAGTTCTCGACACGTCTAACGTTCTTTTAACCGTAGTAAATGTCTCTGTCTGTCCGAAGGGTCCACCGCGATCGCCATTTCTTGGCTGGATGGTCACGTCCTCTGCACTCTGGGTCCAAGTTCGGAACCCATCCCTTACCGTCCTCCCGTACCGTCGGGTGAGGTCGTAAGTACGGACCTCTTAGGGAACCTGGCTCCTCGGATCACCCGATACCAGGTAACCCAGTGTTTCGCAACCTGTGCTGACTGAGCTGAATGGTACGTGAGTGTCTCTATCCGCTCTGATTTTCAGACACGGTATCACGAGTAGAAATTCCTTACCCATCCTAAAGGTGTGTTTCTTTCCTTTTCTTATAACGTCTGTCGTCCTTCTCGATCGACTTGTGTCATCAGATTTCACCGATCTAGGGTCACAGGGTTCTTCTTACGTACATCCGGGAATATAAGACAAAGGAATTTATACAAACATCGACGTCGGAGACGTAAATCTTTGTTTAGTACAAAAGTCTTCTCTACAGAACCAAACCTGTAGACTGAAGAGAGAACTGAGTACCACTTAATAAATGTACAGACACAGAGGATCGACTAGTATCGTGAAATTCTATACTCCGATACTGAATCAATAAGTGTCCAGGTGTTGTCACGGGTCGGTTCACACCCCTATGTCAGTAACAAGTTACTTATAAGCAGTTCCCTCTCTTCCTTAGGTACTTATAAGTAAAACGTCTGTCATATGTATTGTTAAAAGACACTACCTACTCCCAATAATATGAATCAAGACTAGAGTGGTACGTATAGAATCTGTAGTGTAAAGTCACGTACAAATCTATGTTTTCGTTACCCGATCGCTAACGTACCTTATTCCCGATAACAGAGCTACGAGTCTGTAAAATTCTCGGTGACGTTGATATTGAGTTAGTCTGTACTTTTTAGAGACTTGACCCTCCACTAGAAACCCTCGTAACTACCTCCTCGTCACTCTGACCCTTCCTTTCCTTTTTTTTTCCCACACTATTGCGCGTCCAACGGCGACTCCCTTCGAACTGAGTCGACACGACTCCCAGAGACTCATTTATGTCACTCCGAGTCCACATATGACGGACTCCCCACTCCTTCGACTTCATAAATAGATGGTCAAATGCAATCAGAGTCTACTCCGACGAGGATTTCCGTAATTGAGACATCGTGAGGGTAGACAGGTCGCACGTTCTGTTTATACGAAGTACGTGGATTTCTGGTAAAATTCCATCTTAACGCCCCTACAGCCCCCTGGCGTTACCTAACAAGTGGAGGGGACGAAGAGAACAACGATAAGTCAGCGAGTCAGCACGGACTGAGAGACGTTGGTACCTGACGCCGTGTGTCCGAAGGGACAGGAAGTAATAGAGGGTCCCAAACGAGTTTGAGTTCAGGAAACTTGAGTACTCCGGTAAGTTGGTAGAGTAGGAGACAGCGGGGGAAGTGGAGGACGGTAGTCAGAAAGGAGACGATACCAGCTGGTATCGGGTGACGTACGTAATGGGTCCAAGTGAGTACAACGTCCAGTTCAAGTAAGACAGAAAAGTGACTAAAAAAAAAAAATCTAGTGAACAATATCAAGGTTCTCTGGTTCTTTCTCTCTTGAATTTTGTCCTTCGGACATCAGAGGACGACATCAATTAGGACTTCGGTATTCACTATCAGTAGCAAAGGGAGGAAATAACGAAGGTAAGACATCTGGTTCGACGAAGAACAGACCAAGCAACACACCACGTCACTCAGTCAAAAACTCGTGAATCTCCTGCTCGGGGACCAACGGACAGGAGTAGTTCTACAACATCGACGTTGACGACAGAGTAAAGAGTGGTCCCTGCGTAGTTCTGCGTCCGGTCGCTCAGGGTACTAAAGGTCTGTATGAGGAAGGACGAGGTAATAAATCGTTGTTGAGGTACCGGAGCAGTGTTAGTCCTACTTAGTGGGAACAGGTATGTCATTGACGGAAGAGACTGACGACCGGTGACCCGTATTCTCGGTTCTCGCTAGTCCGACGTCGGCTTCAGCATCTAAAGGACACAGGGGACCACCGTGATAGTTCTCAAGATTGGGTCGTTTTAGACTTCAATACGTTTCCCTTTCTGGTGTAAGAAAATCAAAAAAAGGGGTTAAATAAAATGACCTCGTATCAACTAAAGGTTACAACACAATTAAAGACGGCATGTCGTGTTACTAAGTCAATATTTATATATGTAAGAAAAAACATGAGAAAAGGTAATACCAATTAGTGTCCTGTAACTTATATCAAGGGACCCGATGTGTCATCCTGTCCTTCGGGTGAAGGAATTCACCTAATAAATTTCACTATCGTCTTCCGAAACAAGGGGAAAAACTACGATCGATAGATCCTGAGTCGTGATGCATATGTCATAGTGAATTCTCATGTTGGTGTAAAACTTGGTACGTCAGAGTTCTGACCTAATGCCCCTTACCCGTGGTGACTGGAAGAGTCACTTCAACCGTAGGGAGAAAACCCCTATACGGAATAACCAAAACCCCCTGAAGAGACCACCGAGTCACCATTTCTTGGGTGGACGTTACGTCCTCTACACTCAAACTAGGGACCCATCCCCTCTAGGGGACTTCTTCCTTCTTCGTTGGGTGAGGTCAGAAGAACGATCCTTTAGGATACCTGTCTCCTCGGACCACCCGATGGCAGGTACTCCAGTGTTTTCTAAACCCGTACTGAAAGGGACCACCGTATCTCCAATTTCGTAGACAGACCTTACGTCCTCTGGGCCCAAGCTAGGGACCCAGCCCTTCTAGGGGACCTCCTTTACCGTGGGGTGAGGTCATGAGAACGAACCTCTTAGGGTACCTCCCTCCTCGGACCATCCGATATCAGGTACCCCAGCGTTTCTCAGTCTGTGCTGACTCGCTGAAGTGAAAGCGAAATCACTGATTTGTTGGAATAAGAAGATCTCTTCGCTCACAGTACACCCGAGAGGCCCCTTGTATTAGTCAACCATCAAAAAAACTGTAATGTTTTATTTATGTAATATTGTACGGGTGGAGAGGCTCTGGAACCTTGAGAAGAGGTCACGAAACGGTTCCACCAAGACCGTATTGGTGTAGTAAATAAAATCCGGTTGTAGTAAAGGTTCGAAAATTCCCGATAAGGTCATCGTACAACCCTAGTCGAGGTCCACATGAACGGTCTTACAATTTTTAATTGAGTGTATTCTCACGAGAGTTTGTTTATCTAACAATGGACTAGAATGCAAGACAGGAGAGACTAGGTCACAGAGGTCTGGTCAAGGAGTCTTATAGGAGAACTAAGGATCTTCGTTAGTAATCGGTCCAAGTTATCAAGTAAACTAATTATTAGGTAGAGTAGAACTTTGTACCTAGTATGAAAAGGTGAGTTCAGTATGACTCTAAACTAGGATCAATAAACAGATCTTCGTTACTTCCCTCCACCCTCGTCTCGAACTCTTCCCTTCAAGTCAAGTCAAGTCAAGTCAACGAGTCAACACAGGCTGAGAAACGCTGGGGTTCTTAGTGTCGTGTGGTTCGTTTGTAGTGGAAAATTTTGTAGGACGACTCCACCCCAAAATTGCACCATTGACCGACAAGAGGTACCCTCTCCCATTCCCGGAGAAAAAGACCTCGTCTCAAAGTCTTCTGAGAGACCCAAGTTCGAAGAATTCTCGTAGAAGGGTTTACAAAGGAACGTACAAAGTCGTAGGTTGAGAAAGGGATAATTTTGGGACTAAAATCACCTCTTCGGAACGATGGAGACACTTGAACCGGAGGAAATATAAAAAGAAAAGGATTTTAGTTTAGAATCCGGACTAAAAGTCGTACCAGATAGGACCTCGACTTCCTTCACTCCCAGTGAAACTAACGACCAACCTTCAGAAATTTAAAAATGTGGTTTAGAGCTCAGCTCACAACTGACTGTGTTCGGACATTAAAAAAAAAAAGGGGAACATCTCAAAGTACCTTCAATTACCTGAGACGTTAACGTACAGAAAGGTTGTGTTCTCGTTATGTTCTAAATGAAAACTGATATAAGATAGAGTCAGGGGGACTACTCTGACAATCATTAATACTACGATATTGACCGGTCCCTGACCAAGGGGGTATAATAGGTGGTCATTCCCCCAGGAACGATGGTGGTTCCATCACTCAGTAGACCAAGTTTTCGACCACAGTTCGGAGTCGAAGGATTTGGTGAAGACAGGGTTGATTGAACCCGTCCAAAACCAAAGATGGTATTCTGGGACTTTGTTCCTAAACTCACTTTCATCGAATAGATCTTTCACTGGGTCCTTCGTGAACACCTTCTCACTCCGTCACTCCTTTCTTCCTTTACTTCGATTATTCCTACTTTCGGTTATTCCTACTTTATTTATGGTATTTCCTACTCCGTCCACCTTTCCAGAGGGGATACCCTCGGTTCCCGATAATTAGGGTGACACCGACAGATTCTCTGACGTCTCTCGTACGAGTCTTGACCAGAAAGACTTTCTTTTTCTTGGATTCCATAAATAGGGGGTTAGGAACGACAGTAACCAACTCCCTACGAGACCTCTATAATTGAGTGACCGGACGGACGGAGTACCTAGTTCTCAAGGTCCCCGGTCTCTTACGGGAATCCCTTTCCTGGTGTTCGTGTTTATTATCCTTCGTCACACCAACCATAAATACCTCTGTTACTTACGGTTCTATTATACCCATCCTGTGGGGTTTTTTTAGACAATGGTTCAAGGATACTCATATAATAGTTGTAGTCACTTTTGATTACGGGAAGTTCTCATCGTCGATGGACGTCGCATGGACGTGGTGTTGGTAGCACATTTCGTTCTATAGTTGTACGCACAAAGTTAACAAAGAGACATACAACTAACCAAACCGTCGAAAGGACTGGTCTTATATACTTTTATCTAAGGGGACGAATTGGTTTGTGACGACCGTGAGAACCGGATGTACGGTTATACTTGACATCTATGGCTACTCTACGTAATGAGTAGAGTCAACATTGTCAAGGGAAGGAAATTTACGCAGGGAGTGTAGGGAAAAAACTTTAATTTAAAATCTTTACCCAGCTCTCTTGTTACCTGTGGGTCAGTTTTCTTTTTCTTTTCAAGTCTTATGACTCTTTGAACTTCGTGAACGTCTTTATTCCTTTGTCGTAGAAAAGTACAAAATAAAAAGTGAACACTTTTATATATATTATATATAATGTGTATGTCTTCTCAGGGTGTCGAGCCCAATCTCTTTCGATTGACTTTCCGTGCATGGTCCCCTCCAGAAAAGTATTTCAAAAGTCTCTTTGGTTGTAAGTCCCGTGCCG
Source organism: Capra ibex (assembly GCA_006410555.1). NCBI lineage: Eukaryota > Metazoa > Chordata > Mammalia > Artiodactyla > Bovidae > Capra > Capra ibex. The sequence goes on along the minus strand of SJYO01038983.1, from coordinate 6,117,790 downwards.
TCAACTGTTATTTTCGTTGCTTTCGCGTCCTTCGGACACAGGTTCTGAGACTTCTCGATTTAGTCTCTGTTGAGGTCCAGACGTCCCTTACCTCCAGTAGAGACCTCTTTCCTGTCGAAGATGAATTATCCGGACAGTCTCGTCGTCTCCTACACGACTCCAGACCCGTTTCTGTGGTCCCCGTCTCACTTTCGGTCGCGAATTGAACTGTCGATCAGAGAAGAACAGGGGAAAGAGAAAGTCTGGACTCCGGGACCGACTGGGTTTCTCCGTTTATTATTCCGGTTGAGACACGTCTTAATGTCAGTCGATGTTCCGTCTTAAAACATTGTCTGATTTATAAAATTTTCGAACATTTGTGACACGACTACGACACCCCCCCACCCCACCCCGCCCCTTGTATTTTTCCTTGTAAACGATAAAGAGAACTCCTTTCTTTCAATGTCCGTCTCTAGAAACCGAACGGGGTCCACATAGGGGTAGGACTGTAAATAGGTTCTACCATCCTAAACTCTGTGTTAAGTACTCTACTACCTAAGAAGGGTGGTATGAGGTCGTGGCGTCGGATGATCCTAAACCTTGTCGACCTCGTCGACTTTTGGGACCCGCTACACTCTACGCCGAACTGCTACAGTCCGACTTACCTGAGGTAGTCCAGTGTGAGTAACCGTTCATACACAAAGTGGTCCGTAGACCTCCGGAGTAGCTACAACTATAAAAGGATTCCCCTCTTTTGTCGAAAGTCATAAGTCATAAGATCTTATTGTGATCTCGTCTCTAAATATACTTTGTTTCCCGTCATAAATTCATAGAGAAAGATTTGGGACAGGGTACGTAGGAGAAAGATAAGGGGAGCGAGACAAATAAGGAAGATTCTTGAAATGTAAAGTCAGAAAGTGTTTTCATTTATATATCTAAACAAAACATTTATAAGTAATTGTGCAAAAACCAGTAAGTTCGAGTTGGGACTCAAATGAATGATACTTTCGAATACCATTGAAAAGTTCAAAGTGTTTGTTGTTTGGAGAGGGTAAATTGTCTCGGAATTATTTTTAAGGAGACTCCCAAAGATTTAGATTTTGTTCCACTTCAAGACCAACAAAAAAACAAACAAACACTACAACAACAACCAGAATGACCAAAAATATGGTCTTAAGTAAGTGTGGGGGTTTAGTCGCCGAATTTCGTTGTTCCAGTATTGACAGTAAGTAGGGTGTACGTAGTCTCCTATGGACCGAAAAGACAGTAGTTGGATCCGGTTCTCTTCAAGGTAGAGACACGAACGGTACGAACGTCTTCGTCCCTCTTTTCTTGTACCACTTAACTCATGACCGAGAATGACGAAGACCTCTTTTCACTTTCCTCTGTGTCGCAAATAGGAGGGTAAAGTAACAGGGTACTTTCAGTACACAAGTGTGGGTTGAGGTCTCGCCGGCCTCGTCACGTCAGGACGGTAACCTGACCTTCGACCTCTCGGTCTTGAGTACAGGGACCCGAAGGGAAAGGAGTAGATACACTGTCAGAACTACTATTACGTGCACGACGGACGAGTCAGAGTTTATATTTTACACCCTCTAGTACAGACAAGTGTCCATTCTGTCGAATTTAAATCTCTCTAATTCTCTGAGGAGGGTCGGGGTTCTAGTATGTCGTCTTCCCATACTCCCGGTCTTAAGTGTTGGTCTACAACGACTGTAGTTTCGGACCGAGAATGGTTCAAAATAAGGAAAAAGTTGAAAAGTTTTAGTTCTCGTTATTGTTTTCAAGAATGATGGTACAATCCTGGTCACCCACGTTTTATTTAGAATCTAGGAAAGAGAAAGTATTTCGTTCAAAATTCGTAATTTTTCCCGGGAGGACCTATTCATTATATTCAATCTGAACTGTCATCATAAAAATTTGGAGGTAAGGAGATAATTGAACGGTCATTTTATCCCAAGAAAGTAAAGTTTCGTATTTAGCCGTTTTAGATGACTACTTCTCTCACTTCACACCTGTTTACTTACTTTTAGGTAGTAGGAGTACTCTTTTTGTTGATTTTGAATTCGGTTTAATCACCGTCGGATCGTCCGAGTAAAATCATTTTCTGTTCTACTACGGTCACTGTAACACTGAAAATTGTGTCATCGACCACCACAGTCCTGATCCTACACTCTAATACCTCCTACCCCGAGATCTGTTTCCTTCGGTAGTCTCGGTTCCTCACCGACACGGACGAAAATCTAACATGTACCCTTGTCCCGTCGTTAAGTACTACTGAGTGTCAGTAAGTTATATTTAGGAAATCTCAGGAAGATTCCTGCTCCGTATGTTTCTGTTGTGATTTCAGACAGGAACGCTCTTGAATTTGATCGTTCCATTTGTCGTCTCCACACTATTCCAACTTCCCCGCAGACCTTGGACTGATGATACTCGGAACTTACTCTTGAACCGGTCTATCTCGGTGACTCTAAAGAAACGTTTACTTCACAGTTTTTTGTGTTAAGTTATGTTTAGGTAATGATCTGTTTTGCTATACCTGTGAACCCACCAACACCAAATCAGTGGTTCAGTACAGGTTGAGAACGTCGGGAAAATTGACGTCGGGTAGTCCGAAGATATAGGTACCTTAAGAGGTCTGTTCTTATGACTTCACCCAATAGTAAAGGAAGAGGTCCCCTAGAAGGACTGGCTCCCTAGTTTGGGTACAGAGGGCGCAACCGTCCACCTAAAGAATGGTCATTCGGTAGTCCCTTCGGGACCTGTGAATCATGAGAAAAATTAATGAATTAAATAGTCACTCGTGGACCCTTTACGAATAATACACATGGTGCCAACGGTCCCGCGTAGATAAAGTCTAACCTTGAATAGTCTCCTTCGTTCCTTCTCCTCGTTCGTTATATGACTGGTGTACGCAAGATGTTTTGGCGGGTCCTATATCTTGTGTCGTGTTCGGACTTCGGTTTGTAGCGTCGAGGGAAAGACCACCACACTGGAACCCTTTTGACAAAGTTGGTGAGGGGTGGAATCAAAGGAGTGGACATTTCCCTTAGATGAAATGTCTACTAACATTCACTTATGTACAATTATGAATGTTGTACGTTCTGTGAATCTTGTCACTTCTCCTGTATCGTATGTAAATTATTTGCAATAGATGTAGAGTCAAGTCAGTGAGTCAGCACAGGTCGAGCAACACTGGGGCACCTGACGTCGTGTGGTCCGAAGGGACAGGTAGTGGTTGAGGGTCTCGCATGAGTTTGAGTACGGGTAGTTCAGTCACTACCTGAAATCAAACCGTAGTCAGGAAGGTTACTTGTAAGTCCTGACTAAAGGAAATCCTACCTCACCAAATAGAGGCACGTCAGGTTTCTTGAGAGTTCTCAGAAGAGGTTGTGATGTCAAGTTTTCGTAGCTAAGAAACCGGGAGTTGAAAGAAATATCAGGTTAAGAGTGTAGGTATGTACTGATGACCTTTTTGGTATCGAAATTGTTCTGTCTAGAAACAACCGTTTCATTACAGAGACGAAAACTTATACGACAGATCCAACCAGTGTCGAAAAGAAGGTTCCTCGTCAAGTCAAGTCAAGTCAACGAGTCAGTACAGACTGAGAAGCCCTACAGTACCTGACATCGTGTGGTCCGAAGGGACAGGTAGTGGTTGAGGACCTCGGATGAGTTGAGTACAGGTAGTTCAGCCACTATGGTAGGTTTGTAGAGTAGGAGACAGTAGGGGAAGAGGAGGACAGAAGTTAAAAAGGGTCGTAGTCACAGAAAAGGTTACTCAGTCAAGAAACGTAGTCCACCGGTTTCATAACCTCAAAGTCGAAGTCGTAGTCAGGAAAGTTACTTATAAGTCCCGACTGAAGGAAATCCTGTCTGACCGACCTAGAGGAACGTCAGATTCCCCTGAGTGTTCTCAGAAGAGGTTGTGGTGTCAAGTTTTCGTAGTCAAGAAGTCACGAGTCGAAAGAAATATCAGTTTGAGAGTGTAGGTATGTACTGATAACCTTTTTGGTATCGAAACTGATCTACCTTGGAAACAACCACTTCATTACAGAGACGAAAAATTGTGCGACAGATCCGACCAGTATTGAAAAGAAGGTTCCTCGTTCACAGAAAAATATAATACCGACGTCACTAACACCTCGGTTTTATTTATTTATTTATTTCAGACAGTGACAAAGGTGACAAAGGGGTAGATAAACGGTACTTCACTACCCTGGTCGACGGTACTAGAATCAAAAGACTTACAACTCAAAGTTCGGTTGAGAAATTGAGACGAGAAAGTGAAAGTAGTTCTCCGAGAAATCAAGAAGAAGTGAAAGACGGTATTCCCACTACAGTAGACGTATAGACTCCAAGAACTATAAAGAGGACCGTTAGAACTAAGGTCGAACACGAAGTAGGTCGGGTCGCAAAGAGTACTACGTGAGAGGTATATTCAATTTATTCGTCCTACTGTTATATGTCGGAAGTGCATGAGGAAAGGGTTAAACCTTGGTTAGACAACAAGATACAGATCAAGATTGACAACGAAGGACTGGACGTATGTCTAAAGAGTCCTCCGTCCAGTCCACCAGACCATAAGGGTAGAAAGTCTTAAAAGGTGTCAAACAACACTAGGTGTGTCACTTTCCGAAACCGTATTGACTATTTCGTCTTTATCTACAAAAAGACCTTGAGAGAACGAAAAAACTACTAGGTCGCTTACAACCGTCAAACTAGAGACCAAGGAGACGGAAAAGATTTTATTCGAACTTGTAGATCTTCAAGTGCCAAGTGTATGACAACTTCGGACCGAACCTCTTAAAACTCGTAATGAAACGTTCGTACACTCTACTCATGTTAACACGTCATCAAACTTATAAGAACCCGTAACGGAAAGAAACCCTAACCTTACTTTTGCCTGGAAAAGGTCAGGACACCGGTGACGACTCAAAAGGTTTAAACGACCGTATAACTCACGTCGTGAAAATGTCGAGTAGAAAGTCCTAAACTTTGTTGAGTTGACCTTAAGGTAGTGGAGGTGACCGAAATAAACATCACTACGAAGGATTCCGGGTGAACTGAAGAGTAAGGTCCTACAGACCGAGATCCATCCAATAGTGTGGTAGCATCAATAGACCCAGTACTTCTAGAAAAAACATACCAAGACACATAAAAACGGTGGAGGAGCTTTATAGAAGACGAAGACAATCCAGGTATGGTAAAGACAGGAAATAACACGAGCAGAAACGTACTTTACAAGGGAACCATAGAGATTAAAAGAACTTCTCTAGAGATCAGAAAGGGTAAGATAACAAAAGAAGATAAAGAAACGTGACTAGTGACTCCTTCCGAAGGAATAGAGAGGAACGCTAAGAAACCTTGAGACGTAAGTCTACCCACTTTCACTTTCACTTCAGCGAGTCAGGACAGCCTGAGAAACACTGGGGTACTTGATATGTCAGGTACCTTAAGAGGTCCGGTCTTATGACTTCACCCATCGGAAAGGGAAGAGGTCCCCTGGAAGGGTTGGTTCCCTAGCCTGGGTCCAGAGGACGTAACGTCCACTTAAGTGTACCCATATAGAAAGGAAAAGAGGAAACGCAAATCGAAGAAAAGAGTCGATAAATAGATGTATAAGAGGAGTAAATTAGTAGTCCTCTTGTACTATTACACACATAAGATAAGGAAAGGAATCGTCGACTCCTTTGACTCTAACTCTTCCCCATCCACCGACCGGGTCTCGGTCTACACTCAGATTCCTCTTGTCATTTGTGATTACAAACGGTACTAGAGATATTATACGATTGACGTTTTTCCGTTCGACATATCACAAATCCCGTGTCGGAATAGAGTTCAGGGAGATTCATAAAAGGGGTTTATTTATTTCCTCGTGTCATATTTGTCCCGTACGTAAAGATCGGAATTTTCCCATTCTTCAACCTCAGCCCCGGAGTCCGTTCCGACGAGCCATGACGACTAGGAAGACAGAAAGACAAGTGAGAATTTCAGTGTCGGTTTCAGATCTGATCGTCTTCCCTCTCGTTATGTCTCGATTGAAGGGAGAAGGAAAAAACACTTTGTACTCGTACTTGTTAGTTTGGGACGGACTATTTTGATATCCAAACCTAGAAACCCCTTTAATCTAACACTACATTGACTGACACGAAGAACCGTCGGTTCATCTGTGTCGGTCCGGGTGTAAAAGATCCACTAACAACTCTTAGTCGACAACCAAATTCACGTTTTATGATACACCTTAAAAATAACTGTAAAGAAGATCTCTCAAAATTGTTGTGAAAGTCCTCCTAGAAAGCGTCATTTCCATTAAATAGGTAGGATACTGAAGGTGCTGTGTATGTGAATCTGACTTGGACCGACACTAAAGAAATGTATAAACGTCATACTGTTCCACCAGATGACACGACTGATGAGATCCATCTACACACGAGTAGAAGTGTAAAGACGAGTCGTAGAAAAGTAAATATAGTTATTCGAATTCGAATTCATCCGAATTCTACGGACTCTTCATCCGACTTTTACGGGTTGTTTCGTAAAATCATTTTTTTTTTTTTTTCCACCATTGATGGTATCATAATGACACAGGTGAGACACGACCCGTATATCGTCCACGAAATGAATACCTGTGTGACAAGTGTAGGTTAGGAATGTTTGATTGTCGGTATAAAATTTCCATTCCTTTGAAATTGGAAATGGTTCCAATTCATTGAATTGATCTTGTCTCATTCTCGAACCGGTTAGACAGTAAGATTGGTTTATCCGGATTGAGGTAAAAGATAGGACGAAGGTATATACTGTACTGGAATAGAGGTTCTAATCTTGTCTATAATTTCATCAAAATAAAGATTTAGTCGTCATGCGTTAGGACCGACGTATAAGTAAGTCGCTCAAGTTCTTTTAAACAACGGTCCCGGGAGGAAGGTCTGTAGCCAGACCCTACTCCGGGTCGCACCCATAAAAAAACAAAAATTCTAAAAGGTGAAGAAACTTTACACGGAAGTCTAAAGTCTGTGTGAGTATAGTAATTCTCTGTGTATAGTATAGTAATTCTTACAGAAATTTCTACGAGGAAAGTAAAGTTAGCACTTGAGAGACCTTTATCGTAAATCACGTCGCTAAAATTCGACGTCACTAAAACTAGAAGGGTCTCTCTTTCCGTATATTTAGATTGATAGACTCCAGAACCCATGCACAGTCAAAAAAATTAATCGAGAAATCTTGCAGACAGACCACCGTTTAATAAATTAGAGACTGGGGGGCCACGGTCTCTCGTTTTTGTAGGATCGTCTTTTGGAAGTAAAGACGGAGCAATCTTCGACCGTCTCTTAAGTAGGAGGAGATTAGAAAGGTTTATGTAGTGGGAGGTTGTGTGGTTCACATGGTCCGTGAGACTCCAATCCCATGATTTAAGGAGTCGAGGCACTTTAAAATTAATCTCGTCTACCGGGTGGTCTATTATTACGGTCACGTTCTTCAGAATGCGTCTTGTTCACGAAACGTTTATGAAAGAGATTCTTCTAGGTCGCGAACAAATACCTCACGTATTCACGTTTTGGAAGACGCTCGAGGGTAACTGACATCCGGGTCAGATTACACCCCGTTCGCGTTAACTGTGGGCATAAAAACAGACATGTCGCGCAAAAGAAGGGAGTGGAGGGTCTAGTGAGGAGGGAAGGAAACCCGTTGATGAAGGAGGGTGACCGTCAGTACTCGAAGAGGACTCTGAGGAGATTTGACTCGGGATGTAGAGTCTGGAACAAGAGTCTTCGACCTTAAGGTACATTAGAAGTGCTGTTTCGGCTCTACCCTTCATAACTGCAAAAAAACTATCTTGTCCTTTCAGTTCAAGTCTCGTCGATTTCACTGTATCAGTTCCAGAGTCTCTGTCATTCCCCGTTTTAGACCGAAGGTTAGGTTAGGAGTTTCCAAGGTATAGAAGAGAGGAAGAGGAGGAGTGACTACAGAATGTCGAGGGCCGGCTGTCAAACATTCCCGGGTTCGTTCCCAGATGGAGTCAGGTCTCGGGTATCAAAACGTAAAACGGTGTACAAGAGTTACTTTCCTTCTGTCTAGACTTTCAATCGTCTGAAACCAGATTGACTACCCGTGACCCTTCCTGCCCACCTTAGTATAACAGTGACTAAAGTTGTGTCCTATCTCAGGATAACAGTCGTACCTGTATACTTCCTTCTCTTGTAAGTGTCTATTCTAGTCGAGGTTTCTGGCACAGGGAGACTGTTATTGAGGGGATAGGGGTGGCAGTGGGTTCAAGTCGGGGACAGGGAGTGCGTGATCTACATTTTCAGGTAGAGTGTGGGAGAAAGAGGGGTGAAAGGATGTCAGGGTCCCGGAGGATGGAATGTCGGGAAAGAGGAATAGAGGGAGAGTAGGGAGAGGGTCGTGGATCTCGGGGTGAGGTCGGTACCTCGTAGAGGTTCAAATATCGTTTGGTGGGGTCTAATTTCTCTCTCCCTTTAATCTGTAGTGATTAAGTCCACTACGTGATTAAGTCGGACTGAAACTACGTAATCCTTCAATTCCGTTGTCTCCTCCCTTCACAGCACGGGTCGTAGTGTGTCCGATGGAGAATCAAGGGGTTCGTCGCGGTGACCACTTTTTAGGTGGACGGTTACGTTCTCTGTATTCTCTGTGCCCAAACAAGGGACCTAACCCTTCTAAAGGACCTTTACCGTGGGGTGAGGTCATAAGAATGGACCTTTTAAGGTACCCGTCTCCTCGGACCACCCGGCCGATGTCTGGTGCCCCAACGTATCTCAGTCTGTCCTGACTCGTTGGTTCGACAATCGAACGTGTCATCATTTCTTAAACGGACGGTTCGTCCTTTGTGCTCAAGTTGGGGATCCCGTCCTTCTACGGGACCTCTTCCTTTACCGTTGGGCGAGGCCATAAGAACGGACCTCTTAGGGTACCTGTCTCCTGAGACCGCCCAACGTCAGGTACCCGAGTGTTTCTCAGTCTGTAAAGGTGGTACTAATTTCCGAAGGTAAGACTGTAGAGATACACGGTTCATCTCCTGACTCTGATCTTGTAACGACAGGGTCCTTCGTTACCTTTCTCTTACTCCGAACCTCAGTTTGAACCTTTGAACCAACGGTAAATGACGCCCCGGTTCCCTTTCAGGTGTCGGACTCGAAGGAAGCGAATCAGACATTTTACTCCGATTACTGTTGCTATCAACTATTCCATGGACAATCTAATTTACTATGTGTGTCTACTTCGTGGATCTGTAGTGTATATACGGGAGTCTACTTATGTACGAGGCAAAAACTTAGACGGAGAGAAGTGGAAGAGGGAACTCCAGTAAGAAGTCACTAGTGAAAAGAATTCTTCAACGGAGATTGAGGGGGTCCGACTCTGTTCACGGGGAGATACACCCGTGGATAGCGATCAGTTAGGCTACCGAACAAACAGGCGTAAAAGTGTCGTGTCCCCCGAGGACCCCCGAGTGACGACAGCGGATCACAGGTCGTGTCACGGACGTTCATCATCCGTGAACCCTCTATGACCCATTCACTTACTTAAGTACGTCCGTACTGGATTAGTTCCTCCGGGAGTCTTGTCGTTGTTCAAGTCTAAAGTTGGACTTCTATTAAAGTCTACACTCAGTAAAGACGTCCCCCATTTTTCCTTTTGTATACGTGTTGTCTTAAATGAAGTGTTCAGTTCGACGGACAAGAACAGAACACAAGGTCGATGCTAAACTGTGTTAAGAAAAATCCATTTTACTTCCTTCTGACTGACTTGGTCAAATATTTTTAACTCGACTTGACGATTTCCGAAACGTCAGCTCACCTTGATACAGTCTCATGACTGAAAAGAGAAAATTTTTATTGAGAAGTATAGAACAACGAAGTTTTTGATAAAGTCCACTGGATACGATCCCTCCACCCTCCCCCCAAGTACAAACCCTTGCGTACATTCTTAATTACTAAAATTTTAATTTTTTTTTTTTTTTATTTTTTTTTTTTTTTNAAGAACAGAACACAAGGTCGATGCTAAACTGTGTTAAGAAAAATCCATTTTACTTCCTTCTGACTGACTTGGTCAAATATTTTTAACTCGACTTGCCGATTTCCGAAACGTCAGCTCACCTGGATACAGTCTCATGACTGAAAAGAGAAAATTATTATTGAGAAGTATAGAACAACGAAGTTTTTGATAAAGTCCACTGGATACGATAAATTATTCATCCACTTGAATCTTTTTATGAATTAAAAAGACCTAGAATGGATGTTAAATCTCTCTTATTGTGGGTGAACTGTCTTAATCGTACTAATCTTTATAGAATAAACCCCGTTTTTCATCTTCCACCCATTGTAATACATAAAATTACTGAGATATAATACGTTTTAATAAAATTATAGTAGGAGGAGAATTCTTGAAAATACTTCGACTTACCTTCCAGTTAAGACCGGCTTCTTAAATAAATCAAATGTATACGTGGAAAATAGGTTGGGAATTGAGTGAAAAATCATCTCTCAAACTTTAGAAATGAAAAAATCTTTCATAATAACCTTACTTTCAACTCTCGACTCTTTTGACTTTACAACATTTCAACTCTTACTACGACACAAACGTCCGGTTTGACTCCTGCATTTGGGTCATCGGAGAACTATCGAGACTCGTTGACAAGACTTCTACCTTTCCTCTTCGTACCTATGTATGCTCCAAAACGTTGTTATTAGTCTATCAGTCTTGCAGTTTGTTAATGTTCAATACTGGTTGGATCTCTCGTATAAGTTTTCGTCTCTGTAATGAAACGGTTGTTTCCAGGCAGATCAGTTCCGATACCAAAAAGGTCATCAGTACATACCTACACTCTCAACCTGACACTTCTTCCGACTCACGGCTTCTTAACTGTGAAAACTTGACACTACAACCTCTTCTGAGAACTCTCACGGAACCTGACGTTCCTCTAGGTTGGTCAGGTAAGACTTCCTTTAGTCGGGACCCTAAAGAAACCTCCCTTACTACGACTTCGACTTTGAGGTCATGAAACCGGTGGAGTACGCTTTTCAACTGAGTAGCCTTTTCTGGGACTACGACCCTCCCTAAACCCCGTCCTCCTCTTCCCTTGCTGTCTCCTACTCTACCGACCTACCGTAGTGACTGAGCTACCTGCACTCAGACTCACTTGAGGCCCTCAACTACTACCTGTCCCTCCGGACCACACGACGGTAAGTACCCCAACGTTTCTCAACCTGTGCTGACTCGCTGACTTGACTTGACTTCCTTTTGGTCTATGGTGTTCACTTCCTTGAGTCACAAAAAGATACATACCCTTTTACGTTCCCAGACCCGAGTTACTTTAATAAGGAAACTATACGTGTAGTCGACAGACCCCGGTCATAGGACCCGAAAAAGTAGGACTCAGAGGAGTTTCCACCGACGTCATCGACTGACGATTTACCTCCCGTAGGACAAAGATGAGACTCTAGGGAGTCCCGGGTGACACGTCCACCGACGTTACACTACCAAACTACCGACGTTGTAGGAAACAAATTTTATTACAAGAAAATATCTTTTGTATATCTTTGTTCACTTTTGTATGTCTTTGTTCACTTTTGTATGCCTTTGTTCACACACGTACGATTCAGCGAAGTCAGGACAGGCTGAGAAACACTGGGATGCCTGACATCGGGAGGTCCGAGGAATGAGGTACTCGAAGAGTTCCCTTCTTATGACCTCACCCAACGGTACGAGAGGAGATCCCCCCGTGTCTCCTCGAAAATTTGTAGGAGACAAATCTTATTATGAGAGAACCCACTTTTGTATATCTCTTTTCTTGATACTCATTTTCACTTACACACCTATTTTGATTTGTTTAGGTAGAAAGGTAGGGGAAAAATATAATCCTTCCAGTACTACGATCGATCGATGGTCGTGACACCGGGGTTGGGATCTTAGATGCAGACGAGAAACGGTGATTGGGGACTACAGGTTGAGGATTTAAGGAGTCAGTCTATAGTTCAGTAAGAATCGGACCCGTTGGAGTGACTCCGTCATGAAACGTACACGATATATTAAAAAAGAGAAGGACTACACCTTATTGTAATAGGAAAAGAAGGAAGATGTGTGAACATCATCCTTTTTTTTTTCCTCCACTATGTAGTTAAACTTCAAGGATAGTACATTATAACTTTCTAGTACATTGATTTGCTTTATTAAGTAAAAAGTCGTTTATTAGTAACTCGTGAGAGGTCCCTGGCCCGTGATAAGTAGTTTCAGATGTCAGACACGAAAGAATGTGCTGTCTCAGTCGGTCCGACGCTGATAGAGTAATCGGGTCCGGAGAAGGCGGGGACGAAACTCTACTCCTACCACTATGCGAGGAAAGAGTGTTAGTCTAAGACTGTAAAGTCGGACTCAGTCGGGACACATTAGCAGAGAGAAGAGACTAGTGTCCGGAAGCAAAAAAAGGGGTGCCGTTCGCAGGAGGCACAAGGACGGTCTAACAGAGGACTGGTGAGAGTAATTTCACATGACTGCCAGTACGGAGTTAGGGTAAGGGTCGAGTTTGTGAGACTCAACCGAGGGTAACGGACGAGTCTTAGTCACGTCTGGGACTATGAACTGGGAACTGTGAACTGGGAACTGGGAACTCCCGGTCGGTCGAGTCGGTGCTGAACTGAGACGACAGAGGAGAGGAGACCAAGAGGAGTGAACCGATTCAAGGTCAACTCGATTCGGTATCCGGTAAGGGAGGCACACAAAACGAACCCAATAAGAATAAGGTAGACATAGACGGTTTGTGCTAAGTAAACCTTCTTATATCGACGACCACAGATGAACTAAGTGTTCCTAAGGTAACGCAAGACGAAACTTAAAAACCTACTTTAAGTTCATGCAATGGGTCAAAATCTCAGAAAGTCAATAAAAGTGACACATAATGAACACGTACATAAATAACTTCTCCTCGTCACACCATCTTTCTGAATCCTGTCGTGATCGAGGTAGTCACGATCGACCCATTGGAGTCTCTTCGGTGGCATTGGGGTGAGAGGAGTAAGACACGGAGTTAATGAAAGGGATATTAGACACTAATTTTACTGTTGTCAAGACGTTCCAACAGCACTTACACATATGCTACTCTCTCTCTAAACTTTCTTACGTCGTTATCAAATCCGCACGTTCTCGGGGACTCTTCTTTTATGTGGTGAAGCCTCTATTAGGTTGTAACGTATCCTTCAAAATATACCCTTGCAAACTTCCCTGTTTGTATGAAGAAACAGTCTCATTCTATAGAATCTCGTCTAAAACGTCAAAACATTCCACCATGGCCCCCTTTTTTCGTAGATACCAATTTATTAAAATCTGTACAATTCAATTTTTATTGAGTATTACAAAGAAATAGTGTCCTAAGGAGTCCGTCTAAGTCCAACCCTTCCCTCCGAATCTTTCTTCGTTCGACAAGGGGAAGGGAGGAGGATAGAGGTTCGTCTCTTACTCACACGTCCTCAGACACTTGAATAGACTAGTGTCTCGTGACTAGAGTCCGAGACAGAGGGTCCCGACCACAAGGAGAAACGTGTGAAACCGTTGAAAACTAACTCTCGTCACCATCTCATTTACCCTCACCGACACCACCGGAGACGTCCCGACCCACCCATCTCTGTGCATAATGGGCTGAGACACAATATGACCACCGAAAAAATTGGGAAAGGATCCCTCACAATGGAGGTAAAAACGGAAAAAGGTAAAAAGACTCGGAGTGGACTTTTCTTCATGTACGAAAACAAACAAACAATAAACAAAAGTAAACTGACCCGGTCAAGAATCAACGTTGTGAGGTCGTAGAAAGTAACACCGTGCGTTTGGGAATGAACGACGTACACCCTAGGTCAAGGGACTGGTCCTTAGCTTGGGTCCGAGGAACGTAACCTCACACCGCAGAATCGGTTATCTGGTAATACCTTTAAGACTGCACAAAAGAAACCAAACAAACAAAAATGAAAAACAAAATTGTACTGAAATTGTCTCCTCCCACTCTAGTGTGAGCATTGGTTTAACATTCGGTGTCCGGACCAAACCTTACTGCTCTAGGACTCTAATAAGGGAGACCACTCAGAAGAGGCTGGTCGCGGAGTGGGGCGGGACTCGTTCCGTCCCGACCCATCAAAAGAGTCCACGTAGGTATCGTCAAGGGACAACTTTAAGATCAGTACGTGTTAACGTTACTGAGAATCTTTAAATGGAAGAGTGGTCTATCATTTTAAGAATTCTCTCTTTCACCGGGAAATACGTGAACCCTCACAATGGTCGTGGAATGTATCCCGGATAACCGTACATACACGAGTTGTTCGTAGAATACTTACCTGACCGGTCCCCTTCCCTTTCTTTTTACCTGACTATAGTTAATTTTTAGTGTTTTTTATGACACTCGACGAGATACAACTTTAGATAATGTCACTTCGAGGGGAATTTGAACCCTATCGAAATCTTTTCTCTTAATTCCCGGGGACCAGGATCGGAACTATCACGATGTTTAATCGAGTCTGTAATATTTTCCTAGTTCGGAGGAGAGACTGCAGTCAAAGTAGTCCGTGTCCTCCTCTCATAAATATGAGACGGAAAAAGGTTTGTCCTGACTTCTGCTGAGAACTCTGGTAGAGGTCACGAACTGATCACATCAATTTAAGCATTCTCAGGATTCTTATTACGAAGGAATTACCCTTTGTAAAGAGTTTAACTTTCAAATTCATACTCTGCAAGTAAATTGGTTAGTAATGATCGTGCTCACACGAGGTAGATGTACTAATCGGTAACTTAACGGATCCAGGAGACCTCCGATCGAGGGTCCCCTTTGTCTTAACCATTTTCTAAGTCAGGTGTGGTTCTGGGAATATTTTACGGGAATCCGAGAGTTTGTGGTCGTCCAGTCAAAAAGAGACAGGTCGACAAAAAAGGTATATTTCTCCCTCTATCTGTCCTCAAGGGAGCTCCAGGACACTAATTCTTCGGGGGAAGTTACGTCTACGTCCCCTTACCCACACTAGGGATCAGTCCTTGGTGTCGGGTGTTCGGAATCCCGTTACTTGGAGGGGAGTTGGGAAGAGTCGATCTCCTCGGACGTATGGAATTGATTCTGGGTCGTATCGGTGTGTGTGTGTGTGTGTGTTTCTCCCTCTGTCTACGGTCGTCGGAGACCCGAATATCGGAACGTCGAAACAGTGATTTCTCTTTTTCGGAGGAAGGGAGTTTGAGTCGACCTCCTTAGAACCCCCTCTTGCGACTACTCAAACCGAAGCCAGAGCGTCAGTGTGAACTCTGATTTCACTGAGACAGGTCCTCTCTTCACCATAATCCTCACTCGGGCTAAATCCAGTACACTTGTGAAACCCGATTTCTGACACTAAAGTCTCTACCTTATGTACCCTCTACCTCTGAATTGATACCTGTTGGACATCCCTCTCGACTTTCCCTTGCGGACCCCATTTTCGTGTTTTGACGGGTGCTTTCTTAGTGACGTTTATAGTCCTTTGGAAGTCGTCTTAAATAATTGTGATATAACAAAGTACCTGTAAACGTTAGTAGATATCGTCACGTCTATATACGTACTTGAAAAATTTGTCTATGTTCGTTACATATAAACATTTTCTTTCTCTTTTGATAAAAAGGTGTTCCAACATACGACAGTCTATTGTATAGATCACAGTAGACTATTGAAGTTGTATACGTCTTATTCACCCTTTAACTCCGAGGGTATAACCTGTTTTTTTTTCTCTTTTTACTTCAACTTTGTATTTACTGGACTGTTCTTTATGGAGAAGTCTTTCCGTTTTCATCAATGACTTATGAAAGAAGACCTTGTTTTATTTTCTCTCTCTTGTTTTCTCCGATGAACCTCGAATTTGGTTGGGGTCAAGACTAAAAGACAAAGAAAAAAACTATCTTTAATGACTTAATTTATCCAAGTTTTCCTGTTATTGAAAAGGTCTATTTTCTACGAAGACAAAGTTTTCATTTGAAATTTTTGTGACTGAAATAAGGACTCTTGGTGAATTCTACATAATGTACGAAAGAACGTAGTATCTTATAACAAGTCTTCTGGTAAATTAAACAAAAAGAAAAAACGATTAGGAGACATGGAAAATGAAGAAAAAAGGAAGGAGGAGGACGACCATAATATATATACATTGATATTCAGACGTAGATTGTTCGGTTAAGATACCCAACTGTGAAATACCTATTTATGACGAATTTTCCCTATCCTAATTTAATAAAAATTATATATGTTTAAAGACTAATCTTTCCTTTTGTCTGGTTTAGAATTGTGACTTTAGATAACCATCAAACTAATGTTTAGTAAAAATAGAAGACAAAGTATTAAGACCGACAAAAGATTCAACAAGTATGTCTCATATATAAAAACTTGTGACTGTAAGTTTTCACATCGTGTTTCTTTTATGTTCACTAATTAAAACTTGGTACTTATCACATCCTTCAGGATTATAGAAATAAAGGGGGACTTAGGGTATGTCGTCCTTCCTTTCCCATGTAGATATTTATAAAGTACTTGAAATTTTGTCTTTATCTACTCTTACTTACCTTTCAATACATCCAAAAGGGGTGTCTACCTTTTGATAGGTATTCTTTTTTATTCTAGTCCTGCGAGTCTTTGTCCCTAAGATTGATATGACAGTGTTCATTGGGTCACTTCTTCTTTCTCCTTTCTGCAGAAATTTTGTCTGGTCAAACCAATGTCCTTATAGAGTCCATTCTAGTCCAAATTTTTATTGTGTATGTTTTCTATCTTCTTCCCTTCACGTGACTCCTTGTCTAAGTGCCCACGAGACTTGAGTAGGTCTAACCCAGTCCTTCGAGTGTGGCTTAGATTTTTGTACGGACCTCTTTCACGATTTCGGTCTTTTTGTGTCATAATCTCAAATAAGTCTCGTTTCATCATAGTGTTTCCCCGTCCGATTACGAACTTCTTATACCATACCCTGTTTATCTACTGTGTCTCTTCCGATTGTGTTTTTTTGATTGAGACAAAATAAGACATTATTTCTGAAGTCTAACTTACGAGTCTTCTGACGAAAGACGCAATACAAATCATATTATGGGTGGTATTACAGGATACCTGATCCACCGACATCCAACCTCCGTTTCACTTGAACCATTTAAATTAACAGAGTTTACCACGAACTCCTGATGGTTAATAAACTAATGTGATTTGTTCTTATCAAAAAACACATCTACTGTGTTTCGAGTTTGGAGACTAGAATATTTCTTAATTGGAGTGAAAAAAATAATCTTCAAAACTCCTTCAGTATTTTCCGTATGAATCGTTAAAAAAAAAATCTATGTTTCCATTTTTCGTCTGACTGTACTATTTTAACCCTAAAATCTCACAAAAGTATCTTTATACTTTTGTAGATAGGTAACAACCGTTCACATTTAATCGAGTAGTAAAACCTTTCATCCATACTTTAATACATTATTCTAGGTATTTTTCAGGTAAGAAAAACTAAGTCATTAAGATGGTTTAAGATGAAGTGACCGTTTCCGGGTATATCAGTTTCAATGCCAAAAAGGTCACCAGTACATGTCTACACTCTCCACCTGACACTTCTTTCGACTCGTGGTTTCTTAACTACGAAAGCTTGACACCACAACCTCTTCTGAGAACTCTCAGGGAACCTGACGTTCTGGTTTGGTCAGTTAGGATTTCCTTTCGTTGGGACTTATAAGTAACCTTCCTGACTACGACTTCGACCTCGAGGTTACGAAACCGGTGGATTAGGTTTCTCGACTGAGTAACCCTTTCTAGGACTACGACCCTTTCTAACTCCCGTTATCTTCTTCCCCCGCTGTCTCCTACTCTACCAACCTACTGTAGTGACTAAGTTACCTGTACTCAAACTCGTTTGAGGTGTTCTACCACTAACTGTCCCTTCGGACCGCACGACGTGAGGTACCCCAGTACTTCTCAACATGTACTGACTCGTTGACTTGTTGTTCTGATTTTTATTTCAGATTATTTTATTAGAATTTATATATTTTATAAAATGTATTTTTCATGAGTAGTACTGTAATAAATGTTATCACTTTAGATGGGTTTACATCCCAAAAAGATCATCAGCACATGTCTACATTCTTTCGGCTCATGACTTCTTGACTACTCTTAATTAATACTCTATAATACCACATAGGAACCTCTTCCTTTACCGTTGGGTGAGGTCATGAGAACGGACCTCTTATGGTACCTCCCTCCTCGGACCATCCCAGCGCTTCTCAACCTGTACTGACTCATTGAAGTGAAAGTGATACCACATAGGAATACTACCTTGTAATATGTCAATAATTTGATATAAACGTCTCTCAAATAGTGTTTTTACAAGTATTAAATTCAACGTATATTATGCTACATCAATTCTTTATACTGTTACAATTGTCACTAATTAGGACACACCCTCGAAAAAACACTAAAAAAAAGTAATAATTGAAGGTAAACAGGATTTGATCTGTTCTAAACAAAAGAGGTAAACCGTAAAGGTAAGTACGGGACCGATAACATAAATACGTCATACGTTGTAGAGGAGAAGGAAAAATTATCTTAGGATTAATGTTCATCTATCGCTTTTGAATTTAAAAGGACCAAAGGAACACGATTCCCATCAACACCCATTACTTTATATTCGTCTTCAGTTGACCCACCCCGAAGGTCAATTTGAACAAAAAGCTGTCAGTTTTTCCTACCTCTCCCGTGAGTCAACATTGTACAGCAAACGAGAATTTGAAAGGTCTTTTGAACAAAGACGGACCTTTAGTGATACCGTGCGTCTTTAGAGTCTCGACAGGTATTCTCAAGATGGAGGACCCTGTGCACTGGTGACTCACATCTGACCTGGACATTTGTACCACCTTATCAGTGGGGAAACCAATGCAACGGAATATATTCGGAGACAGTATCGGTTGACCTTTCTTTAAGAAGAAGGCGGCACAACACTCTTCCGACACCGACCCTTGGGTTCAGTCGGAGATCTTGGATTCTCGTTGGTGTCGGTTGACAGTCGACAGTGACTAAAGTCTCAGAGAAAGTTTCCATCTACCTGTACTAGGATTCCCTTTGACTGTAGACTGAAACTATTCGTTTCATCATCTAATTTTTACTTCGACCTTAGTATTTAGCTTCGGAGTCTTATTCTAAATTATCTGTAATTATATTTTATGATGGTCCACACACAAAATGAGTGAGGCTGAGAAACACTCGGGTACCTGACATCGACCGGTCTGAGGAGACAGGTAACCTAAGAGGTCCTGACCCAACGGTAAAGAAAGAGGTCCCCTAAAGGGACTGGGTCCTAACTTGGATCGAGAGGACGTAACTTCCGTCTAAGAAATGGTAGACTGGATATCCTTTTAGGATCTCGATTTTACCTCTTCCTTTACCGTTGGGTGAGGTCACAAGAACGGACCTCTTAGGGTCCCTACCCCCTCGGACGACCCGACGACAGAGACCCCAACGTGTCTCAGCCTGTGCTGACTTCGCTGAATCGTGGTATCGACTTTATGGTGTGAAACCAAGTTTAATAGTTATCGAATTTCGTATTCTGGAATAAACTACCAGATAATAAACGTCTTTTTTTTCCCACCCCTGCAAATCTACTGGTACTCACGTCGTACACAGCTGTCAAACTAGGCCGACAATTTTCTTTAAGTCAAGTCAAGTCAAGTCAACGAGTCAGCACAGGCTGAGAAACACTGGGGTACTTAGCGTCGTGTGGTCCGGAGGGACAGGTAGTGGTTGAGGGCCTCAAGTGAGTCTGAGTGCAGGTAGCTCAGTCACTACGGTAGGTCGGTAGAGTAGGAGCCAGTAGGGGAAGAGGAGGACGGGGGTTAGAGAGGGTCGTAGTTTCAGAAAAGGTTACTCAGTTGAGAAGTGTACTCCACCGGTTTCATGACCTCGAAGTCGAAATCGTAGTAAGGAAGGTTTCTTTAGGGTCCCGACTAGAGGAAGTCTTACCTGACCAACCTAGAGGATATGACAGATGCAACCAGTATTGAAAAGAAGGTTCCTCATTCGCAGAAAATTAAAGTACCGACGTCAGTGGTAGACGTCACTAAAACCTCGGGGGGGGGTTTTTTTTCAGACTGTGACAAAGGTGACAAAGGGGTAAATAAAGGGTACTTCACTATCCTGGTCTACGGTACTAGAAACAAAAGACTTACAACTCGAAATTCGGTTGAAAAAGTGAGAGGAGAAAGTGAAAGTAGTTCTCCGAAAAATCAAGGAGAAGTGAAAGACGGTATTCCCACCACAGTAGACGTATAGACTCCAATACCTATAAAGAGGGTCGTTAGAACTAAGGTCGAACACAAAGAAGGTCAGGTCCCAAAGAGTACTACATGAGACGTATATTCACTTTATCCGTCCCACTGTTATATGTCGGAACTACATGAGGAAAAGGATAAACCTTGGTCAGACAACAGGGTACGGGTCAAGATTGACAACGAAGGACTGGACGTATATCCAAAGAGTTCTCCGTCCAGTCCACCAGATCATAAGGGTAGAGAAAGTCTTAGAAGGTGTCAAATAACACTAGGTGTGTCAGTTTCCGAAACCGTATCAGTTATTTCGTCTTTATCTACAAAAAGACCTTGAGAGAACGAAAAAGGTACTGGGTCGCCTACAACCGTTAAACTAGAGACCAAGGAGACGGAAAAGATTTTGGTCGAACTTGTAGTCCTTCAAGTGCCAAGTGTATAACAACTTCAGACCCAACCTCTTAAAACTCGTAATGAAATGATCGCACACTCTACTCACGTTAACACGCCATAAAATTCGTAAGAAACCGTAACGGAAAGAAACCTTAACCTTACTTTTGACTGGAAAAGGTCACGACACCGGTGACGACTCAAAAGGTTTAAACGACCGTATAACTCACGTCCTGAAAGTGTCGTAGTAGAAAGTCCTAAACTTTATCGAGTTGACCTTAAGGTAGTGGAGGTGATCGAAACAAGTATCACGGGTGAACTGAAGTGTAAGGTCCTACAGACCGAGATCTACTCACTAGTGTGGTAGCACTAATAGGTCCAGCACTTCTAGAAAAAACATGTCAAGAAGACACATAAGAACGGTGGAGAAGAATTATAGAAGACGAAGGCAATCCAGGTCTGGTAAAGACAGGAAATACCTCGGGTAGAAACGTACTTTACAAGGGAACCATAGAGATTAAAAGAACTTCTCTAGAGATCAGAAAGGGTAAGACAAGAAAAGGAGATAAAGAAACGTAACTAGTGACTTCTTCCGAAAGAATAGAGAAGAACGATAACAAACCTTGAGACGTAAGTGTACGAATATATAAAGGAAAAGAGGAAACCAAAAGTGAAGAGAAGAAAAGTGTCGATAAACATTCCGGAGGGGTCTGTCGGTAAAACGAAAAAAAGTAAAGAAACGGTACCCCTACCAGAAGTAGGGACAGAATCGTATCCTGTTATGATAGATTTTATCTTTACACTGAATCCGTTCCATTCAATTTAAAAGTAATACGATACGAAGATGTAGACCATACAACTGTTGTCTAGACCAGTGATGTAATTACTTTCCTTTTTCCGTATACCTGTCTGATCTCTTATTGGTCCATCCCTTTGGTCTTGCCATTTCCAAGAACTTCGGTAAAGTGTAGCAGATATCCGTCCTAAAATTGTTTCTCTTCAGAATGTTTTCTCACTTTTTTATAAAAACACGGTTCCTAAACATCGGTCGGTTTATGTATTCAACCTCTTCCGTTACCGTTGGGTGAGGTCATGAGAACGGACCTTTTAGGGTACCTACCTCCTTGGACCATCCGACGTCAGGTACTCCAACGATTCCCAACCTGTGTTGACTCGTTGAAGTGAAAGTGAAAAGTGAAAGTACGTAGCCTCTTCCTTTACCGTTGGGTGAGGTCACAAGAACGGACCTCTTAGGGTCCCTGCCCCCTCGGACCACCCGACGGCAGATACCCCAGCGTGTCCCAGTCTGTGTTGACTGAATCGTCGTCGTTTATGTATTCATCTACGACCCTGGTAAGATTTAAAATTTCCTGATATGTTTACAATTTATAGTAATAAAACTTATAAGAACCGTTTATTTTTTTCGTCTGAAAACTAAATACACTAGTTACCTTAAATGTTCCAAAGATTTATAAAACCAGGAAAGTTCTAGATTTTGTTTAAACGTATTAATGAGAATTTCAATCTAAATTTATAGAGGTCGGTCGGTTTTTGGATCGTCTTCCGTACGAAGTCAGTATAGGATCTGTGGAGACTGGACACAATCTTGATAGTCGTTGAATTTTCTTTCGCGTGTCTCCGACCGTCTCTCCCTCTGGTAGTGAATCAGTAGAATGAACAGAAGAAACTAAAAGTCTGGGTGGTGGATCGTCTCTGTCACTTATTTAGATTAACAACCACTAAATCTTTCTCTTTCTCTCTCGTGGTCACGACACGTTAGACCAAGACGAAAAACAAAAAGAGAACAGGTTGTAGAAGGGTGACAGAATGACTCTCCTCATCGTGTCCTTTGGGTCCGATGGATTTACGTTGGCACAACACGTGGCTCTTCTCAGGTGACAAAAGGTTAGAATCGAGAAGACACTTTATGTGTCAAGGAGATGGGGATGGAGAGAACCACCGGAGTGAAAGAACAGTTTTACAACCCGCATGGGTCTCTAGTCCGGAACCAGGCGAATAGTGCCGGATCTACAAAGAGAACTTGAGGTCTTAGTATATGTTGATGTATGAACTGTCCAGGAGAATCTACAGAGGATCTAAAATTGTATACGTTGTGACTCAGGAATATCGAAAGGGATTCCGGGTAGGTGTAGAGTCCTGGGGGTCGAGTCTGTCACCGTTGAACTGAAGAGGTCAACGAGTCTTGTTTTAGACACCTCGGTAGGGGTTTGCAGGAGAAAGAGAGTATTGGAAGTAGGTTTAGTAGTCAATTAGGACAGACGACATACAAGTTTTTATGTACAGCCGTGAAGGAACCGCTAGGTCACCAATTCTGAAGTTTCAAGGTGACGTCCCCCGTACCCAAACTAGGGACCAATCCCTTGATTCAAGGACGTACATACCGTTTTTTCAATTTTCTATTTTTAAAAATTTCGTATATCTCAAACTAATAAAAAGTCTTAAAAAGAAGGGATCTATGTGTTATCTCAGGATCGACTAAAGGACGAAGGTTGGAAAGGATGATATTAGGTTCGAGTTGTATTGGTGGTCTTGTTGACAGATTTAGTTTAGTATCGTGACTAGTTTCGTCTACAGAAGAGTAGAGTGACTCTCGTTTTGAGTTTCAACAGTATTACGAAATTTCTGACCTGTGTAGCGGAGAATGAAGTAGAGACAGTAGGATGGTTTCGGGTCGATGGTCAAGGTCTCCGTGGAGACGGGTACGATTTGGGAGAAGGTACTAGTAAGGGGAGGGCCCTTAGATTTGCTGAGTTACGACCGGGAGAAGGTTTGGAAGTTAATTTTTTTTTTTTTTGGACTCACTTTGGAAGGGATCAATGGACAGATTTTGACGAAAGGAGAGACTTAGGGGTTCGTATGTACACTGAGTTCGAGATCCGAGGAAAGGACATGTTTGCTTGGGGCATCGTGAAACAAGATGTCCTGTCTGAATAAATAGAAAATTAATGGACGTCGGTGTGATGTTACGTCCGAGAGTCTTCTGTTCCTGAACTAGACAAAGCGGGTCCGTATTAGGGTGTCAGATTGTGTCACAGACAGTGCACCTCCTCTTCATGAGTCTAAGAGATTTCTTACTTCTTTCCTTTGGTATTTTATTCCTCAATCTACTGTTCTTCTAAAACTTCATGAGAGGTTTAGATTAAAAAGGACCCAAAGGTACGTTACCATCTTCTGTTTTACTCCACTCTTACCCCCAGGCTCATACCCAAAGATAATGGCACCATTGTGTTCCGGAGAACTCTGAAGCTATTAAATTTAAATGACGTGTACAGACAGGAAGAAATGTTTTTAGACGTTGTACCTTGATGTAAATATTGGTGTACTTTGTCTGTTACTATGAAGAGAAAGGGTCTTTGAGAAGGAAAAGTTTCCCTGCGCAGGACCCTCTGGACGGTGTTACTCGGGCAACTCCGTCGTACATTTTTGTCCTAAATGTATGTTACAAAGTCTTTGTGTGACATGTTCGTGACGGTCCGTGGGTGACGTCGGTGGGGAGAGAAAGTAAAACCCTCGGGGTTTTACTTTCGATTTACTGAACGGAGTGCTAAGGGTTTCTAGTACGAATGTAATCTCTTAAGTTTCACTGGATTCTTAATCTTTCCCAGAGCTGTCTTAAAGGAAGGGAACTTCGTTGGACACTGTCCGTTTAAATAAGGGTTTTCTACCGAGGTGAAGTAAATCAAGTTCCTGCACCTAAATGACGAGAGCTAGAAAGACAGGCACCGAAACGATGTAATAAGGTCCTTGTTAGAGTAGGGAAGTCTAGTGGGTACCTGTGTGGACCGATTGGAGTAGGAACTCGTCGTGAGGGCGTACAACCGAGTCGCTCGTCCGACTGACCCCTCGTCGACGGCAACGAAGGGCGAAGACGGATTACCTGATAACTAGGAGCGGAGGTAGGGGACAGGGTCGTCCAAGAGGGTTCCTTAGTTATGGAGTGATCAGTCGCTTCGTCTCTACTTTGTTCCGGCACCCTCCCGTTACGACGGCGAGTGTTTGGATTCCCAGGAGGTTCCTACCGTGTGTTCTGTGTGACTTCCTCCCTTTCCTGGTGTGTTACCCCTTTCCTGGTGTTTTGCCCCTCTCTGGTTTCGTTGTGACTTCTTTTCGTCCCTCTGTGTGCCTCCTCCCTTCGTTTGTACAGAGGCGGTGTTTGGGGAGTACTTTGTTCCTTCGTTGGGAAGGTCTTCACAGACTGTTACCACACCTCTCTCCTCTGTCCCGGAAACGGGTACGAAAATCCTCATCTTTCCTCCCTTTCTTTCGTGGTCCATCTGGGTCTTAGTTGGTCTGGATCGAATTTAGGATCGAGACGATGAGAAGACCCACTCACAGAATTTAGAACGACCTGAAATCAAGGGTGTGAAGAGACAACAAGAAATGGAAAAAAGAAGATGGCCTCACTTCGACTAATTGTTACAACGCTATCAAGGTTCACATATCGTTTCACTAAGTCCATATGTACGCATGTACGTAGATAAGAAAGAATTTAAGAAATGGGTGAATCCAACAATGTATTATAGTTCTCAGGGGACTCGATATGTCATTCTAGAACAACCAATAGGTAAAAACTAATATTTTCGAATAAAAATCAGGCCTTCTCATTTTTTATCCTTTAAAATTTAAGAAGGGTTTCGAACGGTAAAAATTTTCAAATTACACGTCATATTGAAAGGTCTAAAAGATTCATATATATCTAAAGATAAAAATGTATCTTCTTAAGTGTCCCTTGTCTGATTAAAAATTAGACGGAAAAAAAAATGAACTGTTATATAACTCCTATATCGTCACACGGGTATAGTTGGGGTTTGAGGGATCGATAGGGAAGGGACGGGAAGAGGGGACCGGTAGTATTCAAGTAAGAGATTCAGATTCTCAGACAAAATATTTATTCAAGTAACCATAGTAAAGAAAAATCTAAGACGGATATCCCCTACAGTATGATAATAAAAATTATCATTCAGAGGTACCAGAATAACTGTTAAAAGACTACCGACTATTTCGATCCATTGACGTCATCACTATGTAAGAATGAATCCATAAAATCCCATTTCTATTATAAACAGAAACAGAACTGAATGAGGTGAATCGTACTACTACCGATCCAGATAGATACAACGACGTTTACCCTAAAGTGATAAAAATACTGATTATAAGGTAACACATATATTTGTGGTGTAGAAATAGGTAAGTAGACAGTCACCTGTGAAATCCAACGAAGGTACAGAACCGATAACATTTATCACATTGCAACATTTAGTTCATATAAAGTTGTCGTTTTTAAAAAAATTTTCTACTCTTTGAGAGGAACGAAAAACTTTGTGGGTTCGTAAAGATTTCCACCGAAGGAATACGGGGAGACGTGTCTGCACAATTTTTCTTCGAGGAGGGTCGTCAGAGGAACCTAGAAGGAAACCCCTGAGAGAATAGGAACGATTGAGTCTTGTTTATAGTTCATTCGACGGAGTAAGCGTCCATCTCCATTGTGGAAAAGGAGGTTCACGAGAGTGTCGGGACATCTCAGGCGATCATAAATACCTTGAAGGATGATATAACATTAATAAGTAAACATACTAAAAAGAAGGTCCTCTGACTCTTGCAGAATTACCCTTCTTTGACATAGGAAGTAGTGGTCCCGGAGTCACGGATCTTTTCACGGACCTATATGTTGTCCAGAAGTTCCTTATATAGTCTTTACTTACTTCGTCACTCACTCGTTCACATTTTGTCGAACACGTATAGTTTTAGTGGTTTCCTGACAAAAGGTTTTTGTATGTAGGAGACGGGGAGACCTATAAAGACTCTAATCCCGGTTCCGTGGACGTCACATAGAGTCGTTCGAGGAGCCCATAAGGACTACAAGTCCTTAGTGTAGTTACCTCTCTCAAGATCTGATCTAGACAACAGATCCGAAGCAAAGAAGTTACTTTTACCGACTTTTTGGAGAGACGTTGAGACAAATAATCAATTTTTATTTTCTGTTTATGTTATCACACACACCGAGTTCACTGTTATCGACTTTGGTCACTCTCCACGTACTCTTAAAGTCACTCCTCCTTTGAAGAGCTACGACCAAGACCCCATACTTCTTCCTTATACGACCGATGATCGTAGGTGTCCGACTACCGTCTAAGAACCCGTCACAATCACCTTAGTGGTTCGATTTTTGAGACGTCAACGATCAAACCCGGGTTCCGTAATCCCCCCTGCCAGAGGGAACCGAGGTCAAAAGTAGAGATGGGGGGCGAAGTGCGACACCCTACGACGTTGGAGGGACGACACGTCACAGATCCCTCGAAAGACCTACTTTCCTCAATGTATTGCACCATACGAGGACCCTTTATGTCGTCTCTTAATTAAAAAGACGAAGAAGAAGTGTCAAGAGATTCCTGTCTTTATGGGGGTGTTGTCCGTCTTCTTTCTTATTATGTCTTTTTTCTTAGAAGACTTATTCACGAACTTTTCGTGACGTCGTTTTTTTAAGACAAAGTCGGTTATTTGTCTGGTTTATTAGTGACTGGTTCACTAGTTACAAGTGAACCTTCCCATTTGTCCTCCTAAAGGTTCACGTTACGTCCTCGGTACAGGTATCTCTTTCGTCACATTGTATTACACCACTCTCTATCCTGTCTCGTGGACTGTCAGTCACCGTCTACTACGACCTCGACTCAGGACTTCCCTCTCACCTCCTGTCCACTTAATTGACGTCCTTCGCACAAGGTCCTTCGTCCTTAAGGTTTTACACTTGTCCACTGAACCACGTCCAATTATAGTGATCCCCTATTTGTCCGTCCTTCATCGGTCCCTATCTGAGTCTCTCCGTCTCTTCTCGTAGTGATACCCAAAAACCACAACCAAAAAAAAAAAAAACGAGTCCTTAAACCCGAAAGACTTCCTATTCATTGGACCAATGAATACCCTCATACCTAGAATAAGATACCCTCGTACCTAGTTTACAAGCCCACCTACACTCCAGAGGGTGCTTCTACTAGATTAAACGTCTTCTCGATTATTTAAGGCAAAGGTCGTACGACCTAAACTTCTCAGCATCTCCACTCTAGATTCGTCTCTAGGTCTCCCTGGACCTTCAGACTCCAGACCTTCCTTCGGTACGACCTTCACCTCTACGTCCTTCTTACGACCAAGGTCTTCGGTTCAGACCATAGATTAGAAAGAAACTCAGACCCTTACCGTCGGTACCAAATGACGACTTTTAGTCTCTGGTTTATCCTGTATAGACAGTACCAGACGGGGGTACCAGACGTTGTAAAAGTAAGGGTTTCCGTGACCTAAGATGAACGAAAAGGGTAGGAGGAAGTGGATGTGAAAAGGTATGGGGAGTGGAGACGACGTCTAATTCAAGGTCTGTCCTGTCTTGGAGTCCTTATAGGAAGGAGGACCTTTAGGACTTTCTATCCGGAAAAAGGAAATTTTCTAAAAATGTCTTTAGTAATACTACCTGTCTATCCTATGCTAAAATTTTTCGCTTTTGTACCTTTAGAATGTTTCTACAGTCTAAAAGGGACGGAGCCTAAAACCGCGGGACAGAACCGTGGTCCTTCGGGTGGCTCAACAAGACTTGAGAAGATGACGGGAAATCTTGTCTCGACTATGCAGGAAGGGAGTCAGAGGTGAGAAGGATTAATTCGCGTAGTAGACGGTCGAAGGTCCAGGACGAAGGTGTGGTACTTCCTCCCGTTGTGTGAGGTTCCCCGTTGTAGAGAGTCATGTGCGTCTCTAGGAGTTTCCCCTACCCACCTGTCATTGCTTGGTAGCTGTCTTCCCAACACGTTTTTAGGCTCCTCTCCCAAAACAAACTGTTCCGAGGAACAAGGGAAAGACCCAGACTATAAGATGCGGTTGTATTTTAAGAACGGGGTCGACTTATCTTGAAAAAGAGGTCCTCAGGGGATTAGGATTGTGTAAAAAGATTTCTATATTAACCTTTCCTTAACTCGTTAACTTCCACGGTGCCCGACGAAGATCTTGTTCGTAGACACTGAGTCACCCGTCCTAACGGACCCTTCGGAGACTTTGACCCTCGTTAAACACATGTATACACATAAAAAAATTCTCTCTCTGGTCGGTAAATAACGTATGATTAGAAGGTCCGTAAAACATGAATGATAGTAACTAAGAATACTGTCGAGGTAAAAAGTATACTCTTTATCTCCGAGTCGTACTAATTCACAAACCGGGTTTTGGTGTATTGAAACCCAGGTTCCGCTCTCGGACTGGGGGTAGATGTACCGGAGGTACGGGTGTGAGTGGTATGAGACGGAATCACGGAGAGACACGAAGAGTCTCAGAAAAGGGTCCAAGTTTTTAGGTGTCACTAGGATGTCGGACCTAGGTTGTCTCCTTTTCCACCTAAAAGACCCGAGTCTCTCTGTACCAGAGAGTCTCTGAGCATCGGACGGAGTCGGGACATCCGTTGTGGGTAGTAGGCCTTCCTCCCGACTCGGTGGGTCCCACTCGACCGGGTCGTCTCCCGGTGGCGGGTCGCCGTCTGTGCATCTGCCGTCTCTGCTGCCTCAGGGAATTCCTTTGTAGACATCTCCGACATGCCACACCCATCCTTCTCTTGTTACTACACCTTTCAGACCTTGATGGATTCCGTTTTTGGTCTCTTCCTATAGACTTCGTCTTCGTCGACGTACTTTTTCGTACCTCTACTTATGACCTTTATGATTTTAAGTCTATAATTTCATCATCCACCCACCGTTTGTCTCTTTCGTTTTGAGGCGGTACTCAGTCTGATACAGGAAATCGTAGTCGGGGGGTCCGTCTCTTAGGAATTTTCCGATGTCTTCGGAGTTGTCAAAGAAAAAAATTTAAAATAATATAGAAATAAATATTTAAATAGAAACAGTAACATTTTCGTTGTATTAGTGTGATTTTCTACTTTTGATCTTTGTACTTTTGTTCTAGTGGGTGTTAGGGTGTTAGATTGTTGACAATGGTGACCCGTTCTTAATATTGAAAAAAGTATATTAACGTATGGACCATTTGTCTGTTTTGAGTTTTCAGGTGGCATGAACTAAAAGGAATTCTCTTTTGACGGTTAGTTGTCCCTGAACATAAGTTAATCATGGAAAAGGAATCTCCTAAATCTTTTAAGGTTATATTTCGTACTAGATTTCCCAAAGAGTCCGAGTCCTGATAACTTTAAACCCCGGTTTAGTAAGAAAACCCTTCACACAAACTCCCACACATGACATGTGACATCCTACAGACATTCTGTGCTACCCTTTGGGTTTACTTGGAAAACCGGTTACGCTATAAATAACTAGTTAGGGTCAGAGATCGGTTGGTTCATAGTCAACGAGGTATTTGTCAATGATATATTATTCCGGTCCGACCTTTTCCGACATTCTATCACGTCCCACCACCGACCCACATGTTTATCGTGTAGACCGAACTTTAGGGTTGAAATGTTGGATGGTTGACACTCTAGAAGTCGTTCAGTAAATACAAGAGGTTAAATTTGAAATTAGGGAAGTAGGTATTTTGTTCTTATTATTTTCCTGAATGTTCTCAGAAAATTCCTACTCGATGACGTACATTTCGGTGTTCGTGTGTTCTCTTCGTCAACGACATTCTGTATTACTCATCTCCCAGTCTAGTCTACTATTTATCAAGTCCGAAACTTTCGGTGTTCCGACGACAACGTTGATGAGTCGAGACGTCAACATCATCCTTTCGTCGGTGTCTATTGTACACGCGGTTACTCGTACCGACACGAGACGATTGGGAAGTAAATGATATCTCCCCGTCGGTGTAAACCGGACGTCCAGTATCGGCGACTGGAGACGAAAGTCTACAGATTTAAACTTAGTTCCTCTTGTGAGATGTCTTCCAAGAACTTGACCTGAGACTTTTGTAGTCTCACTAAGGAACCTATCCGACTTAAAAAGCGTAGAACGACATATCGGACGGAGTTCGGTCCAGACCTCAGATACTGTCGACAGGTCCGTACTCTGTCTTTCCTGGACGTGACACCCGCTGTGCTTGCGCTAGGGACGTCCTCTCCCACCGTTTGCGACGGTGACACCCGCTATGCTCGCGTTAGGGACGTCCTCTCCCACCGTTCGCGACGAGGAGCGGAGGGCGAGTGGGTCGACGCCATTATTGGAGGCTCCCAGACAGACATAAAAGGATGTTACCGAATCAGTATCGACCTCGGGTAGTCAAGTCAAGTCAAGTCAGCGAGTCATCATAGGTTGAGAAACGCTGGGGTACTTAGCGTCGTGCGGTCCGGAGGGACAGGTAGTGGTTGAGGGCCTCAAGTGGGTTTGAATACAGGTAACTCAGCCACTACGGTAGGTTGGTAGAGTAGGAGACAGCAGGGGAAGAGGAGGACGGGGGTTAGGGAGGGTCGTCGTCCCAGAAAAGGTTACTTAGTTGAGAAACGTAGTCCACCGGTTTCATAATCTCAAAGTCGAAGTCGTAGTCAGGAAGGTCACTTGTGGTCCTGATTAGAGGAAACGTCAGGCTCCCTGAGAGTTTTCAGAAGATGTTGTGGTCTCAAGTTTTCGTAGTTAAGAAGCCACGA
Organism: Capra ibex; assembly: GCA_006410555.1. Taxonomy (NCBI): domain Eukaryota; kingdom Metazoa; phylum Chordata; class Mammalia; order Artiodactyla; family Bovidae; genus Capra; species Capra ibex. The sequence goes on along the minus strand of SJYO01038983.1, from coordinate 6,086,547 downwards.
GTCGAAAGAAGTGTCAGGTTGAGAGTGTAGGTATGTACTAGTGACCTTTTTGGTATCGGAACTGATCTACCTGGAAACAACCGTTTCATTACAGAGACGAAAACTTATACGACAGATCCAACCAGTATTGAAAGGAAAGTTCCTCATTCGTAGAAAATTAAAGTACCGACGTTAGTGGTAGACGTCACTAAAACCTCGGGTCTTTTTATTTCAGTCGGTGACAAAGGTGACAAAGGGGTAGATAAACGGTACTTCACTACCCTGGTCTACGGTACTAGAATCAAAAGACTTACAACTCGAAATTCGGTTGAAAAAGTGAGAGGAGAAAGTGAAAGTTCTCCGAAAAATCAAGGAGAAGTGAAAGACGGAATTCCCACCACAGTAGACGTATAGACTCCTATAACTATAAAGAGGGCCGTTAGAACTAAGGTCGAACACGAAGAAGGGTATAATGGATCGTTTATTAATCGTATCTGGATCTTTTGGAGACCTCTTAATTAATCGATTTCAATTTTTAATTTTATAATAAGAATTAAATATGACTGAGGATTTGTCTACTCAACGAACTTAAACTCTGAGTATGAATTCGATGAGAGTCAGAGTTCGTTACTAAGGTAAAAAGTACGTCCCGTAATTCTTAGACAGTCTTTACTAAGTTTATCAACATGATGTCTGATCACCAGTGACATACTTAACTGGTACTGAGAATTCGTAACGGTGGTAAAGGACATTTACTATGGAAGATTGAAACGAGACCAAAACCTAAAAGTCTAACCCGGACGGGAAAATACCAGGATTCATGTTGGTCGAAATTCGTCTAACCAATTTTTACGGTCCAATCTGTTCGACATGGGGTTGGCTCAGTCCCCTCGGTGTCGGTGTCGAGGTTTATTTCAGAAACCTCTGTCTACGGATTTTACGCCGTATAGGTGAAGGGTATCCCTTAAGACTGTAAAATTCTTGTCCTTGGATTTTCGTGCGAGACTCGGGTCCTTTCCAAATTATGTGTAACAAGTGTCGTGTCTGAATTTATCAGTAAGCTATATTTAACACAACTTAGTTACTTACGTGGTCACTGATAATTCTTAAAAAAGTACCTAACTGTAAATTTTAAACCCTCATTCGGTCTCTACCGAATGATGAGCTAACTTTTTATTTTCCTAAAAAATTCTTATTACAGGATATGAGTTAAGTAATTTTTTACTTAATCTTATTGGTAGATGGGTATGGGTTCGAGTTGTTACGTAAAGGCCAAACATATTTACTTGAACATAAAGATTAATGTATAAAAGATTTTCGGATATTTTTATTTACTACACACTAGGATGGGAAGTTCGTCAAAGATCTTTTGCTCGGTGAATTGACGACGAATAAAGTCGAAAGTCTCGTTAAATTTTTATTATTACTATTACTTATTTTCGAATGATTTGTTAATTTATGTCCCGAAAGGGACCGTCAGGTCACCAATACTCGGGTTACGTCCTCCACTCCGAAACTAGGGACCAGTCCCTCGATTCTAAGGTGTGCTGAGTTCCAGTCTTTGGGTTTTCCGTTTTGTCTTCGTTATAACATTGTTTAAGTCTTTTCAAATTTTTTTTATCCTACTTTATGTCTTTTGTGAGGGACATGTTCTCTTAAGATCCGGTCGTAAAGGAGTGACAACAACGAGTCGGAACAGACTGAGACGCTGGCGTACCTGGTGTCGTGCGATCCGAGGCGGTAGGGGGTGATAGAGGGCCTCAAACGAGTCTAGGTACAGGCAACTCAGCCACTACGATAGGTTGGTGGAGTAAGAGACGACGGGAGAAGAGGAAAACGGAAGTCAGAAAGGGAAAGTGTCGTAAAGGAATTTCACAAGTTAATCAAACAATCACAAGATACACCGGTTTTTATTAAATGTTTAATAGACTACGGACTCTCTCACAGGAAAACCTCCTCTATTATGTTTTTTTTATGGTGATGTCACACCGTGTGATAGCAAAATCTTTAGGTGTGATTGATCTCTGTATAGAACTAAAACTCTAGAATTATATCCTTCCTTGTTTTTCACAGACAACCTTAGTTTCTTCATTCCATTATTGACATATCGAAATCCCTTTAACGGATCCAGAGTAGAGTTACACAAAAAAATTAACATTATTGTAATTATGAATGAGATATCCGAGTACGGTCCTAACTTACTCAAGTATGTGTATTTTTAAAGATGTGTTTCAATTGTAAGTCGTTTGTCCTTCTTGGATCTGTAACAATAATGATCTCTAAGTCGTACACGTATTCTATAGTTTCCGGACTTTTAAGGTTGTCGTTTCCCCTGTCACTTCAACCAAAAGAGTTTAGGTAAACTAGTGCATATAATTAAACTTAAAAGTCAGTATTCTGAGTCTTCGGTTACGATCGATTTGTACTTTAGTAAATAAGTTCCGTACAATCTAACGAACGTCTTAATGAATCATCCGATGTCTTTGTCATCAGATCTTTTTGGTCTAAATCGGATTCGAAGGTCTTTGAGTATAGGGTATATCTTGTTCACACTACTCTTGTGACGATGGTCGGTGGTGACTTGTGATCCAGGACATTAGACGTTTCGAGACTCCTTGAGTTGAACTTACGTCAACAAGGACCCTGACCTAGAACTAAGACGTAGGTCGTATCCTGAGTCGTTTGGTGTGAGAGAGGGTTCTTACCTTCAGATAAGACGGTGGTGGAAGGGGTCTCCCCCGTTTTTTTGCCCAAGACGTAACATGGAAGTAGAAGATCACCGAGTGAATACTTAGTCAGACATCCACCTTAGATCCAGTATACAGACAAGAGATCGACGTTTCTTTCGTTTTCTTCTTTCAAAATACCCGAGAGGGACCCCTTCACTCGGAAGGGACCGCTCTTCGAGGGATTTCTATTGTTTACACAAAAGTTGTCAATGACCTTTGGGTTTTACGTACTTTTTATCCACAAAGCGACGTGGTACTTTGGGGATAAACAACAAGTCAACGATTCAACACAGGCTGAAAAACACTGGGGTACTGGACGTCTTACGGTACGAAGGGACAGGAAGTGGTAATGGGTCTCAAACAAGTTTGAGTACAGGTAGCCCAAACACTACGGTAAGTTGGTCGAGTAGGAGACAACGGGGGAAGAGGAGGATGGAAGTTAGAAAGGGTTATAGTCCCAGAAAAGGTTATTCGTCCGAGAAACGTAGTCCACCGGTTTCATAACCTCAAAGTCGAAATCGTAGTCAGGAAGGTTTCTTGTGGGTCCCGACTAGAGGAAATCTTACCTGACCAACTCTCAGGTTCCCTGAGAGTTCTCAGAAGAGGAGGGAGATTTTCGATGATTACAGAATATCTCTTATGACGACCCATATAAGGAAGGGAATCGTCCGGTGTGTAGTTGTAGAACGAAAAATCAACATCCCTTCTCTGATTTTAAGTTGTCTCAAATTACAGTCTTTCAAAGAAGATCCCATGGGTAACTAGAATCTTATAAGACTCTAGCTCCCACCCGGATTTCCAGTGGTATTTATCCTATCTTTGTCTGTTCCTTTAGACGGTCTTCATCTCGTACGGCACCTCCGACGTACCTGTCTTCTGTGACGTCAAGAAAGACTCTAACAAGAACACCGGTGAGCCCATCTAGGGTGGGCGGGGTAATAAAGGGTAGATGTAACTTTTACGTTAAAAGGACCACAGGACGAAGACTTGTGTTGGAGTGCCCTTGGCGGTCTCGTATTTTCATTCTACCTCGTCGGACCCTTCCTGACTCTAAATCTTTGTCTGGGAAGAAGACTCACGTCGAAAACACTCGTAGTCTCGGTCGATGTCTACTACTGTGGGTGTACCCGTCCACCCGACACCCTTGTTCGTTAACTCTGTTCCACCCCACACACACGCCACTCTAGTCTGTATTTTGTAGGTCCCTGGGGACCCAGCGAATTAGAGTATCCTTGAGACTTTCCATTAACCTAGGCCGGTATCGCACTTAGGTTTCCTTCAGCGAAGCCTCTAAGTCCGTCTTTCGTAGTTCTTCCGCGGTCCATTTACCTCGTCTTCCAGTCCCCCGAGGTAGTCGGTAACTATACCCGGGTTTTCTATCCTAAGAGTCAGAACCCTTACGAGATCGTTCTCGTCCCGTCCCGGGAGTAAGATTTATCTGTTTAGATGGTTTAGGAACCTCTTCCTTTACCGTTAGGTGAGGTCATGATAACGGACCTTTTAGGGTACCTGTCTCCTCGGACCATCCGATGTCAGGTACCCCAGCGTTTCTCAGTCGGTGCTGACTCGCTGAAGTACAAGTGCAAGTGGTTTCGTATAATATTTATGGTCCGAACCTGTGTTTTTACGTATTCTCGGTAATAATCTCTATTCCATACTACACCTGTCACGCTACGTAGTCTCGAGGACTGGATGTCCAACTGGTTAATTTAATTTAATGTCTGGTCTTTGCCTCCACAATTTTTATTAACAGGATCCTAGGATCCGTATTTAGTCTTTACAAGGTCTTTTACCCTGTATACGAGTGGGGTCAATATACAATGGACCGACATCACTTGGGGGTCCGTCTTAAGTTGATTTGTACCGATTCTTTTCTTCTATTACGTGTCCGACTTTTGATTTCTTTTGGACTGAATCCTCTGCCGAAACGAAAACCATAAACTTCTCTACTACACTTTTTGGTTTCTACGATCGTTTGTAAATGAAAATTAAAAAAAAAAGGGAGAGAATTAAGTGTCGGTCTCCCATGGTACGAATAAGGTCGTTGTCGTGTGCCGGACTTTTAAGAACGTCTTTCAAAGAACTCTTCTAATTTCTCGTTCTCCAGTTTAAATGAAACCGTCACCCCAGTCGTCGTCTTTCCTCCGAACAGATTTCTTGTTCGAGGAGATTGTAGGACGATCAAAGTCGAAGCCCGTACCGGTTTGACGACTACTATGGGTGTCCTAAACACGTTCTTCACCGGCCCTCTTGTTTCGGTCTCCGACACCTACAATCGAGTAATCTTCAAAACCTTTGTGATTTTTTTTCTTTTAGTCTACAAATAGTGGTCTGACTATCACTACACTGGGTTCTCCTGAGTTCAACAATCCTCTCTGTGAAAAGATTCTGTTTCTAGAAATACCCTTTACAAGGGGGCAGGGTTTCCATTAGTTTCTTACTTAACCGCCGACGGAGGTTTACGACGGTAGAATCGAAGTCCGTCTGTCAGACTCGACCCGGAGACAAAACATTTACGACTTTACGATAGGAGTCTTTCCTTCGTCTCGAAATAGTCTCTAGAATTTTTATTTTTATGAAACCCTTGTTAAACTAATTAGTTCCTACGTGATAACAAGGACGACGTCCTAACAAGGACGTGCGGAGCCACAGGTGAAACTTTTGGTCGGGCCGAGACCCTTTGGTAAAAGTAATAAACCTGTAGGCCTTCCTGTTAAAGTTGTCGTCATACGAACCTCCCTTCTCTCCATATCCGAGACGGAAGATGTCACTCCGGAACATGGGAGAACTAGTATAATCGGCAAGTTACGGGAAATCGGAACCCTTTGAGGGAGGCGGGAGAGAGACATGTTTCGAAGAGAAGTTTCAAATGTGAAAGCCCCTAAACCTCCTAATCTTTAGGTCGTAACTTCACGTACACCCAGTCGGTCCGGAATTCAATTAATTGTAGCACGGGAATTCATCTCAAACTGTGACGTCAGTAACACGTTCCTTACAGTCGCACTTCGCTTTCTTTCGGGAACAGGGCGTTCTGTAAAGTCGGGAGGGGCGTCTAAGTGCCCGGAGAAGGAAGGAAAAGAGATTAAAAAGACAACCATGAATAACCGACAGGCTATATATAACCTATATAGGTATATAAAAATGAATCCAAAACAACAATAACAATATGTACTTCAGTCCTAGGACAAAGTATTTAAAGAGACAAGGGTCACGGACCATATATTGTCCGTAAGGTATTGTAAACGACTTACTCTCTTACTACCTAGGTTTATATAGGAATATACTCAGTAAGGTATATCTGACGGGAGGTCCACATACCATTAATTAACTCTTTTCCTCAAGAGGTTTTGAGACCAGAAAGTGGGGACACGGATCTCCGAAGACCCGACCTCTGAGAACCCCTTCTTTCCTTAAACTTCCTTATAAGTTCCTAGACACCTTACTTCAACTCATACCCCGATTCCTTACCCATTTACCTACGTAAGTGGGTGTAAAACCTAAAAAAAATTTTCGGTCTGATTGTGGGTTATTGGTCTGATAATTTTTACAGGATAAAGACCCTGAAGGGACCGCCAGGTCGTCAATTCTGAGACAGAGGTCGCGTACACCGTGTCCAAGCTAGGGACCAGTCCCTTGGCTCTAAGGTGGCGGTGAACCACACCCCCTACCACCCGTCCCCCCCCCTCGCCCCATCACAAAGAAGTTACAGGTAGTGAATTAGTGTAAGCGCTCGTGATGAACCGAATACATAGAAATGTTGTCATTTAAGAACCTTGTTTGTTTGTCTGTGCCAAGTTACCCTCGGTCCTTTATCTTTTGTCCATGACACAGGGTTTAGATTCCCTTTTTAGGAGTTTTTATTATTCCTTCTGTTTCCCAAAATTTTCCTTTTTCCCCCTTCGTGCATGTTCGTACGACTCCGGAGTTCTTCCTTTTGTTCCTTGGTTCTTCATTTTGAAAGATTTGTATTCCGGTCGAATCTCCGTCGTGACCCTCTCCCGCCCGTGACTCTGGGCGGGGGTTTCGGACTTGATTCTCCAGTCTATTCTCCGTAGCGGCGGAGCAGGAGGGCGAGGCCGCGGAGGGTGGGGCTCGTCAAGTCAGAAGGACGAGTTCAAAAGTGACATCACTATCAAAGTGTAGTCCAAAAAGAGACATTAGAGATGTCGGTAATGAAATCGAGTTCCGGCACAGCAAAAGAGTATTCTTACGTCATTGATGGTACAGCTAGACAGAAAGGTCTCAGGGGTTCCTGTTTAGACTGGTGAGATGGCAGACCATGTTCTGGGAAGTCTTCGAGGAGGAGTCGGACAAAGAATCACCGAGTCTGCCATTTCGCAGACGGACGGTACGCCCTCTGGACCCAAGTTAGGGACCCAGTCCTTCTAGGGACCTCTTTTTTCTCCGTTGGGTGAGGTCATAAGAACGTCCCTTTTGGGGTACCTGTCTCCTTGGACCACCCAATGTCAGGTACCCCAGCGTTTCTCAACCTGTGTTAACTCACTGAAGTGAAAGAAAGAAATTCGGATAAATTTACTACAGGAAAGTTCGACATCAAGGTTTGGTACGCGAGTTTCCAAGTGTCGTTCCGGATCCACAATTAAAGGGAGTCACGTCTCTGTTACGGATAGAATGAGTTTCTACTTAGGGTTTGTTAATCGTGTCACGGACACGAGGTGTTTATATGTTATACACATAAGGTGTTTATTTATTCGTCTTTTTAACACTAAATGTTGATACGTCTTACGTTAGAATCATTATATTTTGTATGTATATATATATACGTGTATCTCTTATAGTCTTTTTGTATAATTTGGTAAATGAAAATTAAATACTAAAAATTTTAAAAAAAGTTTTAGATACTACTTCGATGAAAAGAGAGACTATGACTGTGTCTCTCTTTCCCTCGTCTCATTTTCAACACGGGGACTATGCAATCTATTGTCGCACCCCGTGTCTCCCCTCACAGTCGGAGAGTGGTCGAGTGTGACCTAAGACGCAGAAGGTCGGGACTGAGACGGGCGTGAAGGACGATGAACGACGGTGGTCCTCCCACTCGTCACGGTTCGGCGTGATACAAGGAATGTCCGCATAAACGGTAGGTGAGTGAGAAACGGGTGATAAGGTTGTAAGGGTTACACGAACAAGACACGAAACCGGTAGAAAAGTAAAGATCCCGTTTTGTGTCAAGGACTATGTGTCACTTTGTATAGTTCACAACTACCTCAGTTGATTATGAACTCATTTGGTGACTGTGACTTCCACCTCGGACAAAGAAAGTAACTGATTTTAGTAGGAATGGATGGTCCCGATAACACTCCGGATTTACTCTTTTGTGTGTTTGTAGGGTGACTGTATAGTATTCGTGAGGTATGTTCTTGTCAATAACTTATGACAGTCACACTAGTGTATGTCCAACGAAACGACGGAATCGGTGTTTGTGGAATTTAACACCCAGTGTCGACTTGGGTAGGGGAACTTTACTCTTTCTCGAATTTCGTCAAACTCTTGATGTTTAGCGATTTGTTTGTATATGATAGTAATACCATTATTACTACTACTAATATACGGTAAAAGAAACACTTAGGACGGATGTTATTCAAATAGGAAATTCCAGCGTAATGGAAACGGCTACAAAGTTTGGTAGGGTGCTTTGGTACGAGGAACGTCTTGACCAGGTAGAACTCCGGCAACAAGTCCTCGTGTAGGAAGGGGACCAGTGTAAACAACCGGTTGTTTTGGTGACTTTGACCAAACGGCAATCCCTCTGAATTGAAACTCAGGTTCAGCAAGAAGGTGAAACAGTGACGAAGTTTACATCGACCGGACCACTGTAGCTTCTGTTATTTACGTGGGTATCGAAGAGCCATTATCTGGGCACAGTACAAAGGTTTAGAAAGAACTGGATAGTGGTTTTTCTTTGTTTTTAGTGTTTAAGTAAAGACAACATTTGACTTAGTATATAACCTGGGATTGTTCCGAAGGTCTTACTCGTCTAGTGAGGCATTTCACAAAGTAACGAATAGATACTTTTTTTACATGATTTATGTGTTGGTCCTATGAGAACAAATCCCAAAAAAAAAAAATTAGGGTTCCCCTAAGTAAGTACGTTATTCATTAATAACTTTATAGGAACCCGGTACATTGTGAGGTCCTGACACGATTGTGTCATATGGGGATCGTGTATACGGATGGAACCAAATTAATTTTACTTTGTTTTAAATTTTAAGTCAAGGAGTTAGTGTAACGATCACAAGCTATTGGTATACACCAACACCGATGTCATAATCTGTAGGGTTATCTCTTGTAAAAGTAATAGTATCCTACGAGACAACCTGTCATGGCAGGATTTATAAACCTTATGTTACTAATTTTGTACTTTTATGGAGGGTAGTACCTCAAATGTAAAATCACCCTGTTAATCATGATTAATCTAATCGTACAATGTTTCCGTAGGCGTCAGTTGAGGATAATTCCTATTATCCTGTAAGTGATTGGTAGTCTTTATACTAAAGGTATTTATTAGTACTTCCATGCTGATTATAAGGGTAAAATTTCACTCTGGTTCTCTCCGATTCATTGAAGAAGTTTAATATATCTACGTTCGAATTCTTCAATGTTAGGTTTCAACTCGAAAAACTTAGGTTTCGAGTATCAGTAAATGGTTGTTACTTATGGGAGTCAATGATTTGGTATCAGAACATGATAGAGAGGGGACCCAAGTACATTGTCCTCACAGGGTAAGTTGAGTTGACTTGTCTTGTACAAATAGGTAGCTACGGTCAAAGACTCGATGTACGATCCTTATGCTGTCACTTGGTCTACTGGATATGGGAATTGATCAGACGTTAGATAGACTATTCCTTTCGGAAGGTTGTATATTTATGTAACAACAACACTTTCACCGAGTCAGTACAGGCTGAGAAACGCTAGGGTACCTAATATGTCAGGTACCTTAAAAGGTCCGGTCTTATGACCTCACCCATCGGAAAGGGAAGAGGTCCCCTAGAAGGGTCACTTGGGTCCAGAGGGTGTAACGTCCATCTAAGAAATGGTCGATTCGGTGTTCCCTTCGGGTATTCATGTATTTATTTATTTACCTAACCAGAATAAATCTGGTTAGTCCATCTTAGTCAAAACAAGACTAAGAAGTAAAAGATTTACTTATAATCGTTCAAAGAATTTGTGTTATTCAAATCGGAAGGAGTAGACGTTTTGTCTTCATTATTATACATGGAGTGTCCCGACGATGTACCTACTTTTCTTGACTACATACATTTCGTGGGTCGTCAGGGAACGTTGATCGACCATGAACTCGAAAGGGAGGGAAAGAGGTCGTACAATTTTTAATATTTTCTGTCATACTGTTTCCATCACTTTAGTCTCAAGATCTGGTCTCAAATACTTTCTTGTAATGTCCTTAAACTCGACTAGTTGTTTATACCTTTTTTGGGATAACGAACATTGAGACAGGTGTTCATTAACGACTTCTACCCTCTATGACTTCTGACCCAAATACAAAAGACTTGGGGTTTGAGGTCTTCACATACTGGTCCGTCTCAATAAAATAACACTGAACCCTTGTAGAAGCACAAGTCTCAAAATATTTCAAAGTCTTTAATTTTGTTTCAGTTCATACATAACTTATTCGGTTGAAGAGAAAAAATTTTTTCACGACTTTGACCGTGTATAGACATCCAGTTATATGGAGATTCCTGTGAATTGTAAACGCAAGTTCCAAAACACTACCACTCAAAATTAAGTTCGATGGCTTAAGAAAGCATCCAGTACAAGTGTGACGGTAATCATGACGTCTAACATTCTCCTTGACTAGGTATTCGTGAATTACTTTTGTGTACTTCCAGTTCCGAAGGAGTGGATCACACACTCGGACACAGGAGTTCGTGTATAGGGACCTTTCTTCTCGTGAAACAGTCTCGGTGTACTGGCAGGATTTTATAGGGAATGAACCCAATATGGTCGTAAATTTTTTTTAAGGGGTGTCAGTAGATCAGTTACTTTCTCTCACCATATTGTGAGGAGTATACTGGGTTTCGGGTGTCTACTTGAAAGTAAAAAGGCTTTACTCAAGATTTAAAGAAAATAAAGGCAAAAAACAACAAAATCTAGGAATACGTATGTCTCTAAAGGAAACTATGACTAGTCCCACCGGTACTGTAAAGTCCTTCTGCCCCCCTTTTTCCGGGAGACACTAGTAAGCCTTGAGACTTCCGGAGACCCGAAAAAGTCCTACAGAATACTAGGGAAAGTCTCTTTATTAGTCTACTTCCCGTTTCAGTACCCAATAAGTTATTAGACGAACAGGCCCCAAAAGTATCATGTTATTCCGTCGGAAATTCTTCTTTCTAAAATGTAAAGTTTATATACCGTTTCACAGATATGTCTGTTTTTTTTTTTTTTGTATGATGTGTCTGCCACACCTGAAGGTGGAGACATCCCTAACACACACACACACACTCAAACCCTCCCATACACACAGTCTAGTCTTTGGTCTTCTTTTTCCAAACAAAGATCTTTCTTTTCTGGAAACATATACCTCCAGTGACCCGGTCCTCTGAACCGTTCAAACATAAAAACCGTAAGGTCGTTCTCCAGTGTAAGTCTGGTTCCCGAAAGGTCGTGAGTAAGATAGCGCGGAAACAGTCGACTGTCGGGAGAGACGACAAAGAATTCTTTTCTTACTCTTGGTACACTACGAATCACTCACGGATGTACACCCGGGTCATCTCTGGACTACTTAGGTAGTGTCCACTAGACGAAAAATTTGTTTCTGATATTAAGTTTTTTTACGGTGACCCCAGTTTAGTGTGTAAACTGGGTGTAAATAACTTATCTGTCATACCAGGTCCAAGACACGAAACACGACGTCTATGTCTTAAAAACAGGAGTTCCTTGAAGATTTGGTTCTTTACGGTATGATCTCCGGGTCTGACTTTTACTCAACCAAGAGGTGCATCCAGGGGTAATGAACAGCTTGGATTTGTGTGTGAGGTATCGGTACATCTGCACCGAGTACTAAGTCAAAAGTCAGATTTCCCCACAATTTACTATTTCGTCAGTCGGCTTAGTGTTTCCAATCATGTTACCGACACCGTTATCAAACCTATTGGAGGGTGTCTTTAGTGATTCAGCTTCCCAGTCTTCTACCGTCCACCCTCACCCCGTCCCCGCCGCCCCTCCGAAGTAAAATTAGAGAACAATGGACACGTCGGAATATGTTGATATAAAGGGAGGGACTCTGAGTCAAAAGAGTAGACATTTCACTTAAACAAGACCGGTTAGAGTTTCAGGCGAACGACAAAAGTACGGATCTCTTAGAGTCCCTACCCCCTCGGACCACCCGACGGTAGATACCCTAGTGTGTCTCAGTCTGTACCGACTTCACTGAATCGTCGTCGTCGTCGTCGAGATACAACCCGAAGGTTCCGCCACGATCCCCATTTCTTGGACGGACGGTTACGTCCTCTGAATTCTCTACGCCCAAGCTAGGGACCCAGTCCTTCTAGGGGACCTCCTTCCGTGCCGTTAGGTGAGGTCATAAGAACGGACCTCTCAGGGCACCTGTCTCCTCGGACCGTCGATCTCAGGGACCCTAGTGTGTCTCAGTCTATACTGACTTCTCCGAATCGTGTGTACGTGTTTCGGGGTACTACTGTGGTACTTTAGTTCTGGACCAAGAGAGAAGGTTGCCGGGTGTCACCGGGCAAACGACAGTACCTAAGTCGATTTTTGTATGTGGTCGTTGTGACGATATCACATATAAATTATTATAAAAAGTGAACCATTAATAAATTATAATAATAGATTTACGAAAGTTGTATTGGTTCGTCACTTAGAAGACGACGACGACGATTCAACGAAGTCAACACAGGCTGAGACACACCAGGGCCTCTACCGTCGGGTGGTACGAGGGGATACGGACACTTAGAAGATCTGTCCATATTTTTGTTCTCCTAAAAGATTATTGGTTGATCGACACACTGGAGTTTACCCAGTGAAGTAGTAAGTCTCAGAGTCAATGGAGTAACCAATTTTGTTCCTTGACTTAATGTGTGGATGTAATTCAAGTAATAGCGGAGACCGGTTGGGGGAAACTAGTCGGAGGGGGTATACTTCTGTAGGTCAATAGGCGGAGGGGGAGAAGGACACAAGGGACACGACCAAGGGTCTTTGTGGTAGGTGTGGGGGTGGTCTCACCAGGGATTTCAGTAGAAGGTCGAGGAAGGAGTAGCGGTGTATGTTTCCCAGAGGGTGTAGCGTGGTTGTGAAGATCAAGTTTACCCCGAGAACTGAAGCGGGGAGACGAGGTAATCGTCAGAGAGACGAGGTCAAGTTCGGGAGTAGACCTGGAGACTTTCGAGGACTCCAAGAACCGTAGAGTCAAAAATAGTGGGGGTAAAGGGGAATTCTATTTATATTTATATTGATTGTGTCCAGAAGTCTGTCAACGACAAGACCGTCGTGTTCTTTAGTGGACTACCCACATATATTTCCTTTACTTTAGTGATGGAACTTGTCCGTGTAAGTACAGGTAACTGTCTCGTTACCTGTTTCTTTTACACCAACCAGTAGGGAGTCATATACGTCTTGTAACCAAAGTCCTGCGTGATTTGTATACTTTTAGGCGTCCACGAGTTCAGGGAATATTTTACGTGAGACAGGTAATGTTAGACACCTACACCTTAAACGTCTATGTCTCCTGGTTGATATATGTACATGATGTCTTATACTCAGCATTTTTTCTTCCTTTAGGATAGAAAACGTTATTATAATTATTATACAATCTCTTTATTCAGTCTGTCTCCTTCTTTTTATGGTAAACTAGAGTGAATATGCTTCTTTGATTTTTGAGATATTGTCGGTTTTTAAGTATTTTTGTTTCTCGTTTTGCCACCAACAGTCCCCGATCCCCTACCCTCTTGACCCCTCTACAACCAATTTCCAGGTTTAAAGGTCAATATTCTACTTATTTAAGACCTCTAGAGGCCGTGTCGTGTCACTGATATCAGTTGTTATGACATAGTGTATTACCTTTCAACGATTTTCTCGTTCAGAGTTTATAAGAGTCGTTTGTGTTCTTCCAGTAATCCGCTCCACACACAAGACAGTAAAGTCAGTACAGGCTGAGAAACCCTGGATACCTGACATCGGGCTGGCCGAAGAGGTAGGTACCCTAAGAGATCCGTTCCCATGACCTCACCCAACGGCACGAGAGGAGGTCCCCTAGAAGGGCTTGGTCCTTAACTCGAGGTCGTAGAGGACGTAACGTCCGTCTAAGAAATGGGTGACTCGGGGGACCCTCCGGGTCCACTACCTCTACAATAAGTGGAGGGACACCATTACTAAAGTGTCATACGTGTATATACTTTAGTAGTTCAGCATGTGGAATTTGAACGTGTTTGACTCATTCGAATATAGAGTTGTCTCCGAAGGGACCACCGAGTCTGTCATTTCTTTTACGGACGTCACGTTCCCTGAACTAAGCTAGGGATCCATCCCTTCTAGGGGACCTCTTCCGTTATTGGTGAGTGAGGTCATAAGAACGGACCTTTTACGGTACCTGTCTCCTCGGACCGCCCAATATCAGGTGTCCCAGTGTTTCTCAGTCTGTGCTGACTCGCCGATTGTGTATAGAGTCATCCCGACCCCCCTGTTTTCTTTAGTGGGTTTCATAAATGTCTTGTGGGCAGGGGTCCTGTAGGAGGAGTCTCTAAGAATAACATGACAAAAACACACCCCGGATCCTTCGACAAAAAAATTCGGAAAGGATCGACTTCAGAATTTTGAAGATAAAGATAGTGAAAGTTTTATGTTTATAATGGTAATAAGAGACGGTAACATCGGGAAGTCACTGAGAAGGTACGAAATTTTTTTCTGTGAGTTTACTTCTGGTGTGTAAACCTCTGACAGAGGTTGGTCGGAAGGTTCGAGAAGAGGGCAGGGAAGGAAGGCTCACGGGGTGTTGGCTCGGTGTGGCCTACTGGACAGGAAGGGTCTTGTGTAGGAAGTTCTGAGAGACCGAAAGGACCGGAAAAAAAAAAAAAAAAAAACGTCGAGACAAGGGTTTCAGACTTAAGGAAGGTGTAGAGAGGAGAGTGGAAGTTAGTGTAGGGCACATAGGATAAAGACACGGGACTTTGGAGTGTCTTGGGCGGTCGACCTTGAGACCGAGGGAAAAAGTGTTGGGGTGTCGTAAAAGAAATAGGACAAGGTAAGTGTGAATGGTACGAGACAGAAGTACGAAGACAGAGGTTGAACCGTAACGTTTTTGGACCTCTCGTCCGACCAGTGTAAAATGTGACATATAGACTTCAAATAAGGAGATGACAAACCTATATCAATTCTCAAGGTTCATAACACCATCTTTATTTGACTTTAATTTTAAGTAGGAAGGAGATTTTATGTCGTAATAGAACAAAAGTACTCGGTCGCGGTGGATGATTATGTGAATGAGACATAAGATGAGAACAAAAGTCATTTATTAGTTATCTATAAGTAACTACCTCTTTTAATTGTAATAATGTTGTCCCAATGCACGTATAGAAACGTTACTTAAAGTCTGACCTTACAACACGAAAGTGTCATTAAGAGTAGAATTCTTTATTAGGGAACCTTAGTTAAATAAGGTTTATATTTAAAACCCCCAGTACCGTTTTAGTCATCCTAATTTTCATATGGTGTGGTTCCATGCAAGAAATAAAGATCTCTCTTTACCGTACTTTCCGTCCATCTATTTTGGTTTTCATTTATACTTGAAACTCGTTCCTAGACCTCTTTTTTTTTTTTTTTAGATCGGTCAACGACGCTTCTAATTTACCGGTGACTTAGAGGACACCATATTCGTCCAAAACTTCCGAGTCCCTTTGGGGGGCTGTTCCTAGTCTCAGTCCGACAACGACCTCTCGTGTCAAGAGCAGTAAAAAGTTCTCGGGTAGACTGGGAGACCGTCGCCAAGACCTTGAAAAAGTAGTAGAGAGGAGTGAAGAAACGAGGTGGTTTAGTCACTGTCTTGTCACAGTTAGTTAGTGGTAAAAAGGTTTAGTGAATCCGAAGATAAGATCTTAATTGGAACCCATTAATAGGGGATGTTTTAACGGTCTGAGAAAGGGACGGGTCTCGGTTCAAAGACGTCGGGGTACTGTTTACGACACGTGGATCATCCACCAGTCATTCTAGAGGAACGACTCACTTATTTATTGGAGGGAGGGTCGTTAATGAAAGTCCGAATGGTTCAGAAATTCTTAGTAGGAGACAGTACAGTGACCGTTAATAGTGAAAGAAAGGGGAGGGTGACTTTAGTGAAATGAATTCAATATAGGATGGTGAAATGAAGAAAGTAAGTAAATTGTTTTTTAAGAGTTGCGGTTACTTGAAGGTCCGTGATCTTTGTACGTTACTTTTTTTTAGTCGTTGATTGCCCACCCCCCCCTTTGTTTGTTTGGTAATTTTAACAACAGAAGGACCGTCCACCCAAGAAATGGTGACTCGGTGGTCCCTTCGGGAGTACTTCAAATGTAAGATCATTTTTCTCTAGGTGTCATTTGTTTTTGTCATTCTATGTATATTATAATGTAATAGACCACTTTTCACGATACCTCTTTTCGTCCCTGAAGGGCCACCAAGTCACCAATTCTTAGGTGGAACGTTACGTCTCCTGTATACACCCAAGGTAGGGACCAGTCCCTTGATTCTAGGGTGTACGGTGTCCAGTGGATTCGGGTGCGTGGTGTTGATGACTCGGACGTGAGACGTTGATTCTGGGTTACGTCGGTTTATATATAATAATTTATTTATTTCGTCGTCTCCTCTTTACTCATACGATCACTTTCAACGAGACAGCACAGACTGAGAAACGTTGGGACACCTGATATCTCAGGTACCTTAAGAGGTCCGGTCTTATGACCTCACCCATCGGAAAGGGAAGAGGTCCCCTAGAAGGGTTGGGTCCCTCGATTGGGTCCAGAGGACGTAACGCCCGTCTAAGAAATGGTCAACTCGGTGTTCTCCGGTCCCATTTCTTTTCGTTCTACCTATTCCTTCCGAGTCACTCTTCCATAGTAAACTCATTTCTGGTTTTTCTTTATTTCCTCGTTCGGTAATCCTACAAATCCTCTTTTCCCGAAGTCTGTCCTCCTCACCGTTCATGTTTCTACGACTCCGAGTCTTCACAGACGGTGCGTACGCCTCTTGTGCCCCTCTGACAACCGACCTCTCTCGACTCGTTCCTCTTCTTACACGTTACTAGGACCTAGTGTCCTGGGTCTGACAACTGTCAAAGTCGGGTAATAGGACTCCGATGGACGATAAGACCTACTTTCTCCTTTCATGACTTTCTGACGTGTCTACTCTTTGTTCATGGCTATCTTCATTTACCCAGGGATACCTACGAAGTAACTCCCTACTGTGCGTCCTCAGTTCCAACCTTCACCCCTTTGTTGTCAGGTCCGTTCTCTGTTACTACGACTGGTTTCCCACAACTCCTACCAGATCCGACCGACGAAAGGTCTATATAAACCTCTGTCTCTTCTATCCACTTGATATTGAATACTCTACTAGGTCTGTACTGATGGTTCGAAAACTGGACTTAATGACTTTCACACCTCGACGGTAATCGACTTTACCTCGTCCAAAACCCTCCGTGTCTAAAGTACCTTCAACTAACCCTGAAACTCTACAGGCAATACGTCTGCACCACTCATCCGTCGACCTATACACCCAGACTTCAAGGTCCCGACTCCACCAGTCCTGACCTCTAAATGAACGGAAAATTAAAGACATGTGGAGGCGGTCTAAATGGTGGGTTTCGGGACAACAGTGAAATATTAAACGAATTAATTTAGATGACGACGGGTTTCGTTCACGGGTTTACCCTCTAACCCGACGAGTGTACAATACACTGGGTGTGTTCTAAATTTCGTTGAACTTGTTAAAGGGCTGTCAACGTTTAACCTTCTATTTACGTTTATAACGTTACAGAACTTTTAAGTCTTATACGTCTTTAGACCCCAGTTATAAAATACTTAATGAGACAGTTCAAGTAAACT
The DNA here is from genome assembly GCA_006410555.1 of Capra ibex. Taxonomy (NCBI): domain Eukaryota; kingdom Metazoa; phylum Chordata; class Mammalia; order Artiodactyla; family Bovidae; genus Capra; species Capra ibex. The sequence continues at coordinate 6,068,774 of SJYO01038983.1, read as the reverse complement.
CGACTAGTCATGGTTCGGGAGTCACAAAAAGTAGACAAATAAAAAAATAGTAATAACTCTGAATTTAAAAACTTTTGACAAAATCCAAGTATCGTTTTGACTCACTTTCCATATCTCTAAAGGGTATGTGAGAGACGGGGCTATGTACGTATCGAAGGGAACAATCGTTATAGTGGGTGGTCTCACTACGTGATTGTCAATATTAACCACTTCGATTTGACTGTACAATATTAGGGGAGTTTGGGGTACCACGTGGAATCCCACTTAAAAATCACAACATATAGGATACCGTGTCCTGTTTGCAAATTCCTGTACATAAGTAGTAATGTCATAGTAGGTCCCAAGAAAGTAACGGGACTTATAGGAGAACGAGGTAATAAAGTGGGGAGAGGGGTGGGGTTGAGACCGCTGGTGACAAGGAAAGTGACAGAGGTGTTACAGCGGAAAGAGTCTTACACTACCTCAACCTTAGTGTATGACATGCCGGAGAAGTTCAACCCAAGAAAGTGGAATGATTATATGCAAGGTCAAGGGAGGTACAGGAGAGTACCGAAGTATCGAGTGAAGAAAAATCACGACTTAGTATAAGGTAACAGACCTACATAGTCAAATTGGTAGAGGGGCACACACACAAGTCAGCGTAGACTGAGAAGACACTGGGACACCTGACGTCGGATGGTCCGAGGAGACAGGGACCCTAAATAGTCCGTTCTTATGACGTCACTGAACGGTAAAGGAAGAGGTCCCCTAGAAGGACTAAGTCCCTAGTTTGGGCTCAGAGGACGTAACCGTCCGTCTAAGAAATGTCGAGTCGGGGGACCCCCTCGTCGTTGGTAAGTGGAGGACTTCCTGTAGAGACACCGAGGGTTGAAAGACGTCAATCCTTATGTCGACGATATTTGTAGACACACACCGAAAACACACCTGTATTAAAAAGTTGAGGAAACCCATTTATGGTTTCCCGTGTTTACGACCTAATATACCAAGCATATATGAATCAAAACATTCATTGACGGTTTGACAGAAGGTATCGGTTCGTGAGTTTGAATGTCAGTTTTTTTTTTCACCGATTCTATGATAAGGAAAGAGTAACAATCTATTGTGACGGAATTTACATTTACATACATAGATATAGGTAAAATAAGTTTATTAATATTGTTTGATAAACCTTAAGTTACTGTAAATATATTAAAATAAAATTTCATTTAGTAACGATAACTAGGTGTAAAAAAATTAAAATTCAGAGAATATGTACGAATGTATCCTAGGGTACCAACCAAGAAACGGAGTTTTATGAGAAGTTATGTAAGTCGGAGTAAAGATAGGTCGACGTGTACTTTAAAACGTCTCTTTGTTTTACCCTCGGTCCTAAGTCCCCTTCAAAGTGTGGGTCAAGGGTCCCTTTGTCCCTCGTCTTCGCACTCACCAGGTCTTCACTCTTGTCTAAAAAAGTCTCTTCTGGAACCCTTTCTACTTGTTCACTAACGGTCCATCTCTTTTATCAAGTAAATAAAAGGGGGAACCCGAGGACACCATAAAAATTCCAACGTGTCGAACTAGATGTTCAGTTTCCGATTAGGAGTCTGACACCTAACGACCCACGTTAGGTCGTTAGATGCGGAACGACCCGAGTGATTTAAGACGGAGAACGAAAGTAAGTGGTAAGGTGCCAGCAGGGTAGGAGTGACCTTGTATGTCGTAGAGACCGAGAGACGGCTTGATTTAGGATGGATAAGAAGTTCCACCATGGTTTAGGATGGAGGAACCTCGAAAAAGACTGATGGACCGGGGTCCGAGTCAAGCAAGGACGGCCTATAGTCTGTCGGGACTGTTACGCGGCGACCGAGCGGGCAGGTTAGTCCGGGACGGGGTACGGCGAAAGATTCACGGCGTTTGAAACGTCTGGCACACGGGTCAATGTGACACCAGAGGAGTTCGGGCGACACCTTAAGGAGATTATGACTAGGGATAACTACGAAATCTTAATAGCACGACTTCTTCTGAGGACTCTCAGGGAACCGGTCGTTCCTCTAGTTTGGTCAGTTAGAATTTCCTTTAGTTGGGACTTATAAGTACCCTTCCTGACTCCGACTTCAACTTTGAGGTTATGAAACCGGTGGACTATCCTTCTCGGTTGAGTGACCTTTTCTGGGACTCCGACCCTTTCTAACTCCCGTCCTCCTCTTCCCCTACTGTCTCCTACACCACCAACCTACTGTAGTGACCGAGTTACCTGTACTCAAACTCGTCCGAGACCCTCTATTACTTCCTGTACGTTCGGACCGCACGACGTCAGGTACCCCAACGTTTCTCGACCTGTATCACTAAATTACTGTTGTCAGAGAGAGAACGGGTACATGAAACTCTTCGAGAATCAGACACGAGTGTTACCTGAACACTTTGTCTTACCTCGACCATTGTATTCATGAGAAGTGTGTTATTTCATTGTTACTTATTACTAAAGAATAACTCTCTCCCTCGGGGTAGTCCCTCTCCTCACCTGACTTATTTCGTTGTAGAGATTAGGTTGAGTAACTGAAAGGTACTGATGATTTGAGGACGAGTCAGAATTTTAGGTGAGACCCTTTTTTAGACAGGGGTCAAGTCTTGGCGGAGCGGTGTCAAAGAAATTTCTATGAAAATATTTATTGAGTGTCCCAGGTCCCTAGGACCTGAGATTCCCAAAGTGAATTTATTAAGTGTCTAAGGAAGTATCCATGTTAAGGGTTTTACACACGGTTCCACGAGACCCCACGGAGTCACTTCAGTGTCCTAACGTTGACCTATTAAAATTTAAAGTTCCGTTCGTCACCACGAGTTCTAGTTAGTCTGTGGAATCCTCGATGATCGATCTCCGTCAAGTGTTAAAATTGTAATCTAACACGCTGCAAGGGAAACTACACGAGTATAGAAAAACTTCAACCGTAAAAACGTCAAACACACTATTTTTCGTTCTAGTACACTTTTAGTTATTCTTTGTCCTTTACTCCTACTACTACTGGTGAACCTGAGTCAAAACTCTACGATAAGATACCGGGTTTCGTTATGTACAGGGATATCATTTGTCAGTATCTTTACTTTATTTTTAGTAAAAGTGAATACAAGGGGTAAAAGGGTTTCCTGATAATTTAATAATCCGATATTGTGAATACTTTAACAAACCACGATTAATGAATTGTTTGATATCAGTTATAGAATTTTATTCGAAATTACCTTTTATTAAAGTTTTTATTACATACACATATACATATTGACTCAGTGAAACGACACGTGGACTTTGTAACATTCAGTTGATATGAAGTTATTTTATGTATAATGTTCTTTATTATTTTTTAATTTTTAACTACTTATATATAAATTTTAAAAATTAATTTTTTATTGTCTCGAAAATTAATGAAGACAACCGGATTTCTGTGGTACTTTTTTAATAAACATGAAACTATGATTTCCAAGACACTTGACTCCTCAAACTCTTTGAGATAACATCGAAAAGCTCAGATCAGATCTCCTAAGAAAATAATTCAAATTTTACGTGTCTGTGTGTGTGTGGGGCAGAAGTTGGTGGTAGTTCTGAAATTAAAAATAAGGTTATGGTAGTTCGTAGAATCGATGAGAATAGAAATTAAAAGTTTGATCTCAGATATAGGGAATACATGACACCAAAAGGACAGATTTATATCATATAAATCTATAAAGAATAATTCAGTTTGGTTGGTGTACTAGATTCGTTACTACATACGGTTCTTAAATCGAGTAAGTTAAGAATCGAGATAGGTTTCGTATTCCCAATTTTTATTATTATTTATAAGGAAATTTTATTTATGATACGTAAAAGTTTTACGCCGAATTAGGAACTATACACTTTTGATAGTGTCACAGTATAATGGGGTGTCCGTTATCATCTACCTCGTCAATCTTTTATCGATGATGAAACATTGGTCCGTTTAGAGTCAAGTATAGGGTCGCGATGGAGAACGGAAGATACGTGGAAAACTTCTCAAAACACGCAAATAGACAAAAAATCGGGAACATTCGCATCTGGAGATACTACTCCAATCATTGTCTTTGATATTCTCGTCGAGGAACACTCGTTATTTATTTTACTACGTATTTGTTACATGTCATGGTACGGACTGTGGGTTATTTACCACCATAATTATTGTGCAATATAATGTCCCCCTTTGTCCGGACAGTTTTCATTAAATTTAGTAAACGACAGCTTGAAGTGGGATGGTTAATCCAACTTTACACAAACTTAGGGAGTGTGTTATCTATGAAAGAACTAGAGGTTATCCGACTCCACCATAGGTTCTTCGATTCAACAGGTAACAGGAAGGGCTCTCTCGTGTAAATGTGTTCCGACTACTCCTTCTTTCTAATTTATTACTTAGTCCTGTTGTGTCTGATCTTTTGTATTACCAAGTCTCGTTTTTCATTATTAAGGCTAAAGAGGACCTGTAAACTTTACTAACTGCTAGGAGAAGGACTTGAACGAACGGAAACGTAGGTTTTAGAGAAAACGAAGTGAGAGGAGGTACCATGAGAGAGAAAGAGGTGTAGAACCGATTGAGGTGTCAGTAAAGTAATTTAGTACTCTGTTTGTTAACGTCGTTCGAGACGATTTTTGACCTTTCCTATAGACCTCTACATGTTATCTTCAGATCATTCAACGATTTTCCTCTGTCCGGTCCTCCCTCACCTCGACACAACTAAGTTCCCTCCTTCCTCAAAGGTGACCTCCTCTCTTAATCCCTTCCTACGTATCCTCCAGGGAAAGTCCGCCCAGAATTTGTAGTCTATCCCAAACCCATACACCTCTATTTCCCTTCCCGTGCACTTAATCATTCTTCGTGTCCTCGTCTCCACGCCTCCTCTATTTATGCTTCACACTTATTCCTTCTCCTTCAGGTTCCCCGGTGTATAACTCGGACATTACCTCGTGACCCCTTTAATTTAGTCCGTACAGAAAACTTAGGTTTGACACCCACGGAAACCAAGTGGAGTTACGGTATGGTTGTAAGAGAGAAGAAATAACGAAATAACACTTGAGAGTTTCGACTCGTGGATGATTTAAGTAAATAAGTACACGGGGTCCTGATTCTGTTACGGTTTTGTGGACCACAAATTTTTCTTAAAAAATTAAGGAGTGTAGAGTAGGGATTATTTGGTCTCTTCGGTCGTAAGAACAAGGTCAAGATAGAGACTGATCGAGAGACTCGGACTCTTTAGTTATCCTTGGGGGAAAACCTCGTGTCGAAGGAGTTGAAATTTTACGTCCTAAACAAAACTACTGGATGTCCAAAGTTGAGACACTTTTAATGGAAATGATGAAGTAGATAAGTTTTTAGTATCTTCCTTTTATGTCGAAACAGTAAACTGGAGGTTTTCTTACTGTAAAGTGAAACTTAATCCTTCTAAAACAATTTACTTCTTCGTGTAAGAATTCTTACGAGAAATTCCAGTGAGGGATCAAAAATACCACTTTTTACCTTACGGTGGAATTCTTTTTACTACCGACATAAATAGTTAAGATTTTCCGTACGTAAAAAGACAATCATGACTCTTTTAATGTTTCAGAAACTTCGTACTATTGGAAAACAAACATTTGTTTTTCAAAGAAAACAAATAACTTCTTTAAAAATCTCGTTACTACTTTATCAACTGACTTCGAAAAATGACTGATTTTGAGTGATTTGTGCCTGATCGTGGTTCAAGATCCCAATATTAACCCTTCTTTTTCGTAGAGTCACGTCACCATCTCCTGAAGATTAGACCCCCTTCGTACCCTATAATACCCTCGTCTATTTGTCATAGAAGGAGCCAGTGGACCTGAGTTTTCTCTGAAGGACTTCCTTCACTCTACCCACTACTGTTTTCCGGATATCCTCGATAAATTCTTTTCTTTCCCCTTTCACGTCAATCGGTCCCTGTTGACATGTTCGGTGTCATATTTCCCTTGCCATCAACTGGACTTCGGTGTCAATTCTATAGGTCTTACCAGTTCTTAGTGTCCATGTCCTCTACCCTGATCCTACCCATTGTTACTGGTCTAGTTCTTTCCGGAGCTTGAAGTACGATTTTACGAATCGGAGAGTAAGACTTTTACTACTCCTAGGTGACTTCCGACGGTGTGACCTCTTGTGGATTGACCTCTGTCTGTGACGCAATGCTTCGAAATGGAGACGCCTAACGTTCGACTACCCGCCCTTTCGAACTCCTTCCCTACTCGAAATCCCGTTACGACGTCGTCAAGTCTACTGGACACTCCTTCTGTACCGATGACGTTCCTCCCTATTCTCTCTCGATAAAAGATTCTATCTTTTCTATCCTGTCCTAATTATGGACTCTTATCTTTTGATTTCCCTCACCCCTTACCACTTCAAATTTGGGACTGTATAAAAGTCTCTCATTAAATTCTGGTATATTGAAGAGTTCGTTCGAGAGTTTGTTGACCTTTTTCAATCACCTTGAGTTATTAAACCTTAGGGTCCGATGTCAGAGTCTGAACTGGAACAGTTCAACTATCTCTGATGAGATTATGTGGGTGGATCTTCGACTCCGAGAAGGGAAGTGTCTTATTTGGATAAAGGTGGGTTCCTCGTCGTCCCGGTGGTATAGGTAGGTCCTTCTAGGTAAGGTCTTCGTTTCTCTTATATTACAATTTTTCTAAGAGTTACCCAACTTTCGAAACGTCCCAAAAGGTTTCGATTAAAAGTCTTCTCCCTCGTTAGTTCAGATTTGTAAGGTGTTCTGTCGAGAGGAGTTTTACAAAGTCAACTCGTTACTGACAGCATAGTTGGGGTGACCGGTAAATTGTGGTTTGGGTGAAAATGACTCGTTGATGTCGTATGGTCCGTGGTGCAAGATGAATGGGAACCGGGTCAGAGGAGTGAATATTTAGACCTTTATTTTACTGGATAAACGGTCTTAGTACCACGACAAATTTGACGTTTCTAAATCAGACTATTTAACTATTTACATGTGTTACTGGGGAGAATTGGCGACCGTCTCGTTTACGTGGGAAAACATTAAACAGCCGACGACGGAGAAAGGTGGAGGAGGATGGGTGTCAGGAGAGGAGGTGTGGTACCGCTACCGTCCCCGGTACTAAACTGAAAGAAATCGTGGACTGTAGAAGTCTCCAAATGGTTTTGGAAATCATTAGTAGAGGTACTAATATAAATTTATTGAAATACAGGGGACACCTTATAGTCTAAGGTATGGTTACGGATGAAGTAGGGGAGGATTTTTGGGACACGAATAGTTTACTTACTTGTTTAAAAGGGTCCGTCCTAGAATGTGAAGAGTTTAAGAGTATAACATTTCACTGAAAAATTCAATTTGTGTAAAAATTTTTAGAATTCATAGTAAAACTGGGAGTTACTCTCCCAGTTTTGTGTCCCAAAATTGACACAAGACTGTTCAGGTGTTACTCTGTCTAGGGTCTAAAGGAAACCTGGTCCAGTCCGGAGTTCCTGAGGCGAATGAAGACTGGTAGATCCTGGGGTACTTGAAGAGGGAGTTACCGAGATTTTAAATCTTAGACAGGAGAAAGATCGGTAGTAAAGAGGTTAGTAGAGTGGGGTTCCTGAAAGTAAGGAAAACGGTACTACAAATATTAGACAACCGTTACTTCTTGGTGGTTTCGCTATAGACCCTACTATTTGCACTGGAATCAGGTGTATTCTTGGTCTCCTCCTCCTCTGATCTTGATCGGTCCCTCAATACTGTCGTCCTGTCCCCTATTGTCACGACACGGACCAAATCCCGTCCGCGGCCTCTCCGCGTTAGTGGTAGACTGGACCTCTGCCTCGCGTGCACTTCTAGTTTTCTCCTCCTCTTTTCTACCGTCTCCAAAACCCAGAATCATTGACCCACTTTTCGTCATATCGAGTGATGTGATACTTCTAGTTATACACCTCTCGATGTAGACCAATTCTAAATGTTTCTGTAGTCAATGATGAAAGTGATCGCCAGTGCAGATATAAGAAACGACAACACAGCACAAAAACAAAAGCAAACGTACGAGGTGTAAACGATGTAACTCGTATAAAATGAACTAACGATCTCTTTTGTTCGTTAGAACGAAAAAGTACGTTGAACCGATACTGTATAACTAGAACGTTATATAGACTCTATAGTATTTCCGTTACAGGTCATCCTTCTACTTTAACATCCAGACTTGGAGTACTCTTCCGTTCCAATATTCGTGTCAAACCCTCAGTGGTCATGTCTCAAATTTCGGTGTCCTTACGTACTCGAGGATTCCTCCTCTGTCTTAATTTTTCCCGGTCTCCTACTTGAAAACAGAGTTCCACACACCGGAAATTCAGGGAGGGTCCCTCAGTGACCACGATCCTTTCTCGAGTCCTTTAGTGGGATCGGTCTCCGAAACAAATCAGACTAGTCCGAATTAGAGTCTCTTACCTTCCTACACCACACCTGTCCTGAGGAAGACATAGTGGTCTCTTAAAACCTCAGTTACAAGTGGTTGTGTTAAACGAGTGGTAATGTCACATAAACGAGAGTGCGATAGTACGGGTGATTCAGTACTTGAACAATTCCAGAACGAGTTCAGAAGTAAGAACAAAGGGGTTGGTCATGTCACGGATTGTCTATGCACACACACACACACACACACACAGACACACACAATCAGCGAGTCAGTACAGACTGAGACACACTGGGGTACCGGACGTCGGGCGGTCCGAGGAGACAGGTACCTTAAGAGGTCCGTTCTTACGACCTCGCCCAACGGTACGGGAAGAGGTCCCCTAGAAGGACTGGGGTCCCTACCTTGGGTCCAGAGATCGTTAACGTCCGTCTAAGAAGTGACAGACTCGGTGGTCCCTTCGTCGTCCGTAAATCATCTGCGCAAACGACTTCTTTAGTGTATGTGTGTGTCCTCGACGAGGGGTGTAAGGGAGGAGAGTTCGTAAGATCGCGGGAACCAGTCCGAGGAGACACGGGTGGACAGTCTTGGTCAGGAGATTTCGGATCTAATAGGGTGTCCGGATTACGGGTACACAGACACTACGGGTCTCTCAGATTGCTGGAGGAACATTCTTCGGGACTCCACGCAGGGGGTGGGTCGGGAATGGAACACAGCTTTCAAGTGACAAGGGAAGTCGTATGTATAATAAATGAACATTCGTGGACCGTGCAATTGGGTGTACCATAAGTCTTTGAGATATTAATCGGTCCGATCTTTGATCTGTTATTGACGGGTGAACTTGCACCGGGTCTGAACGGTGCGGAAAAATAAAAAAGCGGACCGCGCCGCCAACGGTTTAAATCGTGAGAGATGTAAAAGTCTCGGTAGCGTAATTATAAAGTCTACGAAGATTTTGCAGGGTCTCTTAAGCAGAAAATCTTTATCTATATGTTCCCGAAGGGACCACCGAGTCATCATTTCTTAGGCGAACGGTTACATCCTCTGTGCCCAAGTTAGGGACTAGGCCCTTCTAGGGTGCACGGTGTCCTGGTGATCCGGGTCCCTGGTGTCGGTAGTTCGGACACGAGGTCCCGGGTCTTCGGTGTTCGTGACTTCGGGACGCGGGACGTCGGACCGACGTGTTGCTCTCCGGGTGCCGCCAGGTACGGGACGTGCGTCTCGTGTCGGAGACGAGTGGTATTGATCGCTTTCCGGCGTGCCGTCGTTTCTGGGTCGTTCGGTTATTTATCAAAATTTGTTTCTTTATCTATAACTTCTCTTTCACTTCAGTGGGTCAGTAAGGACTGAGAAACGTTGGGACACCTGACATCGGATGGTCCGAGGAGGCAGGTACCCTAAAAGGTCCGTTCTTATGATCTCATCCAACGGTAAAGGAAGAGGTCGTCTAGTAGGACTGGGTCCCTGACTTGGGTCCAGAGGGCGTAACATCCGTCTGCGAAATGGCAGACTCGGTGGTCCCTTCAGAGTCAACTTCAGACATAACTTCTCTCCAGTTCAGGTTTTGGAGTCGACTTAAAATGCTACACCTTCGTGAAGTGTCTGTGATTTTGTTGCCTCGTGACAAAGGGTCTACTGAGAACCCCGGTGACCACGAGACCCGAGGACGGAGATCTGCGTCCATTGAGATCTGGGCCCGACGGAGGGCGACGGAGAGACGGAAAACCTCTCAAGTACAGGAGGTCCCGAAACAGTGTGTCGAATCCACCCCTTTCAGTCATGTCTACACGGGACACCCCTTTATAAAAAGGATGCACAACCTAAAATTGATAAATCCCCTTACATGATGAATTCTCTCAGAACGGCACTTTGAAAGTACACCCTCTCTTCCTAAGAGATGTAGTGGACGGTTGAAATAAAAGATGACATAAACAATTTAGACCCTAACTCAAAAGACTACTGGGTGTCTAGACCAGTAAAAAGAGTTTATATACGTAGTTTCTACCTCAATTTGTCTGGAGGAGAAGAACGAGAGGAGACGGTGTACTCTCGAGAACACTAGAACCCAGAGACTAAGAACTAGATTATATTTTATCCAAACTATGGTGGACGAGACAGATATGGGAGTCGTTGAGACTCTTCTAGTTCGTCCTTTTACATACACTTTCTTCAAACACTATTGTCAAATTTTTTCTTCTCATGATCGATTGTAAGTCTTACTCAGTCCGTGTCGAAATGCACTTAATTGGGTAGAGTAAGAAAATTAAGATTCTACGTCCCAGACGGTAACAGGGGTCTAAAATCTGTCCTTTGTTTCCGTGTCTTTAATTCATTAAACGTGTTCAGTGTTTCGATCATTCATTTCAACCTTATTCGACAAAGTATGATTGACCCGGACAATTATGACCTCACCCAACGGTACGGGAGGAGGTTCTTTTGAAGGGTTGGGTCCCTAGTTTGGGTCCCTAACTTGGGTCCAGAGAGCATAACGTCCACCTAAGGAATGGTAGACTCGGTGGTTCTTTCGGGTACTCATGACCTCACCCATCGGATAGGGACGAGGCCCCCTAGAAGGACTGAGTCCTTAACTTGGTCCCAGAGGACGTAACGTCCGCCTAAGAAATGGTCGACTCGATGGTCTCTTCGTTGACCCGTGTCACTCTGGCATAATCTCGATTTCGTTCACGTTCTCTCTTGTGGCTCGTCCTCTGTAGTGTCCTTTTGTTAGCAGTAAAATTTCTACCCCTGAATCTAGGTCGTTCCGAAGTACTGAACGGGGTCCAGTTCGTAATGGCAAAAGCTTATTGGTATCAGATATAAATAATCTGATGTAGACTTCATAAGATAAAAACTTGACACCTTCTATCTCGTTTTGATAATCCTTGGATCCACGATCTAGGTTACTGGTTCAAAATTCAAGGTCGTGATGGTGAATTGGTCGATAAAATGACCCTTTAATTTTTAATACATACGTGTCTGTTAACGTTCTTATTTACAGATTTCTACAATCGATAATAATGATAGTGACAGGGTTAAGGTCATGGACCAAGGGTTTCGTGTCGTTCTAAACACCTGTTTTAACCCAACAAGAGAAACTTTCACGATTACCTCAGTAGTTTCATTAGTTATCTTATGAAGTCTACATAAGATTATATAATTAATACCTAATACTTAATACCTATAAGATTTCGACATTGTGAACTGCAATCCGTTTAGCACTTTGAAACGACCTAGAGTCGACGGGTAGAAAGTTTGCCGTTAGCAAAAGAAAGGGACGCTACAGTGCACAAGTATGCTACCATGGAGAACGTCAGAGGCAGACGGGATTGCACCAGGGAGACACGGCAATCATGACTCGTCGAATAAGGTTGAAACGAATGATCGAAACACTGAGCACGCTCAATGAATTACCTTGTCAGTTTCGTAGTCCTAAGCCTCTCCTCATCATTTTCTCACAGAGTTCACACTTGAAAAAGAAAAAAACTAATAAGATATTTTACTTTTTTGGGATATTGATTCTTAGTTTAAAAGTCTTTATTCTAAAAGAAAGGAAAATAAAAAACTTTGATCACAAAAACATTGACCCACCTTTGAGAACTCACGAAAAAAAAATTTTAAACATAAATAAATACATAAATACTGACACGAGACAGAACCAAAGACGAGTCCGAAGAACGACCGAAATCACTCACCCCTGAGGAGAGATCAACGCCACACTCCCGAAGAGTGACACCACGGAAGAGAACAACGTCTCGGACCCGAGGTCCCGTACACCCGAAGTCATAGACCTCGTGCTCCCGAGGTTTCGTGTCCGAGTTATCAGCTCGTGAGTCCGAACTCGGGGTGTCGTACACCCGAGAAGAGTCTAGTCCCTAGCTTAGGTACAGAGTCCTCCTAACGTCCGACTAAGAAATGGTAACTGGGTAGTCCCTTCGGGTCTTTATATAAAGACAAGGAAAAGAAAGGTGAGAGACGTGACACCATGGTAGGTTTTTGTATAATCGTTATTCCCTTTCTTCCGTTTCTATTAGATAGATGATTTATTCGTCACGGGAATTTCTCCTTAACACATATTGGGGTCACCCAGTCGACATGTGGTCCGGGAGTGTCCCGATACCAATATTTCTCGTACCGAACTAAGGTTTAGTTTGTCTGGACTCAGTTTAAGTCGAGAAGGTGAATGATCGACCCACCGGAACCCGTTTTAATGAATTAAAGAGACTGAGATAGTTCTCAAAGGTTTAGGTTTCGATTGAGTCTACGAGAAGATACCACCTTAGTGCCCCTAAGTCTCAGAAGATACCCCAAACACCCTAAGTAGAGTCACTAAAGTTCCAGATGAAGTGTTCAAGGATTTTCCATGAAAGACGTCAGAAAAAAGTCTTCGTCTGACCGGTCAGATTCACTGGTGTTCTGTTTCTAGTGCCCTTAATCAACTTGTTTATCCTGGGTTGAACCGGGACTTGGTTTACCTATAATTTTGAGATTAACTCGTTTTCTAAGGGAACTGTCGTCTACCTACACTATAGGAGAGTCCTGTCCCGTTCAAAGGAGATGAAGTAGTTGTGGGGATCGTTCGAGTTTTACTCACAGTGATGGGCACGGATATTCTGTGTGCGGTCTTCACTCGCCGCTCCTCTGTCCTTCGTAAGGGGTTCCGACCTGGCTGTCCGTCTAGACTTCTGCGAGATTCTATGTGAATCGACTCCCCCAGACTGACCCGGTGACTCCGACCCAAGGTATACGTGAATGAGAAGTGTCTTAATCGATACCTCGAACTTTATACAGGTGACATGTGAGGTTAGTAGGAAGGGGTGTTACCGGGTCGAGGGGGGGGTTGGTCGAAACGGACGACGGGTTGAAGATTCGACCGAAGGACCCTTCGAGTCAACCAATTTCTCAGACGGACGTCACATCCCCCGGGGTCAAACTAGGAACCCAGTCCTTCTAGGGTACGTCTTCCTTTACCGATGGATGAGGTCATAAGAACGGACCCTTTACGGGACCTGTCTATTCGGACTACCCGATGTCAGGTACCGTAACGTTTCTCAGTCTGTGCTGACTCACTGGTGTGGTGGTGGTGGCTCTTGAAGTTTGGGTCGGGTGTTCCGAGAAACCCGACCTCCGACTTTACTGTCCAATCGTGACTTGTAGTTTCGAGACCCTTTTTACTTGAAGGGATGTCTCTACCACGTGTGGTGGTGTAGATATCCCGACTTAAAAGGTTCCGAGGAACCTAAAGAATATATGTGTCTAAAGACACCGATATCGGAGGTGCCGTTGAACTCATGACTTCCTCCATAAAGATTCGAACCTTTACTTTAACGAGTTCTGTCGTACAACATTATACCTATTTCGACCTTTTACCACGACCCACAAAATCTTGTCCAATATAAGCAAGTAGTCCTTAATAGCAAATTATTCTAGATTAATCGTGTGAATATAGTACAGGAAGAACGGATCGTAAATGTGTATAAGTTTTTTTGTTTATCGTTTGTTTCGATCATAATCGTTGTTAAGGACGTCAAGAGGATCCCTCATTCATGATTACTCAAGTCAATCGTAAACAGTCAAAAGGAGAGCAAAAGAGGAAACAACCCTCTTTCGTAAGATAAATGTCTATTCCTTGCCTCTGATCCTTCAATCCTTTGAATGAATTTTAACGGGTTCTTTATACCCCACTTTGTCCCTAAGACTACCTTCGTAAAGGTCACCCTAAATCCGAGAAGTAGAGATTTGGGATCATATGAATCCTGTGACTCTGAGTGTCTGTAATACATTGTACAGACTCCAGTGTAGGAGTAAACTAAAAGTGTATTTTTTGATTTAATGTCGATGTGGGGACAAGTTTCTCATTCGATTAAGATGTGGACCCAGGATCTCTACAACTACGTAGTAGTCTCCACAATCTGTGATTTTTGTCGTCGTCGTTTTACGGGTCTGAGTGTCTCCTAAAAGATCTATATCTCGGGTTAGTCTGTCACCGGTTGCTGTAGAAGACCAGAGACAATTAGGAACACGATGATCTCGTCAACTGTGATTTCCGTACTTAGACAAGTGTACGGCTCAAAATAGTATTCTGGATCGTCGAGGGCTAATTTCTCCGTGACCTGAGGGGTCTTACTCTTTACGGGAAACCTTTTAAAGGGTGTATACAAGAGTGAAGTTCGGTACTTCTTCAAAGGTCAGTTTACGTGGACGATATTACTTGGATAAAAGACTTTCTCTTCACCGGCCAAACCCAGGTTGTGAACATTTCCAAGGATCACGGTGTCTGACACTTTATCTGGGTCCACTTCATCTAACTAACAAACTTCTCCAAGTGTTCCTTAGGGTCCCCTGGACTTTTAAAGAATCGTCTTCCCAGGGGTTCAACAGTAACAGACTGACTGAAGGTTGAATTGCCCCTTCGCCGACTCGACTTCCCCAAACACCCCTCGTCCTACCACTCGAGTCCCTAGCCGTCCCTCCCCGACCTGTGCGCCTCTTAGAGCCAGGTCCCTGAGAAAGGTGGAGGTGGAATCTGACTTCGGGGTTGAGGACCATGTTGAGACCCTTAGTTTAAGACTAAAGTTTGTAACATTCTCCGAGGAGTAAAAGGTCTGGAGAGTCACTTTTGAAATTCTTGTTTAGTTCTTTAGACACCGCTTACAGTATCTTTCCCCAACGGGACCACCGAGTGTGCCATTCTTTAGGCGGACGTTGCGTTCTCTGGACCGAAGGTAGTGACACAACCCTTCTAGGGGACCTCTTCCCTTACTAATGGGCGGGGACATAAGAACGGACCTCTTAAGGTACATGTCTTCTCGGGCCACCCGATCTCAGGTACCCCAGCGTTTCTTATCTGGGAATCTGTTTTCACTGGGATTGTCCTTATATATATGAGCTAGAGGAAAAGTATCTGCTCTGTCTTCCTGCTTGTCTTTGTCACTCTCTAAATGGGGGTTGCGTCTGTGTCTTTCCAGGAACCGAAAGAGTTTCGTCTCTTGGAGGTCGAAAGAACTGACTTACCATCTTTTCCCCCACAGCTTTCAACCTTATTTCCCTCGTCAATCCTTGTCCTTGACCCGTTGCGGAGATCACGCCTTGAGAGGCCCAAGGGCGACACTGGTCCAGATCCCCGAAGGGGAGCCCCCAGGGCCGTGGGCCGACCTTTCCCGCCCGCCCTGCGAGGCCCGCCGCAGTGGGCTTCCTGACGGGCATGGACCTTTCACTCGACCCCTAGTTCTTGGCTCACGTTAAGGCCTCCCAGAGGGAGACCCAGGGCCCCTCCGGGCGCGTCTCGGGTCTCTAGGGTCCCCTCCGACACCCTCCCTCTCTTTCGTCGGCGGCGTTTCGCGGTCCCCTGCGTGCACTTCAACGGCGCGCGATCCCTCTTTGAAAAAAACAAAGGAAGCTTTGGTTCAAACGTCAGGTGGGGCCTTTCAGAGAGCGCCGCGTCCGGGCCCTCCGTCTGTGCCAGAGGCGCCCCGGCGCTCGGCGACGGACCGTGCCCTCTACCAGACGCTCCACGGGGGCGGGGTCAAGGGCCGGGGCCCCGAGTGGGCGCTACAGGGTCTCGACGTCCGCGTGGTGCCAGAGGCCCAGGGTCACCTCGTGGAACTCGCGCTTCAGGTGCGGCTACCACCGGGCCATCACGCTCCTCTTCAAGACCACGTGCATCGCGAACTACTACGACCAGAACGGGTGCGGGTCCAGCGGCTAGTGGTCATCGAACATGTCCACGAGGAACACGCCCTGGACGTACCACCGCCGGGCGGGCGGCGCGCCACGGACGACGCCTGGGCCCTTCGCGGCGGCCCCCGGCCCGGCCTGTCTGAGCACCTCGCGCTCACGCCCGCGCTCCGCCGCCGCCCCGCCCTGCCCCCGCTCCCGCCTTGAGGAGGGGCCGGCGACGTCTTTGCGGGTCTGGGCTCGGGGCGCCCGACTGTGGGGACGAGTGGGGCGGGCGCGCCGAGCCCCCCTCGGGGCTCGCTACGGACCCGGGGTCCCTGACCCCTCCGAGTGCGCGTCTACGGGAAAACGTCTCCGATAAGCAATGTCGGGGACTGTCAAAGGCTTCACGAAAAGAGCGGACATTAGAACCGGTGTTTCGACCTCCGCACCCAAAGTCCAAACCGTTCACTCTCACAGATTTTTCAATTCACTTAACGCCCCTCTGTCTGCCATCCATTGGCCAGACCGGCTTGTGCCCTGAGAACTCCAGCACCCGACGCGGAGGCGGACCTCCCCATCTGTCTTAAACCTCCGCTCCGTTGCCGCATTTTGTCAAAGTCCTCCGGGTGGTCGACCCAAACCCAGGCCGTGCGGACCAAAAGCTCCACTCACTGGAGTGTGATCAGTAGACTTGACGGGGTCGGAGAAGAAGGCACTAGACCATTACCATTAGGAAACTGCGTAGTCGAACTGTCACACTTGCGACTCGCGGAAGTGTGGATAAGTTGATAATTACCAGACTTTACTTCACTTTCAGCAAATCAGCACAGGCTGAGATACGCTCGGGTACCTGCCATGTCAGGTACCTTAAGAGGTCCGGTCTTATGACCTCACCCATCTGAAAGGGAAGAGGTCCCCTAGAAGGGTTGGTTCCCTAGCTTGGGTCCAGAGGACACAACGTCCGCCTAAGAAATGGTCGACTCGGTGTCCCCTTCGGGTTAATTACCAGATTGGTCCTCCTATCAACCCGACATTCACGACTCCCGTAGGTACCGAATCAAAGGAGGAGAGGAGATGATTTTCCAGGCTCGTCGTAATTTTCTGTTAAATCTGTTGACCAGTCTAATACAATGTACTATTATTCTCGTTCGTAGCTAGGTCGTGAACCATACACGGTCCAAAATATTTGTACAGTAGATTAGTAGGGTCGTCAGGATTTTTATGTATGCTAATAAGAAGGGTAAAACTTCTTTACTCCTTTTATTCTGGATCTGTAAAACCCACACGTGTGCGTCGGGATATCCGATCGAGTGTATAGGACTTTATAAGTCCAGTTCATAGTCACAGAACACTATGGAAGGTTCTTATTATAGCCGATGTCACTAATGAGAGAAAAAAGTATAGAGTACCGTGAAATTCGATTGATTTATTATTCCTTGTATAATATCATAGGATCGGAGATTATATATAAAGATTAGGTCATTTCTCGGATCTGTAAAATTCATTGCATACATCCCCGTTTGTCGAACACTACTTTTTCGGTTTAAGTTTGAATTCAGAAGGTCATGATTAAACTCTTTTGTGTTTAACCGTCATACTCAAGGATATCTGTAAAAAAAAATTTTACTTACTTTTATATAACACTTGTCTAGATACACTTATTTAAATTTTTAAATTCGTTGTACCCGTTTGAGGAACTTTTTGTGCTAATTGTTTTAACTGGGGGGATTTTGTACCTTTTCGATTTAGTAAGTGAGATACACCTAATCTCTAACCCAGACGTAAATTTTTACTTAAAATTTGTTAATTCAAAAGTGTTCGATTTTAAATTTTTTTCTTCATCTTCGATTACCACCACCTTCGTTCCTCCCCCACCGACAGACTCTGTAGTACACTCGGTCGGTAGTTGCGGGACGGACTAGGTCGTAGTGTCCGGGGTCGCACAAGAGGGTCGGCCCAGACCGACTTAGTAGGAGTGGAGTAGAGGAAAAGAGTGGGCCCGGACAACCTTGTAGTCTGTAAATGACACACATCGTCCGACTGGTTCTAAGTCCTGGACCTCAAATATGTCAACTCCCCTTCTCCCGAGAAATGTGGTCTCTTACGTTTTAACTCCTGACCCAGGACTCCAAAGCTGAAACGAAGCGACGGAGACGTTCCTGTCACCAGCCAGTGCCACTCGCTCGAGGGACGACCCGTCCTTCAGGACGTCGAATAAAGGTCTCAGTGAGTCAATCCAGAGTACTGTCAAGAAGTGTCTCCCTTCTTTACTGAGAGTCAAATGTTAAAAATTTAGAAAATCTGATTTCACCGAACTTCCCGAAGGGACTATCCAGTCATCCATTTCTTAGGTGGACGTTACGTCCTCTGGACCCAAGCTAAGGACCCAACCGTTCTAGGGGACCTCTTCCCTTTCCGATGGGTGACGTCATAAGACCGGACCTCTTAAGGGACCTGACATATCAGGTACCCCCAGCGTTTCTCAACCTGTGCTGACTCGCTGAAAGTGAAAAGTGAAAGAGCACCGAACTGCTCTTGGTGCCGGATCGTGAAGTGTCCGACCTTAAGCCTTTCTGGAACACATCTTACTGTCCCGACCCAACGCTCTAGAGACGTCTCGTGACGACTGAGATTTTATCGAAAGACCCAGAAGACCTACATAAGGCCGTTCACTGTCGGGTCGGAAGATTGGTGGGAGGGGGCGGGGGGGGTCGGGCGGGGCGGNCTTTTTCCGACACGTTTCCGGAAAAGTTTGGCTTGGAATACGGCACCAAGAGAAGATCAAAGGACCGACACTGAGACATTCGACGAGTCGACGAGATATAAAGAGGGGGTTCTATTCGTGAGAGGTTCGTGTAAAAAAACCTCCCGTTTACGTAGACACGAGGGAACGAAACGAAACTTGAATAAAGGAAACGAGTCTTCATCAAACGTTTATCC
Source organism: Capra ibex (assembly GCA_006410555.1). NCBI lineage: Eukaryota > Metazoa > Chordata > Mammalia > Artiodactyla > Bovidae > Capra > Capra ibex. The sequence continues at coordinate 6,049,786 of SJYO01038983.1, read as the reverse complement.
CTGGGTCCATTCACCCCTATCTTATATTTGATCTCAGTCCGATCTCGAAGAAATCTAACGTTCCGTCCGTCTGGTAGGAACAGAGGGTAGGAGGGTGATGGGGGTCTAGTGTTCCGAAGGACTCTGGGGTACACGGACTGACAGGTGTTCCCACGGGTCGAAATAGGACCGTTCGGCACGAGGGAGGTCTTTCCTCCCACACGACGGTACGGCACTCAGTGGAGGAGGGTCGTCGACGGGTCGTGGTACTTTGGACGAAAGACGTCATTTAGAGTCTCGTAGAAACCCCTACAAAACTGTTAGACTGATGGGAGTCTAACGATTTGGTGGCGTGTGGGACAGGACTTTTTATCATTTTGCCCACTGAGTTCAGACATTTTCCACATCCTTTAGTGTTTGTCGTGTCTTAAGTTCCTACTTACCACGACATGTGCCGTGTCTCAGTCTAAAGAGATTTTGAGACGAGGGAACGACAGGTCACACCCTTGTTTAATAACGTGTATAATTCACCTTTTTGATTAAATTTACTACCGAAACGTTTGTGTTTGAACTTTGGGAATGCTGAGGGAGGGTTCGGACGATATAATCCACTCGGGGATACTTCAATGAAATAAACGAAACTTGTTATTCTCTCGGTGTCCTCAATAAGTAATCGAATACACCAAAAATTAACGACGAGACTTCTTTATACGTTTACAGACATTCCATCCCACGGTTTATAAGACAACATCCTGTCCATTTCACTAAAAAGAATCTAATTGTGTTAGAAGTTTCTGTACCTGAAATAAGGTTTTCCGGACAACCTCCTCTGGTATTTAAAAATAGTAGGTCTGACCCTGAGAACTCTCACTTTCCCCAGTGATAATTATTAATATGGTTTGGTGTCCTTGTTCGGTCCCTACAGGATTTCTTTCAAGTAAGGACTTCGTCTCCTAATCTCAAGAGTTTTCTCTATATGTCGACTCTCACCGTAAGCTTTTTTTAGAGGATTTAGTGATAAAATTATTTATCAAAACGGTTCAATTGCGACGTCAAGTAAAGAAATAACAGAAGTTTCTTAAACGAAAATTAGATGATCCGACCAGATTTTGGACACAATTGAACGTTGCCCTCAATACAGGTCATAACTAAGTCCCCACGTCGTCAACAGATCTTTATACGGTGTGAGAAACCCGAAGGGTCCACCGTGATCACCATTTCTTAGGTGGACGTTTCCTCTGTGTTCTCTGTACCCAAACTAGAGACCTACCCCTTCTAAGGCACCTCCTCCTTTACTGTCGGGTGAGGTCATAAAGAAGGACCTTTCTAGGTACCTGTCTCCTTAGAACGTCCGATGTCAGGTACCCCAATATTTCTCAGTCTGTGTTGATACGTCCGTGTGTGATCTGTAAGTCTGACGTCTCTTTTCCCCGACTGACGTATAAAGTGTTTCAGGAGTCATACGTTCCTTTATAGATTACTTTCTCCCTCTTTTACATACGAAGTTTCCATTTCCCTACGAGTACGAGTATGAGTAAGTCGTTGAGTTCGTTTTTCCGTTACTCGGGGAGCAAATATTGTTCACCCCTGGGTCCCTGACCCTCCCAGACTGAGTCTCCCATTGAGTTCTTTCAACGACTGTGTCGTAGTCCCAGTTTAGTTCTATATAAAAACACATTTAGTGACACTGTCTTAAAAACTCCCAGTCCAACTCCTCAACCCAGAGTACACAGATCCTCTTATAAATCTTGTATTCGGGGACAGTAGTTTGACACTCGTAGGACCAACCTCACAGTCAACCGTGCGTGTGCGCCGGGAGACGAAGGAAGAGTCTCGGGAAGCGACCGAAGAGGGGAAGAGACGACGGGTGGTGAGGTCTCCCGTCAAGAGGTGTGAGTCCTGGACCTGAAAGGAACGAACTCCTGTGAGGGCACTATTTTCTCGTTTTGGCCGATCTCTAATTTGAGTCGGTAGTCTGACAGAAGAAGGTAAAATGTCGGTTCCAGATGGTGATTGGTCCGTCTCATGGAATCATTCCAGTAGCTTGAAAACATCCGAACAGGGGGGTACATATTGTACTCCTATCCCTGAAGGGACCACTAACTCACCAATTATTAGACGGAAGGTTTCGTCCCCTGTACCCAAGTTAGGGACCACTCCCTTGATTCTAGGGTGTGTGGGTTCCCCGTTAATTCGGGTACCCGGTGTCTCTCTTATCGGGAACCCGATGTTGGCTTCTGGACGTGTCAGTTTTTAATTTATTTGTAAATGAATTCTTTATTTAATTAATTTATGTTGCTCCTATTATTAAAGATGGAGGATTTCCTTTATTATGTCATTTTACGAGTCGAGTAACACACTGGGTCCTCTGCACGACTTTTACGACAAGTCGATAGTTCACAGACGTCTACTAGAGACATAAACACGATTTTTGGGGTTGGGGTGAGGCCGGAAGACGTGGGAACAAGGTTGACGGAACACCCGTAAAGAAGGTCCGAAAGACCTTCTGTAGAGTTTACGTTGTACACGTCTCGACTTCAGTAATAGATGGGGTTGTCTGAACAAGGAAAAGGACATAAGGACCAAAATCAGTGACCAAGGTGGGAGGGGTTTCGGATGGTTCGGACCTTTGTCGGTGTGAGCTGAGGAGGGAGAAATAACGGTGTGTAGGGTCGTCGGCCTCAGGAGACTAAGATAGAGTCCAGGGAGTCATGTAAAGGAGATCAGGCATTTCCACGACAACCTTGTATCTCCACTTCTGGATCAGTTACAATAACACCAGTTTCCTAAAAATTCGTAATACGTTTTCCTTCTTTAGTATTCTCCTTTTTGTAAAACGTTTACGTTTTATCCCTTCTAAAAACGGACGGGAAATTCCCTCCGTTTTTCCCTTATATGAAATATTAAATATACATTTCTCGAGAACATTTAACAAAATTATATAGGTTTATCTATTTCTTGTCCTTATGTTTATTTGTTTACTTCTGTTGACTGGTGTGTTTTTCAGTTATTATTACATTTTTTAATAAAAAGTGTCATTATCCTTATCTTTTTGTTATTGTTCTTTAGTAAAAAGTGAAAAGTTTGACTGTATATACAAAATTATGATTTTTATAGATTATGGTCACTCCTACGTTTCTTGCCTGCAATCGTACTAGGACCACCCTAATATTAAATTCTTTTTCGATAATCTCTGTTTAACCCAATATACATAGTTTTTGTAATTTTTACGTACCCGGAGAAATGGATCTTTAAGATAAACATCCTTAAATACTTGTAGATAGTAATCTCTCTCTTCAAATATTTTTAAATTGAGGTACCTACGTATAATGTTACAAAAATAGTATCTTTTGTTAACCGTAAAAGATTTACACGTAGTCCACTTTATAATGTTACAATATTTATACACTACTGTATAATATGTTGGAAATATTTACTACAAATTCTTTTTATGACTTAATCGACCTTTCTATAAGTGTTATAAAAAGTGTCTTAAAATTTTAACCTTTTTTTAATGTTTTATATATGGGTCAAACAAGTTGATAGTTCACAGACGACTATTAGAGATATAAACATGATATAAACTTGATTGGGTCAAACCGTATTTTATGTATTAAAGGTAATATGTATGTGTGTTTGTGTGTATTTCTATATCTTTTAGTATATGGCTGTACAATAGTCTCTACTAAAGATCTACTGTTTTAATGACGAAACGAAATAATACATAAAAAGATGAAAAGATACAAAAATAAAAATGTCCTTAATAATAACAAAAGTTTTCTTCTTTTGTTTTAATTCTTTTTTTTTACTTACGTGTGACTTACCTAGAATCTCCTCCTAAGGGTCGTCAGTAGTGTTACTGAAAAAGATCCAGAGAGGTCCTTCATGTCTCATAGTCGCAAAATTCAAAGCCATTAAAACGTCGGTTGGAAAAGAGTAGAACTAAGGTGAATAGAATAGTCACGGCTCTCCGCACGGAAAGGGTCTCTTGGTTTCGAGGCAAAGGCCCCGTCGCTCCAGGGGTACGACAGGACCTCTCTAACGACGACGCACGCCGTCGACCCGACCGTCCGGTCTGTGACTGCCCTCGGAGGGACGTTCCGCACATCCGGGCCTTCCTCTGACTGCAGAAGGGCGTCCCCTTGCCGGAGGGTTTGGAACAACAGTAAGACGGGGGAAGAACAAACACGGGGTGAAAAGGTGAGACCCCGAAGGGACCACCGAGTCGACCATTTCTTAGGTGGACGTCACGCCCTCTGGACCTAAGCTAGGGACCCAACCCTTCTAGGGGACCCACACCGATGGGTGAGGTGATAAGACTGGACCTCTTAGGATACCTGACACATCAGGTACCCCAGTGTTTCTCAGCCTGTGCTGACTCGCTGAAGTGAAAAGGTGAGACTGTGGCTAAGAGACTACGAGGGGAGGTCTGAGAGAGGGTAAGTGGGGCAGGAGAAGTTAAGTCGGGAAGAACTGCAGAGTGGTTCATCGCCAAAGGATTCCGATAGAGGGACTGAGGTAAAAGGGACGAACGTGGACGGTGATAAGGGTCTAGTTGGGAGAAACATTTCGCGTCCTTCGAGTTGAACCACGAGACACTACTGGACCTTCCCACCCTACCCACCCCCACCCTCTCTCGAGGTTCTCCCTCCCCTATACACATATGTGTCTCGACTAAGTGAAACGACCTCTCGTCTCTCTTGTTGTGGCATTCCGTTAATATGAGGTCTTTTTTATATATATATATTCATTTATTTATCTACTGAAGTCATCCCCTAAGAAGGTGAGGGTTAGAGACTTGAATAAAATACACACTCTCCGTTTGTAAGATAGGATAAATTGGGAAACAACTCAACACAAAAGACAGGATACGTCGGTTTCTTTTGACGTTTACTATTCAGAGGAACTTATTCTGTCCTGTTCCAGCAGAGGGAGGGTTCGTGCGAATATTTTGTCGTCAAATATATGTACGGCAGAGTCGTACAGGATAGCCGTAAGAAAAACATCTAAAGAAGGGTGAGATATAGGATGGTTAAGACATGGGATGGTCGTGGACCGTATCGGGGACGGTACGAGGTTGACACCCGAGTTCTGTAAGACAGTAAGCCCGATACCGTCCTGTAATTTACGGGACTAACCGTGCCTATCATTTGCGAAATTACTGCTACCTTTTGTACTCGCTATACTTTGGTACAGAATGCAATGACGGTTAGTGAAGCCGGTGAAACCGATGGACTACACTTCTTGACTGAGTGGTCTTTTCTGGGACTACGACCCTTTCTAACTTCCACCCTCCTCTTCCCCTGATGTCTCCTACTCTACCAACCTACCGTAGTGGCTGAGTTACCTGTACTCAAACTCGTTCGAGACCCTCAAACACTACCTGTCCCTCCGGACCACACGACGTCAGGTACCCCGGTGTTTCTCGGTCTGACTCGTTGGCTTGACTTGACTTGACTTGACTTGACTTGACTTGACTTAGTGAATCTCAGGACCCACGATACGTGACGGACAAAAAAAAAATTTCCTTGAATTTGTAACGATGGTCGAAGACGTCTTTCGTTACGCTTCCCCCGTCCCCGTCCCACAGGTTTCTGACGACCTGACGTTCAAAATTCTTGACACAAGGTAAACACGGAGACGATGGTTGAGGGTTCAATCAGACCGGTGAAGTAGAGTATGTGGCCTTGGGCGAAGCTTGCCGAAGTGGTTTAACAGGTCTGAAAGAGTTGTTATTGGACCGGTACACGTAATTCTCAGAATTTATGTCCGTATTCGTAGGTTACCTCTCATTTACGGTAAATTTGTAATAAGGTGAACATTCTTAGGTAGGATTCCTTTATTAGTCTATCAGAAAGTCCGAAATACGTGATCGATAAATTACGTCGTGATAAAAATCATCGGTAGACTCATGGTTAGTTGTCTTTTAACCAATTTTTTTGTTACAGTATAGGTATTTTAAATTATAAATGTCGGTAATTTGTATTACAAATACATCTTATAAATCTCGGTACGTTACAAATCCTATGTTATAATAAGACCTTTTTCGTTCTATATTTTAATGTATACTTTATATTTACACATGTATATGTATATATGTATACATATGGGTTGGGATAAAACGTTTGTATACACGCACCAATATGTATATCGACCTTCTTTTATACTCACTATCTGAATAACCACTAAAAAGTAGGAGTATGAAAAGATTTAAGAGATATTATATGTATATGACTGAAATTTTCACAACTTTTAAGTACACACTAATAGAACCTTGAGAGTCCTAAATGATAACTAAAAATAAATGAAAACGGTAAAACTCTAAAATGTATTATGTGGAAAAAAATTCATTGATTCATCAAAAACTGTGGGTCTATGAGTACGTGAAATGAAAGGTCTTCGTGCCAACGTAATAAAGAATCTGTTAAAAAAGGATGGAAAAAGATTGATTGAGATCTGGTCGTAATAATTCTGAACTTTTTTAATGACAAAATAAGAAAAACAGAGTAATAAGATGAAAGACCTTCTAAAGGAGTCGAATGAAAAGGTTCAGAAGGTGACTTTCACAAAATAATCAACTAATAAAAGAATCGTCAATGAACTAAAGGTTCTTTACAAATCTAGATAAATGAAAAATTTCTTTACATTATCGAAGGATTTTGTATTGATATGTTGACCTAGTTAATTTAACTAAAAAAATTATTGTTAGAGTATCGTCGAAGGAATTTCAATAACCTTTTAAATGATGGGTCGTGAAGAGTTGCGGATAACGTGGTGTGACCTTCACAAATTTATGGTGACTTTAACATTCAACGGATATCTAAAAGTTCAGGATTGCGCGGGTTCGGAATTGGTGTTGGATCCACAAAACACTTTCGCTATTATCTACCAGACACCCTTTATCCTTAAGAATTTGACGTAATGACTTCTGGGAAAGTAACTCGACTTGAGTTAAACCCCGTTTGACCCTCTGTCCTGTTGTACTGTACAAAGACAACAGGGGTCATTAGGGACGGGGATGTGGGAGAGACGTAGATTACTGGTAGAAATAAAGTCTTTCAACCAAATCCTTCTTGGTTTTCCTTTCTGTCTGTTGCAGAGTCACTCGTCTCTCCCCCGAAACGAAAACAGTAACAAGAAAGGTTTCCCCGTCCCTCCCCCCTTGGTTTGAGAGTCGAGACCAGACATATCTGATTCAGATGGGTGATTTCCACAACCTTATGGAAAGACAGCTAGTCCCAAAGTCAAGGTCTAGACACGGTCGTCGTCTCAAGGACTCAGTCTTCGGTGTGACTCACCGCGGGCGGAGGAAGTCAGTCACGTGGAACCTCTTCTCTACGAATAGGACTGTCGACCCTAGTAGAAGGGGTCCCTTCCGTACGATAACGTGTTGCACCGTATACCATATCTCTCCCAGCCTACGGGGGCCTGAACAGGTAATCTGAAGGATTTCGACTATTGGGTATTATTTAAGGGGGGTTTTACCATGGTCCTGGAGGTCGTCAGAGTCCTTCTAGTCCTAGTGCACTTCGATTTCGAGGTCCGGGGCAATCTGTTCACAAACGCCGTCACCGTCGACAGAACGACGATGAAGGAGGTAGACTACTTTGTTAAGAAGTCGGTTCGGAAATGGTAACTGAGTAATTTCGGCTCAAGGAGGTTCCACTAAGTTAGACCCGTATACCAGAACTACTTGTGTAGAAGGTTGTACGAGTCGACAAGACTTTATTTCAAACACGTAGAAGTCACCCGTGTGTGTGGAACCGAAACGACTGAACTCCAGGAAACCCTTACGTCACTAAGTTAGTCGACTTAGGAGACTTGGTCACTGAGGACTCAGTGACACTCGTGAAGTCAAATTCCTAGTAATAACAACAAAATGTCAAACAATTAAGAGAAGGTCCATCCTCTTAAGATGTATCGGTCCTTGAAAAGTGTCCAGTAAAAAGGTCGTCGAGGGAACCTTTTATGGGTAGTCTGTTCGTTCCAGGACTTCGAAGGGGTGGAGGTCGGGGTGGTCCCAGTACCGGAGAGACGAGGTAGCGGGTCAGAAGGTCGAGGACCATACGTTTCGACCGTAAGAAAGGACGATTTTGTCTGAGGACTCCGAGTCGGACCCCCTAATCTGTCGGGGAACGGGAGACTTCTTTTCCCGGTTTATTTATTTTAACTTCTACTTTCCCTAAAAGTGTCAAAGTTGATTCCGATTCTTCTAATGTACATAAGATTCGGATTAGTGTCACCACCGAAATAACGTAGACCCAAGTACCACTCCAGTGTTCAGTGTCGTTTATCCCGGCACCTTCTCATTCTCAATGCATAGTCACACGTTACAGACGACAAACGATTAATCGATCACGACGGACCATAAATAATATATTCTTCAATCGTCTTGCTCCTTTTTGTTCTAAACCTTGTGACCCGACTGTTCGTAATAATTTTCCCAATATTAATGGCCAGCCTCGTTTCCTTCCTCACCAGGAAAGCCGACTCTTTTCCTTTGTATGTAATGTCTAGGAACGAGAACAACAAGTCGGTGATTCAGCAAGGACTGAGAAACGTTGGGGTACCTGACTAGGAACCCCGTATGATTTGCACCTCCAGTTGTTATTGAGAATTAAAACGTATGTACTAAGAAGTTTAAGGTGGTTTTCCTATTTAAGGACCCAGTTCAGAGTCGAGATTTTAAGTGAACCTCAAACTGGAACTTGACAGTAACCTAGAGGGACTCGGAGTCTAAGAAATCGTCATTTTACACTACTTATCATAGTAGGAGGGACCACATTTTTAGTTTAGTCTATTTACTGATTTGTTGACAAATCCTTTAACTCCTCTAGTGATATGTTTTCAGTCAATAATGAAGAAGGATAACGGGTATGATATTCTCCTTTTCGTGAGACGATATTCTGATTTGTGACATTTTGGTCGATACTCCAAATAGGACATCCCGATTTTCTTGAGATTTCGAGTATATATTTAGAGTTTTCGTCTTAAGTTGAAGGGGATTCTTTCGTAGTGATTCGTGACGGTTGATTTTCACTAAGGGGTCGGGGAGCCTTTCAGATTTTGTGTACGACGAAAACGTAGTCCTTCTGGACTCAAACTTAACACCGAGATAGTGAGAGATGGACTATTAGTGCCCTTTAGTGACCTCGGTTTGACGGACCCAGGTAAGGCGACGACAGTAAGCAATCGACACACTGGTACCCGGTCTGTGTATTGGAGAGACGCGAACCCACATGAGGGACATTTTGCCTCTATTTTGATCATGAGGGATCGTCCCAACAAGACTCATGAAACATCTTCTTACATTTCACACATCTCATCCACGAGTTTTTAGATTTGAGAATAACGAATTATTCTTTATCAAAAGACTTGAAGGGAAGTGGTTAGACATTGTATGATAATGGGTAAAATGCTTCCGTGTGTTATATTAATGGTTTTTCCTTTAAATAAAAACCGCTCAACGATCCTTCAGTATTTACGAAGACGACTATGTATATAACTTCCGACTTAAAAGTGAGTGGTGAGGTTCTGTTTATCATCAATGTAAGGATTTCCAAGCAAAAGTCCTTCAAGCCGTTCATAGTTTTCATCTTTTTTATTTGGTCGGTATTAAAGTAGTAGATTGTGTTAATGACGGTTGTAATATAACACACAATAAAATAATAAATAAAGATAAGAATTTTACATATAAATTATACATCCATATATTTATATCAATATTGTTTGATATATACATGGAACCAAAGAATTAAGATGAACAAATGTATTGCTCCTAAAGGGAGTAAAGTTTGTAATACTTTATTTAAAAAAGGGGTTTGTTAGTATCTAGCAACAGGAAATTTTCGCATAGATTCTACTTCGAATCGTTTAATAGTGAAGAGTTGGGTTTATCTCGAACAATTCATATTGTAGTACTCGGAATTACTCAAAAAAGAACTGAAAATAGCATAACACATCCTTCACTATATAGTGTCCTTTACCGTACAATCCTTTTATAATAAAGGATAAGTTCTCTATTATTTTGTAGACCGAAAAATTTTTTAATTTATTCCTCATTATTTTTATCAGAAGAACCCGAAATATTTTAATGGAAAGTATATAAAACCCTTAAGTAAGTTTTACACTTAAAGTGTTACTTTTTAGTTACTCCGGAAACTTGTATTAAAAATCGTGTACTTTTAAAAGATGTAGATTAATATGAATCATAAACCGTGAGAAATAGAGCTCACGGAGTTTCGTAAAGTGTGTAAAATTATTTCTGTTGCAAAAAAAATTAATGTCTAAATTACACCCCACTATCAGTTGTTTACTTAAGATGTTTTTATAGGAAAAATTCCACGATGGACATTATATACTATATGAGTTTAAGATCTCGTGATTTTACTTATTAGATACAGTTCTACTTCTATACCGTTTACCTTAGTTTGTTCGGATAAATAAAAGTAATAAGTGGATAATATTGATAAATAATTTTACTTTATCTAGCTTTATCATTAAAAATAGTTCATACCAGTTAATCTATTTACTCATCGAAATTTTTGAGATGATTCAGGAGTACGAAAAGACAGAAGGAAATTTTATAAAACGAGACAGTAGTAAAATTGAAAACTAATAATAAAACCTACAGATCAACGAGAGATGTCATTGTGGAGACACTGTACAGACCCTTCATTGTGATCCGGTAGTTGGGCCTACCTGTCACTACACAATGAAAACCTCAGTCTTAATTTTTTTTGTTGATACGTCATAGATCCTTCCTTTCTTTCAGGTATAGAGTATTCACTATAAAAATAGATATCAGAACTAATCTATGAACTTCCCGTATATTAGACACGACAAACACGACTACTGATAACCAACCTTAAAGTCAAATTGGAATCTCCTACCTTTAAATCGGTAATCGCACAAATTGACCTTTTCTGTCCATCTTTTAATCCTACAACCTTTTCTTCCTTCCTTTTGTCTTTTACTCTTTCTCTTCTTCCCTTCACTTTCTTTCATCTCCCTTCCATTCTCTCTTCTTTCTTTCTTTCTCCTTTCTCCCTCTTAACTGATACGGGGTGAGACACGGTTCGCGAGATTGTGACATAGTAAATCGATAATTAGATTGGAACTTTATTACCATAATAGGTGTGCAAATGTTGTTTCTTTAATTTCGTGTCTATCCTATCGAATTAAAGTTTTAATTGTGTTAAACATTCATTAATTCAACCTCCAATTTGAGTTATCATAGATTAAAGTTGTGGAATGAAAGGGGGATATTATAGCGTCGTGGTAAGATCTTCGACGGATTTACGAGATACTCGAAAAGACGAAAGACTAGACACCTGCAACGAATCAGATCGAAAAAAGGATCGTGTCACGTCTCAGACTATGTGTCACCTGTAAGTCATTTATAAACAACTGACTTAACTACTTACTTACTTACTAAGGGTTTTCGTCTTTTTCCTCTACCCTTTTACTCAAAGAGATGAATTATTCCTTCGTTTCCCTCCGTCTGTAGTCACTTGAAGAGACGACTGCTTCCTCTGTTTTCCTTCGTCTTTGGTGCTTCACTCTTGACACGAGTCAAAATAAAACCGGAACTCTTCATTCTAACAAACTTAAATCAAATTCTGGACTCAAGTCTAACCCATAATGGTTCTTCACACCGAATCTGAGTTGACTAGAGAGTCGGCCCTTTTCGTTTGTTTGTTTTTGGACCTCAGCTCAAACTTGGTCACTGATTCGACACCCAAAAGAAGACGAGAACTCTTCAAGTTTCTACACCAGCATCTAAGACTCTGGAACTCTGCGGCATACCTGAAGGTCCACCGAGTCCCCATTTCTTAGGCGGACCGTTCGTCCTCTACGTCCAAGTTAAGGACTCGACCCTTAACTCCAGCCCCAACGATAAAGGCAGAGGACCTTTACCGTCGAGTGAGTTTATAAGAACGAACCCTTTAAGGTACCTGTCCCCTCGGACTACCCGATGTCAGGGACCCCGGTGTTTGCTCAGTCTGTACTGAATCGTTCATTTGGTGGTGGTCGCCTCGTAGTGTGTAGCGTAAAGATGATGCTCTAATTGTGAGTCTATTTGTACCTAAGGTTCACAAGAAGTTTGGACCTTAATCGGTCGGAGGTTTGAGAACACAATACATAAAACTTCGGAGTAGGGTACCTGGTTCGACTTAGAGGGTCCTACTTTCGGACTATGTAATCCACGAAGTTACCCTTGGGTTTGTAATCTGTAAGACTGACGAAATGTGTTTATCTATTGTTCCTCCGTAGTGTCCCCCCAACCAAACAATCAACTACAATTACCTTTTAAGAAGACCGTTGAGTTGACATAATTAATGTCATGAACCGTATCGTTCAGTATCTTTTGGGGTGATTTTGAGAAGTCGTTATTTTTCTTACAATCGATTGTAGTAACTTTTTAGGTCACGATAATTATGTTACTTGAACTAACTCATCGAGTTCCTACAGTTCTTCCTAAAGTGAAAAGACTAGAAGGACGAGATGGAAGGTGGCAAACCAAATGCACGTCTTTGACCAATCGACGAGTGGTTTCAAACATCGAAAAAGAGGACTACTCCTCCGTTCACCCGACATACTAAAGGATCGGAAGGAATGTTAATCCAAACCAGTACACTGACACAACGTCGGTTCTTCTTCACCGTATTTAGATTGTCGAACACCTTCCTCTTTCGTACGTCTTCGCACGTGCCCGATGTGTACGGGTACTCGGCTATAATTTCTATAGAAGAGGATTCGTTGGATTTATAGGTGACTGTCTCCTCGGCTAATTTTTCTATACTATGTATATATGTTACCTTATAATGAGTCGGCAATTTTTTCTTACCTTACTCCGATAAACGTCGTCGTACCTACCTGGCTCTCTCACAGTATGGCTCATTTCACTCAGTCTCTTCCTCTTTATAGTATACTGTAGGGAATGTACACCGTAGATTTTTCTTTACTATGTCTATTTGAGTGTTTTGTCTCCGAGTGTCTGAGTTTCTTACTAAAGTACCAAAGGTCTCCCTTTTACCCCCCTTCCTTATCAATCCCTCAAACCCTGTCTGTACATATGTGACGACATAAATTTTGTCTATTGGTTGTTCCTGGATAACATGTCGGGTACCTTGAGACTAGTTACAATACACGGTCGGACCTACCCTCCCCTCAAACCCTCTGATCTATGCACACATACATATCGACGCAAAGGGAAGCTACAAGTAGAGCTTGATGGTGTTGTAGCGATTAGTCGATATGGGGTTATGTTTTACTTTTCAAATTTCAAACTTTTTTTTATTTTATTTATTTCTATAGAACTGGTGTGTACGGAGTCTGTGTCCGAGGTTTTAAAGTACTAGTCTTTTCTTCATACTTTAGATACATGGGGGACTCTTTCCTGACGAGGAGTCCTGTCTTAAAGTCGACAGTGGTATAGTGTTTTCTCTTATCGTAACTTTGTACATATAATTGTATACACTTGACCTAACGGTCAGGTCCAAGCTACGTACTCTGTCCCGTGAGTCCCGACCACGTGACCCTACTGGGACTCCCTATCCTACCCCTCCCTCCACCCTCTCCCCAAGCCCAACCCCTTGTGTACATGTAGGTGCCGACTAAGTATAGTTACGTACCGTTTTTGGTGATGTTATGACATTTCATTAATCGGAGGTTAATTTTATTTTTTTTAAATTTTTTTTCTAGTCCCTCCTATTAATTGTTCCTTCGTGGAGGGTCTCCCTCCTCGGTCCCGGACGTCTTTCGTTTTCTACTTTTACAACAAACGCCTTTGATCTTATTTTCAGATTAGTTTCCTGGACGGGATAAACAATCCCCTCTCCCCGGAGGGGCACGGACGACCGTCTCGTAAATAGTTACGATACCCGATGTCATCTTAGGTTGAGAAAACGAAACAGACTTGCCTGAGACGAGGTTATGAAATACGACCCACCCGTACCCTCCGTTTATTAAATAAAAAACAAACAAACAAAGTATACGACGTTCTATTAATCTCCACGATAAGTCTGAGTCACCTCTTCTCGTTCGTAGTGAACTTCTAGTATTATGGACCTACTGACAGAAGAAACTGTGTCTTATTCACAGAAGATAACGCACCTTCCTTCCTATTTTATCCGTAAACCACAGGTATTTTTACGTTGCACCGTCTTTGACCGATCTGTAAGTGGTTTTGGGTAAAGGAAAAAAGACAAACTGATATTTCAGGGTAATCGGAAAGACAATCTACACCGGTACACTAGGTACAGACCGGTCCCTCTGCAGTGCCTACACTCGTTGGGGGGAAGTCTGGACTGAGTATTTTTAATGGGCGTACACTGGGAAACACGAAAAGAGAAAGACGCCGAACTGTCTTTTCTCGTGTCTCTAGGACGTTCGAAACACAACTCTAGGCCCCTCGGTCCTCGACATTCCTCGACCCCGCGAGGGTGAAGATTGACTCTACCTCAATTCTCTGACCCAAATGGGAGGAAGGACTTCGTCAGTTACTTGTCCTGTTCTATAAACTTTGTCACCAAAAGTTCCGTAACCAGTATCTGAATTCCGTCACTTCTTGTCACCAGTAACTCTTCGATTCGTTCTAGTCGGGGCAGGAAGGTTGGGACCTCTCTCTCCATGACCCCGTGCCGAGTCCCTCACTCTGGAGTCCGTCCCGGGTCGTGTGACAGACCTCCTCCTCAGTCTCTACCCTGAGACCCCCCATGGGTCCGTCGATCTCAAGTGTCCTATTTCGTAGAATTTGCTATCTCCCCGTGTCTCTCTCTCGGGAACCCTTCACACGTCTCCCATGGGGAACTCACAAGTCGTCTCATGACTAGTCGTTGACACTCCTTTGATAAACTCAGACCTTTTTCTTACAAGATCTTCCTTGTGATGGACCTTGAGTGTGTCCCGACTTTAATCACAGAGAAGAGTGGTCGATTCCGAAGGGACCACGGAGTCTCCAATTTCTTAGACGGGCGTTACACCCTCTGGACCTGAGTTAGGGACCCGTCCCTTCTAGGGGACCTCTCCTTTTGTCGTTGGGTGAGGTCATGAGGACGGACCTTTTGAGGTAACCTCCCGATGTCAGGTACCCCGACGTTTCTCAGTCTGTTTCGACTCACTGATTGTGTGTGTGAGTGGTCGATCCGACTTTTAGGAGTATTAAGTATCCTCATAATTCATCAAAAGTTTTCTCAGAACAGAGTCGTCACCCTGATTTAATCGGACTTTGATTTCCGAGAGAGTAACAAGGATTGTTTATAATTTTCATTTTGGAATTTCTTATTTTGACAAAGATTGATTGTGTTCTGGTGGAGTCTTGTTTCGAGTTGTTACAAATACACTCACGTACGAGTCAGTACAGACTGAGAAACGCTGGGGTACCTGAAATCGAGCAGTCCGTGGAGCCAGGAACCTTAAAAGGTCCGTTCTTATGACCTCGTCCACCGGTAAAGGATGAAGTCTCCTGGAAACACTGGGTCCCTAACTTGGGCGGAGAGAACGCAGAGGACGTAACCGTCCACCTAAGAAATGGTGGACCCTTCGGAGTTGTTACAAATATCCCTGTGGTTTTAGAACAACCCACGACCGTTAAAAACTGACCTACAGTCGTTATTTTTTGAATTTGCTACATTCAATCCTTGTTTGGACATGACATAAACTCGGTAAAGACACAGAAACATACAATATGGATTATATCGAAGGATAACCCGGACCAATGTTCTAGAGTACTAGGATACTGTTGTTGGACGTAATTGATTCCGATAGAGAAAGAATAAGTACAGGTTACTCTGGCTCACAGAAAAAGTCATCGAAGGTATCTCTTAAAATAAAGGGTTTAGGAGGTAATTGTATAGTGTAATCAGATTCAACTAAGTACCATGTTATAGATTCACTTACTACCAACTACGGTGGTATCTGTTGACACGTACAATGTGGAACTTGTCCCCGTGAGTTGGTTGTCTTTTTTACACCCACCTTTGGTCGAACACGAGACAAGTGAGATGGTACGTCAGACCACGGCCGGACGTAAGTGGATCTCTTCCCCCGTGGAAGGAGAGTAAGCGTGTTTCGATGGTGTATCGGAACACATCTGGGACTGGAACCGCTAGTTCGTCTCTCTGAGATCATCCTTTTCCCTTCTTTCAACGTACGATCGATCCCTAGCCCCCTTGGTCTTGTGCTCTGTATCAACAATCATAAACGATATAAACGATAGTAAACGATATAAAGTTATATAGAAAAGTTTATAGGATTTACTTTCCTTAGAGTGAATAGACTTTAGAATATGTTAAAATAGAACATTTTGAGAGAACCTTACAAGTTCTGAAAGATGGAAATTGATATCGATGGACGTGTGTACACCCCGAAGGGTCGACTGAGTCACTCATTTCTTGGGTGGACGTTACGTCCTCTACTCAAACTAGGGACCCAAACTTTCTAGGGGACCTCCTCCCGTACCGTTGGGTGTGTCATAAGAACGGACCTCTTAGGGACCTGTTTCCTTTCGGGTATCCCAGTGTCTCAACCTGTGTCGACTTCGCTGACTCGCGCGCGTGTACGTGTGTATATGGTTCGGTACCTATCTTATCTCTCTCTCGGTTCCTACCTCCTGAGACACAGTGTGGAGAAGATCCTGGTTTCCTGTGTTCCTTAAGAAAACCGGTTGTGTCCTTTTTGACCATATTCCTTTTTGTCACACTCGTTCACAATATAAAACTTACCTTTTATGAAGCCACCGTTTACGATGATACGGTAGAAAGGAAAAGAGCTCTGTTCTTTATTTTCACTAAAGAAGTCGTATGTCACACAACATGGGTTGTTACTGGTTCTGACTCTTTCACGGAACTACCTACGTCATGGGTTCGTCCAAAGTATCTGTGTCGTCACTGCAAAGTAATTTAGACCCTCTGGTTTGTGTCTTATTTTATCTGGTAGATCGTCGACAGGGTTGTAAAAAACCGTGCTTCCTGACACGATGGCACCTTCTGTTAAAAAGGTACCTACGCCACCCCCACCTCCTACAAAAGTCGTACTAAGTTCGTGTAATGTAAATACTACGTTAAATTAAGACAATAATGATATAGTCGAGGTGGAGTCTAGTAGTCTGGAATCTAGGACCCCCAACCCCTGGGGACTTCTCTTGGTTTAATTTTTAATTAAGACAAGGGACCAAACAAAAACCTACATATTAGTCAAACCACGACACTGTCGACTTTCAACAGTATCGTAGTACAATTGTCCAGTACAACTTGAGTGTGACAAGACACGGACTTGTCAGTCAGGTTCAACGTTCGTTTACGTAACCCGTCTAGTAAACACAGTCGAATGGTTGAATATGTTCAAGTGACCGTCATACATATCAGTATTTATTTTTTTACTTCTCTACAAATTTTACCAGGAATTTTACAAGGTCACAACATGAGGTATTACGTTGTAATGAAATTAACCGGGTGATTTTAGTACAAAACCATCAATGTTTTTACAAGATAATTTTTAATTTAATTTGACTATCCTTATTGTTAGTTTTTTATTAGACTCTTCAAGTTTTCTTGTTGTAGTTCATGTGTCTTTCGTTTTGTCTGTCTGTTGGCTGTTCCTGGATGACATATCTCGTCGTGTGATATGAGTGATAATATATTATTGGATATTATACTTTTACTTATCTGTATTTTTTGCCTTAGTACACGACATGTACACTTTGATTGTACTGTAACATTTGGTTGATATGAAGTTCTTTTTCATTTATCTTTTTTTGTGTCTTTCATTTTGTCGTTTACTCGTTCACGGATAAACATGCTAATTTAAGTTAGAACCGGAAATTTAAATTTCCTACTGTAGTGGATAGGGTAAGTCAGTTATAGAATTAAAATTATTTTACAATATAAATATATACGAGACAACAAGTTGGAACGTGGTAAGAAACGTTGGGATACCTGACATCAAACTGTTCGCGGAGACAGGTACCCTAAGAGGGCCGTTCTCATGATCTTGTCGGACGGTAAAGGAGGAGGTCCCCTAGAAGGGCTGGGTCCCTAGCTTGGATGTAGAGACACAGAGAACGTAACGTCCACCTAAGAAATGGTGACTCGGTGGACCCTTCGGGTGTACGTATATTGATTAGATATTTACACAAAAAGATAAAATCAAGATTTTCTCGATCACTTAAATTTGGACAAGAATTCGTATAAAATAATTACGATATTATTTTTATTCAATTCTGTTGCGATCTTTAGGTACTTTTATAAAAGGATAATTCCCTCCAAATATGAAATGAGTTGAGTGAGGTCATAAGAACGGACCTCTTAACGTACCTGTCTCCTCGGACCACCCGATGTCAGGTACCCTGGTGTTTCTTAGCCTGTCCTACTTCGTTGAATCGTACATGTTGTGTAAAAAGTGAGTTCAAACTTTTCATTAGAATGTATCTTAAAAAGGAATTCATTTGTACATCGATCCCCCGAACGAAATGTAAAGACTTTAAGAGTTCGGACGACCCTTTTCATGGTCTTCTTTACCTTAGGTCCTCTTTCTCCATCTTCTCTCAATACTTTACCTTTATACGGTGGGTCTTTAAGGAATGGGGAGCCTGTTAATTATTCTTTGGGAGACATTTACCTCTGTACTCTGCCGTTGGGTGAGGTCACAAGAACGGACCTCTTAGGGTCCCTGTCCCCTCGGACCACCCGACGGCAGATACCCCAGTGTGTCTCAGCCTGTGCTGACTGCGCTGAGTCGTCGTCGTCGTCGTCGTCTCCGCAGTAATACTGAAAGTAAGATGGGATCTGAAATCCACGAAATTCCTTTAAAAGATACACTAAGAAGTGATGGAACATAAGATAAAATAAAGTTTGCACAATTAAATTCATTTAAGGTTTTAATCAGTTTTAATTCCTTCACCGTCTAATCGGGTATTTGGTTTGTATAAAGTTGAATTGCTTCAAATAATTAACACAAGGTTCTCGTCAATGTTACGATCCACAGTACTTTTACTTTATTATTTAGGATGGCTTATTAGTAATTACCTTTATCTGTATTTATTTACCATTTTATCGTACTTTTAAAATTTATGTGTACATATGTATATATACCTAAGGGACCACCGAGGCTATCATTTCCTAAGTGGACGTTACGTCCTCTGGACCTCTTTCCGTGCCGGTTGGTCAGGTGGGATTTCCTCTGGTCAGGACCCCAAGTGACCTTCCTGACTACGACTTCGACTTTGAGGTCATGAAACTGGTGGAGTACGCTTCTCAACTGAGTAACCTTTTCTGGGACTACGACCCTCCCTAACCCCCGTCCTCCTCTTCCCCTGCTGGCTCCTACTCTACCGACCTACCGTAGT